>JAEQBH010001496.1:0-638367 GCA_016808115.1 Tetrastigma voinierianum
CCATTATATATATGCTTATGATACAATCTGCCTCTGACTGGAGCCAAGATATTCCATATCTTTGAAATAAGCGTTGAAAATCCCAAGCCACCTTATCACTAATCTTCCAAGAAAGAACCCATGATGACTCAAGAACTCAAATAGAGAAAGAGATAAAGTTTTGGGAGATAATTTTTTGAAGAACTCAAGAGATATACTTAAAAGGTGAAGAAAAGCAAAGACTCAAAGTAGAAATACAAAAGAAAAGAAAGCTTAAAGGAATAGGTTTGTCTTGTGGCCTAACTTTCAACAATTAAGTTCTTAGGGTGTTTCAACACCTGGGCACTTCTAATACCATCTCGTATGGGAGCCAATAAAACCCAAAGTTCTAAGAGTGTTAGAAAGCCTAAAAAGATAAAAACATAGCACACAATTCTTGAATGGTGATAAGGAAGGAAAATTTCCTGTGTTTGAATTACGTAAGAAAATCGGGAGCTTAAGGCCTTGAAAAGAAGAAATTCCAGGTGGTATCCCAAACATGAAGTTCGGGGGGAGTTTTTTAAAGGAATTACAAAGAGGAAATATGAGTGCTGAGGAGAAAAGAAAAAGAGTCAGTAATTCTAACCTAAAATCTCCATTCATCCTACTCCTTTCCAAGCCAACATTACAAGCCCAAAAGACCTGACATTTGAAGGTTGGAATCACCCATTAGTGGAGATCAATATGAAAACAAGCATATGAGACTTTAATAAATAGTTTGAGAAAACTCCTTTAAGATTGACTAAATCTAATACAAAATCGAGAAGGATTGGTCGAATTCGCACACACACAAACAAGGCTTTTAAATAATAAACTGCTTACATACATTAGTTTATCGTGAGATTTTGTAATAGAAGTATACCATGCTCTATTCTGCATTTTAAACTCGACTTTGAAATAACAAAGGATATTTTTTTAATTCCAGATTAAAAGAGTGGAAGGATAAAACCGGCAAACAGACAATAAAAATGTCTCTATTTGTCGAGGACAAACAATTCTTTTTCTCGGCTTGAGCACAAGCAAAATTTTAAGTTTGTGGGAGTTTCATGAGCTTAAAAGTCATCTATTTCTAGTCCATTTTTCGCTTGATTTAATGTAAAAGGAATAATTAAGATGCGTAAATAAGGAAGAAACTCACCAAATTTGTTAATGCAGAATTCAAGAAAAGAAGAATATTTGCGTAAAAAAGAAGTAGTTGGATGAGCGCGACGAGGATAATTACCGAAGCAAGGAAAGGTAAAGGCGCACAAAGATAAAGGAACCCGATGTCGTGAAGCTGGGCAAAGAATCAAATGCATATCCAGTTGCAAAGAAAAGAAACTCCAATGGGAAACGGTTTACGAAAGAAAGGCGTGTCGAGAGTTGCAAGAAACTCCAGGAAGCAATCAGAAATGAAGAAGAAGAAGACTTCATGTCGCGACATCCGATTATCGTGACGACAATGAATTAGCAAAGCAAATGCGACATCGGGCCAAGAAAAAGATATATAGTCACGACAAGATCTAAAGAGAGAAGGTCATGACATCAGGAAAAGTGAAGGAAATGAGCAACTGGTCGCGACAGAACTACAAGATAAGGCGTACCTGGAAGATTGAGTTAGCAGATCGGTTGATGTCGCGACATCCTAAGACATCGCCAGGGGCCGCAGATGACTTAAGCCGAGGTCGCGGCATACAAGCGAACACCAAATTCAAAGTCAGCAGAGCCATAAAGTGATGTCGGGACAAGAGATTGATGTCGCGACATCAGAACTACCGCTTGAGACTCAGGAGTATAGAGGATGTCGCTGACAAAGGAATTGATGTCGCGACAACAGGAACCACCGGGCGAAAACTCCAGCCATAAGCCGGGAGCGTTGCGACGCGGAGATTGATGTCGCGATTACCCGCCGCAATCGGGAAGCTTGTGTTCCTGCCGATGTCACGACAAAGGAATGACGCCGCGACACCAAAGCAACCAAATAGTTTTCCACAGAATAACTAAGTCGATGTCGCGACAAGAGATTAGCGCGATCTTCAGAACCATCGATGAAAGTCGAAGAAATGAACTCGCTACGACAAGAGATTGAGGTCGGGACATCGCGAACGCTCGCTTAAAAGCGGCGTAAGAATCGGAGCTGATGTCGCTGATAGGCGACATCGATGTCGACATCGAGAGAACCCTATTGAAGCCTCGCAAAGGTATAAGGTGATGTCGGTTATGACCGGAGGTCGCGATATCGGAAGACGCCACGGAAGTCGTACCATGTAGTTGATGTCGCTGACAAGAGGGATTGATGTCACACATCGAAGACATCACTGAGGCCGCAAGACTTTGCCGACGCACGTGACGTCGATGTCGCGACATACATACCGCGACAAGGGGATTTGAAGTCGCGATTCGAACATTAACATGGGCCGCTCCACTGGAACAGATCATGATTTGAACACTGAGAAACCCAATAACAACACCACAAACGTGTTGATGATACGACATAACGAATCAGGCAGCGATTTACTTATTTTATTTCTTCACGTTGATAGTTAGAGATTTAGGCCAGATTTATCTTTAGTTTTCATTTTGGCTCGAACTGATGCTACTGGCGAGCGTGTCGAATGCGTAATTAAATTTCTTTTTCAAATTACTACCGAATGTTTAAAGTTCGCATAACCGAATTCGGCCCTCCAGCTTCAGTAACGCTTATTCTATGATCGTGAGGAATGGGCCAGAGGTGTAATTTAGTAATTGAGAACCCGCTTCATTAAGTGAATGCTATTGTCGTAAACAATCTTTCCGTAGTCGCTTCGCAGACAAGTAATTTCGCTTATGAATTTACTTTCGTTACGGGTTTAATGTTTTTGATCCGACACGCTTTATACCCGTGAGATTAAGAATCGTTTTCATTTCTCTGATTTACGAGGTCCGAGTGAGTCACGTAGATGACAATCCCGGGAGTTATGAACATTTCTTTGAAGGTATATTAACCCGTTATTGCATCTAATGAGCTTTGTAAGTTTACTTGATAAATCCTCTTCTCACTTGAAATCAAGAATGAGCTGAATGAGTTATCAATTTAAACAAGCAGAGAGTTCACCTCAATTCGAATAATGAAGCCAATCTCGTGTTAGCTGAGATCTAATCAAGGAGAGGGTGATCTATTCTAATTTTGAGGAAGAGTAACCCAGAAGTCAGATATCCTTGCTTGACTCGATAACTTGGGAGCTAAGGTTTACACCCATAAATGGGTATAGCATTGCAAAAAATACCTAGAATTAGAAGTCCCCGGTTAAAAAAGTAGTTATCTCCATTCCCGTATTCGAGAGGATCAAAAATTAGATAATGAAATGTGAGGTGGAGAGATCCAACTGCATTTACTAAACGCCTTGGACATATTTCAAAACCCGAAATACACAAGCAAAATTAACAAGAGCAACAATGTGAATTGATACTACAATAGCATTGATCTTAATGTGTACGAAACGATAATTACTCGCCTCTTTATTTTCTCAACTATTCGTTATCTATTAATTTTTTAGATTCACTTTATTCGATTGTCATTCTTTTATTATATACTAGTATAATTTATTTCTAAGCTTTTAACACAATGTCATTTTATAGTCCAAATAGTACATGGGATTGAGTAGTCGTGTGGTAGTTGATCTAGAATTTTGAGAGACTTCGTGGATCGAGACCGACTCAATCCAATTTATTACTTGTCGACTGCACTTGCAAGATATTAGGCCAAAACCACATTGAAACATTCACTCTAGGAGCTGCTTTCTGCCTAGTCAACAAGTTTTTTGTAAAATGATTTACCCTCTACTCCTGAACTTCCTACAACTTGAACATGGATATTCAATTCGAATTCGCCTCAATCCTGCAATCTAACTGCCCATGCTTGGAAATCACGTTCAAACTGTCTATCATAATCATCCTTCATCTGCAAGAACTCGTCAATTTCTAACGCCTTAATCGTTCTTCTCCGTCGAAATAAGGATAACTAATGGCACAAAGGAATCTGTCACCCTCCAAACCTTTTATAGAGACCTCCAACCTCAAGGGTATCCCAAGTGTCCACATCAAATGTGAATCCAAAAATTTATAAAAATCACGTTGGAACATACCCACATTAATTGTCCACGCTCCCATACTAGGCCTAGTCGCATTTTCTTTCTCCCGTTTGGGATAACTACCCTCCCGCCAGAGTGCGGGGGCATCAGGGTAATTATACTGGGGCCTAATCCACTCCCGCCACTGTGCTCCCGACCGACTATGGACCATGATGATGGCTCCAACCTCGCGGCCCAATCGCTAGATGACGGACCAATCTATGGCCCAATCGCTCATTTACAAGCCAGACCAAATACTACATCCCTTAACGGTATATACCGCCCAAATACTCGCCTCTCTCCGGCCGGGTTATCATCTTTAAAAGGCATCCGATGATCTCTCTAACTTGAACAAGTATGTCGCCATAACCACCCCGAGGGTAGTCAAACATTTCTTGGGGCGTAACGCGACGACTGGCCATTCAGTGAAGAACATGTCATAACGCACGAGAAAAGGCCACTTCCTTCCGTCTCGAAAGGAGATCATCTACTTTCCATGGAAAAAGGATCACCTTCCTTTTGGATAAAAGCAAGAGATAACAGAAGAAAAAGGTGCAAGATTCCATTCTGAATGAATGAGCATTTTGACTCTCCAAGCTGTCTAATCTAACTTAAGATTTGTATGGCAGGGCATACCACCGCTGCTTTCTGTTTGTTTTGCAAGTATTCACTAGCCGGGTCCATGCTTCGCTCTGGCCCAAAGGGGTTCGTAGTTCAAGAGACCACAAATATTATCATCTAGAAGTATCACAATGACAACATGTAGATTTATTTTTAGTATCATTATCTCTTAAATACATTAAATGAAAAATTATTCATTTAGTATCTTTTTCGTTAAATTTTTTATGAAAAATTATTTTTACTTTTTAAAACTACTAAATGAAAAATCAAAAGGCTACTTCTTAAATATAAATAAACTATTCATCATTTCTAATTTTTTATTAAAATTTTATTTTAATTTTATGTATATTTGATTCATTAAAATAAATTAGATTTTAATCAAAATATTTAATTTTTTTTTTTTAAAAGGAAGCTAATATCATTTAGAGCAATTAGCTGTTAAACTGGATAACAAGAAATCCGGAACCGTAGAAGTCTAAATATAAGGACTTGACATGAAACCTGATGCTCTAGCTATATAGTGAGTGATCGAGTTCGTAAATCTCCTTACTAGAGAAAATGAAACATTGTCTAATTTTGAAACCAAATCCTAAGTCTTTTATCCACATACCAAAAGGTGAGTTAGCCAAGTTATTTCCCTGTTTTAGCCAAGCAGTTTACACTCAAACAGACTGATGTGAAGTACGCAAATAAATTTCACTGGCTCAAGACGCAACCGGTCCATTTACACTCTACTAAAGAATAATGTAGCATCCACATTTAGTTTATTCTTCCCCTCTACTGGTTTCTCCCATATTGAATGTTGTTTGATGGTGTCGCTAGCAGTGGTAACAGGCTGCACTTTGATTTGTTTTGCATCATTCCATTGAGATAATGTCCTTCCTACTATATTTAAAATTTGCCCAAAAGACCATATTAGATTTTTCCAATCTGTGTTGTTCTGTTTGTCCATAAAGCCTAAATATGTATTAATTCATCGAGTTCGAGTTTTAGCATGAAATAATGCGTCTGAAAAAAAAAATTATTAAGTTAGTTTGGATGCCAAACTATTAATCAAATTAATGCGTAATGTCATTGTCTGTAACAACGGCAATTGGAATTGCCAAAGCCGCTAATCATACAACGCGTAATTGCATTTAATGAAATACCGCACGTAACAACAGCAATTTGATAAGTTGAAATGCCGTTAACAAGAATAGTGGCAATTGTATTTATTGAAATGTCGTTGCCAAGAACAGCGGCTATATTTTATTTGATACCATTCTTCTTTAAGCTATTTTTTAATTAGCCCAACTTGTTCAATAATTTTATAAAGATATTGATTTTATCATTTATTACAAGGATTGGAAGAAAGTGGGCAATTAATATTTATGTCATTTAACTTTTATATTTTCTAAGTTTACTTTCTTAAAATTTTTCACTTCTCAGAGGTGAATTGTAAGCATTTTAAATTGATTAAACATATAAAATTGAATATTATAGGTCCCATTCACATTATTTGGTTTAAAATTTTTTTATCGTATATCTATTTTCTATAATCATTTTGATACCATTCTTCATACTTTTGGTTTAATAAACTATATAAATTGTATTACATATTTTGAGTACAAAAAATAGTACGTTGGGTATAATTTCATCAACTAAACTACTAGATTTTTTTGATGTAATATTAACTTATTGAACAAGTAAAAAACTACCTGAAGATATGAGGTCATAGGAAAGCCACATGATGGATTATTTAATATTTCTTTATAATTTTGTACAGGTGATTGATAACATCCACAATAATATTTCTAAAATCTAGAGAATTTTAGATAACTAAATTTTTGAATTTATAATATTAATACCTTTTTCAACTATATAATTGCAGCTATTTGTTTGTCTAACTTATTTCGTAGAATGTTTCATTAACATTTTTAGTAACATTGACCCTTAAAAAAAAAGAGAGTTACATTTTTTTATTTTGAAAATGGACTAGTCATTATGCATTTGCTAAAACAAAAGAAAACAACAGTGTCTAGGAAATGGTGTCATGGAGCTCAGATTTGATTTGTTTTTGTACATACCTAATACAAGCATGCTAGGAGCTCAATGAAACAGTGGTTTGGTGCCCAAACAGAGTTTAGGGATGTGGCTACAACATGCCCCAAGACCTATACATAAAGCAACAAAAATAGAAGCACCATAAACTGTTCTTGGCAAAGACACCAAATTTTCTAATTATCAAAGAATCATACTGCATAACCACACTACTTGAGGAACACTAGTCAACTATGACCTATGCATAAACCAAATCATATAAATATATTAAAAACATTGTACACAAATATCAATATATAAAAATATCAACATATATCAATGAGTCCTAATAAGATGGCGCTTTATATTTCTCTAGGATCTGCCGCTTAGAATACATACTCGCTGAAAGCAATAGGGTATCGTAATTCAAACGGTTTGACATGGAGGTGATTGGCTTGGCAGCCGAGGGAGCCAAGGAGCTAATGGAGCCGAGGAGCCGATGGATGAAGTACTGACGATAATGCAGAGCAATTTTAGGTTGCCTAGCTAGAAGTGACCCAACTCTCGATAAGGCCGGCGGGATTGGCCACCAATGGGAGGCAATGTAAGGGATGATACAGGGTGGGATGAGAAGGTGATATCTACTACTATGGACGCTGGCTCTGGCGACAACGGATATGGTAAAGATGTGTAAGTGTCTGGGGGTATGGAAGGTGATGTGTAAGGTTCAGGAGTAATGGAAGGCGTACGCAGAAGTCGCCATGCAGATGAAGGATTTGTAAGTGTGTGGGGATATGGAAGGTGATGTCAATGGGGGCGGGTATAAAAATCTCTGTGTGAGGCATAGGGGGTATTGAAGTAGCAAAATTGGCCTGTGCCATGACCGCTTCACCATTTCGACCATGACTCGCCCACGAACTCGATTAAATCAACTCTCCTCTCCCTCCCTTACCTCGAATGGGTCGCGATACATACCGAGTGATGACACCGGAGGTCTAATGGATGGTCCATGTGATGTAGATGCCTCTTGATCGTAGCCGGCGATGCGATGCTCTTCTCCAATCTGGTGTAACACTAATCGAGAAATATGATGTATGTCACACACCAAACCTATGGTAGCATAGCGCGAGCGACTAGCTATGTCAGCCATGGCAGAGATCTGAGTGAACCAAACAAAGAATTATAAATACATAATCTATTGATTCAAATTTGGAAAACACTTTAGAAACACATGACTCTAACTTACCAAAACCCGAGTGGTACCGGCTGTAGTATGGAACCTCATATCATCCCTATGCGCTGGTGGTGTTACAAAACGCCGTGTAATAATGGTATCGCATACCCACTCGCATATATGGATCATGGAGTCCATCATACCCACCATAGGGGTGAGTGATGATCCGCTTCCGCCGCTAACCCATAAGGTAATGTATGGAGCATGATACGCCGTCCAACTGGTGTCAGCCCAATGCATCCACTCTATGTAGCTATTGCTCATAAGAGCAAGATGGAGGTATATCCTGATGCAGCCCAAACTGGCGCAAGACTCACGCTAGACAATGCCACTTAACAAATTCTTCAAAGCATATAAGCCAGCGACATCATGTGCCGATCTCCGATCGTACCGAAAGCAAATATCACAGTCGGGTCAACCAACTCTCCGACGTATGGCCTATAAGACCTACACATTTACACTTGATGTCAAAAACTTTTATGTCAATATGAATGAAATTACTATAGAACCATATACTTTTACATATATAATTACCTGATCACAGAGTTTCAGGCATCTATCGATCTCGATCATAGAGGAGTACATCTGGATGGGCTATACACCCGTGTCAAAGGTACTTCCACTCCACACCCTAATGGAAGAGTCGGCTCGCTTTGCTCTAAATTTCAACGACAGCTCAATCGGTAATCCATCGTCAAGGGCTCAAGGTTAGGTCTCCATTGACGACATCGGCATCGTCATCATGTAAGGCATGAGGGACTAGTGGTGCTGGATATGCTATTGATTGCCCAAAATCGAGTCGCCCCACGTGAAGTCTCTCCCAAGACCATATTTGAATATAAAATAAACATAAAGTAAGCAACCTAATGATGTGTTGTGTATATGAATTTGTATGTAATATTTACATACCTGTATCAGTGTAATACAACCGCTAATACCACGCTTCACGATCTGCCGCCCGGCATAACTCGCGATATGTATGTAAGCAGATCGCACTACCCCTACTATAAGCTCCAGGCTGTGTCGACCGTAGTAGTGGGAGAAAGCACGATGAACGGCACCTTCAAGCCCACAAACGCGAAGATCCGACACAAGATGGTGAACCGTCGCAGCCTCCGCCGTGTTTGACCTCATCTACATCAAAAGCCGGGTGGATAATCTGGTCACATAACCATCAAATGGAGATAGCGGATCCTTGAGGAGCATGAGCCGGTGGGTGACACCGAAAATTGCCGCACAACTCCACCATCAAGCACACATGTCCCGCTGGATCGCTAGGCCATCAATATGAAGGCCAAGGATGATAAAAATATCCTCAGAACATGATCGTCATCTCTCCGACCGGCACATAAACGGTGTGTTCGGGCCGCCATCTCGACGAGATAGTGATAAGTGGCCAATCGATCATGATGGGCCTACAACATATACCATAGAATCCACGCTGATCACGTATGGACGACATGCGGATCCACCTCCACATACCGACAAGGCTTTCATCCGTCGGGCGAGGGTGGAGTACTTCGAACTACAAGTAACGAAGAAACTAAGCTTTCACAATTGAATATATAAATTACATGGTACAACTAGAAATATTAATTGATAAGTAATAAAATACATACTTGCTCTGTATCTACTAAGTGGGACCTATGTCTATCTTGCAATACCAAGGCAGATGGATCCAATGGATCTGCATCATGAAGCCCTCTGAACGCCATATCTATAACTTGGATGTCTGAAAGGCACTATAAATATTAATAAAACACATTGGATAGACTCTATCACCATAATAAAACACATAAAATACAAACATTTCGTAGAAGAATATAAGCTTGAAATAAATTGGGATGCTAAGCAGAAGTAAAGTGTCACACCCCTTCTCCGATCCGACCCGATTGGCGAGTCCGAACCAGATCCGGGGCGCGATACTGAATTGTGATGCCCCCAGTTGGGGCTCTGTGATCAGTTAACTATAACCATTAATTTGTGACTATTAAACTTGTTTTATATTCTGTCACAAAGGATATAAAATACATATACAAGTTCCATATTTAATAGTGTTCGACATTTACATTGTTTGCAAAAAGAAACAAAAAGACTTATACATTTATGCTAAAAATTCCTTCAATGGACCCCCACGATGTGTCAATTTCACCGATGATGTTGATCGACTCGTACTGCTTCTCTTCTCCGCACTACACGGATTGAACACCGTGCTAAGCTTTATTAGTGGGAACATAAGCATGGACAACCACCAATACACCACACAAGCTTATACATATGCATTATATAAATCTAAACATATTTCTATAACTTTAATTCCTTATATCTTATTTTCCTATCGCATAGTCAATCTTTTTCATACATGTTCTATGTCTATGTTCTTTTATTTTATATACTTTTTTCAGACTTATTTCGAGTACTTTACATATTCCTATACTTGTCATGTGTTCATCTTACGCTATATATGTCTTTTTCAATGCTCTTATTCCTTGTCGTTACATAGCATGTCTCTAGTCTATAAAGTTCTTTTTTCATCTTTACTTATGATTTATTGTATTCTTCTACTTTCATACTTGTAATATTGTATACTTTCCATTCAGATTATTCATACTTCATGCATTTATAAATGTTTTAGTTCTATCTATCTCTGTTACAAAGTGTATACTTTCTCCGTATTTTCTTATATGCTATATATACTATTTTCATATCGTTATATTGTGTTTTATTCTTGTGACCGTTTATATTCATCGCATAGCAAGCTATGCTTCTCATATCATATCATATTATATACTCTTTTCATATACATTTCCTTTGGGTTTTATAACCGAAATACCTTAGAAGAGATTAAGGAAATAACCGGGTGTACCAGAGGTACTATCACCGTGACGAGACATGACTTTCCTCGCACTACCCGAAGGTATCATCACCGCATGGCATGCCGACCTATGCCATGCCATCTGCACTGCAGTACTATCACCAGACGGTACGATTTCATCTACGTGGTGACTCATGTGCCACCGATCCAAACGGGATCTATGTCATCACCCAAACAAATTGATATCCGCTTCACAGATGTCGCAAGAATCGATCTTCCCATAAAAGATGCCTATTCAGCATCCTTCACAGTTCTGGGCGCACAATCGCCTTTATTCATTTTTCCATATATCCTATAAGCAGCCGAATAATCAGTCACATCATAATTGCTTAAGTGCATATATACTATCATTACTTTACTCTATATTAGTTTATATCCAGAATTTCATATTAATATGTTCTCATATATTTTTTATATGATATGATATAATGTATTCTTTTCTATTATTTAGTTTTGTCTATCATATTATGAATGTATCTATGACTCTTGTATTCATATATTCATATATAGTTTTCTATATTCATAATCTTCTTTGTACTTATCATATTTATCATGGGATTATCTATTCTTGTACTTTCTATTCTGATCATGTTTATTTAAATTATCACATTTTTTCATATATACCTATCATTTATGCCAATGTTCTCATTCCTATGCTTTGTCATCTTTGCTTATCTCTGTCAAGTATTATCATTTATGTCTTCCTATCATGTGTTCCAGCACGCTCCATCTTAGTTCTTATATTGTCATATCATATAATTGCTATCATTTACGATTCTATCATTTGTTCTTAGCAGGTTCTATCTATTCATTTAAGTATATCTATCATATATCCTATAGCCTATATCCTATTCATGTTTCATGCCTATTACATATGACACTTCATATACTTGTAAGTATGATATCTATGAAATCACACCTCATTAATATATTCTACAGTCCTCTATAAATCTATTTTATTAGAATTGAATTAATCCAATCGGATCATCCAAACTTAAAGTTATGGTTCCTTTCATGCCAAACCCTATTAATTTACCGATTTTACTAGTGACAAATATTATATTACTTATTTTTTCGGGTCTTAACTTCATTTTTTGACACAAGTCCTTATACTCATTTAAAGATAAGGTGCTATGGGTTCTATCTCCAACTGGAATCACTCCACCTCGAGCACCGAACTCGAGTTACTCAAAACAACTCGAACTACTCTATGATCAACCCGATGTAAAGAAATCGCTTGCACACGCCCCCACTTTGAGTGAATTTTTTAGGCCACTTAGAGTCATAATAATTTGATGATGTCTATTTCCTTTAGGTTTGGTTTTTTGGAAGCTCATTTGACTTACACTTGAATCACTCAAATCGATAAGAAATGAGAGCAAGTTATGGGCCAAAATACTTAAAACTAGTCGAAACTGAACAGAGCAACAGCGCATTTAAGACACCCCTAAAGTGTACTGCACACTTGGGCCAAAATGACTGGTAATACTGTGTACCGGGCATAAGCTCACAGTACCGCACACTTCAATTTAAAAATGCCCAAATTTATATTTTCTCCCTTTTTTTACATATTTTTGATAAATTCGCATCAACCTTATACTCCATAAACACCTCAAAGCCACTCGCAAATTCATCTTATAACATCAATTTTACTTAATTCTTCTTTCAATACTTCTCTTATTTCAAAATCCTTCATGAATTACTCTCAAACTCCACTCTAATATGGGTTATGATCCAAGATAACTCCATTATAAAGTTTAGTTAGGGTTTGTTTTAAAACCCTAACTCATTTACTTGCCCTTGAGCTATGAATCCATCCTCAAAGAGAGGATTTCATGTGCTTCTGGTCCTATTCAAGGTTTTACCAAGCTTACTTTTAAGAATTCTAGGGTTAGAAGAAATCCTAACAAACCCTAGGTTTCGGGAACAACCATTAACTATCAAAGCATGGAATTTCATACAAAACTTTAGAATTCCATGTAGTTCCATACCTGAGCTGATCTCAGCTCCTCTTCCTCTTCCTCTTCTTCTTCTTTCTTTTCCTCTTCTCTCTCTCTCTCTGTTTGGTCTCTCAAAATGAGGATATCCAACTTTGCCTGATCTCACATGTTAAGGCCATGTTTGGCCATTGTATTTTTAAACCCTTTTTCTCATTTTTGCTACTTGGTCCCCCATTTATCTTTTATCTCTATTCCATCTTTTATCTATTTGCCTTTAATCCTACCCTCACTAAATTTATTGACATTTATATTTTGGCTTTATTACCTTTAATCCTTCATGGTAAATTACCACTTTACCCTTGGCCTCCTAATAATCCTTGATCTCTCTGTTATTTTCCAAAATTTGCATTTGTTATAATATACTCAAACAAGTCCGAAAACTCATAGGTATATTTCGGAGTGTTACATAAAGTGGATGCTTCAAATGTTTCATACGAAATTATGATAAACAATAAGAGATTCAACAAAGGAGTATGATGAGATTCAAATATAAGAGATTACTATGTTTGATAAATCATACTTCGAAATTCCAATTTCTTGAATACGAGATCCTTAAATTTGGAAATCTGGCATCACGGAAGACTCACATTTTTGTTAATCATTTTTAGGTATGAAGATACAAGGAAGGTAATATTTTTTTCTTTCCGTAATTTCATAAGTAGATCTATATAATAAATATCAGACAGGTTATTCAGAATTTCGCAATTCAATACACACCTAAATGTTATGGAAAATAAATATGGAAATGAATTTCAAATTCCCCAACAAAATGGCCAGAACAAACACATTCAACAAATTACAGAACTTTACAACTTAGAATAACATTGCTATCTGTTCATGTTATAAACCAAACACTTTGAAAAGGAAACAAATTATTTAATCAAAGCAATAGAGAAAAGTAATGCATCCCATGAAAGCAATATTTTTAGATACTGGCAGATATTTAAGTGTAGAATGCATATTTAAATTCCACACTCACAAAACTAGTGTCAAGATTAGAACAGATATATCCTAAGTACATTTTTAAATTCCGCTAGGCCACGCATATTCCTTGAATCAAACAGATGATTAACTGCTTTATGTGTGCAACTACATTCATACATTCGTACACATGGATTTATTGAACTCGATTTCTATTCTACAAGATCACGATTGTGGACTCCAAATATTAAAATAACCCACATGCGAGCAATTGTTTTCCTCCCTAAAGTCCATTTCATTATGCAACTGGCCAGATTTAACAGCCCACGCCCATGCAAGCCATTGACTCAAAGGGTATACAATCAGAAGACCATCATAAAGAGGCCACTCATCTTCATCAATATGATGAAACAAGCCACGATATCATAAGACACCAACAGTAGCCTGCAATACAAAAAGTCGAAATCAACACATCGATGCTGATATGCTGCTATGATAGGGCTACATGGAAATCCATATATATCATTGTCTTTCCACATGCATTTTTCTTGTAAGTTGAGGCGCGATGCTAGTCAATTACTCCTTGACTTGACATGAAATCGCTATACGATCGTAAATAACAATTTCCATCGACCCAAATTTTAAATAACAAGACTTTAATCGAAAGATCAACAGCAGGCAGGAGTGAGACCTAATCAGATGCCAATCTAGTAGGCATCTGCCCCCTTCTCGCAATGCAACTTTGAGGCGAAGAAGGTCAACTGTACTAATGCGCGCATTAAGTAAGCTATGAGCTCCTTTTAAGGACACCGTTAAATACCTCCAAAATGGTGGTTGTCATTATCCCATATCTTCGACTTCCATCATGTGAAAGAGCCCATAACTGAAAAGGGATTGCCTCTAACCATTGTTGTTAACTGAATTCTCCCAATCGGTAGTCATATGCTTGGTCAATTTGGCGCCTGCACTCGCTAAAGCCGCTTCCGCAAACCAAATTCTTCAAGAAGACTTAACCGGTGGTCATAAAATCGCTTGCAAGATGACGATGCAATCCTCGTGATAGGGCAGATGAGCAACCCAACCAAGACGGGATCGATCATTGCCGCCATAATACCCGGATAATCGCCGATATAACGCAAATTCCCGGCTATCGGCAACTCTATTTTACATGCAACCATCCCCAACTATCAGTATTCTCACCTTCTGTAATAGCAAATGCCAATGGAAACAATTGATTATTTTCGTCACACCTCATAGCAATCAATAACGTGCCTTTATACTTCCCATATAAATGTGTACCATCAATACTCATTACGAGACGACAACAAACTAACCTATCAATAGATGGCTTGATTGGACTGTAATACGCGTTTGAATATCTCAAAGGTTTGGAAGAATAATGCCACATGTTTTCCAAATTACAACACATCCAGAATTTGCTTGCTCTATGGTCAAGAACAAATGCGGCAGCTCTGTATATGACTGAGAAAAGTCACCAAATAATTGTCTAATTGCTTTATGTTTTCCGTCCAACACCTTTTTGTATGATATTTCATATCCTCATTTCTCCATCACAAATGTTTTGAATAGCAATTTAGTCAATGTGAATTGTGTCTTAATAATTGCCTTTATATGAGCAATCAGTTTGAGTCCAATTGATGATGGTCCTTGCCTAAGTATGATTGAGATAAGAGAGGCCCTATATATTTGCTGATAAATAAAAATAAACAAGTATCTTCACAACCATTGATTAGTGCTCAAAAGTGCTATTTTCAACCCGTTATCATGTGTTTTGAGTACTTTTTGTGTACTAATCAAAGATAATTTAACCCAGCTTTACACATTAAGGTCCCTATTATTCTACTGATCACATTTTATGGATAATTTTGTAGTTTTGCAAACTATTTATGTCAAATTGTTGAGTCGATCCAAACACGAAGAATTCGAGTCAACTCAAAGATTGTAGATCGTAGACCGTAAGGAAAGAAGAGCATATAAGGTGAAAGAAAAATGGAGCACTAAATTTGCTTCAAGGCGCCGTTCACCTCTCCACTACTATTCACTGCCAAGGTCCTGGTCGCTTTGTTGCATTTTTTGGCTTCTTCCCATTTTATCCCTTGTAGCCAGCTTTTGGTTTGGTTTTTTGTAACTTCCTCGCTCCGAGCACATATGTCTCACTGCCATTGCAAATCAATCTTTCACCACACCAATCAATAAATTGGGCACGGCTTCCTCTCCCCTACCGGGTTATGATTTTCTCCTTTCCTTCACTTTCTTGCATTTTCTCACTAGCCAAACACCCCTTGATGGTGACAAATCAAGGGATGCTTGGCTAAAACCCCCTCATCCTTGAAGGGGAAGGCCACTGGGTGTTAGTTTTGAGGCAAGCTGCATGTTCTCATGCTTTTCATGTATGCATTTAAGGGTATTTCTGCCTCGCTTCTCACCTAGTTTAAATCTCTTAGCATGCTCTCTCTAACGTGTATTTGGCAAGCTTTTCTGGGTTCAATGGATACTTATCACTAGATCCACTGGCGCCCAAGCACTCTATTAGTTCGAAGGGTAGGTTTAGGAGGTGTGTTCTAACCGTTTGGGAGCACTTATGCTCATTAAATGCCATTTTTCAAGAGGAAAACTTTGTGGTTTAGGCTTTAAAGGTAAATAAAGATCCAGCTTCGGGGAAATGACTATATGTCATCCCTTAATCACACAGGAAAAAACCTGGGCTAGGACATGCCTGCTAATCCAGAACCCTAAGCCCAGTGGCACGAGACTTCAAGGAGTTCTCTTTTAACTTTTATTTCAATTTGTTTCCAGTTCTCAACCATTCACTCACACTGCTTTTCACACAATTCCTAAAAATCCAAAGAGGAAATACCATTTTCAATGCACTGCAACTCTTCTCTCACGAAGAAAACCCATCCCCGTGTTCGACCCTAGAGTTACTATATCGCAAAGAGCTTCTGCTTACAAGCAAGAGGAGGAATTTAGGGTTTATAAATATTGTTAATTCCAGAATAACCTACTTTAGCGCCACGAATCAAATCCATTACATGAAGCTCCATGGATAGTGACATTCTTCCGCCTTCTTACATCTTAAACGAGCAATTTTTTTTTGATGGTTTAACAACGACAAACTCTTGGTGTGCTTGAATTGAGTAAATCTTTGTAGCCTCTTGCAAATCAGATTTAGAATTAAAAACTTGGCCAACCACAAATTCTCCACTCGAATAACCGGTAGTATGCTGCACCCATGGAGTCCAACCACTTGCAACAACAATACCCATGTTTTCAACATGTTCAAATTGAGACGTTGGTGGTAAGTGATAATGAACAGGGGATGACTCATCTAATGTCTCAGCATCTGGTTTATTTAATACATCACAAGATGGTGCTTGGCAGAGAGACATATATCCCTCGGCTCATCTCTCCAAAACTTGGTTCAAAGTTCGAAGGATACTGGCTGTCCACTAATCCTCAACGTCGCACTTCCATTGCAAGCCATCATCAACATTCATCATATTCATCATTACCTTCTTCATAGCACACTGAATAACTCCAAAAACTCTAGTATCCGGTACTAGACCATTACTAAGCCCACAACCATAATCAAATTCTTGAACATTATAATTGTTGCGAACCAATAAATCTACATGCCCACCCACAGATTGATTCACTTATGCCTTGACTCAAACAACTTCAATATACAGTTCAATTTCCTTAATGGTAGTTATGTTAACTAAGTTCAACATTGGGCACACATCATCAATATCTCATATTGGAAAAGGTTGGAACCTATTTCCACTTTTTAGGGGATACTTACAATTGAGAACTAATTTGAACCTTTCTTTGTCAATGGTTGTCCTTGTGTATATCATATCAGTCAATTGTTCAAAAGTGCATTCACTCCAGACATCCAAAGGCAATAATACAAGCTTTTTCCTCTATATTTCACATCTGTTCGTACCTAATATTTGTCAATTGTAATAACATATCACGGTAATAGTTGAAACGAATATAATTGACTCAGATAAATGGTCCTAAATAAATTAAATAATATGAAAATATTATCTTGATATCACATCAACTTTATCATAAAGAAAACAATCAGGTTTCAAAAAATAAAAATATGACATTTCAAATTGTACTCAATTTCAAATTTAGGGTTTAGGGTTTTGGGGTTTTAGGGTTTTAGGGTTTTAGGGTTTAGGGTTTTAGGGATTAGGATTTAGGATATAAGATTTCGTTTCGTAAGTTTCGTGGTTTCGTGGTTTCGAGGTTTTAGGTTTTAGGTTTGCGGTTTTATGGTTTTATGGTTTTAGGGTTTATTTTAAGGTTATAGGGTTGAAGGGTTTTAGGGTTTTTGGGTTTTGGGGTTTTGGGGTTTTTGGGTTTTAGGGTTTTTGGGTTTTAGGGTTTTAGGGTTTAGGGTTTAGGGTTTGGGTTTACCCCAAAAGCTTATTAGGGTTGTAGGGTTATAGGGTTGTAGGGTTTAGGGTTTTGATGCATTAGGGTTGTAGGGTTATAGGGTTTTAGGGTTTAGGGTTTTAGGGATTAGGGTTTAGGATATAAGGTTTTAAGGTTTCGGGGTTTCGGGGTTTCAGGGTTTCAAGGTTTCGAGGTTTTAAGGTTTTAGGGTTTTAGGGTTTTATGGTTTTAGGGTTTTATGGTTATAGGGTTTAGGGTTTAGGGTTTTAGGTTTCACTAGAGTTTTTGGGTTTAGTGTTTTTTGGGTTTTTAGGGTTTTTAGGTTTAGGGTTTTAGGGTTTAAAGCAGACTAGGGTTGTAGGGTTATAGGGTTTAGGGTTGTAGGGTTTCGAGGAGTTTTAGAGTTTTGGGTTTTTTGATTTGGGGGTTTTTTGGGTTTTGGGTTTTTGGGTTTTGGGTTTTTGGGTTTTTTGGGTTTTTAGAGCGTGGGCGTTAGGGTTTTAGGGTTTTAGGGTTTTAGGGTTTTAGGGTTTTGAGGTGTTAGAGCTTTAGGGTTTTTGGGTTTTTGGGTTTTTAGGTTTTTGGGTTTTTGGGTTTTTGGGTTTTTGGGGCATTAGGGTTTCAGGGTTTTAAGGTTTTTGGGTTTTAGGGTTTTAGGGCATTAGGGTTGTAGGGTTTAGGGTTTACCCCAGGGTTTAGAGGTTTTGGGTTTTAGGGTTTAGGGTTTGGGGTTTTAAGGCATTAGGGTTTTAGGGGTGTTAGAGTGTTAGGGTGTTAGGGTTTTTCGGGTTTTTAGGGTGTTGTTTGAGTTTTTTTAGGTTTTTGGGTTTAAGGTCTTAGACTAGGGTTTTTGGGTTTAAGGTTTTTAGGTTTTGAAGTGGTTTAGGGTTTTAGGGTTTTTTAGGGTTTTAGGGTTTTAGGGTTTTAAGGTTTAGGGTTTTAGGGTTTACGGTTTGGGGTTTAGAGTTTGGGGTTGAGGGTTTAGGGTTTAGGGTTTCGGGTTTCGGGTTTGAGCACAGAGATGAAGGAAGACAAAGATCTCTGGATCTTTTGTTACTATTTCTCCAAAAACGGCAGGAGACTGGCGTCTCTTACCTTTGAAAATATACACTGCTTGGAGTTTTTCGACATGTTTAGGGTATTTTGTGCGTATTTAGTGTGTCGTAGTGAAATGTGAAACATGTGGAAATTAGAAACCCGAAGATTTTATAGATTAAGGACAAAATTGTAAATTGTCTAAAGGGGCTAAAGAGCGTGGATTAAGAAGATTGGAAATGAAATGAAATAAAGAAAGCTTGAAATCTGAATGGTCGAATTTGGAGGACGAAAAGTAAATAATGAGCAACCCAATGGGTTTTTGGAGGGCCAAACATGGCCTTAGCAAACATGGTTAAAGACCAAAATTGGTCTCATTTTTGGGAAGGAGAAGAAAACGTGAAGAGAGAGGGAAGAGGAAGAAGATGGAGGAGCGAATCGAGAGCCCAGGTATGGAACTTTGAATTTTGTGTAAACTCACCTTGATTATGAATTCTATGAGATTTGGCATAGATCTTTGCTTTTCTATGATTATTATCTTCCCCGAGCTTGGGGTTTTGTTAGGGTCCATGCTTAACCCAGGCAATTATGGAAAGTAGGTGGGTAAAATCGTATGCCTGAAGATGGTTATGGAATTCCCACTTTTAGATTGGATTAAGTGGTTAAATAACAAGTAGTAAATTTGGGGTTTTAGAATAAACCCTAACAAATCACTGAGTTTAGTGTGTATGGGTTGTGACCCATATTAGGGATTATGTTGGGAAATTCATGGGAGGATTTTTGAGGAAAGATATGTAATTGAAGATGAATTGAATAGAAAAGAGATTCAGGGGTGAATTTGAAATGGTTTCGATGTGTGTTTGAAGTATGAAGTTGATTGGGTATCAAAATATGGAAAAATGGGTGAAAAACACACATTAAGGCATTTCGGGTGATGTGTATGTGCAGACATGTACCGGTACACTTTGTATTCTGATCATTTGGCGTGTGCATTTACGATGAGGTGTCTGGGGTACACCACCGTACCTTTCTTATTTCAACCGGGTTTGTATTTTTAGTGTAACTTTCTCATTTCTTATCCGATTTGAGTGATTTAAGTGGCCAATTAAAATAGATTTCAAAGGAAAACCAAACCTAAAGAAATAGGTATCGTCAAATTCTGGCTCTAAGTGGTCGAAAATTCACTAAAAAGTGGGACCGTGTGCGACGATTCTGCGTCCGTTTGAACATAGAGTGATCAGGGTTATTTCGGACATAACGAGTTAGGTACTAGAAATGGGTGATTACAGTTGGAATAGAGACCCTTAACACCTTAAATTTAAAGGTACAAAAAGAACCAGTGTCAAATATGGAGTCAAGGCCTTTGGAAAGTGAGGTATTTCAAAGCGCCACCTCGGGAGTAAATCGGTAAACCTAATAGTTGGCATATGAAAATGCCATAACTTGAAGTTTGGACGTCAGATTGGATTGATTCAATTCTGGGTAAAGTATTAGATTCATAGAAGAATAATAATACATGAATAAGGTGTGATTACATGCTCATCATACCTTACCAGTATGGAATACGATCACGTAAGTGAGCAGCGTAATGTGAATTTAAATGCCACTATTATAAAATGGTAAGTTACGAACTCATATAATTGTAAAAACACAAGACCCCGATTATTAAGCATCTGCACTCACATCTGATTAGTACCGGTACTCCCGATTGCTTAGTGCTACGCACTCATTATGCCCGGTACTTTTGATTGGAGTGCTTTCGGCACTCTTGGTGAAATGCCCGGTACTGCATTTAGTGCTCGCACTCACGATTATGCCGGTACTCTGTTAGTACTCGCACTCCCGATTAATGCCGGTACTCGATTAGTACTAGGCACTCGATTAATGCCGGTACTCTTGATTAATCTTCTGACGGCTCACTGTCACGTTAGAGTGCTCGGCACTCTGTCCCGGTGATGCTACGGCACTCCTGTCTGATGAGTGCTACGACATACATCTTGTATGATATCTTCTGGTACTTGTGTGTTGTATCTACTCATTAAAACATTGCGAAATTCTAGGAAGTGGCAGTTATATGATAAGACTGCAGGAATAGAATAAGAGTAAAGATACGAATGTACCTACGTATGTGCATGTACTACGGGTACTCTGTCTCTGATCGGATACGTAGTACCCTACGGGTACTCTTGTATCGATTAAGTTATGTAGTACCTACGGTACTCGTGTCCACGATTCCAGTTCGGTAGTACCTATGAGTACTCGTATCCCCGAATAAGCACATTTACGATTAAGTTACGTAGTACCTACGAATGCTCTGTATCTGAATAAGTGCATGTAGTACTTTATGGGTACTCACATCTCCCCGATTAAGTCTGTAGGTACCTTCGGGTACTCCTGCATGCGAATAAGTGCAGTACCTACGGGTACTCTATTATCCCCGGTCAAGTTACGTCGTACCTCACAGTCTACTCTTGTCTCCCGATTTGGATTACCGCCAGTACTGCGGGTACTCACATGTCTGAATAAGTCACACGTCTCGATCTGGTTCTACATAGTACCTACGGGTACTCCACGTATCACAGACAAGTTACGTCGTATCGATTAAGTTACGTAGTACCTAATGGGCACTCTGTATTGGATTGAGTTTGTGCGCCTCGCGATTAGGATTACGTACCTGCGGGTACTCTGTATTGATTAAGTTACGTAGCATCATGTGGCATTAAGTTACTGCGTGTCTACGGATACTCTTGTATCTAATCAGGATTACGGTAGTACCTACGAGGTACTCGTATGTTAAAATAAGTATAGAATCCCGATGGTACTTACAAGGGTACTCTCGTATCCGTAAAATAAGTATATGTATACTGTTTTGATGCGTACATTATGGATTAATGTCCGTGATATGTATACGCTATCGTGCGATCGACCATATGTGTCACGATTATGATTAGTTCGACTTATTGTACTTACGGTGCAGCCGCCTGAGGGATAAGATCGGAAGTAAAGATAAGTATGTGCTCGAGAAAGACCGGAGTATAAAGTTCCATAAGACCGAGGATATACTTCGTGGTCTGAGTATAAGATACGATACCGGTATAAGTTTTGTGGTACTTCTACAGTACTATCGTATAAAAATAGAGGATTACGTAACTCTTACGGGAGTCTGAATAAACATAAGTCCATAAAAGTATAGGATTGCAACTCTTACGAGTCTGAATAAAATAAGTTCGTTATGAAGTATAAGTTTTGAATGAAAGTATGGATTACGTAACTCCCTACGGGAGTCACAGACAACATAAGTACGGTAAGTATAAGTTTACACGAATAAGGATGAAGTTACGTAACTCTACGGGAGTCATTTGAATAAACATAAGTCACATTAAGCATAAGTTCGCATAAGAATAAGATCACGCTAACTCCTACGGGAGATCAGAATAAGCGTAAACTGTTATAAGAAAAGTACTCGTATAAATTCATAAAATAAATGCATGAAATTTATATTATGTTTTTGTTTATGTTAAATGTGTATATGCATAAGACATATGTTTCCCAGCAGCGTGCCACAGCATACGGTTTAATGTCGGGTGTGGGTGCAGGGAGAAGCTTATCTGAGACTTAGCATGTTGGGCCCGACACATGTAAGGGTTCACTACATGTAGGTTCGGGTGCTCCCCGAGGTTGTAAATGTAAAGTATAGTTTTTGTGTTGTAAATGGGACTCGGTAAATGTGTATAGATTTTGATGGACACCACTCCGGTGGTAGTTCTTTTGATTATGTTATAAGATGTGGACCATACCCACAGGTACCAGTTCGGTTTAAAAAAAAAAATCAGGTAAAGAGTCCGACATATGGTCTGCTTTTCCCGAACTTCGGTTCGGATATGTCGTCAGTCGGATTGGAGATCGGGTGTGGCGGTATTAAGCGAGTTATTCATGGGCTTAGATGTTTTCAAATTCTACCGGGTTACGAAACACAAAAATCCATTTTCAAGCGTGATTGTTTTTATTTTCCAAATTTTTCACGGCAACCACCGTCTTAACAAAATTGGACACGAAGGAAGCTAGAGTGAAGCACTTCAATCTCGGCAAAAAAAGCAACCTCTCAGTAAGCACCAGATTCATCAACAAGATTAAAAAAAGAAAAGGAACAGAAAAATGAAATCAAGCAACATTTAGTTCCCAACTTCCTATCATCTCTAAGGCTCGAAACTCAAACATTACACTAATCAGAGCACGAATTCAAACTGACCACTTAGCGAAATTGGCACGAAAAGACCGACCATTAACATTTGCGAAACCCGAAATCTAACTTTGATCGGCAGAGGGAGACACACTTACTCGCACTTCCACGATTGGTCGATTCTCGGGGAAAATGCTCTTTAGTTTCTCGAGAAAATTCACAGCGTCTGGCTGAGGAGAATCTAGCAGGAGTAAAATAGCCATTCTAAGGTGTCTCTTTAAGCAATGCATGGGAGGAGAAATTATTGAACCCAGGTAAATTTTTGTAAAACAAAAATGAAAAAAGGAAAAACAAAAAACCAAAGATCGGCAATGACGAAAACTCTGAAACATACTCGAAAACTCTCGGCCTCTCTTTGAACCATTTATGGAAACAGCAACCAGGAACGTCAATTGCCAAACTCATCGAAAACCAAGCGAAACAACAAAATAGATTAAACCCATTAGAACTATAAATTTAACATACTACTTGATGCAAACCAAAAAAGGAAAGAATCAAGGCAAAAATTTTGAACAAACTACAGTGAAAACGAGTCTTGTCGTCTTCAACAGGAGATGAAGAAGCGGCTAATGCGTCGTCTTGACAGGAGGAGAGAGCAAAGGGAGGGAGAGCGACACGGGGAAAAAGGCACCTGCTTCTTGGGGATTGACCGTTTTAAAGCTCGATTGTGTGACATTTTTCTAATTTTAAAGTGTAATTGTGTCATGAATAGCAACATTTGACATTTGATAAATCCAATTTCCATTGTGCATGGCAATCGACATTACGCACTAATTAGTCTTTATTTTCGTTTAAACTAATTTTAGAATGTACACGTTCCAACTCTGATGGTTAATTAAACTCATGATGACCATCGAACACTTTATGAAGATCTTGAGAGCATAATTGGAATATGCGGCTTACCGCGATAATGATAGAGTCATGTAGACCCGAGAATTTGGAAGGGGGTAAATATCTAGCACTCCTTTACCAAGGTGGTAGCCTGAAACAAGTGGTGTATGTATGGTCTCCCTATCTAAGTGCATCAGCCATTGGAAGCACCCCTGATAGTGTGCGCTTTGTGACTTTGGGAGGGATACTTAACTTCCATAATTTTTCCCAAGCTTATGATCTGGCCTCAGTTAAATCATCCTATAAAGATCGATATCCGCTTTTGACAGTGTATATTCCTCTACTCTCTTGCTTCAAGTGCGAAACATCTTCAATAGTCGGGGCGAGGAGGGATATTCGAGGTGAATCCCCTATCCTGGGTTAAACATTCATAACCAAATCTTCATCCCACTTCATTTCCTCGAGGCTTCATTAGTTGGCATTGGCTTCGTTTATATTTTCCCCAGGCGTCTTAATCATTCCCGACCATCCTCGAGGAATCCGGGAATCCTTGATTACCATATTTTAGAGCCATCACAATTAGGAATAAATGTGTTTCAAATGATATTTAAAAGTTTATTTTTATTGAATATATATATATTTATATATTTAGTAAAATATTAAATGATTAATATTATGATTTTAAATACGAAATCTAATTGGCTAAAAGGAAGAGACATGACTCTTTGAGGTGAGTCTTGATGGAAGGCCACGATAAAGGAGGAGGTATTTAAAGGGTGCGGGTCCTCTCTCACCTCTAACATACATAACAATATTCAGAAAATTAGAATAGACACAAGTAAAGATCAAGGGTGTCATAACTTCCATCTTCAGGGAGAGAGAGGAGAGGGAGAGAAGCCACGCCAATTTCCTTCTAAATTGAAAGAGTTTATATGGATCGAGTATGCTGCTTCTTACTAATGTGAGAAGTACATGGGATTCAGATTTATGGGTATGATGTTTATGTTTTTTTTAATGTTCGTAATACAAATATGAAAGTCATGAACTAACACATGTGAGCAGCTCGAGCATGGTTTAGAATTCATGTATTTCCATTTATAATCATGAATGTTATATTAGAATATACTAGAATCGGATGAAAATGCAAACTATTTCTAGTTTTACCGTACGTTTTTACATTCAAAGCGAGAATGGTGTATATGAGAATTTGAAATAAATGCACGCCGGAATCAAGTCAAATCACTCATGTTTAAGGTTTTGTGATTACGAATATATGTATAAAATTTTGCTTCAAACCCGTCATGCATGGATTACGTGGGTCTTGGATGAGGGAGAGAATCTATGAAATGGTATGAGAATGCATGAGTGAAGTCTTTATTCCTAGCGGCTGAAGCCCTTTTCGAATAGGTAGTGTGTCCCTTAACCTTTGGCACGGATTGCATGTGTTAAGCGCGCCAAAGACAATTGACTTGAAAGAGATGAAGCGACATCTTCTCTCTGATTGCATGGGAGATAAAAAAAAAAAAAAGAGAAAACCGTTTGAAATGGTGATGAAGAGCGCATGAAACCTTGCTTTAGCAGGTGTCTTTCCATAGGTATGTTTTTCATGCCGGAAACTTGAATCTCAGCCTTGAGTTTAATGTACTTATATATTCATGTTCAAGGATAATTTCGATGAATATTGCATATCTTGGTTTTTCACATTTGAATATAGCAAATTGCTTTCTTTATTATAGCTAGCTCAAGGTTTCTTCCCTTCATTCAACACAGAGTTTTGAATGCATGTGGGTATTTTAGGAAGTTAACAAATATAAGAAGAAGAAAATGGCAATTTGAATAATTTATTGAGTGCTTGTCATATTAAAGTTTCAAATTCAGTGAATATATGTGTTTACCATTTTATTGATTGTAGAGGTGTGGTATATATATTTATAATTTGAAATTTATATTATTAATGATTTGTTAGTCACCAAGTGGCCAAATCTTAGAAATAATTTCAGATTGTAAATTAATTTCATTGCCCATAACTTTACTTAGTTTTAAAATGACATTAAGATATAAAATTTTATTTGTTGTGGGTAGATTGAAAATCTATCAATATTAAGACATTTGGAATTAGCGGGTTGATTACTTGTTCTAATATATGACATAAAAATATAATTGTGGTGATTAGTATGTTCTATTGGTTTTATTTTGCATATCGAAGATGCGAGTAGATCTGAGCCAGTGCATATGTGGTACGATTATTGTTTATGTTAGTATATCTTAGTATTTCCCGAAGGAGCAGATTTACCTTATGTCTATCCGTATTTACACATTTGAATAGCAAAGTATGTGATAAATTTTATGACTCGAGCATTAATGTATGATTGTCCACATTATTTGCGCATTATCGGGTGCACCATTTCTCTGTTCACATGCTTCATCGTTCCCCTTATTTAATGGTTAAATTTCTCGTGGTGAAACGAGTCACGTTTCATAGGTGTTACGGATCTTGATTTAGCGATTTGCCGGTTGAGAAACTGCTTTGCTAATGCGATAAAAGCGACAGGGAAAAAAGCTTTACATAAAGCATGGGAAAGATCGAGCGATTAAACATGTTCATGCGAATGACAGTTACAAACAATATAAAGAGCACACTTACTACAACTGAAAGTGCTAAGGAATTTAAGAAATTAGTGGAAGAGAAATCTCAAACTGCTGATAAGTCACTTGCTGGTACATTAATGAGTACCTTGACCACCATGAAGTATGATGGTTCACGTACCATGCATGAGCATGTTCTTGAGATGACTAACCAGCGGCAAAGAATTAAAGAGGCAGGGCATGAATGTGGATAGAGTACTTCTTAGTGTGATTATACTTAATTCCTTGCCTCTGAGCAGTATGGTCCATTTCAAATGAATTATAACTATAAAGGATAGAGTGGAATATCGATCAATTGACAGTGTGTTTGTTGAGAGGAAACAAGGTTAAAGAATCAAAGAGCTCATTGTTCATCTCTAAGTCATCGAAGGCGAAAGAGTTACGAAAGAAGGAGTGGGAAGAGCAAAAAAGGGTTTGCACAACACAGAATGACTCTTCTAAAAGTATCCACAGAAGGAGCATTGGTAATAAGTGCCACTTTTGTTATAAAGTTGGACACTTGAAGAAAAGATTACCCTAAAACGTAAAGGCTTGGTTTGAAAACGGTAAGCCTTGTGCTTTAGTATGTTTTGAATCAAACTTTGCGAGTTCCTCATAATACTTGGTGGATAGATTAAGTTCCCACTACTCACATTTCAAGAATGCGATGCGAGGGGATTCCTTACGATCGAGCCGTAAAGTCGAATGAGGAGCTTTGTGTTCATGGGAATCGAAACAAGGTTCAGTTAAAGGCATTGGAACTTATCGTCTAGTTTTAGATCTTGGACATTATTTGGATTTGTTTCAAACCTCATGTACCCCTACATTTTCCCGCAATTTAGTTTCTTTACCCCTAAACTTGATGTAGCGGGATTTGGCATTTAAGTTTGGATGCGGATCGTTTAGTTTATTCAAAATAATAGTAAACTTATTGGTTACGGAATATTATGTGATGGTCTCTGGTTAAACTTGATAATGTTTTTCTTTGAACCTTAATGACCTTGCATCATAATGGTGGCATTAAGCGATTTAGTTGATGAAAATTACGCTTATTTGTGGCATAAACGTTTGGGTCATATATCGGAAAGAATCACGAATTAATAAAGAATGAAATTCTTTCAAACTTGGATTTTACTGACCTTGAAGTATGCATTGATTGTATTAAAGGAAAACAAACAAAGCATACTAAGAAAGAACCCATGAAAGAGCACACAACTTCTTGAAGTATACACCTTGACATATGTGGACAACTTTTGATGCTCCATCTATTGGTGGAGAGAAAAATATTTTATTACCTTTGCGATGATTTTTCACGTTATGGTTACATCTATGCATTGCATGACAAATCTCGATACGTTATGCACTTGAAATGTATATTAAGGAGTTGAGAGACGATTAGATAAGAAGGTGAAAATTATAAAGATCGGAGATAGGGGATTGGTGAATCTTAATATGGAAAGTATGATGAATCGGGGCAGTGTCAGGCCCATTTGCCGTTCTTGAAACACGGTATTTGTGCTGTTACCGCAATGCCGGGTACACCACACATTAAAATGAATTGTTGAAAGGCGAAATCGTACTTTAATGGAAATGGTTAGGGTATGATGAGTCACTCATCTTTACCTATCAATGTGGATATGTGGGGCGCCATGTATTTGCTAAACGAGGGCTCCCAGTAAAGGCGGTTTCAAAAACACCTTTTGAGCTGTGGAGCGAGGAAAGAACCCGAGTTTGTTTTTGTTACATGTTTGGGGTTGCCAATGAAGTAAGAGTTTACAATCACGAAGAATTGGACTTTAGAACAATCAGTGGTTATTTCATTGGATATCCCAGAGGAAAAGTCCAGGGATATAGATTTTATTGTCCTAACCATGGCCAGAAATTGTTGAATACGAAATGCTAGGTTCATTGAAAATTGTGACATTAATGGGAGTGATCAAATGCATAATGTTAGCATTCAAGAAATTGTGGTGCGAATTTCTATGCACACAAACTAAATTGTTGTTCCACGAGGCTTGTAAGTCGACTAATAAAGATCGAGGAACAACGAGTGTAATGATTCAACACTCCGTAATGAAAATGTCAATAGTGAACCTATGGTAGTTGAACCACGAAGTACGATTTGAGGAAGTCTGAGAAGAGATTATTTACATTACTTGACTGACTATGTGGTTTATTTACAAAGTGGGAATTGACTTAGGAATTTACAATGATCGATTATACACATAAGCCATGCGGGTATTGATTACGGTAAATGGTTTCATGCCCGTGGAGGAGAAGAGTTAAAATCTACATGGATCAAAATCAAGTCTGGGATCTTGTTGAATTGCCTAAAGGATGTAAAAGGGTCGGATGTAAATGGGTCTTTAAAGACCAAACGTGACTCAGTAAACGATATTGAGCGATATAAAAGCCGGAACTTGTTCTGAGGGTTTCTTCCAGATGGAATTGACTATTAAGAAACTTTTCACCGATCTGAAAAGACTCTCTTAGAATCATTATGGCTTTGGCGGTAGCTCATTATGATTCAGAATTTTTACAATGGATGTTAAAACTGCCTTTCTTAATGGAAATTTGGAAGAGAATTTATATGGATCGACACGAAGAGGCTTTTGATTAAGGGGAAAGTACATGGGTATTGTAAATTAAAGAAATCAATATATGGACTTAAAAACGAGGTTTTCGACGATTGATATCTTAAGTTTAATGATACCATCACTTTCCTTTGGATTTGAAAACTTGGATTGATAGGTGTATATATATGAAGGTTAGTGGGAACAAGTTTATTTTCCAATTATATGTTGATGATATTTTGCTTCAGCACTAATGACCTTGGTTATTACATCGAACCCGAGAAATATCTTTCTCTCGAATTTTGAAATGAAAGACATGGGAGGAAATGAAACCTATGTGATTGGAATAGAAATATTCCGTGATAGATCACAAGGATTATTAGGGTTGTCTCAGAAAACCTATATTAATAAAATTCTAAAGAGATTTAATATGGAGAAATGCTCGGCATGTGTAGTTCAATTCGAGGGATAAATTTAATGCTATGATGTCCAGAAAAATGGTGGAGCGAGCAAATGAAATATTCCTTATGCATCTGTTGGGAGTTTAATGTATGCTGAGCTTGTACCGGACCGGACATAAGCTTTCTTTACGTCGGAATGCGGGCGGGTATCAAAGTAAATCGGGTTTAAGATCAGCTGGAAGAGTGCAAAGAAAATTCTCGGATACTTGCGGGGAGCGAAAAAATCATATGCTCACTTATAAAGATCTCGATCATCTTAAGATGATTGGATATTCGATTCGATTTTCTTGGATGTGTTGTCTGAGAAAATCCACATTTTGGCTACTTGTTCCTATTAGGTGAAGAGAACAATTTCATGGAAGAGTGCGACGATACGTCGTCTTTGCTTCCAAGTATATGGAGAAATTTGAGTTTGTGGCATGTTTTGGGGGCCACTATTCATGGATTATGGTGTAGAAACTTTATTTTCGGGAGGCAGGATTGTCGGCAGTATAAATTTGGGCCGTGAAAATTTATTGTGTGATGGTCTGCGGCGGGTCTTAACTGCAAGGCGACAAGGTATTCTAAGGGTGCTAAGCATATGAAAATTAAATACTTTGTCGTCGAAAGTTCGAGAAACAAGAGTGTCCAATTAGACACATTAGCACCCGAATCTTATGATTGCGAGGATCCTTTATGAGGGATTGTCGCGAGGCATTTAATGAACATGTTGAAAGGATGGGCATTTTGAGATGTGATTAGTGACATTGTAATTACAATTGTATTAAGATAATGTACTTGACACTCTAAGCTCATATGTGTTTGAGTTATTCTGTTTCTATTTGGTATACATAAGCATTTAGAATAATGTTGACGAGGAATTGTCTTATAATTAAAACATTAAAGTTGAATTAAGTATTATCTTCACTAATGATCATGTTAAGTTGAAAGTTGGTGTTATGTACATGGAAGGGACGCTATGTTCGAGCATACAACCCATGCTTGGCTTCCGTCTTCTTCGAGCTTATGTGATATAACGATTATAGCGATATAAGAAGGTTTAGCATATTATTTTTGTGCACATAATGTTTCTCACATTAAATCATGAAAGACATATCATATGTGCGAGTGGGAGAATGTTAGAATAAATGTGGCACAAATGATATTTAAAGTTTATTTTATTAAATATATATATTTATATATTTAGTAAAATATTAAATGATTTAATATTATGATTTTAAATCTTGTGAAATCTGGTGGTACAAGGAAGAGACATGGCTAACACTGGTGAGTGTGATGGAGCCACGGTAAAAATTTATTTAAAGGGAATTACAGTCCCTCTACTACACCTACAACATTACATAACAATATTGAGAAGAAAATTAAGAATGAAGCATGAAGAAGTAAAGATCGAAGAGGTGTCATGCTTAGTGCCCAAAAGGGGAGAGGGGAGGAGAGAAACCACACTTCCAATTTCTTCTAAATTGAAAGAGTTATATGGATCAAGGTATGCTTTCTTACTACTAATGTAGTACATGAAGTTCAAGATTTATGGGTATGATGTTTATGTTTTTAATGTTCATGCAAATATGAAAGTCATGAACTAACATCACCACGTGAAATCTGTTGTACTCTCTTATTAAATCCCTTTGTGGCATGGATACTAAATGAGTAGCAACTGGGTTTGATCCCAGAGTCGGCATGTGGAAGGAGGTCTATTGAAATACCTGGCTCGATAAATCTGGGTCACCAAAGTCGAATGGTCGGTCAAGAACTTCCATCCATGTTTACTCAATAGGGATAGGTTAAAATCATATAATTTTTAAGACCCGAGACCACCTACAATTTTTGGTTTGTATAATCGTTCCCAACGACACCAGTTTATGCCTCGTACCCCAGTTGACTTGCTTCCCCATCAAAATGAGTTAGCATCTTCTCTATCTCTTGGCAAACTTTTTAAGGGAGGAGGAATACCAACGTTGTGTAATTTGAAAGGGTTTGAGCTACAGTTTTCGGCAAAACTTATTTTCCCGCGCATGACAGTTTTTTTGTGTTCCATCTATGTATAAACTAAAAAGAATAGTTGCAGTTTCAATTTTTTTTTTTTGGTTGAAATTTTCAATTAAATAAACTAACAACTAAAATAATAGTATTTCTTTTTTTAAACTAAAAAAAAATAGTATTTCTATTCACTTTTTTTAATAAAGAAGTTAAAATAATGATTGCTTTATTTATATTTGAAAATAATGATACTTTTGTTTTTAAAAAAAATTATGTTTAATATTCTATCAAAATTTTAAAAAATAAACTATTCTAATAAACATATTTTTATATTTTAATAATTAATACCCTAATAAACATAATTTTAGAAAAATAAAAATCTATTTAATATATAATACTAAAATTAAATTTTAATTAAAAATTAATCTTTAAGAAAAGAAATCTTAAAAAAAAAAAAAGATAGAGAGAGAAGAAATGGGTTGTTGGGTGTGTCAGGTGGGCTGTGTGGATAAGGGTGGCTGGCTAGTGGGTGGGTTAGTTGGATGAGAGAAGAGAAGAGAAGAAATGAGAGGGGAGAAGCTAGAAGAGAAAATAGAGTTTTCAAATTTAAGGGCTAGTATTGGAACTTCATTGTTTATGAGCATAATTTCTAGAATTAAATCCCTAAAGTAGATCTAAAATGATGGGTATATCTTTGTAAACATCCTTCTTAATTTATTTCAAGGCTTAGAACATAATTCCCACCCAAAACCTGTCGAAGACAAAAAAAATAAGAACAAATGCTTTTCTACTAGTGAAGTGCTTAGGACAAGGGTTCGGGTCTTGCATTTTACCCGATGGGTCCGATTTATGGTAACTCCGATGTTTAACTGCTAAAAGACTTATCCTATATGGAATATGTTGTGGATGGCAGGATGCATATGGAAAATCTTTCCAGATGTAAATATAAATTCATTATCTTTTACATTTCTCTTTTCTTTTTTTTTTTCATTTTTTGAATAATAATCAATTCCAGAAGATCATAATTAGAAAAAACCTTCCACCTTCCCAAAAGAAAAAAAAAAAAGGAAACACAGACGACAGGTAGGATACACATGGTCTTTTCTTACAAAAGGCAAAGGTCACTTACAAACAAATTAACAAGCACAAATTTTTATGATAATTTTGTCCTCTAATCTTTTCATTTGCAGGTTGCAAACTTGCAACCCTATCTTCATAAGAAATAGGCTATTGAAAATTGCATTATTGAGGCCTGAGTGGAGTGTTAAAGGGATGAGGAATGGGAGTTTCAGGTTGGAATCCTTAAAAGACAATACTACAACAACGTTATATGCAAAGTATTGCATTATATTTTTGGTGTGACAGAAACAATAATGTAAATAGCCAAACTCAAGAAAATGGACGTAATAGTAGTTGTGGTGGGCATCCTTCCTATCAATTTCAAGATCATACTTCATATATTGGGCTAGCAGTTCACCATCACAAAACCAGATAACAGATTCAAAACTGGTACCCCTCCAAGGCTTTTCTGCTTGAAGATTAAAAATATGTTCCATAGAATGAGACCAGGTTTATTATTATGGCTGCTGTTGTGAGTGGCAAGAACAATGGGGATGACACTCCAAACTCGAAAATCCCTTTCTTGTATCGTCATTTGTTCCTCTTTCAACCACCTTGTTTACTACATTGAATCCAAATTGGGAAATGCCGAAGGACTTGAGCAAGTATTCAGCTGATGAGAATAAGAAACATGAGACCCCCCTCATCATCCACACTCTCTGGCTGCTCCACCACCTCTGGATTCTCCCTCCACATAGTATGAACCTGTGACAATCTTGTGTGTATGTCTTACCGAAAAGGAATATGTATAAGATAAACCAAGCTTGATACCTGTTAATAAAATGGAACCCATCATGTCATACATTTACACCTAAGTAAGGAACATTATATTTCTACAAGTAATCCAACTGTCAGAGTCTGAGGTTCTTTTGAAACTGACAAAATCCATCCCTAAAGGGATAGATTATAACAAGGCGATCTCATCCCGACCCTATCCTATGTAATTTTAACCATTTTTCATACTTGTTTCATTTAAAAAATTAAACGAAATAAGGCTTGATCTAACGGGCAAGAGGAAGTTCTCTACTCCAAAGCATGTACCCACCCTCCTTTAGCTATTTTTTTTATGTTTAAAATATATTTTAAAATTTTTTAATAATATGAAATTAATACATTTATAAAAAGGAAATAACATTTTTTTTGTAACTTAATTTATTGAAAATAATTTTATTATTATCATATAAAAATTAAATTATTTTTTATTTAATCAAGGCGGAGGTGAGAATAAACAATGCTTAAACTCCTCTCGAATTTGAAAAAGAATCCCAAACTCATTTAAAACCTCGACAGCGGATTTCATACTGTTATTGCCATCACAATCGTAAAGCTTTGACTATTTGGTTTGACCTTCCAATCTTATAAAAGACATGAGATAGCTAAGAGAAAGTTACTAATACTATATAATTATATAGCCTCTCACCCACTAATATTAATATAGGTGTTTAAATCATGGAGCTCTTAGTTCAAAGCTGAGAATAGCCACGTGGATGAATGCAGGCCAATCGATACCATGGAAGAATGGGGACGCATACCTTGGGAAAAATTGAGACTCCTTTAAGTAGGCTACTGCAGAAAAGCATAGACTCGTGATCGAATGGACCAGGCCAAGGCTAGGTTTGCGTAACATATAGCCATGAGAGGGCCCATCTTCTTTAGTCCCCAGAAGATTGGGCTATGCTTGCAGAACCCAACCTCAAGGAGGCCCACTCCCACCGCTACTTTGATCTCGCATACCACGAGGCACCCGCAGCTTTCCCAAATGGTTCTTTAGGATTGCAAAAGCACGGACTTCCATCCTGGCAAGGCGAGATAGCTCGGTAGAAGTTCCCCAAACCAATGACCCATATCCGTATCCCATCTACACAATTTGAAAGGAAAGGCAACAAGTATCATATCATACTTTGCTTAATTAATTATCCTTTCTTTTTTTTTTTCTTTTTTATAATCATGATATCTGCGCTTGCTTGTATTTTCAAACTAATCTCACAACCTTATAGTTAATAGCAGAGTAAAGCTCTAGGAGGGGACTTGAATTGGTTACCATTTGATTAAACCCTGGCTGGCCGGGCACGCATCAACTAATCACACAAGTGCTCCCAAAAGTTAATGGGCGGTAAACCTCCGATGACCCTGGCAGATCTCCTCGAACTAATAACATCGTTAAATCTCAAGGTCAATTTGATTAATCTCACCAGGCCCGAAAGTTACTAATCAAGTCAACCCTAACGGGGTCTTCGGTGACCAAACTAACGACCAAGAATCTCAAAACCAATTTGGGCGTAGCTGAATTAATATCACGGGGTTTCTAAAGTAACTAGCAGGGTAAACCTTTAATGACCTTGAGGGAACTTGAACCGATGACCATTGGGTTAAACCTCAAGGCTTTGGACCAACCGTTAATTTCCTTCCTAATTATTAATCTCACCTTGGTGCCCCAGTTGGTTTGATTCTCGTAATCCCATGCTGCAACATGGTGTGCTGATGCTAAAATTTCTTTGTCTCGGATTGGTCGGGAGATGATCGGAGATAGGTGGGCAGGTTCCGGATGGGGCACCGGAGAAGACTTGTCGCTTGAGCAGCCGGTACCTACATGTGTAGGGCCGGCTAGGCCATCCAATCCGATGGGATGAATGTGAAACACATGTCTACTCTCACCAGTGTAAATATCATTCTTGTTGATCCCATGGAAGGATTGAGGAAACTGAACGAACCCCAGATTTGGATCCATTTCAGGATCCATGAGATAACACAGTGCACGAAGAGGTGTTTGTGGGTCATTTGAGTACATGTCGCAGTCGAGAGTCAAGACTACTGCGGCATTCGTCATGGTCCCCGATACTCGAAGCTGCAACACAAAAATATAATAATAATAATATCAATGAATTGTTGAATTTGTCAGATATTTGGCATTTTTTTCACTTACTGATCAATGGAGGTCTGGTAGTGGGCTTGACCAAAAACCAGACATTGTTACTTAGTCAATCAAAAAAATAAATAATTCTTTCCTTTCTCATCATTTTGAAATGGGTATTACAAAAGCTTGTAAATTGGGAAAGCCATGTTATGGGGTATTAACTAATCTCAATTGAAAATTTATGAACTAAACACCTAAGAGCAAGGTTAGATCTCCGATTTCAAAAAATATTTTATAAAAGAACAAAATATCGATAGCGATCTGTCACCAGGTCGTTTGGGCTGAAGCTTGAACCATTAATTATCAAATATCTTGCACTCTATGAACATATTTGAAATCAAGAGACCCACACTTGGTTTGAGGTCATTTATTCCTAATTTTTCAAATAAATTAAAATGGGGAGCCCATGACATACATAGTCTTCCTGTCATGAAAAGACCAATATGTACAAAGTTGCAAACATGAAAATATAACAAGTGCTGAGGAATTTTCAGTTAATTTGTTTACCAGGACATTAAGGGCACCAGCCTTGAAATGGTGGGGTGAAGCGGGGCTTTTCCCTCTGGATACATAGACGAAGTTTGGCATTGTATGGCCAGTGATGTCCATGTCCTTCCCACTCTCCAACACAACCTGATCTCAGCAAACCTTTACATTAGGGGGTTTCACAATATTCCCTAGATCGAGGAGTACTAATTTAAGAGGTTGTATTAATGAAGCAAATTAAACCTCAACGACAGCAGGATGATTTTCTTGTGTAAACTCATGATCAGTCCATCTCCTGAAAGCTTGTTTTTCCTGCCCATTGGTGATATGATCAAGGGGAATGGTACCTTTCTCTACAACACTTTCCACCTTTATTTTCATACTCTCGTACATCAGCTACATTAATATAGCATTTAATGAGAAACAACTCAATAAGCACTGAACTGAATGATGTGTTTTTGTATCATTCTTTTTAATATAACTCTAGTTTGTGCATACTTTTTTTGGTTACATCAAAGCTTGTAAACTGAAACTTTTGTCAAGAAAAAGAAAAAGATATATTTGTTGAAGAAATTAAAGGATACCTAAGTTAGTCTAGTGGATGAATTCTCAGCATCCCATGGATACTAACATTTATATTTTTCTACTACACTTATTACCTACTCGGTGGACTCGATGGGGATTCCACGCAACTTAAGCATATAATTACTATTATTAAGGGCAAAGCATAATAGTTATTTTCTTTTATAAAAATAGTACTAGGTAAAGCACTTGTCTATATTCAAGATGGATGTGCAAAGGAATCATATAAGCCAACAGTAAAGGTAAGAGTTTCACCTAATCATATATGATATGATAAACTTAGTTGTCAAAAAACCTATATTCTTTTTTTATTAATCGTGGGTGGGCCCCATAGATTTTTTTTTTTTTAATTACAAAAATTTTAAGCATTAAACCTAAGACATATTACATGCCCCCAATTGAGTTCTGCAAATACTGAACGAATGGGCTACAACCCCAAACTCATTAGCTTTTGTCCCATCGATCTTAAATCCTAGCTCAAGCCTATTAGTTTTTGCCCTTATTGACCTCAAATCCTAGCTTTGCTTTTAACTGTGGATATCCGAATCAACTTACACGCACGACGACTAATCCATAAGGTTTGGTTTGACGTCAAATTTTTTTAATAAATTCATAAGAATCCTTTTTACCTATCAAAAGAATTATTATTGTAACACATTCATCATTGAATTACATTAATTAAAAAACTTTACTTTTCTAAAAAAATTTTGTTCATGAATGGGTGGTTTGATTAGCACAAAATATGTTCTCTCCAGTCTTCCACCCTGATTTTCTTTCTCTATTTTTATAACAGTTTTCAATCTATTGCTTGTAACCTAATTAAAATGATAAGAAAATTGAAAAGCACACCAAAAGAATTATATTGGTTTGAACAAATAAATGCTGTTATTATTATAGATAAAACCATCTGATAATAAGCTTTTAATTGGGTTGAGTATACAAGGAGCTACCAAAACAAAAGGAGCCAAGCAAGAAGGCAAGGGTTAAAATTTAAGAGCATATGTCTTTCAAATATATATATATATATATATGTGTGTGTGTGTGTGCGCCAGGTTGGTTTACATGTATCTCAGGACACTAAAGTTAACGATCGAATAAATCTCTAGTGGTTATGAGAGGACTCAAATGATGATCATTGAATTAATTCCCCAAAACCTTATACCAACACAGCTACCCGGTTTCAAACAAGAGGCATATATTGAAAGTGACAGAAATCAACTGATACATCAATTACAATCGACGCATTTCAGAGCCTCAAAGTGAGTAAGTGATTAACTATTGAAATTAAAGAGAAAAAACAAGAACAAAGTTGGGAGTTGTTTTACCTTAATCTGATCAATCTCTGGAAACCACGATGAGGGATTGGATCGGAAATAAGCCTCCGGAGACCTCTCTACAACTTTGTTCTTCCTACAAAAAGGCAGCCAGTGGGCTTACCAAATCTAACAACCTCCATGAAGCAAGAGATTGAGCTTGGGACCTCCATCTGCATCAGATACATAAACAAAACAACTTCTCTGTCGGATAATCATAAGCCATCACAGATAGAGCTATGTTCACCACACCCATAGGTGGCTCCTTGTATGGATCAACAGTGCATATAAACACATCCAGCGGATACTCACTCTCCTTTGCATGTGCTCAAGGTGTTCGACGAAATGCCGCCGATAAGTTGGATACATCCGAAATGCCTGCGAGGCTACCCACAAGAAACTAAGAAGTAAATCTGCCAGAAGAATGAAGAGGGAGAGCATAATATTGGGGGATTGGAGTAGATGAATGACATGTCGGTATAGCAAAGCTAAGATGGCAAAGGAGTAGAAGATTGCGAACGCTCTGTTTGCAAATGTTCGACGCATGAGACATCGGCTGTGAAGGGGAGGAGGAAATTGGGACGGATTTGCCATGGCTGCTTTTCTTTCTTCACCCCTTACAATATATATTGATTTGATTAATTTGACTAGTAAAGCACACTTATGTTAAAATAACATAGTGAATTCTACCCACCATAACTCAAACTCTTTTGAAACTATTTATACCTTCTTTCTTCCAAAAAGTTAAACCTTTTATCATATGAATTAAGCATTATTATCAATTAAAAGATGTTTTAAAAATCTAATTTTTAAAATTTTACCCTTCATCAATTTTTAGTCTAATTTTATCAAAATTGTCCTTATTTTATTGCAAAAATAAAATAATTATACATGAAATGTTAGATACATGAAATAAAAAATGACATTTTTATCTAAAATAAGTTATTTTTTAAGAATAAATATGGGAAACATGATAAAGATTTGTTAGGTGATGTGAGGGCACTGATGTATGACATAAAACTATCGCGGCCCAAAAGTACCCCATGGCCGATGTGGGATAATGTGTCTAAGTTCGCATGCTCGGGTAGCAACTTGGGTCGGAAGAAATGACAATGTAGTTTACCAGTGGGCCAAGAGCTTTGTTGATAACTAAGGGCTACGATGTCGATGTTAGGTAATCTTGGGTCTTGGTCACAAAAATGCTTCATTGGATGAGGAGTTTCACTTGTAACATAAAGCATCGTATTATTCCCTTGTGGAGTGTGGGATAACCCAACAAGATTACATTCATAAATTTAGAGTTATTTAATGTCTTTTAATCAAATATTTCTACAATATACTAAACCTTCTTTTATGTCTTCTCTCTAAATATTTCTACATAAACTATTATCCATCATTCTTCGTGCCTCCCCTCATGCCCAACCTTAGTTATCAATTATGATTCTAATTTTAAGCATAAAACCACAATTAATTACTAGTATGGTCTTAATATTTTAAAAAAAAAATTATTTAAAATTTTGAAATCTTAATCACATGAGCTGGATCCTACATAGTGAACACATTAATTTAAACATTATTTTTGAAACTGGTGATAATATGGGATTTTATTTTCAAAAGTATTATTTTAGGACAATGGTCCTTTCTAAAGCCATGGGGACCACATAAGATTATTAGGTGACCTATTCAGACCTCTCAGAGTCATCATTTCCTAGAAGACAAATGGGTCAGCCGTGAACTGTGAAGATGCCACAAAAAGTTTTTTTTTTTTTTTGTCTTTTTAATTTTAATATTGCACGTTTCTCTTTCCTGACACCAAAAAGTTGGAAAACTGATCCAATGGCAACTTTATACTCTCACGTGATATTCTATAACTCAAACCCAAATTAGATAAGGTTTCTAAATTTATTTATTTTTCAATTTTCTAGGAAAAGATTCTTTTTGTTTTATTCACCCTCCATGCTCTAATTCGATTATGACATGGTACTATCAAGGTTGAAAATATCGGTTTCGATGGATATATCGGTACTTGTATTTTATGGATATATCGGATATATCGGAGATATATCGATTGGATATTTTATGAATATCGATATATAGAAATTAATAAAGAAATCTTTGAAATTCGTAAAAATATTTTAAAGTGTAAAAATGGCGTTAATTATCGAATATATCTCGTTACTTGATGAGTTTTAAAATCGAAATGAGATTGATGTGTTTGATTGCGGCGTTTGATGGATAGATCGAATCTTGGTAAGGCAATCTGCATCTTAGAGGCATGTGTTAGATAATATTGATTATAAGATCGAGCATTAATATTGAATAAATATCTTGATTTGTATACGAAACACCTTTAGTTGATAGGAATTAGGGGTTAAATTCAATGCTCGTTTCAAATATCAACTAACATGAAAAATTAATTTATTAATATATTATTACTAAATTAAAAATTTAATTTAAAAATATGAAAACTTAAGTATAATCATATAAGAAATTTATAATATGCATATCACGATATTAACTAATATATAGCAGTTTTAAAAATTAACGAACATGAAATGTTGAATTTATTAATATATTATTATTAAATTAGCTAATTTTAAAATATGAAATAATCATATAAACTATCAAATTAAACTAATATATAGTTATTTAAGAGATATCCTGAAAATTTTAAGTGAAATGAGATTGGATATTGGTGAAATTTGTGATCAAATTTAATGATTTTAAGTGTTATAGATTTTTTGGTCAAAATAGCTGTTGGATGGTCAAAAAATTTGTAATTTAATTATAGCGGATTGGATTTAATTTTGGTGCAAATATGACCATTAGATCTTCTTTAATAGTTCGGATCAATCCATAGATTAGATCTAGTTAAATTTCAAATACGGTCATTTGGATATATTTAGATATATCTGATATATCCCCAGATATATCTCGATATATACCGAATATTTTAGGTATTTCAGATATATAGATGTTTTAGATATTTAGATATATCGTGAATTATGTCTCGGAAAAACCAAAAAAATTCCCACGCGCGCGTGTCTCCCAATGGTCGATATTTCGTAGATATTTGATCCAGTCGGAGTATTTATTGAAATATCGCCGATGTCTCCGATTTTTCGATTTTTTCACTTGTAAGCGATTTTACGTATGTCGTTCGTCGAGCTTCGATATCAGATATATCGCCGATATATCGGCCGATACCTCAAAAATTTTAATCATGGATCTTGTCGCGGGTGGGTCTTACCATTATTTGGAATTTGTGTTCTTACTACAGTGGTAACTGGTAGAAGTTCTCAATACGAATCAGTCAAAAAAGAAGTTCTCAAATGAGGCCCACATGATTGGGTTTTATATCTCCAAACTCTCTAACCTTGTCCCTTAGGGGGTGTATTAGAACTTTTAATTATTTTTATGGAATTATAAAGTTTAAAAAAATGATGGTATATTCAATTAAGATTTTTTAAGATATTTAAAAAGTCTATAAAAGTTATGGTATATTCTATTCGATTAAGACTTTTAAAAGTCATAAAAATTAAGTGTATTGATTATAAGCTTAAATACACTCTCTAAAATTATACAAAAGTTAAAATTTAAGCTTTCATGGAGCATTAAACTTTTAATTGCGACTTTCTAATAAGGTATAAATACTCACCATTTAAAATTCTCTTGCATTTTTTGAAAGATTTAAAATGACTTTTTCATTAAATGAGTGAAAGCCAATTAGATTTTTTAAAAATAAGGTTTAACCACATGGAGTTAGATCATAATAAAATAGTGGTATTCATAAAAGCGTACGATTCTAATATTAAATAATTTTTTAGTTCTTCATATTTTAAGAACTAAAAAGTTAAAAAAGTATGATTATTTCTAAATCACATGCGATTTTTTTTTTAATCGTTATACATACAAATGTGATATTTAAAAACTAAAAATATCATAATCGTTTTCAAAAAATTAAATATATATATATATATATATATATATATATATATATATATATATATATATATATATATATATATATATATATATATATAATTATAATCATATACAAATATGATATTTTAAGAACTAAAAATGTGATTTTTTTTTTTAAGAATTATAGAACATTCAAACCATATTCTTGTCTCATTCAAATCAAAATCAAAATCAAAATTATAATAACATCATATCGAATGTATATAAATATATGGTTACCGATTTTATTCACACGTCAATGAAGGAAGAAGCGGTTTTAGGAGGAAGGCAAAGTTATATGCAACTACGATCCTTCCCACATCTATCCCGCTTTAACAAATTTCTTAACTTGTTGATTCATTATCAAGTTTTTTTAACATTTTCTTCTTCTTAATTCATTATCAACAAATATCTATTCATATAACTTGAAATTTATTCAATATCGAGGCAAGTTGTTTGTATATAATATATTTTTGAAGTAGGTTTAATAGAGATGCTGTATTGTAATAATGTAGGCCGAATTTGGAGGCTTAGGATTTTCGCTTTGTGGGAGACGATCGTATTAGAAATTTCTGAGGAGAGATGTCACCACTTTGCCCCATAAAATGGGTCGTCGCGATTTAGGAGAAAGAAAAGGAAACCGTAAGAACTTCTTCCTATCAAAAAAAAGTGTGAGACCACAATGACTCTTAATTAAGTATTTTGGAGGAGAATAAATTAAGGCATGGGCTTATATAATTTAGGCGCATTAGTTAAACCCCAAGTTTATTTTTTTAAAAAGAGAGTATGGGTCTTCCCTCACATTGAGTGGGATATCCTAATTGGTCTTAAGTTTAAGGTTTGATTTAAAATAAGTTATCTTGGGGAAATCTTGGGCGAGGCGATTTGGGAGGCGATCCCGACTTTGGAGGCAATTTCGAACGAGAGGCGATTAGGTCAGGAGATCTGCTCGTCTCTTAAGTATTTTTCTTGACTTTCTTTTATTCTTCTTTTATATAATTATTTTTTTTATTAATTGTCTTGTATATATATTATATTAGTCATTTAATTTATAGTTTTATTATTTTATTTTCTTTGTAAATATATTGTGTAACACCCCGAAATATATCCTAGTAGTTTCGGACTTGTTTAGGGTATATTATAAGCTAAATATGAATTTTCGGAAATAAAAATTAGAGACCCAAAATGAATCTTAGAGACAAGAAGGTGAGTGGTCATTACCACTTGAGGACATAAATGGCATAAATCGATAAGTTGGTATGCAATTGTAGATTTGAGGAAAGATTAGTGGGTGAGTAGAATATGGCATAGTTGAATTCTGAGGAGGAACCTAAGGACAAAAAGGCAAATAAGGAAACTTAAAGAAAAATGGGTTTTATTTAATTGACTTGGCCAAACATGGCCTTAAGGGAAGATCAAAATATCTTATATTTTGGTCTCCAAGAAATGGTAGAGGAGAGAAAAGAAAGGGAGAGGAAGGAAGAAGAGGAAGGAAGGAGAGGGAGGAGCCAAGATAAAGCAAAGCTAGAAGCTCAAAGAATGTTTACTAACTTTGAAGTATGGAACTTAGTTTTGTATGAATCGCATGGATTTTGTATGGGATTCACAGAAAAGTTTATGAATCTAGGGTTTGTTAGGATTTCTTCCTAATCAAAGATTTATTGAAGGTAGAATTTGGAAAAACTACAAATGGCTCAGAATAGTATAATATCCTTCTACTTAATGATTGATACATGTTAAATAACAGAAGTAATTGAGCTAGGGTTTAGAATAAACCCTAAATAATCATCATGTTTGATTTGTATATGGGTTGTGACCCATATTAGAATGATTTTGAAGGAATTCATGAAGGTTTTGAAGAAGACATGGGATTGAATGATAAATTGAGGTAGAAAGAGATCATAAGATGAATTGAAGTGGTCTTGAAGTGTTTATGAGGTATAGGTTGGTGGGGATCAAAAATATGGAAAGAAGTACGTTTGGGCATTTCGGGTGACGCCTTGCGGTACAACTTGAGACATGTACGGTACAATTTCGGTTATGGTCGTTTTGGCGACTTGTGCGGTACAAGTTAGACATGTAGATACGACCACATTATGTTTTCGGTTTGACCAGTTTTTCGTATTTTGGCGCGCTTGCTCATTTCTTATCGATTTGAGTGATTCAAGTGGCTACAAAAAAATAGACTTCAGGAGAACAAAACTTAAAGAATAGGCATATACAATTCTGATCGAAGTAGCCTAAAAATTCACTCAAGTGGGACGGGTGCAAGTAAAATTCTGATTTCAGTTTTGAACATAGAGTAGTCTAGGGTTGTTTCGGATGTAAGCTTGAGTTTGATTGCTCGGGTGGATGATTCAGTTGGAATATAACCCTTAGCACCTTATCTTTAAAGAATAAAATGACCTAGAGTCAAACATGAAGTTAGGATCCCAGAAAATTAGTAATACGAACTGTTCTAGTGTAATCAGGAATTGGCAAGCTAGTTTGGCATGAAAATGCCATAACTGTAGTTGGATGATCCGATTGGATTAATTCCACTTCCTAAGTAAAGAAGATACATAGAGGAATAAGAAGATATGAATGAGGTGTGATTCCACATACATCATACTTCACAAGAATATGAATTGCCATATGTAATAGGCATGAAACAAGGAAAATGTAGAGAATGAAAAATGTAAGATGTGTTCATGAAAAATGAAAATGAAAGCAATTGAAACATGATTGTGAACATAGAGGCAATATGTGTGAACACAAAATGTGAATAAGTGATATATTATTATTATCACATATAACCGAGAAGAATGATAACAAATGAAGCAGTATAAGTAAATGAGCATATGAATGAGTACATATGAATGAGTATAGGAATGAGTATACGTGAGTGAATACATGAATGAGTATACATAAATGGGTATACGTGAATGAGTATATAAACGAGTATACGTAAACGAGTATATGAAATGTGTATATAGATTGAGTATATCTTTGAAAAGATAATACGAAAGTGAAATTGGAATCGAAATGTGATTGTGATCGGTTATGAATGCTATTTGTGAAATATATATAAGTATATATATAATGTTTTGAATCATTGTTATTCGAAATGGTTGTCATAAATATGCATGTAGCATTATATTTGAACTATAAATTGGGAGTGCGCCAAAGTAAAGCAGTTGAAATGTATTATTGAATGACGGCGTGGCGGGATTCACGGTAGATTCGTCATGTGAAGGTACTTAAGTAATTGTTAAATCTTTGAAATCACATTGCTCTTGAGGCCAGTAAGCAGAGATAGGATTAAACAGCTGAATGCATGGCGTCTTCAATTCTATAGTCAAAGTGAATCATACTGTTAAATGCGAAATCACATTGCTACTGAATGACAAACAGACAGGATTCAACAACTGAATCTGTCGTGAATGTCGAATTCTATAGCCATATGTGAGACGGTGATATTGAATGTGAGATCACATTGCTACTGAATGACAAACAGACAGGATTCAACAACTGAATCTGTCATGAATGTCAATTCTATAGTCAAAGTGGATCATACTGTTAAATGCGAAATCACATTGCTACTGAATGACAAACAGACAGGATTCAACAACTGAATCTGTCATGAATGTCAATTCTATAGGCAAAGTGGATCATACTGTTAAATGCGAAATCACATTGCTACTGAATGACAAACAGGACAGGATTCACCAACTGAATCTGTCGTGAACGTCGAATTCTATAGCCATATGTGAAATGGTAATTGTTAAATGGAAATCACATTGCTACTGAATGACAAAACAAGACGGGATTCTGGCCGTCTATCGTGAATGTGATTCTATCCGTATGTGAAATGGTAATTGTTAAATGGAAACCACATTGCTCTTGAATGACAAACGGGGCCGGGATTCTGGCGAATACGCATCGTGAATGTCGAAATTGCAGTCATATGTGAAGACGGTAATGAATGTGAAACCACATTACCATCGTAATGACAAACAAAGTGTGATCTGTACCAATCGAATCTGTCGTGGATGTCGAATTCTATAGTTATATGTGGAATCACAAACCGAACAACGAAACGGTGGTATTGAAAAGTGTATTTGTATAAGTATCTTTTACATTATACATACATAGTAAAAAGGTATTATTTTGTAAATGATTATGGGATTGCCCGAATAGAAGTGCTTTAGTGTAATTAAAAAGTTTAAAATGGAATAACACAAACAACATGTTTTGGGAAAGATAATTGAAAATGTCGAGCAAACTGGCTCCAACTTGGATCCGCCTTAACCCAAATAAGTCAGGGATCGGCCGCGACACTTTCAAAATAAAATTTAATAAAACGAAACAAAATGTTTTGATTGAAAATGTTGGAGTAAACCGGGCTCTAGCTTGGATCCGCCAACCGGGTCAAGTCGGGGATTCGGGTCGCGACACTTTTGAAATTGAAATTTTAATATAACGAAACAAAATGTTTTAAACGGGCATCCCAGATCATGAAACGTGACCGCTAAAGGGATTTGATTAATGGTACCGGGCCGTGATAGTGATAAGAGTCTAATATGTATTGGTATTAGTCCGATTTGAACTCAGAGTGAAATCGATATGACTTGATTTGTTCACCGCTATTGTATACGAGGCCATTTTGAATATGATTGATCTATCATGCATGTAGTATATATGAGTTACAACTCGTAAAAGACATGACACATGGAAGTAATACGGCAAGATAATGATAACGAATCAAAAGAATAAAATCTACATGTATAATATGAGATGAGTTAGAAGTCACATAAGAATAGGCTTCAAGTATATGCATAAGTAAAACAAATGTAAAAAGATAGTGACGGGCGTATTATTGTTATTGGTCAGCACGTTTATATGTTCCCTTACCTGTTAAAGCTAGCATTTTTGCTCAACTACAGAGATCGAAGAGGAGATAAAGAGTGACAAGATATCTCCACACCAAGAAGACGTCATCTCGTAGATAGGTTTTACCAAAGATCGTTCGCGATTCTCGATGTTTGTATTAGATATGTATATGTACGATTTGTATCGAAACTAGACTTAGTAACATGTATAAATTTTAATGGATACCATTCCTAAGTGGTAGTTCATTTGTAAATGTAAGTTATCATGGTTACTAAAATCATTGGTACACCATGTATATAAGTTCAGCTCGAAAAAAAAGAAGTCCTAGCAGGAGTGTCGCACTCGAAACTGCCCGATTCGCCAATCGGGCCGGACTGAATCGCGTGACATATTGTTTCTTTTTGTTTATTTAATTAAATTGGTTGTTGATTTTTTTTTCCAATTTATTTTTCCTTAACATATGAACTATCACTCCACCCTTAATTTAATAAAATCCCCAAATTTAAAAAATTTCAAGTTCTAAATTTTCATTTCTCAATTTTAAGTGTCCAAATTTCGTAATCCAAATCTAAATTTCATTTTCTAAAATTCAAATTTTCACCTTTAAAACTAAGTCTTCCAAATCTCAAATTTCAAATGTTCAATGTTTCAATTTCAAAATTGTAAATTCATAATTTCAAAAATCAAGTGTTGTAATTTCAAAATTCAAGTTCCATAATTTCCAATTTCCAATTTTAGTTTATAATTTCAAATTTACAAAATTCAATTTCAAATTCAAGCTGATCACTCAATTTCCAAATCTCACTCTCTTAAGATTCAGTTGTCCTAGTCTTAAAATTTGAAAATTCCCAATTTCTAAATTTCAAGTCCCCAAAAATCTCAAATTTCAAATTTCAACTTCAAACTTCTAATTTTCAAAACTTCAATTTCAAACCGGTTTTCAAAAATCTCAACATTACCTAAGCACTTACAATTCCTATAAAATGGAATCTCAGAGTTAATTTGTGTAACATATAAATGAGTTTGGGTGGGGCCCCGACATTCCATATATCATTTTAATAAATAATTTTATTATACGATTTATAACCAATTTTAATCGAATGCGGAATAGTTTGTATTTTGTTATTACACTAACATCAAGCTCCCACCTAGGCTTCTAACATACCGTCTGTACACTTTTTTCTCATTCGACAAGCCATTGGATATTTATTTATATATGTCTTGCATGCTTTTGTATTGTTATTGCTTATCTTCGGTATTCATTAGTTGGTTAGTCAAAAGCCACATTTTTCTTAGTTTGTTTAGTAGAGACCCGACTTGTAGGGGCTTAGAGGGGTGATATGCTTCCATCTGGGGGAGCCGTGGCACCGTCCAAAACCGGATCGGATCAGACCGACCGGCCGACCGGAACCGGAATCATGTTTTTTGGCGGACCGGAGACCGGACCGGTATTATTCCGGTCCAGACTTGTCCGACTCGCTTTATTCAGTCCGTCCGGCTTTGACCCGTTTGGACCTCAAGCCGTGATTTTTCAACACTAAGTAGCTTAAGTTCAAAATTTGCTAACAACTCCCTTCATAAAGACACACCATTCACGTTACAAATACAAATTTTTAACATTAAAATTTGATAATAAGAGTTCAATTATATGACATTCTCGCATGCTCCACCAAACATAAGAAATCATATCATGGAGTCCATATACGACGCCATTATCCAAATTATTATTTTGAAAACTGTGAACAAGGGAAAAAAGATTATTAATGAGAAACAAAAGTATCTAGGAGTTAAAATCTAATAAGAAAATAAGAAAATTATCATTACCTTTCTTAACATACTTAACAACTTGTAACTCTCTCTCTAACTTAAAACGTTTTTAGAAGTTGTTTCGACTTTCAGTTACTTAATATATTACCACCGTTTAACCAAAAACAATTAATAATCCCATTAAAGACTATGGGGAATTGGGATCATTTAAAATAAATAAATAAATTTCAACACTCAATTAATCAATGAAAAGAATTATCTTCTATATGTGGCAAAATACCGTCACCGGCCCGACCGGAGCCCCCGTTTGGTTCGACCGACCGAACCCAGAATCAATAATTTTGGGCTGACGAGACCGGATTCAATCTCCGGTCCGTCCGTTCGGGTCCATTCCAAGTCCGGGTTCAGTCCAAATTCAGTTCGACCGACGTGCACACCCCTACTTCCATCGTACCTTCCTGATAAGTAATCTCGAACCCTTCGACCATGACTCGCTTTTTCCGCACCGCCTTTCTTATCAAGAGTCACATTTAAGGTTTTTTTAATTTTGTTTTCTCTCTTAAAATAAAACAAAAATAAGTGATGACTCCACACCGTTTTCTAAAAATGGTTTTCAAAATAAAAACTAGCCTCGCTTTTTAAGTAAACGATATTTACCAATAATGCGTAATCTACAAAACTACACTACTGGGAAAACTGAGGTCAAGCTTGAATACAAATTAGGAAAATGTGAGTTTGATTGGTTGATTGATAGATTCTTTGCGCTTTTGTGTATAGCACATCGAGAATTTTGACTAAATGATCAGATTCTTCATATGTCTAATTGTCAGACACAGATTGTTAGTCAATTTCACGGCCGATTCTTCCTGGTTCATCTTGTTATATCACTTGTTTCTCATTGTTTGTTATATACACATTGTAACACCCCGAAATATACCATAGTCGTTTTCGACATGTTTAGGGTATTTTGTAAGCATAATTTTAATCGTTTTTCTGAGTTAAATGCGAAACATGGAAAACGAGACCCGAAAAGTTGCTGAAAACTTGTATGACAATTTTGTAATTATCCAAAAAGGGGCTTAAAAGTCCTGATGTGAAAAGATTTGGGCCAAAGAAGAAATAATAGGAATTGTTGTATAATTCTTAGAAGATGAGAGGCCAAAATACAATAAAAAGAAATTGAAATACAAATGGGCAATAGTTGGGGGACAAAAAAATGCAATTATGATAAGAACCCAAAAATGGGTTTTTGAGGGCCAAACAAGGCCTAAATAAAAATTTGATTTAAGTGAGACCAAATTGGTCTCTACTTGGGGAGGAACAACCGAAGGCCAAGAAGAGAAGAGGAAGAGGAAGAAGAAGAAGAAAGAAGGAGGAAGAGGGGATCAAGCCAAAAGGTATGGAAACCACTGATTACGATTTCAGGACATCACATGAGATTCTAAGACTTCAGATGATTAATATCTTGTCTCCAAATCTAGGGTTTTCTAATAATTGCATCTTAACCTTAGATTTCTTGAAATTAAGGTGCAGAAACCCACAAGGAACAAGATAAGTAAGTGAATTCCCTTTTGTTTGGATTCATGGTTAAATGACAAGAATGGAGCTGTGGTTTAGAATAAACTCCACAAATCCTTGACTTTGAATTGTGTATGTTGTAACCTATATTAGAAGGGCTTTGGAAGTGATTAATGAAAGAATTTGGAAGAAAGTGATATCCATTGAAAGACGATTTGAGTATAATCGAGGATATAAGATGAATTTGAAATGATTCGATGTGTGTTTGAAGTATAGAATTGATTTGAAAGGTCAAAGTATGGAAAAACGTGAGAAAAACACACATTCGGGCACTTTTCGAGACTTGAACGTACAATATGAGCTTGTACTTAAATTCTCGGTTCTGGTCATTTTTGGCTGGCTTGTACCGGTACAACTTGAGCTTGTACTGGTACAACCTCGTTTTGCTTTTCCCGTTCACTGGGCCAGATTTCGGGGCCATAACTTACTTCATTTCTTAGTCCGATTTGAGTGATTTGCGCCACTTAAAAATAGACTTCAAGGTGAACAAAACCATATTTAATAAGCATTCCAAATTCTGACTCTAGATAGCCTAAAAATTCACTCAAAGTGGGACTAAGGTGCAAGCCAAATTCTGCTCCTAGCTGAACATAGAGGAAGTCCAGATGTTTCTGGATGACCCCGAGTTCAAGGTTCGAATCGGTGATTCCAGTTGAAATAGAACCCCTTAGCACCTTAGATTTGAAGGAGTATAAGGACATAGTGTCAAAATATGAATTTAAGACCCTATAAAAATGAGTAATACAAACAGTCCTGAGGTAAAATCGTAACCCACCAGCCATATGAAATGCCATAACTCGAAGCTCGACGATCCGATCGAATGATTCCACTTCAGCAAAGATGATTCATAGAGGAACAAGAATATATGGAAGATATATGATCATATGACTACCTAGGACCAAAGAATGAATGAGGGACGCCCTGATTAGTGCCCTCGATGACTACTAGTACTCTACCCCGATTGCACGCGACTTCGTCTCCGACATGCTGCACGCACTTCGCTCAAGACTTCCGCACTCCGCTGCGCTATGGCACCCCAAGATCAGATCGTGACCTTTCGTATTTATTGTACCGCGCCCTACTCATTTCTTATAATTGGTCTAGTAGTCGACGCATATATGATAAGACACTCAATAAAGAATAAGAGAAAGATCCGAACGCATCCTCGGGATTCGTCCCGCAGTACCCACGCCGGCACTCCTATATCTGATAAGTTCCGAAAATCACGGTACTCCCGCCTCCGACAAGCCTCGAGTACTCCACGGGTACTCCTGTCTCACACTCTGAGTACCGCCGGTACCCTCGTGATCCGAAAAATGTTCCGCAGTACCTACGTACCCCGTATTTAATTGTTCGCTCGCTCGATGAAGTTCCGTAGTACCTACGTGGGTACTGCCTCGATTAACTCCTCGTCTCTCATTAAGTCCTCGATCCGATAAGTTCCGTAGTACCTAAGGTACTCTCAGATTTCATCAAGTCCCCAGAGTACCTAATATGTACTTATGTATCCGAACAAGTCCCGACTGATAAGCCCGTAGCATCTACGCACTCTTGTATACGAAAAGTGTCTCTGTCTTGTATCCGAATAAGTCCTGTAGGACCCATGGGTACTCCCGCCTCTCAGATAAGTTTATGCAGTACCTACGGTACTCCAGCAAGATCCAATAAGTTCCGCTTCCGATTAACTCGTATCTAAAATGTTCTCAGAGTACCTACGTACTTCTGTGATTTGATTAAGCTCACATGTCTCGATGAAGTTCCGTAGTACCTACGGGTACTCAGATTCAATAAGTTCCATCTCCGATTAAGTCCCGTCTCGCTTTAAGTTCAGAGGTACCTACGGGTACTCCCGTATTCGATTAAGTTCTCAGAGTACCTACGAGTACCTCGCATTTCATCAAGTTTTTGTAAGACTCGTGGGTACTTCACAGATCCGACAAACTCGTATACCTACGGGTACCCGTGATCGGTAAAACAAGTATATAAGTCCAAGAGTACCTAAGGGTACTCTCGTAATGGTAAAATAAGTATATGTATCCGTTATGATCCACTCTACGACCAATGTCCATACCCGATATGTATCCGCATACGCCTCGATCTGGACTTCGTATGTTATAATGATTATGATTAGTTCCGACTCTATTGTATCACTTACGGGTACCTTCGCACAAGGATAAGATCCGTAAGATAAGTATATGTCTGTAAGATCAAGATAGTCTGTGAAGATAAGCATATGCCCTCAGAAGACATGTATAAGATCCGAAATACATGTCCAAGTCTCTATAAGACCAAAGATAAGTCTCCTTAAGACCTACTTCGGCACTCTCAGACAAGAACAAGACAAGTTCCAGAAGACTCCACGAAAGTACTTCGCATCCCGTAAGATAAGTATAAGTCCAAAGGGTACCACGAAAGTACCTCCGTATAAGGAACTGGCTCAGAAAGCAATCTACGAGTACTTTGCATCAAAGAAAATGTTCTCAGAGTACCTACAGGTACTTCTGTATCCAAAATACAATAATAAGTTCTGTCATACCAATATAAGATCCGTAAGATAAGAATAAGTCCGGTATACAAATATAAGTTATGCAATACTAGTACACGTCTGCACTTCCGTGATACCTTACGGGTACCCTCCGAACAAGTGTAAACTTCAGAGTATAAGCAAAGTGTAAGTCCCGTGATAAGAATAAGCTCAGAATTCCTACTCGAGTCCCCGAATAAACATAAGCCCACATGAGCTTGGCACTTGTATAAGTCCATGTTGTGAATGCATGAAATTTATGATATTCAAGTATGGTTATACACTTATTATAATCAGGTATACGATGTGCATCCGTATAAGTTATAAGATATGTTTCCCACTAAGCGAAAGCTTGAAGACGGTTTTTAATCGTTGTAGGTACAGAGAAGACATCTCAAGACTTCTCGTGATACCGGGCCGCCAACACTTCAAGGGTTCACTACGTAGTTCCGCTTCCGACGGTAATCAAAAGATAGCCAGATTTGTAAACGGACTTCAAGATACGTGTATAGATTTTGATGGACACCACCGTGGTAGTTCTTTTGATTCTCTTATAAGATAGCCATAACTCACACCGCTTGGCTTTTAAAAAAAAATCAGGTAAAGAGTCCCATATGGTCTCGAAGGTCCCGAACTCCGGCCTGATCCGCCTAATCGGCCTGACCGGGACTGGGGGTGTCACACACTACAGTTCATCTTATACCTTAATTAGATTATGTGTAGATACGGATGATATACCTACGCTCAGATGACTGTCACGTGATGACTACCTTTCTCCCGCATGATTGCTCGGTCGTGACACCCATGGGGTGCACATGTATCCCCATCTCCAAACTCTAGTCTTGGTCGACTTTATGTTCCTCGGGTTTTGTGTTTGCAAATGAGATTCTGTTCTTCGCTTGCTTTTCACCTCAAGTAGCTGATCAGAGTAAGGTCTAAAGGATGGGTTATATCCATGTTTGTGAGCATTTCGAGGTGGCCGAAAGATATTGATGCTTTCGAGGAGTCCGACATTCGAAGATCAGACAGCCCAGAGCTAGATTTTATGATACTTTGTGACCGGGGTTTGGCCTTTTCTGGTTTAGATGTTATTTAGGTTTTTCAAATGCACCCACATATACACTATACACTTAGTTTATTCCCTCGAAAGGCTGAGAGAAAGTGAGAACCTTTACCATAGTCGCCCTCGATGTCGAGGAAGTGCATGTGTGGAGTTGATGACCACCTTGCATGGAAGCGCCCACGCCTCTTCTCGGAAACGTGGGAGGTTGTGCACCACTCGGGAGGGTACACTCGCCCCCGCTAGGTACCTTTAAAAGACTACCTACCTCACTCGAAATATACCCTAACAGTTTCGGACTTGTTTAGGGTATATTAAAAGCTAAATGGAATTGTTCGAAAATAAATAAGCAAGAATTTGAATTAATGCATCGCTTATGGGTAAATTAATAATGTCAATTCATGACCCAAGGATCATAATTCTAATAAGTCTACATACAAAAGATTTTCATAAATTAAATAGAGAATAAAACTCGAAAGGAGGACCAAAGAGTAAGAAAAGAAAGATATTAGAATAAAATAAGGAAGAAAAATTATGGAAGAGACAAGTGGTTGAAGGAAAGACTGGAGGCTTCTCCTGAAAGCTGGGCCAAAGTGGATAAGATCAATATGAGAAGACCAAAAGAAATATCTCATTTTGTCTTAGAGAGAGAGAGCAAAACGGGAAGAGTGGCTAAGAAAAGAAAGAAGAAAGAAGGAAAAAGGAAAGAGAAGATCACAGTATGGAACTGAATACTCAGAGGAATACACATGTCTCGTGGTATGGAACTGCGAGCATAGCTGCCTCGAAAACTACGAAAGACGTGAAATCTAGTTTTGACTGTAAAGTTTGTAGATACATGGCTTAACCTCTATCTGTGTATGGTTTGGGCTCGGAACTCCTAAACTCATTTCGTGTGGTTGAGTCGAGAAGAGCCTAAGGCTCCTAGATATGTGTTTTGGAGAAGGGTCTAGTTGCAGCCAACCTGTAAATTTTTATTTTCGAAAATATGGTAGCCGGATCTTAGAACGGGTTTTTGGGTCAGAAATACAGGTAATTCGGAAGTGAGTCCTTCTAGTAAATTGTAGCCACATCAATGAACTTGATGTTAGGCTTTTGAATTTCTCAATTCGAACCCCTATAGATCAAGTTATAGTCTTTTTACTTTGAATAGTCAAATGGGCGAGTGGTCAGCCCATAGAAGTAGTCCAATGCAGGTCACAGGAGCTCATGCAAAGAGAGTAGAGGTCGCACCTCATGCACAGAGGTTGGGGCAGAGTCGAACATAATTATGCAAATGAGACCAGCCAGAGCTCGTCCGTAGAGCTCATTCCGTAGAGCCTCGTTTTGTAAAACTCGGCCTCTATAGAGCTCGCTTTTGTAGAACTTTCAGAGGCCGCCGCCCCAAGAGCTCAACCATCTGCAGCGAGCCTATCCGCCCCGAAGAGTCTCACCATCCCGTAGTGGGCCGTCAAGCCTGTGTCACCGTCAGTGGTTTGATCACGATGACCTCCAACTCTGGCTATCATATCTCCTTCGTTTCAACTCCGATTTGTGTTCTTGGACTCCATGGAAAGCCCATTGAGTCAAGAATCCATCCATATGCCTGAGGAAGATATTGTGATGTCGCATCGAGGTGTTAGGACTGAAGCTCGTCACTTCAGTGCAGCTCGTCACCAGTCGGGCCGCTGTGGCTGACTCTCCAACTTCTAAGGTCATATCTACTAAGCCAACTCGACGGTGTTCTTGACTCTATGGAAAGCCCATTGAGTCAAGAATACATTCATATGCCTGAGGAGGATATTAGATGTCAGACCGAGGTGTTATACTGAGCTCATCACTCAGTGCAGCCTCGGCCACCAGGTCACCGTCAGTAAATCACTACGCACACCTCCAACTTCTGGTTGTCATATCTCCTTCCTTTGAACTCCGATTTGGGTGTTATTGGACTCTATGGAAAGCCCATTGAGTCAAGAATCCATCCATATGCCTGAGGAAGATATTAGATGTCAGACCGAGGTGATAGATAGAGCTCGTCCAGGACAGGTCAGCTCGTCAGTTCAGGTCAACTCGTCAAGGTTGGATCGTGGTATGACCTCCAACTTCTAAGGTCATAACTCCTTCGCTCGAACTCCGAGGTGTTCTTGACTCTATGGAAAGCCCATTGAGTCAAGAATACATTCATATGTCTGAGGAGGATATTAGATGTCAGACCGCAGGTGTTAGACTGAGCCTACCAGCTCAGCTCGTCGGTTCGGCCGCCTGTCCGGCTGACTACGATAACCTCCAACCGGCGTCATATCTCCTTCTTCTGAACTCCGATTCAAAGTGTTCTCGACTGTATGAAAGCTCATTGAGTCAAGAATAAGATCCATATACTCAGAGGAGGATATTAGATGACAGACCGAGGATAGATTGAGCCTGTCCATGTCAGGTCAGCTTCGTCTGGGGCCAGATTTGACTACACGATGACCTCCAACTTCGAAAGGTCATAACTCTTTCGTCCGAACTCCGATTCGGGTGTTCTTGGACTCTATGGAAAGCCCATTGAGTCAAGAATACAGCCATACCTAGTATGATAAAAGTGGAACTCATATTAGGTCCAGAAATAAGGAAAAACAATAAGTAGATATGAACAAGAAATAATAACATAAGTAGATTTGATATGGGTAAAGTCAATTGGAATACATGATAAGAAAAGAGATAGATATGAACAAGAAATTGCAACATAAGTAGATTTGATATGTAAAGGAATATAGAAGAAAAGAATAAAATGATAAGCCTAGAGAACACGTATAATTGTATGACTGCCTAAGACGGATATCAACGACAAGACATATACGATCGCGCTTCGCACCCGCTAGTGCTACGGCGCTTCTCTATCATGCGGGCAGTACGTACATATGATTAGTGCTTTGGCACGCATACATGATCGCTTCGCACTTCGCTAGTGTTTCTACACTTCTATTACGTAAGGTGCACGTCTGCTCAGATCGCATCAGACCTTCCGCATATATTGTACCGAAGTCTCGCTCATTCTTTATCTCCTAGCCCAAGCAAGCGAATGTTTATAATGTGTGTATCTGAATAAGAAATGATAAAAAGATAAATAGTTTCGACATGAAGGGTACTTTAAGGGTATTTAAGAAGAAGTCTAGGTTCTCAGACTTGCCGGAGATAGAAATTTCGATAAAGCACAAGTAAAACGCATGCTATGAAATGTATGTATACGCTATAAAGATACGATAAAGATAATAGCACATGAAGATATAAGTTAACAAGATATAAGATGTTACCAGGAATGAGTACTGTACACGAATGATAGGCATAGATGAATATAAGAATGAGTACATGCATGCATGATAATATATATATATATTGCATATGCCTGTGTAAATTATATGTATGGAACATATATAAGTACGTGGGTATACACAAGTATAGAATATGACATAAGTATATGATCCGTTATATGTATATGAAAATGTGTGAATGAGATACTTAAATACGTAAGCCAGATATTTATAAACGAATACAAATTTAGTTAATGATAGTATATATTGCCTAAGCAATCATGATGACAATAGTTATTCATGCTTATGAAATATGTACAGAAAATATAATAAAATTGATTTCCTGTGTCTGACCAAGTAGAGGGATAGATTGGCATGCCAAGAGGGAAAAATAAGTCTCGCAAAGATAAGTTCTCGTTATGATATCCCTACCTGCTGCCTACGACAGATCCTGTTGACGTGGCCCCGAAAGGGTCACCACTGCGCCTTTGCGCCTATATTAGATGATCATTGTCTCGTACAATTATAACGACGCCTCCGGGCTATGATAAGACCGTTATTTCGTACAGTGAGTACAGCGCCTCCGGGCCCTGATAATACCATTATTTCGTATAGTGAGTATAGCGCCTTCGGGCCATTGTAAGTTTCCTTTATCCACTTCTTTGGTATTTACAGGCATGAAACATAAAATAAATGATTTGAATATGACATATGGAAAGATATGATATGATATTTGGTATTAATAAAGATCAAGATGCGATTTATGTTTAACATGAGATTATAAGTGATCCGACAGATATATGAAAATGTATAAGAATGTAAAATGATCTGAAAAGTTAATATGAAAGAGAAAGTAATATGAAAAGTATAACATGATAATAGTATGTGAAAACAGTACATGATCATAGTATATGATAACAGTACATGAAAACAGTACATGAAAATAGAGCATAACAAATGGTATATAGTATATAACCATGAAAGTAATATATGTATAAGAATATGACATGCATAGAATAGGATATGTAATATGAACCATTAGAAAGATAATAGATCAAATGATAAGTACTGTATCAAGAAATATATGATATGAATATATGATGTATATACCTGAATGAATAGATGGAACATGCTATGAACACATGATAGAAATGCATAAGCGCAAGAACGAGCAGATATAAAAGATGACACGGCCAGGAATACAAAGAAAAGCATAGATAGGGGAGATGTGACAAAGACGTAAAACATGTAATGAAAAAGATTGATATGCACAGAATGTAAAGATGATAAGTAACCAAAAGTTATATGAATATGTATAGATATGAAATGCATATGTATAAGCATGAGATGGTCACCATTGGTGGTTATCCATGCTTATGTTCCTACTCAAGCTTGTGCTTAAGACGAAAGTGTTCAATCCGTGTAGGTAAGAAGAAGAAGACAAGGATAGAGGACAGACATCCTACACGCAGAAAGGAGCTTCGTAGATAGTGCTCACCGCACGTCTCCGCGATCTCTGATGTTTTGTATTAGAAAAAAAATGTACATGTAAAAGTAAATGGACTCAGTATATGTATATAGATGTTGAGGGACACCACCCTAAGTGGGTAGTTCTTTATATATAAAATGATTTTTGTTATTACGTAAATCATAGATAACTACGTACAAGTTCGGGCTCAGAAAGAATGTGTCAATGAGTCCCAAAGATATGTCTCGCACTCTCGACGGTTCGGATCCCCATTCGGTCGGACGGAAAGGGGGCGTGACACTACCCTTGTCTTTTTAGAGCCACCATTGACCTTCTAGGTCGGCTTAGATCTCATCGTTAGACTCCCATCCTACACGTGGGTGCATTTGTGAGCCTTCAGGGCCGATTTTGTCATGATCTGGATCCAAATTCCTCTATTTTGGTTTCCTCTTTAGGGTATACAGAGATTGATCAGAGTATCGAGCTTCAGTGGGGCAATTTTGTGCATAGTGGTGGATTGCTTATTTCAGTTTCATTATAGCAGCGTTCTTTTTGGTTCGACATGGACTCTACTTTATTTGTTTAAAGCTACACTTTCGTGGATTCAATCGGTTACGTACTTGGACCATCTTCGTGGGTTAGAGTCAGGTAGATTAGTACGTGCATCAGATCGCATGTATATGGATCCACATGCGCCAAGTATCGAGCGATAAATACAAGTGTCGCGCGCTCCAGATACAAAAAGAGCATGGCCTCGCCGAGGATTGGCAGACAACAGCCCTACAGCTTTCAAAGACAGAGGATAGCCGGGCTTGACATAACTAACTCCACCTCCACCTCCATCGATGTCTTAGATGGCATCGCCGCCTATCCCTCGAGGCACTCCTGTTATCATCCAGAGGTCTACAGAGGTGACCCAGCCACATGCGACTATTCTAGTTCAGACTATCGTCGCTTTTGATGATCGCATACAGAGAGTAGAGCATATGCTTAGACAGTTGAGAGTTGCAGAGGGTATGGATGTGTGGGATGGATTTGATAGTGCACCTGTGACCCCATTACCGCCTGAAATTTCGGATGCCTAACATGGAGTGGTATACAAGCAGAGGATGTCCACATACTCATTTGAGGATATATAGTCAATACGAGGGGTACGGGGTTTAGATGAGGCTTAGCGATCATGTTGTTCCCTTTGTCACTACAAAGGTGGCACAAGGTCGGTTTGCCACCTTGAATGCTTCATACAGCCGACTGGGAGGATCTTGCCCATGAGTTTATCCGACGCCCTCTTTCAAAGACCGGCCATAGATGTCACTAGAGAGCCGAGGCTATAAGGCGTGGAGCCTGAAGCGAGATCACTATATCTTTCATCTCCTGCTAGAGGAGAAGGTTATTCGTATGATTGATCGGCCCATCGAGAGGAGAGCAGATTAACATGATCATGAGGAGTTTACACTGGGGCCACTCAGACATCTTAATGGGCAATCATTACATTACAAAGCTCGCATGGGAGGCATCAGATGGTATCAAGGATGGTATGGTGCGCGATTTATGGTCAGATTCTTCCTCTTCTGATAGTAAGGGGAAGAAGCCATCTAGACCAGGGGAGGTAGGAGCCATCAGTTCCTTTAGACATAGGGCACCCAAGCCTCAATACGCATCTATATGGCCGCATAGGACTTCCTACGCCCAGAGTTCAGTTCAGTATAGACCTTTTATACCACCTCAGTCGCTTAGGTTACCAGCTCCATACACTCCACCACACCCACGACACAAGACAAAAGTTGTGGAGGAGGCCACCTATTGCTCATCTTAGACTCTGAGCGCCTACGCCCACACAACACCTTCAGATGCAAATGTACACTTTACGCCACTAAGCATGCTCAGCGAGGTCTCATGCATACTGACGACGTTGGGACGCTTACTCCATTGAAGACCGAGGCCATTACTACAGTTGTCTACCCTCATTTTTGATGACCTACATTGTGCGACATCGTGGCCCGGACATACTACAAATCAAGCAGCACTACTTTGAGACACGCCTGCTCGTGACTTCATTGACCAGTATCAGGTAATCGGGACACCAGCATTAGTCGAACTCCTTCCGACTTACTCTACACATGTGGTTCCTCCTCCAGCGGGAGGTATTCATTCCATTGATTTTGTTGAGTCCGATGATCGCATCCATATGTTGTCATGGGATGATCAGAGGTCGGAGCCCATAACATTTGATGATGGTTATGGCGATGATGGGGTTCATGAGGTGTTTTCGAGCCACTAGATTCACTCACATGTCATTTCGGTGCCGGGCATTACTTCAGTTTGGATCCCCACACCGAGGCCAGTGACTTTGCCTTGTTATAGTGTTCAGACTTCGTTTATTTTAACTCCACACCGAGGGACAGTTGATACACCAGAGATCCAGTATGTTATCAGAGGAAGTAGAGTGGTCAGATAGTTGCCTCCAGTTCCATCTCCACCTATAGATCCCGATACTACTAGAGACGAGACAGTGAGAGAGGATGATTTGGCATCACTTCAAGTGCACATAGTGATACATGCTTGTATCTCTATTTGGAGTTTGTTAGCTTCCTCTACCACCCATAGAAAGACTTTGATTAGGGATTTGAGCCGGATTCGAGTTGACATGACCACATCTCTAGAGGCCCGACACATAGGCTCAAATACTGTTTCGCCATCGCTTTCTCCTGGAGGATGACTTACATCCCGAGGGTCTGCACTACACCTCGACCTTCGATATATCGTTTGGTTGTTTAGGGTCGTCGTGTTCCATCCGTCCCTTGTACAATGGATCTCGCCCCTAAATGTATGTCCTCTTGCCATTGAAATTGCTCTAGGATATGGGCCCACATATTTGAGCCATCCACTACGCATAAAGGAAAGCTTATGACAAGCATTCAGAGAGAGGTGACGGGCACCTTTGACTCGAAGTTGATGATTGGGCTACTGCTTTTCGTGTTATGTTTCAGATTTTGAGGATCCCTGTATCCTTTAACCTACTCTTAGCCATTCATGGATTCATAGTGTCATAAGTATTCCATCTTCCTTCTATTTGAAGAAGTTCATTCATGATAATATTTCATTTACAGAGAAGCATTGACTTAAAGCCAAGATGGAAGATTAGCCATAGGGGTGATGATTTGCTTATGACCGGATTCTATTTTGATCAGATACAGACCGTGGAGCCAAGGGATTCTATCGTGATTCGCACCCATTTCATTTGATCATAGCAAAGACAAATTATTGATATGATGGGGAGCATGTCGTACATGCCCGGGGTTTGGGTTTAGGGCGCTGCCAAGATGGCTGTAGTGAATTTATCACAAGCCAGGTTCACTCTACTCCACCTTTGCTTAGATTCGTGTGCAATCTTTAGAGGCAGATTTTCGATGCATGGCACAGCTGCGCTAGGAGAGGGTCAGATCTCGACTTCATCACATTCCATTTTTGACTAAGACATCCTCTTCTGTCTTGATAACAGGTTGACCTGGTTTATCTTGTGAGGGCTTCAGAGCCATTATTACATCCCGATGGATCGATTGATGAGCCTACTCGATTATCCAAGATGTCGAGTTGTGACTCACTTTTTCACAAACACAAGCAGGCGTAGGCTCTCGACACTTTAATAAATTTGATCGCTCCTCCTTCCCCTGGGCAGTCTAGTGTGCTCACTATGTGCTTTCCCGATGAGATAGCCGACATGGGGGTATTGATGTGGCTGAAGTCGCCTGAATTATGACGAGGAGCCACTCCGATGGTTATTAGTCGCCTGTGAGCCAGATTCGCACTTAGTTATTTTCATGTGTCATTTTTGAGAGATGATGAGGATGCTCCTCTTGCTCCAGATGATGATGCGATTATGGGTGATGTTATTGCTGATATCAGATCTCCCTACAGATTCTGTGACATGTCAGGGAGAAATGATGTTGTGGACCCACCACTTTCTTTTCGATGTTTTGTCGATTTGTCTCACGTTCAATAGATTGTACTTGCCTTTTCATTTATGGATTTGAGCTTTTTCGAGTATTCACCTGTCTCTTTTATTGATGATAGTGATGCATGTGCACCTCATTCACCCACATCATAGATTCATGATATTGATGATGAGCCTTTATAAAATTCTCGATTGATGGATAAATCTTACCATCCGACCGATCATAGCTTTACCGATGAGCGAGTTTCACCTCCTCGATGACCTTGAGACAAGATCTTGGCACAAACAGGATCAACCTAAAGAGATGAGGATCTGCACCACTTTGTCTCAGATGAGAGGGGATGGGGCTTGCTCAAGTTACTCTCATCATACTTGAATGTTTTGCATGGTCATATGAGGACATGCCAAGCCTCAACCCTTCTATAGTTCAACATCATCTACCACTCAGGCTACATGCTAGACCGGCAAGCAAAAAATTGAGGCGATTACACCTCGGCGGAGTTTACAGTGAAGGAGGAGATTTAAAAGCAACTTGTTACTTCTTCATATCGCTGGTCGTGACCCCAAGTGGTCGCTAATGTCAGCCCTATTCCCAAAAGGACTAAGTAAGGTTAGAGTTTGTGTGGACTTTAGAAATCTCAACAAGGCTAGCCCTAAAGATGATTTTCCTTCCCACATATTGACATGCCGGGCTGATAAGATCGGCAGGCATGTGATGTTGTCCCTTTATGGATGGATTCTCCGTTATAATCGATTATGATGGCTCCCGAGACAGTGGAGAAGACATCTTCATCAATCGAAAAGAAATTCATCGCGAGTGAGTCGTCGTTTCAATGGCAACTCGGGCGCTACCTATCGAGAGCGTTTACTAATCGTTTATGACATGATGCACAGGGATGTTGAGGTCTATGTAGATGATATGATTGTGAAGTCCCGTGATAGGGCAGATCACTTGGCAGCTCTAAAGCGCTTCTTTCAAAGGATCGGATGCTTTAGATTGAGACTGAATCCCAAGAAGTGCACTTTTGGAGTAACTTCTGGGAAGCTCTTGGGCTTTATGATTAGATAGAGAGGTATTGAGGCAGATCCTGATAAGATCATAGCTATCCTTGACATGTCTCCACCATGCACCGAGACCAGATCCCGGTTTCTTGGGTAGGTTGCAATATATTAGTAGGTTTATTGTTGGGGATTGATAGATACTATGGAGCCTATCTTCCGACTTCTATAAGCTATGTCAACCAGTGCCTGGGATGATTAAGGTCACAGCGCTGAGCGGATTAGAGTATTTGCTTTCCCCTCCGTTTTGGTACTCCTATGCCTGTATTCAACCTCCTTGTGTTATATTTTTCGCTCAGATGTCGCTTAGGGTGCATGCTAGCCCACTAGATGATTCTCGAAGGGAAGTAAGCTTCATCTATTATCTCGAAAGTAAGAGGATGTTGGAGTATGAGACGAGGTACATTATGATTGAGCGCTTCTACTTAGCTTTGGTTAGGGCACTCAGAGATTGAGACATTACATGACAGTATTCCCGCAAGTGCCTTGTTTCTCGCTTAAATCCTTTGAGATATATGTTTGATGTATCAGCTTTGTAACACTCAAATATACCCTAGTCGTTGACATGTTTAGGTATTTTATAGGCATAATTTAATGTTTCGTGATTTGAAATGCTAAACATGAAATTGAGAACCCGAAAATTTTGCAAGACATAAGGACAAATTTGTAATTTGGCAAAAAGGATATAGAAAGTCAAGTAAGATAAGAAGAGAGGCCAATTAGAATATGCATAAGTTGACGGCAAAAATAAAGAAGTTTGAGGACTAATGTGCAAATCAAAGGGGAATTAAGTATAAAAAGAGGTGAAGACCAAGTTTGGTCTCATTTTTGGGCTAAGGCAAACCGTGAAGGCTAAGAGAAGAAGAGAAGGGAAGTTATGGAAGAAGGAAGAGGTGCTGAAGAGGAGGAGCCAAGAAAGTGTATATGATTTCTATGATTTTTTGACTTTGAATATGGAATCATGAGAATTTTGGACTTTGGTAGGGAATTTTATGGGTTCCAAACCTAGGGTTTAAAGAAACTGATTTTTAACCCTAGATTTGTGCGGAAATTGAGTTGAAAACTCTACCTTGGTTAATATAAGCATGGAATTCCCCTTTTAATTCTAAGCTTGCATGAGAATGGCGGACTTTGGTATGGGTTCTTGGACTTTTTACCTAGGGTTTGGTATGGAGTTCTCTAAAACCACCATTACAAGATGAATATGGAGTGGTTTTGATGTGTGTATTGCTATTGAGTTGGTTTGGGTGGAAATATATGGAAAAATAGTAGGAGAAAAAAAAACCACCATTTCTGGCATTTGTAGGTGGTACTCTGGCATTAAATAGAAAGTGGTAATCGGGTACCATGCAAATTATTATCAAATTCGCATCAATTTTCGGTACCGGAACCCAATGTTATGTTTTGAACCAGTGTCGGTATTTTGGCTATAACTTAGTCATCTCTTATCCGATTTGAGTGATTCAAGTGCTAGTTAAACTAGACTTCAAGGAGAACAAATCTCCCTGAAATAGGTACCTTCAAAATTTAATTATCAGCCTAAATTACCTGGAAGTAGCTAAGTGTTCAAACCAATTTTTGGTTCAGTTTTGAACATAGAGTAGTCCCGGTTGTTTATGACATATCTTGAGTTTCGGTGCTCTAATTTGGGTGATTCCAGTTGGAGAAAAACCCTTAGCACCTTAGCTTCAAAGAAGTACAAAAAAAACCAATGTCATATATGGAGCGCGACACCTCGTAAAATTGGTGGCTTTAAACCTGCTCTGTATATCAGGGCAACGACTAGTTTGGCATGAAAATGCCAAAGGTGAATTTGAGGTTGTGATGATTCCACTGGAACATTCCAATTTCTAAGTAAAGTAGATTCATAGAGGAACAAGAATACATGAATATGATATGAAATATGAAAACAAACTGAAACATGAACATGAATATGAAAGGCAATATGTCATGAACATAGAATGTGATTAAAATAGGTTGAGTTCTGAAAGACATATGATAGTATGACTACCTAGGACCGAAGAATGAAATATGGACATTCACCGGTGCTTCGAAATCCCGCTAGTGCTACTAAGACTTTGTTACGTGGGCAGGCATCGCTCATCGGTGCTTCAAGACTCCTCGGCGCAGTGCTACGACACTTCAAGATGCGGCTGTGCACGATCCAGCCTTCGGGCTTTATACCATACCAGTTCCCAGTGTGTACTGTGTCCATCTCATTCATGGTTCCCGGTCTAGGTAGACGACTATAGATATGTAGTGTGTAGACGTTGATGAATACACTTATATAAAAAGTACATGAATAAGACCCGCATGCTGAATATACTGCATCGCGGTTGTGCACCCTTAAAATTATATGTTTAGATTTGTATAACAAAGTCATGAAACAAGTAAAAGGAGACGAATCGATACCTTAATATGTAAATATATAAGTCCCAATATGACTCGATATAAACCTATTGGATATGTTCGAATCAGATGAACTTGGTATATGTATTTGATGTGATCTCTCAGACCTACTTCACGGACCAATGGGGTCCGTGATCCCGCATAAGTCCGATCCGAATTGGTATGTGTATTTGATATGACTGGTTCGATTTATAGTACCTACGGGTACCTCCGTACACATAGAAGCTCTATAACTCCTACAAGAGATTTGATAAGTATATGTTTGTGATAAGGACAAGTACGTGTATAAGTATTCCTGTATAAGTATAAGAATCTGATATAAGTACAAATATGTGTCCTTCGAGAGATATGAACCAGTATGAACCTACGGGTACCTTCGCATAAGAATAAGTCCCCGTAATACAAGAATAAGCTCCGTGATACAAGTATAAGTTCCGTAAGACAAGTATATGTTCCGTAATACAAGTATAAGTTCCGTGAGACAAGTATATGTTTCGTAATACAAGTATAAGATCCGAAATACAAGAATAAGCTCTATAACACAAGTATAAGATCCGTAAGACAAGTATATGTTCCGTAATACAAGTATAAGTTCCGTAAGACAAGTATATGTTCCGTAATACAAGTATAAGATCCTAAATACAAGAATAAGCTCTGCAACACAAGTATAAGATCCGTAATACAAGTATATGCTCCGTAATACAAGTATAAGATCCGAAATACAAGAATAAGCTTCGTAATACAAGTATAAGTTCCTGTGAAGATAAGGATATGGTCTGTAGTACAAGTATGGGAGACGTTAAGCACCGCATAAGTTTTGTAAGACGCATGTGTACCTCAAGAAAGGTCTAAGCTCCGCACCCTACGAGAGAGATCCGATAAGTATTAGTCTGACAGAAGTTCAAGTAGATGTAATTTGGGAAATCTGAATACGTATACATCTGATACAAGTACAAGTGGCGTCCTTGCGGAGACTTGAACAAGCATACGCTCGCTATAAGTACAACATATATGTCGCCGCTTGAATTGATGAAAAATTCTTATATATATTACTGCATATCTATTACTGTTATATGCTCCCTATAAATGAGTAATAGTGCATGTGTTTTTGTATAAGTCATATGTTTCCCACTAAGCGTAAAGCTTAGCACGGGTTTTTAATCCGTGTAGGTACAGGAGAAGACATCCAAAAACTTTCGCATACTGTTGGGCCAGCACACTAGTAGGGGTTCACTACATGTAGGTTCTGCGCTCTGATTTGTAAATGTAAAAGTACAATTTTTGTATATGTAAATGGGACTCAGTATATGTGTATAGATTTGGATGGACACCACTTCGGTGGTAGTTCTTTTCAGATATGTAAATGATTTTGTTATTACAAAATTGCTCAGATACCCATAGGTACAAGTTAAGCTCAAAAAAAAAAAAAAAAAACAAAACAAAAACAAAAACAAAAATGTAAAGAGTCCCATTCCGCCTCTCGTGATTCGGCAAGTGACAAGTTTTGACGAAAGCGTAATTTATGAGATGGCTTGTACTTTTGACAGAGTTTGATATTCAGTATGTCACTCAAAAGTCTATAAAAGGGAGTGTGTTAGTAGATCACTTGGCCTCACTTCTGGTTACCGACAGTAGAGTGATTGATGATGATTTTCCAGATGAGGAGATTGCAGGGGTGACTAGTTTGTCCTGCTTGGCGCATGTACTTTGATGGTGCAAAATGAACCATTCCGGATATGGGATAGGTGTTCTATTGATTCTCCATGGCGATCATATTCGAGATCATCGTTTTTGGCTTTGCAGGGATTGTTATCCAGCCACGAACAACATTATTGGAGTATGAGGCATGTATCCTTGCTAGAGATCGCACTTGAGCTCGGGATTAGAAAGATGGAGATATTCTAGTGGATTCTAATCTAGTGATTAGACAGATCCAGGGTGATTAGAAGACCAGATATGTGAAGCTTAGGCCATATCATGCTTATTTAGAGTTACTAGTAGGGAGGTTTGACGATCTAAGCTACACTCACCTACCTAGAGCGCATCTCAGTTCGCGATGCTCGCCACTTTCGCTCCATGATTGACATTCCCAGCGTGGTAGTTCGCCCCCCGCTACTGAGATTAGGAAGTGTTCCTACTTATTATCAAGCACTGACGAGTCGTGGCACGAAGGATTGTCCGGGCCAGCAGGTATCATGATATTTATCAGCTTCTTAGATATGGCATTATACTCCCGAGGCCGTGACGCCAAGGATAAGAGAGCTGAGGCGCTTGGCCACCCGCTTATGATGCTGATGAGACACTATATGGGCGTGATAGCTGGATGGTGTGTTATTAAGGTGCTTAGATTGAGTCCAAATGAATCAAGCAATGAGAGAGGTCCATGCCGGAGTTTGTGGGCCCCATATGGGAGGACATACGCTGTCGTGAAGATTATGAGGGATCATATTTTATTGACCATGGAGACAAATTGTTGTCGGGCCATGAGTTCAGATGTATAAGAGTGTCAAGGCATGGAGATCTCATACACGTTCCACCATCAGAGTTGCATGCATTAACCTCACCTTAGTCGTTTTCAGTTTGGGGCATAGATGTTATTGGGAAGATTTCGCCAAAGTCTTCTAGTGGTCATGAATTCATTCTAGTTGCTATTGATTATTTCACGAAGTGGGTGGAGGCCACTTCTTATGCAAAGCTAAATGCGGCCAAAGTGGCCACCTTATCGATCGGGACATTATATGTAGATACGGGTTCTCATGAGTTGATATCTGATAGATGTGTGCATTTTAGTGAGGTCGACACTTTATTACGCAGGATAATCCAAGATCACAGACTGTCTCAGATAGGCCACGTGACAAATGGGGCAGTAGAGGCCGTGAATAAGAATATTAAGAGGATTCTGCGCAAGATGATTGAGACTTCTCAAGACTGGTCCAAGAAGCTTCCTTTCTCGCATTATACGTATTCACCCTTTCTTCAAGACGGCTGTGGAGCCACACCTTACCCTCTAGTTTATGGCATGGAGGCAAGCTATTCGCTGAGATAGAGATGGATCCTTTAGAGTAGCCCTAGGAGCAAGAGATTCGTAGAGTATGAGTGGGTCTACTACGGCTGATCAAATTTTTAGCTGTTGGGATGAGAGAGATTGAGAGCTGCTAACCATATTCAGGCTTACCAAAGGAAGATGCATGGCCCGCGCTTTCAAAAAGAGGGTCAAGCCTAGACCACTACATCGAGGCGATTTTGTTTTGAGAGTCCTAAGAGGATTAGTCACCGACCCTAGAGGGAAGTTTAGAACAAACTGGAGCGGACCTTACATTATTAGAGAGTTGATCCCAGAGAGAGCTGCATGGTTGATGGACTTAGATGGAAACCAATTCTTAAAGCCAACTAATGTGGATCAATTGAAAAAGTTTTACGTTTGAGACCTTGGTTGCATGATGGGTGGCCATCATTTTGGTTAGCCATATACCTTATCACTTGTTACTCACATTTTTTTACCATTGCTAGCCCATTGAGCCTCACACGCGCATTTTGGCCTATTTTTTCTCTTATAGCCCTGCTTACCTTTTCATACCTGGGATAAGGGCCCTCTAGTGTGTGGATGCCTTAGTTTATGGATCTTTTGAGTTATAGACACATTGAAGGCAGCTCCTCTTACATCACCTTACCACATTCACTCTATCAGACCGCCTCCATTTTATAGTTTCTATGTTTTCACCACTTTCTTTCTATCTGACTTCTTATTCTATCTCTTTCTTTCCCACTTAGATTGATGATCTATTCATTTTACTGCATGGGGGTTATCATGTCATCCCTTCACTAATTCCATCAACATTTATTCAAATACTTTTAGTTTGAGAGGCTTATGTCATTTCATTAGAGTTGCTTTATCAGATCTTTATGTCTTGGAGATATGTTTGTTTATTACCATATTGGTTTGTTCTCATTGTTTTATTCAATCTATGAAAAATGTAAGGAAGAAAAGAAAAATAAATAAATAAATAAATGTGTACCTGTATGTATTCACATAAGTATTCCTCGGAAAGTAATGATATGGATTTATGAGGACTACTATTTGAGTGTATGTATTACTTGGGAGTTCGTATGTGAGCTTCCCGAGATCCCAATATCATGTGCTTACTTCGAGACTTTATTAGTGGTATATGAGATGACTGATCTTCTCCAAGGGGCTCCGAGTCAATGTCATATTCATCATCCAATTTGTTAATAACATGTCTTCCCCATGCAGTGATTTGGGTAGATTCATCATATCATCATAAGTTTTTTCCATACTGTTATTTATCTCCTTGACTTCATACCTCTCATTTTCACATTTATCACCCTCATATGTTTAATGATTTCGAATTTGATGTTTCACTCTACATCCTTTTCCTCTTACCTATCTCACCATATGTTACACTTTTGCATCACATCACACATAGCACGTCTATTGGATGTTCAGGTACACGGCTCAAGAGACTCTTACGATGTGGCATTCCACACACGAGGGCATGGGGTTTGATCATTGGGTGTTTGAGCCTAGTTTCCCTTCATTTCTTTTACCTTATCACCCTAAGCCTACATTACGGTCCGTGTCATAAGACCACCCTGAGACCATGGGATTATATGTTTTCTTTAACAGCATTTACTTTGATAGGTATTTGAGACTTAGTCGAGATCTAGACATTATTATGTGGTTTTTTTTCTTGGAGATGCCTTGCTAGCTTTGGGATCCATCTCTAATTGTGGTTCTAGATGACCCGAGATTGCCTTTTGTTATTAGGGGATGCAGAGATTTAGACTGATTCCTCGACATGTCGTACTGGGGCATACCCCCTATTTGTCAGGATCATTTCGATGTGTTTGTTTGTGTAGACAGATTCTTGCTGAGATGTCAAGCCATATTTTGATATTTTGGGGTTTCATCACATCTCTATTGGATGACATACATGTTATACTTGGACACAACCCTTATCCGCCAAGATCATCAGGAATTTGTTTGCTTGTGCATACAATTGTTATCAAGAGGATGAGTCTTGTTATGAAATTTTGGGATTTCGTAATGTTGTGATAGATTCCACACTAGGGCATATCCCTTATCTTTCGGGATCGTTTAGAGGCGGCCGATTCGTCTGCACAGCTTTTATCGAGATACGAAATATCATACGACATTTTTGGACTTCATCATGCTTCTGTTGGATGTCATACTGGGGCATACCCCTCTAACTTTGCCTTTACTTCATCGCCAGATCGGGACGCTCGTGATCAGATTCGTATTATCGCTCCGACTACTTTATATGGATCGGGATGTTTAGGACTTCCATCCGCATCATATCTCGCAGCCGCCAGATCGTGGGGACGCTCAGACTTCGCCTTCCGTGACATCGTGTGTTCAGACTTATTCCTTTATATGGATCGGGATGCCCGACTTCATCCGCATCACATTCGCTAGCACGCGATCGTGACGCTCGTGACTCTCGCCGTGATATTAGGCGTTTAGACTTCGCCTTCATATGGATCAAATATTCAAACTTCATCTGTATCACATTTGCTAGCATAGCAGATTAGATGTTTGTACTTCGCCTTCTCCTCGTATATCGTGCCGCTCGACTTCGCCTTTATACGGATCGATGTTCGCACTTCATCCGCATCACATTTGCTGAAGACACCAGGTTGTATCGCCCGCACTTCGCCCCTTATACAGACTGATGTTCGCACTTCATATGTATCACTTCTAGCACTACGCTTAGACTTCTCGTGACTTCATCTTTCGTGATATCAAGCCGCTCGCACTTCATTTCCCTTTATACGGATCGATGTTTAGACTTCATCCGTATCACATTTGCTAGCACCACAATTAGACTTTCAAACTTCATCTTTGCATATCAGCATCTCGGACTTTGGCCTTTATATGATCGGAGTGTTCGACTCATCCGCACCACATTCGCTAGCACCGTGATTAGACCTTCGGGATTCGACTTCGTGATATCAGCGTCGTGACTTCGCTTTATATGGATCGATGTCCAAACTTCATCTCAGATCACATTTTCTAGCACCGCACCAGATCTCTCTCACTTCCATCTCTACACACGCCCGTCTCGCACTCTTTATATGGACTCCATATCTCACTCATGTACTCACATCTATTAGCTAACGACAGCTAGATTCCTCGACTTCATCTCTCCGCAGACATCGCATTCCGCTGTACTTCGCTTTTATATGGATCGATGAACCAGATTTCATCCGTATCACATTTAGCATTATAGATCGTACATTCGCATTTCATCTTCCGTGATATCAAAGGTTAGACTTCGCCTTATATGCATTGTATGTTCACTTCATCTTATATCACATTTTCTAAATATCGCAGCTTAGAATCTTTTTAGACTTCATCTTCTCGCATATCGACATTCGCACTCGTGATTAATTATACATCTTGAATAAAGGCTTTTTGAGCTTTGTCCCTTTGTGTTTCTTTTGTTTCAAAGCCGTACATCTCCGATGCCTTCTACCATAGTTCGTACTCAGATTTATCTTTATCAGAGATATACATCACTGCCAATATTCATGGCCGTTATCATCGCACACTTTGATTACATGGTTTATTTCGTCACAGATTCGCTGCTAGCTCATGAGTTTCCTCCCATGATGGGTGTTGATCGCTATACAAGACAAATGACCATTCTAGTACCAATGGCCGCCGACCCCGCTCAAGCCAGATTTCGATACAAAGTTTCACCTTGAGAGGACCTTCTTAGATGGGAGGTTGGATCTATATCATACAGCAGCATTATAAAGTTATCTTGTTTTTTTTTGTTGTCCACCCTTGGGGTGGTGTCTAAGGCCCTCTTTTATCTTTGCTTTATGTCCATATTTTACACTTTGGGTCTCCTTTTTTTTTCTTTCGACAAAAAGTTTCATCTCGCTTTTACCACTTTCACACATCTGCTTTTACTTTTTATTGTTCGTGTTCGTTACACTCGTAAACTTTATCGAAGAGGGGCAGCTATTCAGACTTCCAAATTTGAGTGCTTAGGATTTTTTCCTTGCCGAGGCAATTCCACATTGAAATTTGGCATATGAGAGAGGCCTCTCTTTCCCTATAAAAGGGGTCCTCTCCCATTTGATTTAGGAGAAAGAAAAAAGGAAACTAGATGGCTGGTTTCCACCAAAAGCTATGGTAATTTAATGACTCTTACCAGATATAAGGCTGCAGAAGAAGGTATGCAATATATAAAGAAGAGGCAGAACAGCATAAGCATAATATTATAAGAATATTATTAGAATAATAGAAGGTGACAGAAGAATATATATATGAAGAAGAAGAGAATATATATAACATATATATAAAGAAGACAGAGAAGAGAAGAGCAGAGAATATATATAGAAGAGAAGAAGAGAAGAGAAAGAAGAAGAAGAAAGAATAGAAGAGAGAAGAAGAGCAGAAGAAGAAATACAGAGAAGAGAGAAGAAGGAGAGAAGAAGAAGAAGAGAGACATAAGAACGTAATATATAATAAGAATAAGCAGAATATGAAGAATAAGAATAAGAATATATGAATAAGAAGAATATATAAGAAGAATAAGAAGAATATATGGCATAATAAGAAGAACAACATAAGAAGAATAAGAAGGAAGAATATAGAAGAAGAATAAGAAGAAGAGAAAGGTAAGAATATATAAGAATAAGAAGTAATAGAAGATGAAGGTGAAGATATATATATATATACAAGGTATACGCATATATAAGATAAGAATATAGAATATATAAGAATATAACAGAATATGTTATATGAATATATATATAAGAAGATGTTGGTAGAATAAGAGAAGAATATATAAACAGATATATATAAGAACAGCAGAAGATATAAGAGGAACATAAGAATATAAGGGTGGTACAGAAGAACAGAAAATGAATAAGAATACATATATATTAAGATAAGAAGAATAATAACATAAGGTAATATAAGAATAATAAGAAGAAGAACAGAAATAATGGTATATAAGAATATAAGAATATGAAGAAGGTATAAGAAGAATAATATATGAAGAAGAAGGTATATAGACATGTAAGATACAGAAGAAGGCAGAGATATTATTTGGTATCAAATTGCACGTGATTACATAATTTAGGTCCTATGTTCCTTAAGTTTTTTTTTTTTTTAAAAGAGACTGAGGTCTCCTCACATCAGCTCACTGGTATAGCCTTATTCTATTCCTGTTTTAAACGCTTGATTTAAAATAAGATTGTCTTAGGGGAAATCTTGGCTCGGGGGCAATTTTGGGAGACGATCCCAGCTTTTGAGGCACTTTAGCTGAGAGGACGATTCCTATCCATGAGCTACTGCCTTCCATTTTTCTTGACTTTCTTATTTTTCTTTATATAGTTATTTTTTTATTAATCATTTCAGATATATATTTATATTAGTCATTTAATTTATAGTTTTATTATTTTATTTTCTTGTAGTATATCACAAAGCTTTTTTGTTTATTTAATTAAATTGGTTGTTTATGCTTCTTTTTTTATCCATTCATTTTTCCTTAACATATGAACTATCATCCACCCTTAATTTAATAAAATCCCCAAATTTAAAAAAAATTCAAGTTCTAAATTTTCATTTCTCAATTTTTAAGTGTCCAAATTTCAAAATTCAAATTCCAAATTTCTCATTTTCTAAAATTCAAAATTTCAATTTTAAAATTCAAGTCCTCCAAATCTCAAAATTCAAATTTTCAATGTTTCAATTTCAAAATTGTAAATTCCTAATTTCAAAAATCAAATGTCATAATTTCAAAATTCAAGTTCCACAATTTCCAATTTCCAATTTTAAAGCTTTTAATTTCAAATTCTATTTACAAAATTCATAATTTCAAAATTCAAGTCGATCACCCCAAATTTCCAAATCTCACTTCAAGATTCGCTGTCCCAGTCTGTGGAATTTGAAAATTCCCAATTTCTAAATTTCAACCTCTCAAAAATCTCAAATTTTAAATTTCAATCTCAAACCTTAAATTTCAAAACTTCAATTTCAAACCTGCTTTTTAAAAATCTCAAACACATTGCTAATTCTACAATTCCTATAAACTAATCTTAGCTAATTTATGTGAATATATAATGGGTTTGGGTGGGGCCCGACATTCCATGTATATAATTTTAATGAATTAATATACGATTATAATCAATTTTTAATCGAATGCGAATGGCCAGATTTTTGCTATAACACTAACATTGTTTCCTAATTGGTAGCGCTTCTAACATGCTTATCAAAAAAAAAAAACTCTTGTCATGAGTGGAATTAGAAAATTTGAGATGCAAAAAATTAATAAAAATTTATTTTTAAATGTCTAGATGAAAATATGAAACAAAAAAAGTTATAAAAATCAATTTATTCAAAACTATTTTAAATATTGTTAGTACTTTTTGTGGACAAAATTATTTAATTATGATATATTACTTTTTATTTATTTATATTAAAAATATGAATTTATTCTAATTATTTATAAAATTTATAAAAGTCTATCAATATCTATAAAAGTTTATAAAAGTCTATTAATCTACAAAATCCTGTCAAAGCTTATACAAATCTTTAAAATAAAAGTCTATGAAAGTCATTCATACATTTACAAACCCTATAAAATCTATAAAAGTTTTTAAAAATTCTATCAAACTGTTTAAAATCATCATCTTAAAAGCCTATAAATATCATTAAAAACTTAATTCAATATAATTTCTTAATTTTGTTTGCTACATGCATATGCAGCATATCACCCTAAATCTTTTTCAATGACCTATGAAAACTTTGTATAATTATTCTATATATTAAGCAATTAACTCTTTAATTTGCAACAAAACATTTGCGTTAAAATACAATTTTAACAAACATGATAACATATACCCAATAGCCTCGAGATCCAACTCAATGATAAAGCGGCTGAGAAGAGATTACGAACATTTAAAATAAATAGAAATTCGAATACTAAGAACAATAATTGAAATATGAAAAGTCAATAGAAATTTAAAAACAAAAAAAAAACTTAAACATGACATGCGCACATGCTATTATTTTTATTTTAAATCTCCCCTATTTCTGCAAAGTAAAAAACACCAAACAAAGATTCGCTGACTATCATATTTTTAGAGTGAGGTAAAAGAAGCCGCAGTGTAGCAGCAAAGACCAAAACTGCGGAAATAATGGTAGTTTTGCAGGTATTCTTCCCTTTATCCTTCCTCAGGGCCATACGGCCTCGTAAATTGGCCAGCAATTCACCGTCACAAAACCAGCAATGAACATCCCTATAAACCACTCTTCCATTCTTCTTCTACCTCTAGAAATCTCAATAACCCCATGGAAGAATGAAACCAGGTTGATCATGGCCGCCATTGTTAGAGGCACAAACATGGTGGAGGCGACGCCAAACTCAAAGACGCCTTGCTCGTACCTCTTCCCTTGTTCATCATTGACTACCTTGCTGGTCACATTGAACCCTAACGTTGGAAATCCTAAGCATTTTAGTGAAAACTCAACCGACCCGAATAAGTAGGATGTTACTCCCCTTATCAGCCATTACTTCTGCTCGCTCCACCATCTTTGGAGCGTCCCACCAGCTAATACAAAGTCTATGCAGTCTTGTGTATAGGAACTCATGAAAAGAAATGCGTACAAGATGAACCATGGATCAGATACCTACAATTTTGTCACCATTAAGATTGATATTGTCCAATAATACAAGCCGGGAAACTTGTCTTTCACTTTTTGGAATAATTGCACTTATGACACAAAGAATACCAAATACATGGTTGATAAGTACGATTGCATAGAAATAATATTGTTCTACGTATGATATTATCTGGAAAGATTATTCGACGCGCATGATTACGATAAGATCGCAAGATATTAAGATAAGATTTATACTTAATAAAAACATTTTAATTTACTATTTTATTTAAAACACAATTATTTTTTATGAAACTTGATTAAATCATGTATTGATACAAGTTGAACATGCATATGTGGCGTGTACCTTGGGGAATATAGAAGATTGATGAGAAGGGCGAGTTGAGGGAGAAACCATAGATGGTGATGGGGAGGGACCATGGCCCAAATGCATAATGTGTATAAGAAAGCGCCATGGGAGGACCCATGGCTATGACCCCGAGAGTTACAGGACTATACTTTGAAAAGCCCACCTCAAGGAGGCCGATTGACCATCGTTTATTTTGGCTCAGCACGTCATTAAGAGTTATGGGTACATCCCCCAGAAAGGCTTCTCTGTCAGGCTGGCAGAATCTTGATCTCCATCCCTCACATTGCAGACGATAGCCTGTGTAATAGTCTTCCACTCAGGTGACCCATATCTGAACCCCACCTACAATTTTTCAAGAAATATTTTATTAAAATAAATCAAATAATTCAAATTTTGTGAATCAAGGGATTCCATTTTAGAAATACGCTTTTTTTTGCTTTTAATAACCTAAAAAAAAACATTTAAAAACACGTTTCGATTTTTGCGCTTTTATACTAAAAAACATTAACACAAAAATACCCAATCGGAAGAACAAGATTAATAATTTTCGGATAATATCAAAATAGTATTTTTTATGTTTTCAAAAATAGTTTTAAAAACAAGAACCAAATAAACCTTAATATTTCCCATGTTTTTTTTTTATTAAAATGACTCGTTGAGGACAAAAATGTGCTTTTTCAATTTCAAATATTTTCATAATCTCAAAAAAGAAGAGTATTTCATCCTGGAGACCGGGCTTGCCGGGAGCAAAAGTAGCTTAAACAAATTATAATAGATCCAATGCTCGAACTTTGTAAAGCATTGCGCGCTATAACTTAATATACAAAATGAATAAATATCATAAAATAAAATAATGTGTTATTTTAGCAAGAAAACAAAAAAAACTTTTTTATCAAAATTAGGTCAAAATTTAATAAAAGGTAAAATTTTCAAAATGGGTTTTCAAAGGAATTTTCAAACACTCTCACAATACATCATATAGAAGTACCGGTATCATTTATTGTTTTACCTTAGAACCCCAATTGCTGTCTTCCTCATAATTGCAGCCTGCTACTTTGTTAGCCAAAGCTAATACTTCTTGAGAGCTGATGGGCTTGTCGACAAGATGGTCAGGGCTAAGTTCAGGAATCTCCGGTACTACCATAGATGAAGGAGGTCCGAAGAAAACCCGGCGACAGAAAAAGCAGCCGGTTCCGACGTAACTAGGGCCGGCAAGCCCGTCCATCCCGGCCGGATTGGTTAGAAACAATGGTATAATCTCAGAAGCATAGATATCATTCTTGTTGAGGCCATGAAAACGCTGAGGAAACTGGATGTACCCTAATTTGCGGTCCATGGCCGGATCACAAATGTAACATAGCACATGTTGTGGGGTAAGTGCATTGTTGAATATATACCACAGTCCAGGTCAGAATTATGGGCGAATTCGTCATTATTGCTGATACCCGGAGCTTTAATATATAGACAAGAGTAAAGGTCGACAATCCCTAACACATGGTTAGTCACTTTTTCCTTTCATTCAAATTTTCTTTAACAAAAAAATGGAAAAAAAAAATTTAAGTTTTCTTGAAAATTAACTAGAAGCTTAATTACCAGGGTGTTAAGTGCACCAGCCTTAAAATGGTGGGGTGAAGCCGTACTCTTCTGCCTGGACACATAGATGAGATTTGGCATTAAACTGTCAGAACTGTCCTTGTTCTCACCACTTTCTAGTAGAACCTGTCGTTACACCAACACCATATGGATTATATATATATAACCACGGATTTCTAGTTCAGCTTACACTTAAAAGATTAATTTCATGTTACCCTAAAATTAATATTCAATAAATCCTCAAATGGTCTTAAGTAAGGGTGTAATCAGTAGAATCAGTAGAGAGTCAAGTTTGAGCTTGACCAGATTAAAAAAACTCGACTTAAATTCAATTTTAGCTTTGGTCTGATTTCAATCGGTTTTGATAAAGTTTGAAGTAATTAAAAACTTAGTACAATTATCCTCGACCCGATTAAACTTGAATAAATATAAATTTAATAAGAATCTAGAGTTTTTAGGGTAGTTATATGATGAAGGTATAAATATAATTTAATAAATAATAAAATAAGAGGGAGCTCGACTAAAGCCTTTACGAACAATTCATACATGAATAATCGACCTGATTCGATAAGCCTACTCAAGTTTAACTCGATTAATTTCAAATCAATTTTAAGAATTTTACAAATCAAACTAAAATAATTTAACTCTAAAATGATTCAAACTAGTGACCAATATAAGCAAACTGAAGATCCAACCAATTTAGTTACATATATATATATATATATATATATATATATATATATGGAAAGAAGATTGCAAACTGGTGAACCTGTATGACTGTAGGATGATCTTGTCGCGTAAATTTATGAGTCCATTTTCTTAAAGCTTCACGCTCTTCTTCTTTGGTGACGTACTCATCGCCAACTTTGCCTCGCTCCATGGTTGTCTCTATCCTCTGTTTCATTACTCCTCAAATAATCTGTAAAATACGACAACCTACTTCAGTATTAAAAAGTTATATCCGGTCATTGTATGATTTTTTTTAAATCTCGTTATTTGTATCTTAATTATCTCTTTTATTTCTCCACTTAAGCAAAAATACCAATTAATACTCTAGGGTTTCATTTAGTTGTAATGAACATCTTTACATTAACTTAAATATCTTATTTTTGTTAGACTGGTTGGTCAGGAAACAGCCAAACCAGCATGAGGTAGCATCCATTAATTTCAATTTTTGACTTTCTTGATTTAATAAGGATCAAATAGAAGTAATTATTGTCAGCTTACTTGTACCAATTAAGTAACATCAATTATTAATAATAAGAAAGCATTTGAAAAGACGTACAAACCCTCGCGTCGATTATTGGACAAAAACAGGAAAAACGTTATGTGAGGTTAATTACAGATAACATTCAACACATATACACATAACAACTAGTCAAAATTATTGACAACATTTTATACTTTATCTTATCGTCAAAAACTATACATATATTTTTGTCCCCTTCTAAGTCGGTATGATTTGACTAGTAGACGCCGGTCCTCAACCTCCAATCTCCAAAAGGAATGGTCATTGCTAGCGGGTCTATTATATATTTATATTAGTCCATTATTGAGCCAACAGTTTCCTCAATTTTTTTTGGTACAACATGACATGCACAGATTTTGTGCCACATGCTGTGATAATGTTTGAATTTCTAATTTATATAAACTAAAATTTGATTTTGCGCCTTTTTTATTACTTTATTACCAAACCCTGATTTCTTCGCACATGGGTATCTTCAAAATATATGGAGTCGACCGTATATATTATCATACAATATTTTATTAGGCCACACTAATGTCTTTATCATAATTAATGTAGAAAACTCCTTTTTTTTTTTTTGCTACGAAAACTAAATAAAAGTAAGGCAACGATGTCTAGCTCAAGTAATAAAAAAATGGAACAACAAAATATTTCCTACTCAAGATAAAAACATGATATTAGAACTCATGCCTGAATCTAAGTAAGAATTAAATATTATAGCATGATATGCAAAGAATAAACATAAAATAAATAAATTAAAAGAAAACTAAATTAAATTAAATGATAAAACTAACTCTGGAGTTCTCTAAAAATGGATCTAGAACCCTAAACAACAAAACCCCTAACTGGTTTTAATAGCTGAAGCAGTTAGTTATACCTTAATATCCTCAGTTTCAGAGCAGCAAGCAATTTGATCTGAAATAAGCTTCTGGGCACCTCTTCTACTTCTTCTTCCTACAAAGGGCAACCAGCCTGCAAACCCCTTCGCAGCCTCCATGAAAGCAAACAGAGGGAGCTCCGACCCTCCATCATCCGATACATAAACTTAGATATCTCTTTCGCCTGAGGCTCATACGCCATCACTGAAAGTGCGGTGTTCACCACCCCGAGTGGCGGCTCCTTGTAAGGATCCGCCGTGCATATAAAGATATCCAACCCTGGAAACTCACTGGAGTTCTGAAGGACTGGTTTGAGGTTTTCCGGGAACTCACGGCGGATGACCGGCCGCATGCGGAAGGACTGGGTGGTGGACCACATGAAGACGAGAACGATGTCAGCGATGAGAAAGGAGAAGCGGATAAGGAAGGAGGCGATGGTAGTGGAGCTGAGGAGTGTGCGTGCATGGTGGTAGAATAGAGCTAAGGCTCCAGCCAAGTAGACAGCGGCGAATATCCGGTTGAGAGGAGTTCGTCGGCGGACCTTTACGGTGTTAAGAGGAGGATGGCCATGGACAGGTGATCTTCTGCCGAACCCATTTTGCCTTGTACTCTTGGTACGTAGGCTTCACAGTGGGAGGAAATCAAGATTTATAGACCCCGTCTGGAGATGGACAAGGTCCTGTCTAATAACACATACTAGGCACTTGCGAAGGCTGCATAAATATCCTACTGCTAAGATCTTCACTTCATAATAATTTTTCTTATCCCAAAGATAAACCCCACGTATACTGCTAAATCATCCCTTAAAACACTCCTTAAATGCATCACACATGTCAAAGTTTTATAACACAATGTATGGATGAGGAATAAGGTGCACAAATATCTTACTTTCGCTAGTATCTTTCACTTTGCACATGAATTTTTTCTTTGTCCCAAGGTAAACCCCGATGTATATGGTTAAATTGTCTCCTAAAACACTCCTTAAATGCATCACACATGTCAAAGTTTTTAGCTAAATTATGACTTTTTTTTAATAGGGTAAGAGTGAACAGTCATTCATGTGCCTCCCTTAAGTCTTTCAATGGCCTAAGGCAATTCAATTCAAATCGATGCCGTACTGACTAAGTTACTCCTTAGGATTAATTAATCATTAACCTTTATGATAGTTGATTTATTAATAAATTATTGATTAATCAAAGATGATGAATTTGATACCATTACGACACCACCATGTAAATGACTTTTTAAATTATGTACGAGTATTAATTTTGTTTTTCTATGTAGATGAATTTTGTTCACCGTCACTATGATTGAAAAGTCTACACTGAACTCGACACAAGTCGATTCAATTATTCTACCATAATGGATCGTTGCATAGATGCAGTCAAACCCATAACTAAAGACAAAAAGGGCTATATAAATCAAGGCAATCCAAGTAGTCCATAATTTGAATTTTGAAGGGCCTCAATTGTACTTGCAACTCCCTATGGCTGGTGTCTACTAGATTACCTATCAATCACCATAACTATGCCCATATAAATTCCAAAGGCAAAATTTTCCTCCGACATTCATCTAGTTTCTTGGATACTACTATTTTGCACATCACTATCTGTTTCAGAATGGATGGTGATGTATAGTTAAGTTAGAGAATAATCATTTCATATCCCTTTTTTGGGTAGTGAAGATCCCAACCCATAATTGGATGGGCCCTGACAAGCCCAGACCAGCTCTTGTTGATAGAAACTGGCCCGACCCACCAAGAGCAATAGGATTAGCCAACAATGGTCAAACTCAATGTTGTAGCAGAAAGACAATCTTGAGTTTTTTTTTCTATTATAACTATGTAGAATTTTGTTTTGATGGAAACTCGAATCTAGTCATTCCCTATGCCTTGTTCAAGCTTTTAATCATTCAGACCTCATTGACACAATTTTGAGTTATTTAAAACGACTTGAATCGAATAAACTTTTTGTAGCTTTTAATTAAGTATGAATAGGCTTGACTTAAATTTATGTCTTTGACTAGCTTAATCCATTTAATGAATAAGTAGTTTCAATATTAACCATTTTAGTTACGACTCGATCAAATTAACTTATTTAATAATCCTATTAATTAATCCAATTATAATTTAAACTATTTAACTTATATCTCACTCATATAAATTTATTTTTTTAAAATAATTAATTGATTAATTGATTAATAAATATTCATAGCAAATATGTTGTTCCTAGCATCCAAGATAATGTTGTTCATATTAAGGATATGAATGTTATTTGTAGCATCATAAATAATTAAGGATATGAATGAATGGACGGAAAAGAGTGAATTCCCTAGCATCCAAGATAATGTTGTTCATATTGATCCACAACCATTAATACCTGATAGTGATATATCAAATATGTCTCGTCGTAGTGGAAGGGTCATTAGACCACTTGTTAAGATCACGTTGATGGTAGAATTATCTTTGAAAATCTTAAAATCACATGAGAATGATCCCAAAGCATTACTAAGCAATTAATGACAGCGATTTACTTTGAAAGAAGTTTACAAATCGAATTAGAATCCATGTATTCTAATAATGTGTGCAATCTTGTGGATTTAACTCAAGGAGTTAAACCCATTGGTTGTAAATGGGTGTAAGAGAAATAAATTAGTATATGGAAAAGTTGAGACATATAAAGTTAGATTGGAGGCAAAATGTTACAAGAAAAACGCGCTTGACATGGTAAAACGAATCTTATGCTTGTCTAATACGTCCATGTAAAAATATTATAAAAATCAAAGCAAGAATCTTTTTGCATTATTTAGTATATTGTTACAAAAAACAATTGTCATATAGGTAAAAAGGTAATTATTACATAAAATAACCTCAAAATACCCCTAAAAGTACATCTTCTTCTTCATGATCTTCTTCTTCTTCCTCTTCTTCCTCTTCCTTACCAGCACGATGTTCATCTTCTTCTTCTTCTTCTTCCTCACTAGCCAACCACGATGTCCAACCACATCATCATTACCATCATCTTCTTCTTCTTCTTCTTTTTCCTCACCACTCAACCACAACGTCCATCATAATCGCAGCTATTTCTTCTTCTTCTTTTTCTTCCTTACTAGACTCTTCTTTCTTACCTAGACATGATGTCTAACCACACTCACCAAGCCACTTCTTTTCTTCTTCCTCCAAGGTTTCCTATTTAAGCAAAAAAAAAAAATCTTCTTCTTCTTCCTCACCCAGCCACGACATCCAGTCACACTCACCTAGCAACGATGTCCAACCACACTCATCTAAGCACATAGGTCACTGGTTAGCACCAGTTTTCACATAAGTACTACCCTAACATACTAAGGATACTACCATAACGAACTGAGAGTACTACCCGATACTATCATAATAAATCATTAGAGAAAACCTGTTAGTAATACATAAAATAAATTTTAAATCCATTGCTAGGTTGTAACGAGGGAAGCAATTAATATGAATGAGTTAGGTCACTGGTTAGCATCAGTTTTCACCTAAGTACTACCATAACATACTAAGGGTATTACTGTGGACCATACCCGATCCATGGGCCAGTGCGACTCACTTAAAAAAAAGAAAGAAAAAGGTTTTGAGTTTTGGGAAAATCCGTCCCCAAGGAGAACGGTTTTGTTTGGAGTCGCCACTTACTTTTTATTTTTATTTATTAAGGGGAAAATCAAGAAAGAATAAAACCCATAATGACTCCATTCAGGAAGAAATGGTATGCGAAACATGAGTCTGGGTCCAGGGATGTAACACCTTCGAAATTCTAATCGCAAAGATGTTTAGGTATTTTGTAGGTATAATTTGATTTTTTCGTAATTTAAATGCGAAACATGGAAATTGAGAAACCCAGAATTTGTACAAGATACAAGGGTAAATTTGCAATTTGTGAAAACAGGATATAAAAGCTCATAAAGGGCATTATGGGCTTAAGTTGAAATAACATAACTTGCGGTACAAATAGAGAGAGAGATGAGGACCTAAGTGCAAATAAAAGGAAAATTTAATATGTGGGCCGGATAAGACCAAAAATATCCCATTTTTGGTCTAAGCACAGAGCTCAGGCGGTGTGGAGGTGTTACAGGTTATAAGAAGAAGAAGAAGCAAGATGTGTATGAACTGTATGGATGCTATGCTTCGTGGTAGAACTTGTATGAATTTTGGACTTTGGTATGGATTTCTATGGTTTTCTATGGATGAGGTTTTTCCATTTCTAGGTTTGAAGGAATCATCCTAACCTTGATTTGTTGGAAGTTGGGCCGGAAAAACCCTAGTTTGTATGGGCACAAATATGGAATCCTTCCTATTATATGGATTTGTATAGACTGTGGACTTGGTATGGATTCTTGGAATTTTGTCTAGGTTTAGTTTATGAGAAGTTCTAAACCACCACATGCGATTTGTGGAGTTGTTTTAGATGGATTCCATGGTGGGTTTTGATGTAGGATGGAATTGAGGAGGTTTATGGAAGAAAAGTTGATACTGTAAGGAAAAAATCGCCATTTATGGCAATCCCGCAAAGTGGTACTCAGATTTAAACAGGGTGGCAATTCTGCACTTGATATGGAGGGGAAAATGGTAATGCAGATTAACTGGAAGTGGTACTGGTCACCACTACCGTAATTGTGGTTGGTACTGCACCACTCGGCTCCTACAAACTCGATTTTTGTATTCTTACATTGTTAGTTTCCTAAATTCGTATTAATCGAGGGTATAGAACCCCAGCACAAATTATTAACTAAATTCAAATAAGAATGAAACTAAGTGAAAACGCACCATACCGCTTCATCCGCCAAAGAAGTTCGAAGCAAGGAAAAAGAATGCCCTGATAGATAGTAAATTCTTGAAACATGATATAGAATCGTAGGGATTGCCTAAGACCAGATATTGGGAAATGATATGATACTTTGTTACGCGGGGCAGCACATCATCAGCAGCCGCACTCGCCGTGCCACTTTCACCTCAAAGACACTGTAATTTTCGTACTGGTTGTGCCGTGTCCTACCATTTTTATTGTTCTAAGAGTCAAACCAAGAGGTGGATAAGGAGTCCTCAATAACGATCAGTGAAAGTGAAAGTAAAAGTATTAATTGCTCGCTTATGAACGTACCTACGTACCTTGTATAAGTATAAGCCTGTGAGTACCTGGGCGGATCTCAGATAGTAGGCTCAGAACTCCTAATGGAGATCTGAATAAGTATCAGCCTACTATAAATACAAGTATGTGTATTAGTTTGTTACATGAAATCATGAAAATTACTTATATCCTACATCAGATATCCGTATCGTTATATGCTTATTGCAATAAGAGTATCACTACGCGTACATATATAAGTCATATGTTTCCCACTCGTGGGAAAAGCCTTTAGCACTCAGTTTATCCGTAGCAGTATGTGAGAGAACTGCCCCATCTTCCGTAAGATACTACTAGGCCAGCACACTTAGCAGTGGGGTCCATCACTTATGGTAATCGCACTCTGATTTATGTAAGTGTACACCTTGTATAGCATGTATATGTAAATGGGACTCAGGACTGTATGTAATGACACTGTAAACACCACTACGGTGGTAGTTTTATTTTCTATCTTATATATGATATTATGATTATGTTATAAGACTTGAGCCCACCAATGTCTGAAAAAGCAGGTAAAGAGTCCCAGTACAGTCTCGCGCCCCTTCATCTGCAAAGGCGGTTGAATCAAGGCGTGACAAGGGATTAGGTTACCTTTTGGGAATGTACCTCATGTGAGGTAGCACCCCTTTAAGCCCGGGACCTGATCTCTATTAATGAATTGAGCACATGGGAGCATATGGGTCAAAGATCCGTTAACCACCTAGGTTAGACGGACGACATGAATCACATAAACCTGGTGGCATCCAGCATACATTTAATCTCAACAAAATATAGCCAAAGGCAGATACCTGAGGTCCTTAGCCATGCGTTGCATAAGAAGTCAATCAATAAGCACAACAAGCATGTAGGGTAAACAAATACCAAGTATTCACATGAATTCCATTATCCAACATCAAAGCACATACCTGTGGTCCCTAGCCTTACACTGTAGGGGAAGGTTAGTTACATATTTAAGGGATACAAAAATCTCTCAAAATTAAATATCAAAAGCATTGCATCTCAGCCACTCATTTGTACTACACCACCTGTGCAGCTATAAAAACATGTCAATTTATCACAAAAAATCAACCTCAACAAAACACTACTAACTAATAGTGCTTAACTAACCACCTTTGATTGGCATAGATCCTAATTCTTATGAATCCAAAACGGATTAGCATTAACTTGAACTAAACCCCATTTCAGACCCTAAACATAGCCCTACTCTGATATGGAGTGAATGGGCTTGAATCACAAAGGTCATGGGCTCCAATTAAACCGAAATCAGACTACCCTTGAAAAACCCAATGAACTGGCTGATCCAGTTCCCCAACCGGTTGAGCTAGTTGAGAACAAATCTCAAAATTTTTCAGAACATTCCTCACAGATTAAGGAACCCCAAAAAAGCAATGGTGTACAATTCCTACTCTGGACGAGCGAGAATTGACCCAAACAAGGCAAAGGTCCCTAACTGCTATCCTTGGAAAAAACCTAATGAACTGGCTAATCCAATTCTCCAACCGGTCGAGTCGGTTGATAACAAATCTCAAAATTTGTCAGAACATTCCTCACAGAGCAAGGAACCTAAAAAAAATAAACGACATACGATTCTGACTCCATATGAGTGAAAACCGACCAAAACAAGGAAAAGTGTCCTAACTGCTATCGCTCAACAAAACCTAATGGACTGGCTGATTCAATTCCATAATCGGTTGTCGGCTGGAGAAAAATCTCAAAATTTTTCAAACATTCTCGCACAAAGAAGGGAACCCAACAAAAGTAACGACATACAATTCTGACTCCGGATGAGTGAGAAACAACCCAAACAATGAAAAAAGCTTTAACTACTGTCACTAAACAAAACCTAATGAACTAGAGTTTCCAGTTTCATAACCAGTCGAGCCAATTGAGAAAAAATCTCAAAATTTTTCAGAACATTCCTAATAGAGTAAGGAATCCAAAAAAAGAAATGGTGTACAATTCTGACTCCGAATGACTAAGAACTGGCCCAAAAAAATGTTGAGTGCCCTAACTGATATCCTTGAAAAAATTTAATGAACCAGATGATCTGGTTCCTAACTGGTCGATCTGGTTGAGAACAATTCTCAAAATTTTCCAAAACATTCCTCATAGAGGCAAAGACAAGCACTGTCTAAAATAAATGGGAGAAGCATACAACGTTCATACCTATAAGATTCACGGCTACTCCCCCTTTGTCTTCTTTCTTTTCTGCCTCCAAAACTAGGTATCCACTCCCCCAAAACACTTTTGGAAATCCCCTTCAAAATGAGAAAGACCACTCCCACTCGAATCTAGAGAATCTCTCATCCTTTTATTTTTCCTTATTTCTCCTTTCTTCTTTTCTTCATTTCCCCTCCTTTCTCCACAGTTTTTTTGCTTGTATTTCTCCCCTTTAACCCTGAGCCCACTCCATTTTTCACACCTTTAGTCCCAAGAACTCCCCCAATCAGTCTCGGACTTCCCCAACTCCATAAACAATCTTCTATTCACGAGGTTAGCAGTTGACCACATTAACTCATTTGCTTAACCACCAAGAATCCAAAATGGACTTAAGGTGGGTTGCAAGCAACCCATAAAATGGCCCAAAACTAGACCCAAATCATGCCTAGGACTGATCTAGAGCTTATGGCCCAACCAAGTAGGATTTGGGCTCAAAAATCACCATAATCAATGCTCCACAAGTCACCGCATGATTCGCTGAACCGGTTTCCAACCACTAATCCGTTGAGAAAAACAAATCAAATTTTTTGATAGAATATTACCAAGAATAAGGAGTCCAACAAAAAACTACAGGCGATTCAGCTTGATGAGGAAGAGACCAAAACAAGCTCTCGTAGTTCGACCGAATCTCGCTTAAATAATGAACTTCAACCGAATCCATCAACCGATCGAGCAAGTTCCCAACCGATTGATCCGGCTGATAAAAATTTCAAATTTTTCGTAGAATTCTTCTACAATGAGTAAGGAATCTAACAAAAGAAATGGTGCATGATTTCGAGTCCGGATGAGGGAGATATGACCAAAACAAGCTCGGGTGCTCCTTATTCGAACCTGCTCCTATGAACTCCAGCTGAACTGAAATTTTGGGGAGGCTTCACTTCCTTCCTATAGCACAATATGGACAACTAGGGAAAAGGCCATGACGACACTCCAAAATGAACCACACACTCGCACCATTGTGAACCATGCATCGCACGTACAATAAAGCCTCAAAATCAATTGCCCAAAAGGGGCTAGATCCGGGTAACGATAGCAACACTGGTATAGGTGACACCCCGAGATCAATGTGTGTCAAGGGGAAAATCGAGGGTCTACAACAGTACCCCATTTTGGTAGAGTGAAGGAATGCGAGGGTTTGTGGCAATGTGAGTAATGAAAGCAAAGAAATGAGTGAAATGAACTCTAGTGAAGAATTTAAAAGGCCAACAATTTTGTCCTCGCACAATGACAAAGAAGGCTAAGGGAAATGGGTAACGATGACTAGAATCTGGGCACGATGCCAAAGGAAGGGGTCGGCCGAGTGCCGGAAAAGGGTTTGAATCCGGGTGAGTACTAGAAAAGGGTGATCGAATCTAGGCAAGTACCAAAAAGTGGATCACATCAGCAAGTACGGTGAGAAGGGATCGAATCTAGGCAAGTACCAAAAGAATCCATGCGAGTACCGGAAAAGTGATAGAATATGGAAAAGTACCAGAAGAATTTCGTCGAGTATCGGAAAAGTGATCGAATCTGGGTAAGTACCAGAAGAATCCAAGCGAGTATCGTAAAAGTGATCAAATCTGGGTGAGTACCAAAAAAGTGATCGAATATGGGCAAGTACCAGAAGAGTTTGGGTGAGTACCGGACAAGGTTGATCGAATATGGGCAAGTACTAGAGAAGGAATCAATGAGTACAGAAGATGCGATAGAACTAAGCGCACCAAGAACTGGGCGAGCATCGAAAGGATCGAACTCGCGAGTACCGTAAAAGGATCTAATTTGTGCAAGTATTAGAAGAATCAAGGTGAGTACCGTAAAAGGGTCGAACTGGTGCGGAGTGACCGAAAAAGGTCAATCCTCCCGCAAGTACCGAAAAAGGGTTGAATTCGTTTTAGTACGAAATGGTCAAATCCGAGCGAGCACTGTATGAGTCCGAGCGCACCAGGAAGGAAAGAATTCAAGCAAATACCGAATAAGGTTATGGGCTAGTACTGCAGAAGGGTTCTGTATACTGTGAGAACCCTAAAATGAAAGGAGGCAATGTGAATGGTCTGAGAATTCCTAATAACTAGCAATGGAAGCCATCACAATTAAAGTAGGGTATGCGTAATAATTCTCGAACATACTCCTGGCCAGCTGGACATGTTTAGGTAAAATAAAGTAAAAGTATATTTATCCAAATAAAATAAAGATAAAAAATAAAATAAGCAAGAACTTGGAATTAATACAATGTGCTTATGGGTAAATTAATAAATTACTAATTCATGACCCAAGGGTCATAATATAATAAGTTCATATGCCAAAGTAGGATTTAATAAATTGAATAGAGAATAAAACCGAAGCGAGACAAAAGGGTAATAAAAGAAAGATATTAGAATAAAATAAGGAAGAAAAATTGTGGTGCATAAGTGGCTTCAAGGAAAAGAGGGCGGAAGTTTCTTCCTCGAGTTTAAATAAAAAAGTGGGATAAGATCAACAATGCGATAAGACCAAAAAGAAATATCTCATTTTGGTCTTAGGAGAAAGAGAGAGCAAAAACGGATAAGAGAGAAGAGAAGAGAAAAGAAGAAAGAAGGAAAAGAAAAGAGAAGATCACAGGTATTGAACTATGATTTTGTATAGAAAAGTATGGATACATGTCTTGGGTTGTATGGAACTATGAGTATTGGTATGGAATTTGAGTATAGTTTTGTATAAACTACAGAGTTTCTAAGTCTAGTTTTAGTCTAGAAAGTTTAGATACATGATTTAGAACCCTCTATCTTGTGTATGGTTTGGGTTTGGGAACTCCTAAACTCATTTCGTGTAGGGTTGAGTTGAGAAGAGCTCTAAGGCTCCTAGATATGTGTTTTGGGAAGGGTCTAGTTGCAAGTTGAACCCAGAAAATTCCCTATTTTTGATCATATGCAGTAGCCGGACCTTAGAACGGGTTTTTGGGTCAGAAATAAAGGGAATTTGGTAGTAAGTCCTTCTAGTAAATTGTAGCCACATCAATGAACTGATGGAAAGGTAGTTTTGAATTCCTCGATTTGGGACCTCTTAGACCAAGGTTATGGTCCTTTTTTACCGAGGCCGCCAGCTAGATCCGGGTCGGGGTCAGCCTCAGTCTGGGGCCGGTCAACTAGCCTGACCTTAAACGGGTTTTTGGGTCAGAAATAAAGAGACTCATGCAGTTCTTCCAGAATCAGATCCACATCAATGAACTCGATGTTAGCTGATTTCTCACCCGACCCTCTGCACTGCTACGGTCTTTACTCCGAACAAACAACTGCAAAGAGGCCATACCATGGGAGGCCATGCAACAGAGGGTCAAGATCCCAGGTGGCAAAGAAAGGCTCAAAGAAAAACCCTACTGCAGGGCCGCAGAGGCCATAGTAGTGGAATCATCACAGAAGTGATGTCAAGAAAAAAAAAAAACATCTCGACAATAGAGGTCGCCAGACCTCATCCCATAGAGGCTCACACCTGCCCGTGAGGAGTCTCACTCCTCAAGTCCCATGCTCTGGGGTCACCCACAGATTGACCACACATGACCTCCAACTCTGGGCCCACAATCTCCTTCGTCCCCAAATCTCGATTCTGAGTGCCTGGACCCATAAGTCTGGACAAGTCAAGAATACTACTGACAGAGTGACACATGATTTAGGGTGCCACAGATCGGGAAAAGAGACCTGGTTTTCCAATGGCGTCAGGTCAGCCTTCGGTCCGTCAGATCGATCACGCAGACCCCCTCCAACCCCGAAGTGTCATGACTCTCATCCTAACCCCAGATTCAGTGCCGACCCTGGGTGAAAGCTCACGAGCTCACAAACACATCAAGGGATATTCTTGAGGAGTGATATTAGTGTCACAATGAGGTAAAAGACCGAGCCACCGAGCTTTCGTCAGCTTCTCTCACTGTCAGATTCGATCAATGATGACTTTAACTCTATGGTCATGATTCCCTTAGTCCACCGATCAAAATTTTTGGAACCCAGGAAAAAGCCCATTGAGCAAAGAATGTATGATTCTGGGATGTGCCCTATGATTTATTATTAGTGCCTGCATCGAAAAAGGTAGGACGAGCTCACAGAAGTCAGTCAGCCTGGTCTCAAACAAGATTTGATCACATATGACCTAACTCTCTAAGGCCTATGACCTCCCTTCATCCAATCTCATCAAGTGTGCCCCGGATCCCGCTTAAGTCTACCGAAACAAGAATTGCACTGGATATTTCCCGAGGACATTTAGTGCCTGGACCCGAGGCAGCAGAATTCTAGCTCACCTATGGCTCAGAATGCTCATCCGGGGCCACAGATTTTGACTTATATGACCAACCCTAAGGCCTGCTGATCTCCCCGTCCGAATCCGATTCGGGTACCCTTGACTCTATGAAAAGCCCATTGAGTCAAGAATACATTGGATATTCTGAGGATGATATAGTGTCAGACCAGCCGTTAGATCGAGTTCACCGAGGTCAAGCCAGCTCTCGCCCAGTCAGATTTGACGCACGCATGACCCTCCAACTTCGGAAGGTCATATCTCCTTCGTCCGAACTCCGATTCGGGTGTTCTTGGACTCTATGGAAAGCCCATTGAGTCAAGAATTCATCCATACATAGTATGATAAAAGTGGAACTCATATTAGGTCCATAAATAAGGAAAAACAGTAAGCAGATATGATAATCATAGTATATCATGCATAACAAGAAATAGCAACATAAGTAGTTTTGATATGAAAAGGAATATAGAAGAAAAGAATAAAATGATAAGCTCAGAGAACACGTATAATTGTATGAGTGCTTAAGATCGATACGAATGATAAGACATATATGATCAAGGCTTCCGAAGACTTCGCTTAGTGCTAATGACGCTCTATCAATGCGGCAGCATCGCACATATGATCGCTACGGCACGTATACATGACCGCTGCTTCAAAGACTCCTCGCTAGTGTTCCGACATACTTATTACGTGGCGCACACGTCCCTCGTCTTTCCGCACTCATACCGTACCTTCGCATATATTGTACCGAAATCTCGCTCATTCTTATCTCATCCAAGCAAGCGACGTTTATACGTGTGTATCCGAATAAGAAATGATGCTAAAAGGTAAATAGTTTGGACATGAAGGGTGTACCAAGGGTATTAAAGAAGAAGTCTATGTTCCTCGCACCCACGGAGATAGAAATGTACCGATAAAGCACAGCAAAAACGTACAAGTATAGAAATGTATAGGTATATGTCATAAGATATGATAGTATAATAAAGTACATGAAGATATAAGTTAACAAGATATAAGATGTTACCAGGAATGAGCATATATGAATAGAAGAATGAGTAAATGCATGCATGATAAAAATACAGGAATATATGTATTATAGAGAAATATGATAACCGTAATATGAAGCTACAAATATGAGAACGAATACATATTTAAAGTAATGATAGTATATATTGCATAAGCAATCATGATAACAATAGTTATTCATGCTTATGAAATATGTACAGAAAATATAATAAAACGGATTGCCTCGTGGTTCGACTGGGCAGAGGGATAGATTGGCATGCCTATTGTGGTGGCCAAGTCTCGCAGATGTTTTGTTCGATATCGAGGCCCCGCGGTTGATGACATAGATCCCGCTTTGATCAAAAATCCCGAAAAGGGCGTCGTCACCATCGCGCCTTCGCTTTATAAGATGATCATTGTCTCGCATAATGATAATAGCGCCTCCGGCCCTAATACAAGACCATTGTCTCATCAGCTGAGTGATAAATGTCCCGTCCCTGATAAGACTACTGCTTCTTCAGACAATGAAAGTAGCAACGCCCCTTCGGCCCTTATAAGTTTCCTATATCCACTTTGGTATTTACAAGCATGAAAAACATAAAATAAATGATTCAATATGACATAAAAGGATATGATATGATATGAGCTATAGCAATCGCTTATGTGATGATAAGTTCAGAACATGAGATTATGGATCCTCGACGTGATATACAAAAATGTATAAGAATGTAAAATGATCCGAAAAGTTAATATGATACATAAAGACGTGGAACAGATATTTATGACAAGACATGATCACAAGATATGGAAACAATACATGAAAAATGGAACATAACAAATGGTATATAGTATATAACCAAGGAAAGCAATATATGTATAAGAATATGATATGCAATGCATTAGGATATGCAATATGAACCATTAGAAAGATAATAGGATCAAATGATGCTACTAGAATACAAAGATATATGATATAATACATGATAGACATATATCTAAATGAAGAGGGAACATGCTATGAACACATGATAGAAATGGTATGCTAAGTCCAGTTAGAGATAAGTAAAAGATGACAGCTAATGTGAATACAAAGAAAGTATAGATAGGAGGATATGTCAAAGACGTAAAACATGTAACTGAAAAGATTGATATAAATAGAATGTAAGATGATAAGTGTTCAAAAGTTAAATGAATATGTATATAGATATATGAAATGCATATGTATGCTTGAGATGGTCACTATCGTGGTCATTCATGCTTATGTCTCACTAAGCGTAGTTTAGCACAAATTAAACTGCAGCTGCATGTAAGATTACATAGAGGATAGATATCCCACACGCGCCAGAAGAAAGCCAAACAGCATAGGTGCTCACCGCACTTCTTCCGCGACTCGATGTTTTAGTCAGGGAAAAAAATGTACATGTATAAGAATGGACTCAAAGATAGTATAGATTTTCACGGACACCACCTGTGGTAGCTCTTTGTAAATAAATGATTTTGTTATTATTAAATTTGCTCTCAGATAACTACTGTACAAGTTCGCCTCCGAGAAAGAACAAAGCAATGAGTCCCAGCGATATAGCGTCTCGCGCCTCGGACACTTCCTGGCCTGATCCACCATTCAGTCGGATCGAGAACGGGGCTGACAAAGATGCCCCAATATGAAGTCAAGGGAAACCACTAAAGGACTCATCAAGCCAAAATCAAACACCCCAATCACTGAAGCAGTGGGGATGTCCCAAAGAGGGATTAACTCACAAATGTGCACGCATAGGGTCAAAAGAAAGGGTTAAGTCCCGCCTAAGACATCAATACCATGTTAGAATCCCGTACCAGACATACCACAAAAAGACAAAGAGTTGTATGTATGAGCTCACAAATATTCATTCTAAAAACATCCAATATCCACACAAACTGATAGGAGTTATGCCCCAGTGTGTACATCTGATACGCAAATGTCTCTATGAAAAAAAACTCTGAGATACATCACTGAAGACCCAATCGTCTGAACAAGTGAACAAGACAGTGTTTAGGGTATGCCCTAGTGTACACACCCACTAGGTCGACAAATACTCATGAATATGATCCCAGGCCAACTCTTAGAAGCATCTCACTATATAAAGAAACCAAGCTGAATGTGGGGCATATTCAAACATTGATGCCAAGCATCACCTAGTGAAAATGAATTGCCTATGTATATGTGTAAGAACTGATGTTATCATGCAAGGATAGGGGTATGCCCTACTATGAACGCATCAAACCAAAGAAGTGAGGCTCATGGACAATGACTCACTATGATGTCTGTCTCTGATCGTGGGCCTGAGGCATGCAAAATGAATGGAAAAGCAGTATGAGATCCTTTATATCTCCCAAGAAATGGAGTCTTCTCGACATTCCATACTTCAATCAGTAGTCGGATCCTGTCCGAATGAAATGTGTCGAATCAAACACGAGATTTCATGGCCTCAAGGTGGTCTTATGATTAGGACAGTAATGAAGGCCATGGGTAAAAAGTGAATGAAACGACATAAAACAAAGGCACAAATACCCAATAGATAATGCCAAGCCCCTGTGTGCGCAATGTCAAATATCAAAGAATCGTGTGAGCAAGGTGACTCAATCTTATATCTACATGAAAAATGTCTAATAACTGCAAGTTGTACACAAAAGAATTCGCTGCTCATAAAGCCAGATTTACGATCAATAGAGGATAGAAGAAAATGAAGTGGATAAGACAAATGATGAATATATGTAGAAGAAAATGGAGTAATGTCGATACAAATGTAAAGTAATATGTGACAATGACGTAAAATCACTCTAAAACGACAAATCAAAGTGTCACTAATAATAAGATAGAATGCAGAGGCGGATAAAAGATCCAGGGACTACAAGTGGAACCTCAAACCCTACTCCCTAATGTGTCTCCGTGATCCGATGGAGAAAAGGATCATACAATGCTCTCTCCAAATTTCTTTTTAAAAAAAAGCAAAGGTCCACTAAACTAAAATGATCTGATGATCAAACCATGATACCATCGCAACCATACAAACCCAAATACCAATGAAATGAATTATCAATGTTTTTAATTTTTCGCTTTTTTTTTTCTTAATACAACAAACCAACAAAAGTAAAGATGAACGCTCACATCAGCAATTGATTCAACCAATGAACCTCAAATCCCAAAACCCCACATGGTCCCCTCAACCAGACTCCTAGATCAAACTTAAGGATGGAACGATGCGGGTGCACCAACAATCAGGCTCCAGCGACATGAGCTTGTCATCATCACACAAGGGAAAATATAAATGAAAAGAAATGAGATGATAGAAACAAAACTCAAAGGCAAGCAGAGTGAAGATGCATAATGGAGGAAAGAAGAAACCATGAATGACCTAAAAAAGAACAAATGAACAATGGCATAATGTGCTCACAATACTCACTAATCCAGACAATAAATGCAAAGCACACACTAAGAGGCCCCCAACCCATGTGAGAAAAGGTATGCAAGGCTAAATGAAAGAAAAGGCCATAATGAAGCGTGCGAGGCTTAAAGGGCTAACAACAGGATATATCAATGTATGGGTATGCGAAAGGGATATGGCTACTAGAAATGACGGCCACCCATCCTCTGACCATGATCTCACGCATGGAACTTCTTCAGCTGATACACAATGACTGGCTCCAAAAATTGATTTCCGTCCAGATCTACCAACCAGGCGACTCCCTCTCGAGTCAATTCTCAGATAACATAAAACTCGCTCCAACTCGGCCTGAACTTGCCTCTAGGTTCACCAATCAATCCCCTAAGAGCCCTTAAGACTAAATCCCCTTTCTAAAATATTCGGGGCTTAACTCTTCCCTCTAATGCCCTTAATTATTTTTCTTGATAAGCTTACATGGTCGTGTAGCCCTCAATCTCCCTCTCATCAAGTAAACTTTAATCATGTCATATTTGGCTTGCAACAAGAGGTCTGTAAGAATCGATGCTCTAGTTCCATTCTTAGTGAACTCACCTCCATCTTAAAAGGTAGGACTGCCTCCATGCCATAGACCAACGAAAAAGAAGTAGCTCATGTGGAGGTGCGACATGCCGTACGATACGCCCATAATGCGAAATAAAGCTTCTCCGACCAATCTCGAGATTTTTACCATCTTTCGCAGGATTCTCTTGATATTTTTAATTGCACTAACTACCCTCATTAGTCCGCGGGCCCATATGTCGGGATGGATAGATGATGCTGAATACCATACTCTTAGACCAGTGTATCCACCTCGCCTCTGAAATGCACCCCTCTATTTGAGATCAACTCATGAGGGACCCCATATCAACAAATAATGTGTGATATGATGAACTTGGCCACCTTGAATGTTGTCAATCTGGTGTAAGAAGCTGCCTCTACCAACTTGGTGGCATATCTAATAGCTACTAGGATGTATTCGTGACCGCTGGAGGATTTCGAGGAGACCTTTCCAATCACATCGATGCCCCATACTAAAAATGGCCAAGGGTATGTGAGCACATGTAGCTCAAATGGTGGAACATGTATCAAGTCTCCGTGCATCTGACACTTCGGACATCTTTGCACAAACTAGCAACAATATGTTTCCATGGTCAACCAAAAGTAGCTAGTCCTAATGATCTTACGTGCTAACATATGACCTCCCATGTGTGGCCCGCATACTCCTGCATAGACCTCTTTCATCACCCTATCTACAGTGGCTCGATCTATACATAGTAACAACATACCATACAGTGATATCTTATAGCAAGTGTCCCCATTAAATAAATAAATTTACGCTAACTGCCCTAATGTTTCCTATCCTTGGGGTCGGTCGACCTCAGGTAAGTGTCATAGGATAGAAACTGATGAATATCATGATACCATGGTAGCTCAACCCGATCCTCTATTTCCCTATTCAAACAACAATAAGTTTGCGTAGACCTAGTCTCAATCAACAATGGCCGCATTGTCACCCCCACGGGGATTTCAATCAAGGAAGCCAAAGTGGCTAAAGCATCAGCGAATTGATTTTCTACCCTAGGCAGATGTATATATCTCAACTCCTCAAACTTATCAACTAACAAATCCAAATAAGCATGATAGGGTTTTAGCTTTTCATCCCGAATCCTCTAAATACCCTGAGTATGTTGAATAACCAAATTAGAATCCCCTCGGTGGATCCCTTAACCGTCTAATGCCAATCAAGGCAAAGTGTCTGGGGCTCGTGGATGCATGCCTCATACTCAACAATGTTATTCAGCCACCTGATGATCGAATGCCAACGTGAAATTATTTGAGAATATGATCACCTTGCGGTGATATTAATAGGATACCAATGCCAAATCCCGATTGATTGGCGGTACCATCAAAGTACAACCACCATCCTGTGATACTGGTCACAGAAACAAACTACTCATCGGGAAATCATTATCAATCAGTTTGTCATTGGATACCGGCAAATAAGCTAGATGATATGCAACAATGCTTCCCTTTACTGATTGCTATGTGACATACTGGATATCAAACTCTGTCAATGATATTAGCCATCTCATGAGTCTACCAGTCAGAACAGGCCTATCAAACAGATACCTCAATGGATCCAAACGTGAGATCAAAAGTATGGAATAGTCTGTCACATAGTGTCTAAGTCTCCTAGTGGCCCAAACCAGTCAAGTGAAACAAAGTGCTCACCATAATGTATCAGACTCATAATTCAAAGATCCCTCCCATCGAGATAATAAATGGCTTGCTCCTTCTCTAAATCATCAAGCTGAGTTAACATACATCCTAAGGTCATGTCTGAAATTGACAAATACAGAAGCAAAGGGCGCCCTAGTATAGGAGGCACTAAAACTAGAGGAGAAAGGAGACACTCCTTAATCCTCTCATAAGCATGCTAGGCAATCATTCCTAAACTAGTTTGGTTCCTTCCCAAAGACTTGTAAAGATAAGTTCGCACATAAAACTGTCGGCAGCAATAAACTACTGATATACTATAATCTGCCTAGAAAGCCTATGATCTCTCTTTCTCAAATTCTCGAAGAAGTACTGTCAAGTATGTATTCCGGTCTTTCCTCGGATCAACCTTTATACCACGCTTCCCGCGCAACAACAGGACCACCAATTTCTGTGGTTACCCCCGGGCTGTGCACTTCCCTGATTCAATCTCAACCTGAATTGCCTAATCATTTCAAAGAATCTTTCTAAATCTACTAGGTGATCTGCTCTACCTTAGGATTTTATTATCATGTCATCCACATATACCTCAACATCTCTGTGCATCATGTCATGGAACAAAGTAATAGAGTGTTTCCATAGTGGCTCCCCGCATTCTTAACCCAAAATGGCATAACCCGTAGCAATAAGTACCCTAATTTAGTGATGAAAGATGTCTTCTCCATATCCTTCGAGCCATCAAAATAAGGATTATACCTTAAAACCCATCCACAGCTGGACACATCGAATGATTCAAGCAGTGCTATCAACCAACGTATCAATGTGTGAGAGAGGAAAGTCATCCTTAGGGCTAGCCTTATTTAAATCTTGAAAGTCAACACAAACTCCAACCTTGTCATCCTTCTTAGGAATAGGAAACCCAGCCACTCAGGATACACAACCATTGACAAGAAGCCAACACTGAGTTGCTTCTAAATCTCCTCCTTAACCTACAAACTCCATCAAGGGTGAAACCTTCTTAATTTCTGCTTAACTAGTCTAGCATGCGGTAGGATGGGTAGTTGATGTTAGACTATAGAGGGGTCAAGACTTGGCACGTCCTTATATGACCAGGCAAATACATCCAGGTATGATCTAAGCAAATCAATCAGTCTATCACTCTCGTTAGGAGATAGGGAAGTGCCAATCTTAAACTCCCTAGGCTGATCAAGGGTCCCAAAATCTATTGACTTTGTGCTACCAGAAACTGGCGTAACTTTCTTTTCTTTTGAATCATAATCATAACCTGATTGAAATCTCAATGGGTCATTCAGGCTGTCCACATCCTTCGTATCATTTACCTATGCTATGGGTGTCGGTGATGAAATCATAGGAAAATGTAATGACACGGTTGAGTACTCGAAAATGCTCAGATCATTATGATATTCAGTAAACATGCCATCATAGTGGGTGAAAAACCCGGACATAGTGTCAAAGGAAAGAGTTGGGTCGATGCACCTGACGCTTCCTCAACAAAAATAGTATCATGACTAACATCAGTTACAAAGTCATCATCATCCATCTCAAGCATAAAAACTCCGAACATATCAAAAGCATAATGGGGCCTGTGTGGAGCTATATCAAGGATACGGTTGTGCCTATCATATATCCATCTCATCAATGTAAGCATTATAAGGAGTTGCTCCATCATTCTCAAATACAGAAACTCCGAACAAGTTGAACGCAGAATGAGGCCTATGTGGAGCTATATCAAGAATACGACCAATACCTATCATATCCATCTCATCAACGTAAGCATCATGAGGAGTCACATCATCGGTACCCTCCCTAGGATCCATGAGCATATCATAGTCAATGAACTCCTTTGGGAAGCACATAGAAAACATGCTAGCCCGGTCCGGTGATTGGGGTGCAACCATTATGGCATCGAATGCCTCAGTCAACCTGGGTACCCGATTGCATCTGTCCCAAGGCCAGCTGGATGTCCTAAATCCCAAATTGCCTCTAAAATGTGAACAGTCCCCTTCATGCGAGGTGTATGCTCTGAACCTCTAATAAAGTAGTTAGCCAACTGAAAGGTATAAGGGCTGAGAGGATAATCGAATGGAACCCTAGATAGGCGAGCCCTCACCTTATCCTTGCGCAGTCGCGCCATGTGTCGTGCATCGTCATCTTTAGGAGTGTAGCCCAATCCGTAGGGTGTATCATGATCAACTATGAAAGCTTACTCGTGTGGCCCCTGCTGGCGACAACCCAATCCCATGCTAGACAGGTAAGACATGCCTCTCATCATGCTAAGCACTAAGGTGCTACTATACCGGTCAAATGACATAGGCACTATATCTATACTATCATTCTCTAAGCTGACAACCTGAACCTCGTCGAATGTAAACCTCGTCAAATGCAAGTCATCCTCATTATGTACTACTTTGCAACACTGGCTCAGAAGAAGTAATGACATCTATGTCAGACCGTATCGTGATGAAGCATCCTTCATGTATGAACTTCAACTTCTGATGAAGGGAAGATGGTAAGGCACCAGCCTCATGGATCCAAGGGCGGCTGAGAAGTAGGTTAAAGGTCGACTGTATCTTGAGAACCTGAAATAGTATGGAATATCTTATTGGCCGAATCATAACATGTGTAGTGAGTGTACTCATAACGGTCCTCTGTGTCCCATCGTAAGCTCTAACAGTCTGTGTAGAAGGCCCAAAATCAGCTAGAGAAAATCTTAGTGCGACAGCTATCACCATAGGACAGACGTTCAGGGCAAAGTCGTTGTCTAGCAGGATAGACAGCACTTGGCGGCTTGAACAAGCAACATCGATGTATAAGGGATGAACATGATCCAATCCCTCTGGTGGCAAGTCATTATTAGAAAATACAATGCATGTAACTCTATCAGCTGTTAGAATGTGAATAAGCCCTTTTGGGGTGGTAGTAGTATTAACCCTAATTTGGCAGAGGGCCTTGACCAATGCATCTTTGTATGTACTAGATGAGGCTAAGAGGTTCCATATGGATGTGCGAGCCTGAGTAATGCGTAGCTGGCGCAGAATCTCATCATCCTCTCTCTGAATCCCCTCTCTGGCAGTTGTACCAGCGAAGGGTTCATTAACAGTCGAGGATTTAGCCACCCTCCCACTCCAGACTATAAGGAGCATCTCTCGAAATGGGCCCATATCCTTGGTAACAATATGAATGGTGTCATAGGCGGAGAATGCTGAAAATATACCGATGATACTAGAGGCGGCCTATAAGTCCTGTTCGGGGTAAACATGAATGGCTTGAGGATCCGCTGGTTAGATGTATATCCAACAAAATTTGATTCCTCGTACAAACTGATCGGCTGAGGAGCCTCTCCGTCCCAATCCATCATGAAAATTTCACTATCTACGTACTCGATGAAATGAATCCCTCCCGGGGGAGAGGGTACAACTCTAATGTCATGAGTTGGTAACGGGTCAGTGGTCACACCCGAGTGTTCCCAATCAACTAAACCTTAATCAATCAAATCTTGAATAGCATGTCTCAGGCTGCACAACCATCTGTATCATGACCCGCTTTCTGGTGGTAGACACAATGACGATCGGGTCCCGAACCTCATGGGTCGGTTGTGTGGTGGCTTGTGTGGTAATAGAGCACCGCCCCCTCAACCGCCTCAGCGCTCACCCAATGGCATCCCGGAAATGGTGAACTTTTTAGCTATTCCCTACGAGGCTGATCTATACTAATGATGGAATTGCAAAGGTGGCCTCTAAGGTGCTCAGGTAGCATATACCGGTCACAGAGATGCAGATAAGCTCGCCCCTGTCACTTACTAGGCAACCGCCCGCATATCATGTTGTACTAACTGATACGGAGTGTCTGAAAATTGTCTTTGAAACGGAGGGCGACGTGAGGACTTATGTCCTATTGTGCCAATGATACCAACATTTGATTAAGATGGGTCCCGGACCTCGATTTCTTCCCTCGAGTCCTAAGGGGGAAGAGTCCGCCCATAACCCGACCTATAACTCCTCGATGCCATGAGGGCTCAGACTAACAAAACCAAAGTCCGTCCGCGTGAAGCCTATGAGATGTATAGCGTAGCTGGGATGAAGACTGCGCATAATCATACTGATCTGATAGCACTCTGAGGGTCTGTCAATGATTTGTGCTATTTTCTCCCTCTAGAGGGAGATAAATGAGGTGACTTACTCATCTAACCTCTACTTAAGGGCCTCTAACTCTCTTCATGATACATCCACTACAGTGTTAAAGGAGTACTGCCTAAGGAACTCCCCGTGCCAAATTAGCCCAGGGTCCCACGTCGGGAGGGGTCTAGTGAAGCAAACCAACACTAAGCGACACCAATTGGGCTGGACAAGGGAAATAACATGATCATCCGTGGTCTTCATCTTAACTGCCCTCGCATAATAAGCAGCTGTGCCAACCAACCGCAGTAGATACTGTGGACACACCCAACCCTCGTGTATCTCTAAATATTTGGCATGCGGAACTCAACAGGCAAAGCTGCCACTGCAAGTCGTCATATCCATCACAACTCATAACCCCATTAAAAACATGCAATGACCTCATTCTCTATTCAATCCTATCAATACGAGCTTAAGTATCATCCATAAACATGAGGTGCCACAACGTAATGCAAAGATGATCTCAATATGTCCATAAAAACAAATGCCCCCCGCTTTACGGGTCGGGCCGAACCAGGTGGTGGAGGCAAAGGAATTGAGGTGTCCCACAGATGGTAGGTCCAAATGGTGGAGGTGGTAGTGGTGGTATGGTAGAGTCAAGTGGAGTATTCCCAGAGACCCAGAAGACAATCGCCGCCATCAATCCCCGACCCAATCCTAAGATAGCGTCCCTGAGTAATGCCATAATGTTTGTAATATCAACCAACTGGTCAAAAATAGCATACTATAGGTCCATATCTCTATGATCTAATGTCCGTCGAATCGACTGCGGTGGATCCGATCCTCCATACAAGCCTACCTCCGACCTCGTCCGCTCAAGAACCCAGATCGTCCCAATCAACCCGCAGGGCAGTGGGACACGCACCCTCAGATCACCGCCCAAACTCACCCTCAGAATGATCCCACAACTAAATCCTCTGAGGGAATGAACAGTTATGTGATGTTAACAGCTAAACCGATACATGGCTCCATGTGCAGGAGCGAGATTCTGTCATGGAGATACCTCAGGGGTAAGGTGGCTCAAAAGCCAACAATGGAAAAAGGCAAGTCCTAAAAGTTAGATGACAGTACCCCTAAAGGAGATACGCAACCTAAGATCCTAATCAACAATCAAAGTGACACACTGGCTACGCAGGTATCCATGAAATCTAGCTCAAGGCTATATAGGTCTTCATTGCTCGGATATCCATCATTTCCATAGTGCTCCAATACATCGACATAGCCCTCAAGCAGACCCTACCTAAATAGCCTAGCTTCGGCCTGGCAAACAATTAGGAATAGCTTGCAAACCCAAAAAGCCAATGATGAGCAGGCGATCAAGACTAGTGATTCGGATATAAGGGGATACACATGTGTCCCACAATTACAAGTAGCGAGTAGTCATGCAAGAGAATAAGACCGTCATGCACAAAGAGGTAGTCTACCACAACATCTATACACAGACTAATCATCTATGTCAATCGAAACACATAGCTATGTATCAAGGTTAATGAACAAACATGCTAGAACTAAACAGGTAAATACACATCACAAGTGCAAGCCAAATACTAACCAGGTAAGCGATGTCAACTATCATCTATCTAGCCCAAGAGTCTATCGATCAATGAACCATGTGCTCCAATATACCCAACTTAAGTTCAAGCTTGATCCTCTTATGAAACTAGAGATTCTGGGTTTGATCCCCATTGGAGTTGCCAATTTATAGACCCTACCCGATCCACGGGCTGTAGCGCCTCACTTAAAAAAATAAAAAAAATAAAAAGGTTTTCGAGGAAAATCTGTCCCCAAAGAGAATGGTTTTGTTTTGAGTCGCTACTTACTTTTTATTTTTATTTATTAAGGGGAAAACAAGTAAGAATAAAACCCCTAATGACTCAAGTCATGAAGAAAGGGTTTGCGAAACATGTGGGTTCGAGGATCAAGTTACCTATTGTGAGGTAGCACCCCTCTAAGCCCAGGACCTGGTCTCTATTAATGAATTGAGTACGTGGGAGCATATGGGTCAAAGATCCGTTAATCACCTAGGTTAGACGAACGACATGAATCACATAAACTTTGTGGCATCCAGCATACATTTAATCTCAACAAAATATAGCCAAAGACACATACCTAAGGTCCCTATCAATGCGCTACATAAGAAGTTAGTCAATAAGCACAACAGGCATGTATGGAAAACAAATACCAAGTATTCACGTGAATTCCATTATCCAACATCAAAGCACATACCTGTGGTCCCTAGCCATGCGCTGCAGGGGAAGGTTAGTCACATATTTTAGGCATACAACAATCTCTCAAAATTAAATATCAAAAGCAAGGGACGCTAGGAGAAACCATACATTACTGCTACACCACCTATGCAACTATAAAAACATGTCAATTTATCACGAAAAATTAGCCTCGACAAAACACTACCAACTACTAGTGCTTAACTAACCACCTTTGACCGGTATAGACCCTAATTCTTATGAATCCAAAATGGACTAACATTAACTTGAACTAAACCCCATTTCAGACCCTAAACATAACCCTACACTGATCTGGAGTGAATGGGCTTGAATCACAAAGGTCATGGACTCCAATTAAACGGAAATCAAACTACCCTTGAAAAACCCAATGAATTGGCTTATCCAGTTCCCTAATCGGTTGAGCCAGTTGAGTACAAATCTCAAAATTTGTCAGAACATTCCTCACAATTTAAGGAACCCAACAAAAGCAAAGGTGTACAATTCCGACTCTGGACGAGCGAGAACTGATCCAAACAAGGCAAAGGGCCCTGACTGCTATCCCTAGAAAAAACCTAATGAACTGGTTGATCCAGTTCTCCAACCGGTCGAGCCAATTGAGAAAAAATCTCAAAATTTTTCAGAACATTCCCCATAGAGTAAGGAACCCAACAAAAGCAACGGAGTACAATTCTGACTCCGGATGAGTGAGAACCGACCTAAACAAGGAAAAGTGCCCTAATTGCTATTGCTGAACAAAACCTAATGAACTGGATGATCCAATTCCATAACCGGTTGAGCTGGTTGAGAAAAAATCTCATAATTTTTCAGAACATTCTTCATAGAGTAAGGAATCCAAAAAAAGCAACGGCGTATAATTTTGACTCCGGATGAGTGAGAACCGACCCAAACAAGGAAAAGTACCCTAACTACTATCTCTGAGCAAAACCTAATGAACTGGCTATTCCAATTCCATAACTAGTTGATCTGGTTGATAAAAAATCTCAAAATATTTTAGAACATTCCTCATAGAGTAAGGAATCCAACAAAATAAATGGTGTATGATTCTGACTCTGAATGAGTGAGAATTGACCAAAACAATGCTGAGTACCTTAACTTATGTCCCTTAGAAAAAAAAACCTAATGAACCAGATGATCTAGTTCCCCAACCGATCGATCCAATTGAGAACAATTCTAAAAAATTTTCAGAACATTCCTCACAGAATAAGGAATCCAACAAAAGAAACGGTGTACAATTCCAACTCCGAATGAGTGAGAACTGACCTAAACAATGCCTAATGCTCTAAAAAGAGGATGCAAACATCAGAGGCAAAGACAAGCACTGTTTAAAAGAAATAGGAGAAGCATACAACGTTCATACCTGTAGGATTCACGACTACTCCCCCCTTTGTCTTCTTTTTTTTCTGCCTCCAAAACGAGGTATCCACTCCCTCAAAACACTTTAGGAAATCCCTTCAAAATGAGAGAGACCATCCCACCCGGATCTAGAGAATCTCTCATAATTTTCTTTTTCCTCATTTCTCCTTTCTTCTTTTCTTCCTTTCCCCTCCTTTCTCTTTGGTTTTTTTGCTTGTATTTCTCCCTTTTAACCTTGAGCCCACTCAATTTTGCACACCTTTAGTCCCAGGAACTCCCCTAATCAGTCTCGGACTTCCCCAGGTCCATAAACACTTTTTATTCACAAGGTTAGCAACTAGCCACATTAACTCATTTGCTTAACCACCAAGAATCCAAAATGGACTCAAGGTGGGTTGCAAGCAACCCCATAAGATGGCCTAAAACTAGACCCCAAACCGTGCCTAGGACTAATCTGGGGCTTATGGGCCCGAACCAAGTAGGATTTGGGCTCCAAAATCACCAAAATCAGTGCTCCATACAAGCTGGCTCAATGATTCGGCTAAACCGGTTTCCAATCAATCGAGCCAGTTGAGAAAAAAACTGAAAATTTGACAGAATATTGCTTGAAGAACAAGGAGTCTAACAAAAAAAAAAAAAACGACTTGCAATTCCGAGTTCAGATGAGGGAGATATGGCCAAAACAAGCTCAGGTGCTTCGAATTCAAACCTGCACGAATAATGAAGTTTAACTAAAATCCGTCGAATCCCAACCGATCAATCCGGTTGACAAAAAATTCTCAATTTTTTTTAGAGAATTCTTCAATGAATAAGGAATCCAACAAAAGAAACGGTGCATGATTTCGAGTCCGGATGAGGAAGATATGACCAAAACAAGCTCGAGTGCTCCTTATTCGAGCCTGCTCCTATGAACTCCAACTAAACTGAAATTTTAGGGAGGCTTCACTTCCTTCCTATAGCACAATGTGGACAAAAGGGAAAGGGCCATGACGGCACTCCAAAATGAACCACACACTGGCACTATCATGGAACTACAACGCACGACACAAAGCTCAAACCGATTAAGCCTGTAGCTGTGGCCAAAGACGTAACATATAAACAACTGGGTACATGTGACACCCCTGAGATCATTGCAAGTATTGAGAGACAAAATCGAGGTTCTACAATTACCATAACAAATTGGGAGTACTACTCGGTACGACCATAATTAATCATTGGTGAAAACCCTTTAGTAATATGTAAAATAAATTTCGATTCCATCATAGGGTTGTAATGAGTGAAGCAATTAGTATGAATGAGTTAGGTCACTAGTTAGCATCAATTTCTAACATCAGTTTTCGCATGAGTACTACCATAACATACTGGGGATACTACCATAACGAAGTGGGAGTACTACCCGGTACTACCATAATCAATCATTGGAGAAAACCCCTTAGTATTACATAAAATAAATTTTAATTCCATTGCTAGGTTGTCATGAGTGAAACAATTAGTATAAATGAGTTAGGTCACTGATTAGCATTAGTTTTCACATAAGTACTACCATAACATACTGAGGGTATTACCATAACAAATTAGGAGTACTACTCGGTACTACCATAATCAATATTTGGTGAATACCCCTTAGTAATATGTGAAATAAATTTCAATTCCATTGCTAGGTTGTAATGAGAAGCAATTAGTATGAATGAGTTACGTCACTAGTTAACATCAATTTTGGCATAAGTACTACCATAACATACTAAGGGTACTATCATAACGAACTGGAAGCACTACCTAGTACTACTATAATCAAACAATGGTGAAAATCCCATAGAAATATGTACAATATTTGTTAACTCATTTTAAAAACTGACATATAAGTTAACTCATTTTATGTTGGACCAATGTGATTACCATCGTTGCATACTCAATACAATCGGCGGATGGGGAGTGGAGGAACCTTGAGGAGGAAAAGAAGATGTGGGTTGGGTGTGTGGTCAGATGTGTGGTCAATATCAGGTCTAGGTGAGAGTTAAGAAGAAGATCAAGAAGAAGTGTCTGGAAGTCGTGGTTAGGTGAACTTCGTGACTGGTGAGAAAGAGGAAGAAGAAGATGATGATGATGATGATGTGGTTGGGTCGTGGTTAGGTCAACGTTGTGGCTGGTGAGGAAAAGGAAGAAGAAGAGGAAGAGGAAGATGAACGTCGTGCTAGTGAAGAAGAGGAAGATGAAGATGAAGATGATGAAGAAGATGTACTTTTAGGGGTATTTTAGGGTCATTTTATGTAATCGTTACCTTTTTACCTATAAGATAATTATTTTCTGTAACAATGCACTGAATAATGCAAAAGAGATTCTTGCTTTCAATTGTTATAATATCTGTCTATTGATGTAGACAAACATGATATTCCCAAACTTTTTCACCAATGGCCATGATCAAGTCCATCATAATACTTTTATCCATTGCAACATATTATGATTATGAAATATGGCAAATGGATGTCAAGACAACCTTCCTTAATGGCTATCTTAAAGAGAACATCTATATGATGCAACCAGATGGTTTCATAACCGAAGGTTAAGAACACATGGTATGCAAGTTGCATAAGTCCATATATGGACTTAAGCAAATATCAAGATCATGGAACAAACGTTTTGATCAGGTAATCAAATCTTTTGGTTTTGATCAAAATGAAGAGGAACCTTATGTATATAGAAAGATGTAGGATGCTATAGTGGTTTTCTTGATTTTATATGTGAACGACATTTTGTTGATTGGAAACAACTTTGAGATGTTGTCAAAGGTAAAGATCCAATTAGCTACTCAATTCTAAATGAATGATTTGGGAGAGGCGCAATATGTTCTAAGTATTACGATAATATGAGATAGAAAGAATAAGATTATTACACTTTCTTAAGAAAATTATATAGATAGTATATTGTCTAAATACAACATGCAAGATTTTAAAAAAAGGGATTTACATCTCTGAGATATTGAATCAATCTTTCTCAGGACAAGTGTCTTAAGACAACTGAAGAGAAAGAATGCATGAAGACAGTACCATATGCTTCAACAGTTGGTAGTCTTATACATGTGATGTTATGTACTATACTAGATATATGCTATTCAGTTGGGATAGTGAGTAGGTATCAATCTAATCCAAGTAGGAAACATTGGACCCCATCGTGGAAGTATACACTATATCAAGGAGAATGAGAAATATATGCTAGCGGGTATCGCGGAGATGAAGGTCTCCTATAGATATACCGATTCTCGACTTTTAGTCTACTGTGATTTAAAGAAATCCAATTGATATGTTTTTACATCGGGTGGAGCAAATGTTAGTCGGAGGAGTTTAAGCAATCATGTATTGTTGATTCAACTATGGAAGTCGAATATGTGGCAAGATCGAGGCGCCATGGTAGCTGTGATGGCTTAGGAAATTCCTTATGAAATTGGGGAGGTCATAACTAAGGTCATGGATCCTATGATCTTCAGACAGGGATAACAAAGTAGGTTGCTGCCGCCAAAGAATCAAGGAATCATAGGAAAGGAAAGCACATCAAAAGGAAGTATCACCTAGTTCGAGAGAGTGTGTAGAGAGGAGACATTATAGTAGAAAAGATTGCATCTAAGGATATCCTAGCAAATCCTTTTACTAAAGCACTTAAGACTAAAGTGTTTGACTCTCATATATACAACATAGGTCTCAGATGTACTCACTAGTTTTTTTAGTTTCATGGTTTATAATGTAATTAGTTTGCATTAATAAAATTAGTAAGCCAAGCATTTCAAATTATCATGGTCTATTCAAAGCCAAGTTCAAGCACATTATACATGTTTGGGTGCGTGTGGATGCACAGAGGACACATATATAGGTTTCTTGTGTTTGAGGATTCATGGATGTTGACAATCCATAAGTAGTTGTGGTATGATATATGCCCAGTTATTGGGAGTAGTTGGTCATTGTAACACCCCAAAATACACCCTAGTCGCCGGCAGATGTTTGGGGTGGTATTTTGTAAGCCTAATTTGACCGGCTTCATGTCAAATGCTAAACCGGGAAACGAGAGATCTCGAAGTTACAAAACTTAAGGACAATTTTTGTAATGGGTCCAAAAGGCTTAAAAGTCCTAATGTGAAAAGATTTGAGGCCAAAGAAGAAATAATAGGAATGGTTGTATAATTCTAGAAGACGAGAGGCCAAAATACAATAAAAAGGAATTGAAATACAAATGGCCAATAATTGGGACAAAATGCAATTATGATAAGAACTCAAAATGGGTTTTTGATGGCCAAACAAACAAGGCCTTAATTAAAATCTGATTTAAAAGACCAAATTGGTCTCATTTGGGGAGAGGAACAAAACGTGAAGAAGAAGAAGAAGAAGAAGAAGAAGAAGAGAAGAAGAGGAAGAGGGGATCAAGCCAAAAAGGTATGGAAACTAACTTTGGCTATGGATTCTAAGAGATTATGTATGAATTGCCATGCTTGGTTGGTTGTAGTTTGTCCCCAAACATGGGGTTTTGCTAGGGTTTCATCTTAACCCAAAAATGATGGCAAGTAAGGTGGGTAAGACCCCATATGGCATAAGAAGTTCATGAAATCCTCTCTTTGAGGATGAATTCATGGTTAATTAAGAGTAATTGAATTAGGGTTTAGAATAAATCCTAATAAATCCTTGAGTTTGATTTGTGTATGAGTTATAACCCATATTGGAATGGGTTTGAAGTAATTCATGATAAGTCTTTGAAAGAAGACAAGAAGTGAAAGAGGAATTGAGTAGAAAAGTGATTATAAGATGAATTTGAAGTTATCTTGAAGTGATTATGAGGTATAGAGTTGATTGGGGTTGAAACATATGGAAAATGTGAGAAACACCCATTCTGGGCATTCTCGGTGTCTTCTACCGTACGTTGAAGTTCTACCGGTACAACTTTGATTCTCGTCGATTTTGGCTGAAGTTTCTACCGTGGTAGAAGTTAAGTTCCCACCGGTACAACCTCGTTCGTTTTCCGTCGAATTGAGTTTCGATTTGGGCCATAACTCGTCATTCTTTATCCGATTTGAGGATTCATGGCCACTTAAAATAGACTTCAAGGAGAACAAACCATATTTAATAAGTACTCCAAATTCTGACTCTAGATAGCCTATAAAAAATTCACTAAAGTGGACCATGTGCAAGCCAAATTCGGTTCCAGCTTTGAACATAGAGAAGTCCGGATGTTTAGGACGAATCAGTTTCTGGTGTTCGAATGAGGTGATTCCAGTTGGAATGGAACCCTAGCACCTTAACTTAAAATAGTACAGCATCCAGTGCCAAATATCGAGACAAGGTACTGAAAAATAAATATCGCAATCTGTACCGGAAAATCCAGAACCGACTATTTGGCATGAAAATGCCATAACTTTAGCTCGATGATCCGAATGGGATTGATTCCAATTCTCGGGTAAAGTAGATTCATAGAAGAATAAGAATCCATGAATAAGGTGTGATTACATACATCATACTCACGCAAATGAAGGACGATTCAATATGAACACTCATGGGCTAAGAATGCCCTATTTACTGACCTCATATAATCAGAAACCACCTAAGACCGCTTATTAAATGACAAAGACTATCGGTCCTGAATAAGATTCTCTAAGATTCCCCGACAAGGCTCCCAAGACTCCCGATTAGTACTTCTAAGATTCGACATCGTCCCAAGACTCGATTAGCACTCTAAGATTCTCGACAATGCTCCAAGATTCCCCGATTAGTACTTCAGATCCCGATTAGTGTCTCTGCAAGACTCCTCGGGATTAGTACTTCTAAGATTCTCATGCTACTAAGACTTATTCCTCGATTAGCGCTACTCAAGACTGCTCGACTAGCTGGCTACACGCAAGACTCCGCATCGTATAGCATCTCTGCACTTATCAGGTCAGGTCCCACCCATTCCGTGACACTGGGTCTAGGAAGTCAAACAATTATATGATAAGACTCGAATACGTAATAAGAGTAAAGATCCGAATGTACCTCAGACTGCCTGTAGTACTCACGTACTCGTCATCAAGATCCGTAGTACCTACGGTACTCAGACTGAATGTTCTGTAGCACTCAAGGGTACCCCAGACTGCATAAGTCCCCAGAAGACTACGCAATTCTCAGATCCGATAAGTTCCCGTCTCTCGTATAAGTCCCGTGAGTACCTACGGTACACTCAGATATGATAAGTCTCAGATCCGAATAAGTTCTCATTCTCGTGATCCGATATGTTCTCTGCACCCACGTACTCCGTGATCCGACAAGTCCTCGTAGATCCAATAAGTCCCGGTAGCACCTACGGTACTCGTATCTCGATAAGTCCCAGATCCGAATAAGTTCTCATCTCCGTATCTGATTCCTCGGGTTTCAGAGCACCTACTTCGTACTCCAAAGATTTGATTAAGTTCCTCGTTCAGACTGACTGCTCGTAGCACTCCACCCGTACCATTCGATTAAGTTCTGCTCAGATTCTGACTGTTTCCGTAGGTACCTACTGCATACTCCAAAGATTTGATTAAGTCTCATCCCCAGACTGATCCGCCTGTAGCACCTATGGGTACCCAAAGATTTGATTAAGCTCCCGCTCGCATTCGACCGCTCAGAAGCACCTACCGTACTCCGAAGATTCGATTAAGCCCCCGCTCGGGATTCCGCATTCGATTAAGTTCTCGCTCTCGTGATTGATCCGCTCAGAAGACCTACGGTACTCCAAAGATTCTCACAAGTTCTCGTCCTCAGACTGATCCGCTCGTAGTACCTACTTCGTACCCATTTGATTAAGTCTCGTCAGACTGACTTGCTCAGAGTACCTACTGCAATTCCAAAGATTCGATTAAGTTCGCTCAGACTGACTGCTCAGAAAGTACCTACGTACCCAAAGATTCGATTAAGTTCCTGCTCTATATCTCGATTCTCAGAAGTACCTACTGCACTCCAAAGATTCGATTGCCTCACCTCAGATCCGATCTATTCCGTAGTACCTACTTCGGCACTCCCCATCTAACAAGTCCAAGATTCGACAGTCCCGTAGCACTCCATGGGTACCCCCGCACCGAATAAGTTCAGAGTACCTACGGCACCCCCGCATCCCCGAATAAGTCTCCTCAGAAGACTCACCGCACTCCCCGCACCAACAAGCTCTCAGAAGACTCACGCACTCCCGCATCCGATAAGTCCTCAGATCTGTATAAACCCGCAGTACCTATGGGTACCCCGCATCGTAGATTGCTATAAGTCCAAAGAGTACCCACTGGGTACTCTCAGACCGTGAAGATCTACGAGCACCACGTATCCGTAAGATAAGCTGCAGTTCCGGAGTACCTACGGTACCTCTTCAGATAAGGAATCAGTCCCGTAGTACCTTACGGTACTTTGTACCAAAGAAATGTTCTATAGTACTCCACGGTACTCAGATCCGAAATACGAGAATAAGCCCCGTGATAAGATCCAAGCACAAGGATAAATTCGTAGAATAAGTATAGTTTTGTAACTTCCTAATGGAGTCCCGAATAAACATAAGTCCGTATAAGTATAAGTTCAGAACTCCTACGGAGTCCTCAATGCACATAAGTCCGTTATAAGGATATGTTCCCGCATAAGAATAAGATCTCGTAACTCATACGAGATCCGAATAAGCGTAAGCCCGTTATAAGAAGAAGTACTCAGATAGTCTGGCAATATAAATGCATGAAATTTATATTATCTCGTTATTGTTATGCGTTAAATGTGTGTATATGCATAAGAAATGTTTCCCACTAAGCTTAAAGCTTAGCACTGGCTTTAACTGCAGGTAGGTACGTGGAAGAGACAGCTTGAAACATCCCGCATAAGCAATTGGCCAACACACTTGTAAGGGTTCACTACACGAGGTTCCATGCTCGATTTGTAATGTAAAAGTAAAGTTTTGTATTCAGAATGGGACTCCAGAAATGATATTGTAATTCGTTATATGATGTGGGCCATACCCATGCGTACCGTCACATTTGAAAAAAAAAAAAATCAGTAAAGAGTTCCGCCCCGAGTCTCGTCCCTGAAACTGGGCGTGACAAGTTGGTATCGCAGCCTAGGTTTAGGCGCTTCGATAAGTCCTCGACAAGGGACGCACCTACATAGTAATGTGTCGGGCCTAATGCTGATGTCCCGTCTCAGATATCGATTAGAATGAATCAAGACAATCTAGCTCAAAGATTAAGACAAGAGATTTAGTTCTCACGAGCTGATGGCTCAAGTGAGAGTCACTCAACCCTCCTCGTAAAGACATGAAAAGAAATGATCCGACATAGAACATGCACATGTTAGAGGTGAATTTCGATGACGAAATTTTATAAGGTGCAGAATTGTAACACCCTAAAATACACCCTAGTCGCGACATGTTTGGGGTGGTATTTTGTAAGCCTAATTTGACTGCTTCATAAGTCAATATAAACTGGAAACGAGAGACCCTGAAGTTACAAAACTTAAGGACAATTTTGTAATGGGTCCAAAAGGCTTAAAAGTCCTAATGGGAAAAGATTTGAGGCCAAAGAAGAAATAATAGGAATGGTCAGATAATTCCTAAGATGAGAGGCCAAAATACAATAAAAAGGAATCAAATACAAATGGCCATAATAATGGACAAAATGCAATTATGATAAGAACTCAAAATGGTTTTGATGGCCAAACAAGGCCTTAACAAAACTGATTTAAAAGACCAAATTGGTCCATTTGGGGAGAGGAACAAACGTGAAGAAGAAGAAGAAGAAGCAGTTAAGAAGAAGAGAAGAAGAGAAGAGGATCAAGCCAAAAGGTATGGAAACTAACTTCGCTGCTGATTCTGGCAGATTAGCGGCGAATTGCCATGTTTAGTTGGCTGTAGTTTATCCCCAAACATGGGGTTTTGCTAGGTTTCCATCTTTAACCCAAAAAATGATGGCAAGTAAGGTGGGTAAGACCCCATATGGCACAAGAAGTTCGCGAAATCCTTCTCGAGGATGAATTCACGGTTAATTAAGAGTACTGAATTGGTTTAGAATAAATCCTAATAAATCTTGAGCTTTGATTTGTGTATGAGTTATAACCCATATTGAAATGGTCAGAAGTGATCTGATGATAAGTCTTTTGGAAAGAAGACAAGAAGTGAAAGAGGGAGTAGAAAAGTGATTATGTTATTTAATTTGAAGTGATCTTGGAAGGACAGGAGGTATGTAGTTGATCGGGGTTGAAACATATGGAAAAATGTGAGAAACACCCATTCCGGCATTCTCTGTTCCCACCGGTACAAGTTGAAGTTCTACCTACACAACTTTGATTCCGGGTCGATTTTGGCTGGTTCTACCCCAGAAGTTAAGTTCCCACCCCACAACCTCGTTTCCGCTTTCCGCTCGACCGCTGTATTCGCCATAACTTGCTCATTTTTTATCCGATTTGAGTGATTCAAGTGGACACTTAAAATAGACTTCAAGGAGAACAAACCATATTTAATAAATATCTCCAAATTATGACTCTAGATAGCCCAAAAATTCACTCAAAGTGGGGCCATGTGCAAGCCAAATTCTGGTTCCAGCTTTGAACATAGAGAAGTCCGGGATGTTTCAGACGTAACTCAGTTTCTGGTTCGAATCGAAAGGATCCCGCTTGGAATAGAACCCTTAGCACCTTAACTTTAAAATAAGTACAAAGATCCAGTGCCAAAATATCGAGACAAGGTAATCGGAAAATAAATATCGTAATCTTTGTGCTCAAAATCTAGAAATCCCATCATTTGGTATGAAATGCCATAACTTTAGTTTGGCGATCCGACGGATTGATTCCACCTTTGCAAAGTAGATTCATAGAAGAATATGAATCCATGAATAAGGTGTGATTACATAAGCATCATCTGCTTCAGTAAATGAAGGACGCACTGGTCATGAACACCTAAGGCTAAGAATGCCCTATTTATCGACCTCATATAATCAAAACCACCAAGACCGCTTATTAAATGACACAAGACTATCGTCCCGAATAAGACTTCAGATTCTCTGACAATATCCCAAGACTCCCGATTAGTACTTCGCAGATTCTGACATCGTCCAAGACTTCGATTAGTACTCTAAGATTCGATTAGTGCTCCACTCATTAGTACTCAGATCTCATATGCTACCAAGACTCCTATTCCGATTAGTGCTACCAAGACTCCTTGCTCGAATTAAGGCTACGAGACTTCCGCATCAGATAAGATTCTCTGGGCATTTATCAGGTTGTGTCCTACTCCATTCCAGACATCGGGTCTACGAAGTCAAACAATTATATGATAAGACTCAATACGTATCAAGAGTAAAGATCCAAATGTACCTCTCAGACTGCTCAGTATACCTACGTACCTGCCTCTCGACAAGATCCGTGAGTAACCTACGCACTCTCGCCTCCGATTAAGCCTCAGAAAATCTACGCACTCCGTATCCGAAAATGTTCCGTAGTACCCATGGGTACTCCCAGACCAGATAAGTCCCGTAGCACCTACTTCTGCACTCCCAGATCCGATGTTCCGTCTCTCAGATAAGTCCCGTGAGGCACCTACTTCACCCCGTATATGATAAGTCCTCAGATTCGAATAAGTTCTATCCCAGATCCGATATGTTCGTAGTACCTACGAGTACTCCCAGATCCGACAAGTCCTCGTATCTGAATAAGTCCCCGTAGCACCTACGTACTCCCGTATCCGATAAGTCCCGTGATCCGAATAAGTTCTCATCTCAGACTGGACTGCTCGTAGGTACCTACGTACTCCAGCATTTGATTAAGTTCCGTTTCAGATTCAACTGCTTCCGTAGTACCTACTTCGTACCCAAAGATTGACAAGCTTCGTCCCAGACTGATCCGCTCAGAGTACCTACGCGCACTCCAAAGATTCGACAAGTTCTCGCTCACCGACTGCTCGTAGTACCTACACCCGATTCACATTAAGTTCCCACCCTCAGACTGATCCGCTCTCAGAAGACCTACTGATACTCCAAAGATTTGACAAGCCCCCGTTTAGACTGACTGCTCTCAGTACCCACTTCGCAATTCATTCGATTAAGTTCCGCTCAGATCTGATTCGCTCGTAGTACCTACGCGTACTCCAAAGATTTGATTAAGTCTCATTCAGACTGACCGCTCGTAGTACCTACTGGTACTCCAAAGATTTGATTAAGTTCGGGTCTCAGATTCGATCCGTTTCGTAGTACCTACGGTACTCCCGTATCCGACAAGTCCAAGATCTCGAATAAGTCCCGCAGTACCCATGCACTTCCCGCATCCGAATAGTCTCCTCGTAGTGCACCTACGGTACTCCCCGCATCCGAATAGTTTAGAAAATTCCACGTACTCCCGCATCCGATAAGTCCTCAGATCTCGTATAAACTCGCAGTACCTATGGGTACCCTATTGCAGATTAAGTATAAGTCCGCAGTACCTACGCACTCTCAGATTCGTAGCACCTACGAGTACCACGATCCCGTAAGATAAGCGTAAGTCCCGGCACCACGGTACCCTCTCGTATAAGGAACTGGGTCCCTGTAGTACCTACCTGCACTTTTGCACCAAGAAATGTTCTATAGTACTCCACAAAGTACAGATCCCAATACTTAATGCTCCTCCAGATAAAGATCCGAAGCAATACAAGGACAACCCGCAGGTCAAGTATGTTTTGTAACTCCTACTGAGTCCCGAATAAAACATAAGTCCGTATAAGATAAGTTCTCAGAATTCCCACGGAGTCCCGAATGCACATAAGTCCGTTATGCTGATATGCTCTGCATAAGCACAAGATCTGTAACTCCTACGATCCGAATAAGCTGTAGCTGCTATGTTAAGAAGTATCAGAGGTTCATAATATAAATGCATGAAATTTATATTATCCGGGTTATTGTTATGCGTTAAATGTGTATGCATAAGAAATGTTTCCCCACTAAGCGTAAAGCTAGCACCTAAGCCTTAATCCGTGTAGACAGAGAAGACATCGCAAACATCCGCATACAAACCGGGCCAACACACTTGTAAGGGTTCACTACAATGAGGTTCCATGCTCCGATTTGTAATGTAAAGCAAAGTTTTGTATTTGTAAATGGACTCAGAAATGATATTTGTAATTGTTATATGATGTACCATACCCACAAGTACCGCCTGGCTTTGAAAAAAAAAAAAAAAAAAAAATCAGGTAAAGAGTTCCAGTCCTGAGTCTCGCGTCCCGGAAAACGGGGCGTGACAGTCATAGCTACTAGAATGGGTCTCTAGGATATCATACTAGTATGTACTTGGTACATATTGAACGAGATTTAAGAGTGCAAATTGTCATATACTATCTTTGACGCTTTGCCCCCACATTATATCACGGGCTCTAACCTCGGTGGCTATCGAGAGTCGAGGGGAGGTCGGTTATTTTGGGCGCGTTCTCGCGAATTCACCTATTGCGATATTTACTCAAAGTGATCTTGGATGGCTTCTTGCTCCAACTCATAGAATCTTGCTTTGACTGAACATGGGAACCATGATGACCCTAATTATAAAGCAATATACAACCTAAGGTAGCTTAAAAGATGATTGATCATATTGCCCCCGCCAAGGGCCCACTTGAGCTCGGGGGCGTAACTTATACCACGATCAAGTCAAAAAGTTTGAAGTTTCAGAAATTTTAAGGTAAAATGGTATTTTCGATATTTTATAGCATAATGTCTGAAATTACTAGTATCAATTCATGGGGAGGTGGTGTGAATGATTAGTAAGCATTGGTAATCCTCCACAATGATTTGGAATAAGAAGTTTTTGATTTTGGAGTGCAATTAGTCTACTTTAGTGGTTTGATTTACCAATTGTGGAATTATGTTTGATTAATTCCACGAGAGCCAAAATTGAAAAGTACCATGGGTCCCCGGGCAAACCCATTTTGTAAGTGGCCAGTGTTATGACCAGTTTATAATCCATATGAGCTTTCATGTTTGCTTTAGGGTTTGTGGGAGAATGTTAAAACTAAACCTAAATAAGCAAACTAGAGTTTTAATTAAGTTTGACCATTGAACTTATATGGGCTAATTATAGGCCCAAGTATGTAAGTGGATTCAATGGTCCACTAAACCCTATTATAAATATAACATTATATTTAGGTTTAGGGAGATAGACTAATTTCAAGGGGAAAGATAATTTATTTGTGTTCCAAACTGTATAAAAGGCCAATCGTTTCGGAGCCCACATTATATACCAAGACCAGAATCTATATTACCCGAAATATTCACGATCGCTTCTACTTCGAATAAGATGCATTTTATCTGCTTCCATTTTATAATGCTAAAATCATGATTGGAAAGAACGCCTTGTGATTCCAACACTAAGGGAATTATTGTCCATCATTAGCCTATAAGATATAATCGAGGATAAGAGATGTGACTTATGTACATTGTGGTGAATGTTAATATGTGGTTTGGGTTTGCTTATCTTCAACTTACGAACTTAAACAATAAAAAATTATATATGAAAACTCTGACTTTAAAATTCTAAAAGAATTATTTGTAGTATTAACAAAATCAGTTATGATTTTTATTTTTATTTTTATTTTTGTAAGAAATATTGAATAGACGATTCTACTAAAAACACACTTTCAAATTAATAAAACATTTCTAATAAAAATATTGAATATTGAGCATGAGTTTTTTTTATCAAAGTACGTCATCATAAATTTCAGACCATGAATATGCATTCATGGATGGAGGGGGATATTGGGAAGATGGGAAGGAAGGATAGTTCGGGGTAGGTTAATACTTAATATGTATGGATGAATTAAATAGCAATTATTTTGAAGACCCAACATCCATAAAAGAGAGTTGCAGTGAGGGGTCCGTGTCCAGGCTGCAAGATTAAAAGGAGTCAGTGGTGTAAGTGTTACTTTGCTGGGGGACCAAAATTATGTCTGTTTCTTTCCCGGGAAATCTTCGATACGTTGCTGTTTCAAGCCTTTATGTTTCTTGGGCCTTGGGTCACTCTTCCCATGTTCTGCCACTTCCAATATGATTTTTACCTTATACCTCAATTTATTGCCCCCCCAGTGTCTGTCGTATTTAAATCCCCTTTCCCCACTGTTTTCAAAAATAGGTTTTTTTTTTTTTTTAAATTACATTTAATATTCAAAAAACATCAAACAGTTTTTGTTCTTAAAAATATGGAATTAGTATTGCCCTTTAGCCTGACTTGAACAGTAAAGAGTGTACGAGAGCTGTCCTCGAAGCCTAACTTAAACGATAAAAAAGGGGAGAAGTGTACAAGAGATGCTCTTAAGGTTTAACTCAAATAATTAAAAAAAAAAGGATTAAATATTCAAGAGTCTTTATAAAAATAAAATATTATAACTTTATAATAAGATATGATAGAAGTTAAAAAAAAAAAAAACCGTGTTTAGGTTTTAGAAATTTGGACTTTTGGTACCCACCGAAAACCTAGGATGAGCCCCAGTGAATGGATATCATCAAATAGCTACACTTGGCATGATAAAATATGAAAAAACAAGGGCTATGTGACTTGATCCTACACCTGGGCCAAGGTCCAGAATTCCCTGAAAAAGAGAGCTTTTAACAGCGCAAGAAAAGATAATTAAAATTTGTTCCTTCAAACCCTAATTTCTCTCTGTTAGCTTTTTTTTTTTACCTAAAATCATACCCCTCTATCTCTTTTCCATCTTTTTTTTCTTAATAAAATTATTCTTCCACATAAATCTAAAATTTTCATATGTATTTTCATAATTTATTTATCGCCTTAATGCGCGTATGATTATCATCGCATTTATGCACGTATAATTATTATCGCCTTGATGCAATGAATGATTATATCATTTCAACACAACAGTTTGATTTTCGTTGTCGTGATATGACATTTACTTGTGTTTAAACTATTCGAACGAACAAAATATATATAATCAAAAACAAAAAATCAAATCAATTATCGCCAATATACTACAAAACTAAAATAAAAAATATTCTAATAACAATAATAATATCAAATATATAAACTCGACTATCAAAAATATATATTTTAATTTCATTATGTTATTAACATGAATAATATTTCATCATTTTTAGTTTTTAACAATTTTGATTTTATGTTTCTATCATATTACTAATTACAATCAATAAAATTATTTTTCTTTAAAAAAAACAAAATAACAGCCAATAAAGGAATTACTTTACAATCTGATTGCGCAGAGTGAAGAAGAGACCCTACACAGAAAAGGTCTGCAATCTCCGGAAGTTCAAAAAGTAGAGAAGAGACTACACTGCATAAGAGAGTACAAACCGGAAATCCACTCTTTTTAAGTAGAGCTTTAGTTAATAAGGCTAAAGAGAAGCTGGCCAAAAACACAAATATATATTTACAAAGCAACATGAAACAAAGGCCTCCACTTACTTCCCACCAGAAATATAATTCATATTTACAGATTCTAAACCTAACTCCAACTCTCTTTTTCTTTTTCATTTTTTTTTTCTTCCACTAACACATTTCAACCCTAGCAAATCTTGCACACCCACCCAGTTAATGTTTTTCTGAGTTTCTTGGCTTAGAGTGTTAAGCTCTAAAAATTAGGCGGCCAATTAGCCATCCTCTCTGTTCAACATCACTGTTCAACACCACCCCCAAACAACAGCCAAAAGGAAATAGGAAGAAAAAATTTTGCCATCTAATTTTCAGTTGAGTCAAAGCTCATTGTAGTCCCTTCACCTTCTATGGAGGAGACAGGAAGTTTGCTTCCTGGGCTCATCTTCTTCACGTCTTGGCTTGAGCAAATGAAAATTCGTCTCACCATGTTACAGAATTCCCTGCAAAACAATCAAATTAGCAACATATTATTATTACAGGAAATCAGGATTGTGTTGGTGGTGAAGTTAATTTGAGATGGGAAAGACGGAGGAATATGCTTACTGCCATGGATCATCCCCAACAAGCATCATATCCCCTTCATCATCTGTGAAAACAATTTCCCATTTATTTCGTGGCCGAAGCTCTCCCTTGATGTCGAACATCTCCTCCAGTTCATCAATAAGTTGATCGTACCCTTCCAATGCCATCAAGTCCACAGCCCGACCAACAGCGATGCCCTGCATTTGGACCTTCACAGAATAATTTTTCCAGACCAACCCCACAATTTTTTACATTAGCAACTTTCACAGGATAAATTTATCATTAAGAGATAAGTTTGCTTAGGCAAGTACCTTGGTTCGACTTCTTGTATTTGAATAGCAATTCTGCTTGCTCTGAATTTCTTTAGGGGAGACATGTGACTGCCCTTGTTTCTGCTCTTTGGAAGCCTTTGAGAGGTCAGACTTTTGGTCCGAATCAGCAGAGGCTGACAGAGTACTCTGCAGACCATTAGCTGCTTCGCTCAAAGCAGCAGTGATGGGATGGGCATGTACCTTCCCCACAGGGGGTGTCGGTGAGCTTGAGTGATTGATCAGCTCAAAACCAAACAGGCGGCAACTTGTAGCCATCTCGGCTTTCTTCCCATATTCATTTGCATTTGGATCAATCATTGGGTCGCTAGTGATCTTGGATGAGTGCAGCGTTGAATAGCAGCCTCCTGATAGAGCTGGCCAAGCAGACACGCTTTTACTATCTTCTGTTGCATCCTGAAACTGATGCTGAGCAGCAGCACTCAGGTGGTGGTGGTGGTGGGAAGAGGATAGCCAGCTCCCCTCCGTCTGTGTCCTTGATACATTGGTATTGGTGGTGGTGGTGGTGGTACTATTGCTATTTATGAGGGGACCACCTATCTCTGCCTGCTTGTGATGATGCCACTTCACATGGTTTTCACTTCTTTTTCCTTCCGCAGTACTACTCATTTGAGTTAAGTCATGTGATGACTGAGTCAATCCAGGATTCCAGATACCTGATGCAGCTGCAGATACCGTTTCTATAATCCCAGGCGTGAAGCAGCGAGAAAGTCAGGAGATTAAGAACAAAAACTAATTACCAAAGCAAAACCTCAAAAGAAATTTTTCCTCACCGGGTAGTACAGGGCTATCATTAGATCGTGGTCTTTTATTCTTTAGAACTCCTGGTGGAGTTGGGTTTTGTGGCACAGAAGAAACAAAATGTTCTATCTCCCATGGAGAAACCCTCTCAGGTCTAGCAATGGAAGCAGGTTCATCCCATTGAACCTGGGACAGCAGAAAAATATCAATTCATATCAAAAACATAACTTAAAACAACAAGGAAAGCAAATAAATACATCCAAGAGAAATAACCTTCAATGTCCTCCATTTAGAATCTTTCCACTGTGGAGAAAAATCTTCCACCCCAACTATTGTGCCAGAAAACCTGACTAAATTAAACTTTGTATTATTTTCAAGAAACTCTTAAGCAACAAAAAAACAACCTGCAGTTGCTATGCATATGCATTCTTTTACCTTCTCTCAGGAGAATCCTCGCCTTCAAATCTCATCTTGTATCGCATACCAACTGTAAACCCATTGCTAACAGCTTCTAAATATTTGTTCAAGCCTATGATGAATTGACTTGTCCTGGTATTTTAATGGGCAAAGATTAAATCAAAACTAAATATTTTGTGGGAATTGATTCAGTTCCAAAATCATCTTCTAGTTCAACCCATGAAGCTATATAGCATATATCATACCTTGGTTTATAATATACAATAAAGAGAGTCTGTAAGGTAAACAGCATGAGATGCGGCTGCAAGCACTCCCAGACTGCTTTGGCTAGATATCACAGAGTGTAGGCATTATGCTCTGTTGACGGGCAAGCCGCCTAACTCCAACTCGTAATTCTCCATTGTCCCCCCTAGGTTACCAAATATATATATAAATTAGATTTATTCCAGAAAAATAAAATGCTCTAAACAAGAAGCAAAACAAGAAATACCTCAAGAACACAAAGGAATCTCCTGCTATCAATCTCTTAGAAGTAACAAACGTACTCCATCCAGTCGTTAGTAAATGCCGCCGAGGTTGACCTGTTCATAGTCCCATTTCAAGACACAAGGATCTCATCAAACAAACAACCTTGATTTCTCAAACTATATCTTCAAGTACCAAACATACTACAACAAAATATAGTCAAAATAAACTACCTCTAAAAATATGCTTAAATCTCCACCATAGCCATGTAGAAGATCCTTGGCAACCAATTCCTGAGTTGGTGCTGCTTTTGGGTCAGTGTCCTAAAGAAATAAAACAAAGATCACAACTATGGTGAATATCTATATATTGATATCCCAAAGAAAAGTCATCAGAAATATGCTACATAGAGAATATATTAACTGAGGAAGTATCTATTAGCATGTTTTCGAGAACAGAAAACCACCATGAGTGCTTGTATCAGAGGCAGTTAACCTTGCAAAATGAAATGCACTGTGGTTTTTTGGAGGCTCCGAGTACACGGATCAGGACTTCTAGGCTCAGTTTGCTACAGAAATTTAAACACAATCCACATAAAGTAATATTCAAAAAAAAAAAGAGCTGCAGATTGAATAAGAAGGATGTTGACATTTGACCATAAATCAATTAGCAATTTAGCCCTTACATCTGCTTCTGGTTGTAAAGTAATTTGCGCATAAACCTCATCTGTTTCTTGTTCAGCCTACAATTAAGGGAAATCAGCAAAAATTATTGCCTAAATCAATCATTTAGACAATATAATCAATCTTCTGTCTGGTCAATGAGAAATGCAGGAAAAGAGAACACTTAAACTCCTGGCTGTATGACGAACTACTACTCTCCCTTTTCAGAGGAAAAATTGGGGAACCAAAATTGTCACCGCTGAAGTTCTAAAATCAACCATATACGACTAATTGGTTCAGCGGCCACAAGTTCTCCATATTTGGAAAACAAAACAACAAGGATTAAAACCAAGAAGATCCAAAACACGTATTATTTTCGTTTCCCTTCCTGAGTTTTCTCATCAACCAACTGGACCCTGAAAAGGAAAATATAATCAGAAACAAGCATACCCGGAGTTGAATGTGAATAACACGACAGAGGATCTTCGAAGGAAGATTGAACAGTGGAATCCGTTGACTCAGCTCCTGATTCGTCACCTCCAACTACAAGCAAACACAAAAAGGCCAAACTTCCATCAACAAAAGAAAAAAAGACATGGAAAAAATTTTCCCGGGAAAGTGAAAGAAAATTACACTCACTTGCTCCACGTGTCCTTGCGGAAAATAGAACACCCTCTCCCCCCGCCGAGGAACGTCAACAAGTGGGCCCGCACACGCCTTCCAGAGCTCTGCATACAGATCATCTCCCTCTACACCGAAACCTACCATCGTCACACAACCTAAAATCAAATTACCATCAACATTCGACGCCACTATTCACAAAAATCAACTCCCAATCCGATTTCAACCTTCACGATTCGCCATTAGAACCAATCTTTAACCATCAAATCCAAAACCTCAAACACCTCTTCTGCGTCCTTCTTCTCCTCCTCCAAATTCACCTCATTACCAAAACAACTCCCCAACCGCTCCACTCCACCAAAACGCAGCGTTTCGAAATCCAAAACCGAAACTCAGAAGCTGATTCTTCTTCTCTGAAAATGGCCGTTAAGCTTGGAACGTCTTCTTCTCCCGCTTCTGTGGTGAATGTTAGTTGTTGGTCTTCTCCTCCACCCTTCCTCTTCTATAACACTAACCGGAGTGAGTTAACCAAGGTTAGGATATAACCGCGGGTCACGGTTTCTCTGACGGCACGCTTAACGGAAAAGCTAACTGATCACTGCTCTGCCGTCTGATCAAGACGGCGGCGGCTTTTTAATGACAGACGGCCCATAGGGAGGCGTGTAACGGTAACCGTTACAATTGCCGTCACCGTTAGTTTCCGTCTCTTTCCTTGTCTGCTTCTCAGCAGGCAGCAGGGTTGGCTCGAGCAAACCCGGCAGAATTTATGTATTTATTTTTGAGTTTTGTACGGAAATACAGTGTTTGGCAAAAAAAAAATTAAAATGAGTACTGCATCGAAAATATTTTCCAAATCCAGCTCATATCACGGCCGAACGACGGCTAGAATTACGTGCTAACCCTAAGAACACCAACGACAGATTTGACAGCAGAATCGCTGTCGTCATAATCCGCGCTGGATAAATTTAAATCACATTGCTGCCGATAACGCCAGAATTTACAAATTCAAATGGCGCTCCGAATCCATGAATTTTACTCGATAAAATCGATCTGACTTGTGTTTTCTCCGCATTCTTATGCGATCTTCTCCCACCGATATGCATTATCGATCCATAAGATTGATTTAAAGCTACGAATGATCCAGCCACTTTTGGAAGGTGCGCAACCGACGCTTGATCAAACCTGAATCTCTAGTCTAGTTGTATAAAGCCCTATCAGGTAAAGCTTGATCCTATATTGACTAGTCTAGTGAACAGAAATACTATATTGACTTCCATTTGTTTTGCTTCTTGAGTCTATACTTCTTATGTTTTTTATTTACAATGGTTTATGAGATTGATTGATAAATTTGAATGCAAAAGCGTATGCTTTTGTTTGCCATTTTACATCTAAAACTAACTGGCTCAGTGCACATTTATGGATTTCAAGTCAAGTGAATGAGAATCTAATGAGCCTGCTGAAAACCGGTTTCAATAGTGTTTTTCCCATTTTTGAAAAATCAAGTATGTAGATAGTTGCTATAAGCTTAAAACGAATAAAACGATGTTTTCTTTGTTTTTAAAACGAGAAGTAGTTTTCAAAATGGGTAAACAAATGAATCCATTAATTGGGGGTGAGCGAAGGATTGGAGATGAGAAGACGTGAGAGGTATATACCCCACTAAGTCGTGGAGGCATGAGAAACGCTGAGGACATGACATGGGCCGTAAGAAAACTTCAACTATTTAACATAAACAGACAACCCAATATGTGTGTGTGTTTCAATAACCTCTAATGCCTATCAGTCGCCTTCCATGACTGGCCGCTACTTTGTGAAATGCCACAAAACGCATATATTGGGGAGGGGAGGGGGTGATGATGCGTGATATCCGATTTCATTTATATAAATATAAATGATTTTAATGCACGAGAGATGGTGAGGACGTACTCTCCGATTCCGTAAAGCTTGATCCCTCGCCGTCCCCCGACTGTGCAAAGCTATTCCCTTTTCTCTGTCTATGCCTCCTCCCCCGAATGCATTATGAGTTTCTCACTTGAACAAGCATTTGTGCCCTTATGTGGTCAAGCGTGGACATGGTTGAACTCGTGAAACAAAAATATCCACGAACATTGATTCCACGTACTTCTCACTTTTCACGAGCAAATGAGGAGTAAGGAAAATAACAAAAAAATTGAAAATCAACCAGACAGGAACCACATGAGCTTTAGGTAAAGGATTTTCTTCTCAGATTATCGAGCCCTATATGTGAAATTTGAAGATTTAATTTTTTTCCTCAATTTTCCTTTGCAAATAAAAGTAGTGAATTCATTGAGTTTGGCATGAGATTGGAGCGGCAATTCCTCGAGCTCGAAGCACCATGTAATAGCAGGGAAAGATTGAATGCTTTGTGAATGGAAATCCATGTCCTTCCTCGGCTCGTGCCGGTAGGATAATAAACCACACTCACCGTTGATGGTGGCAAAGCATGAATTGTGTTTCCATGAAATGCCTATAACCTAAGCCCCTCATCAAATTTTTGAGAATACCAATTTAACTCAAAGAATTGATATTTCTTGCAACTTATCGTCACCACCATCGGGCTCAACCTCTAATCACTCAAAGACCAGAACTTGGAATCTTCATTGCCTTTTCCTTTCTCGCGAGATTCTTTTTCCCCCACGCCTCCGACGCTTCCGATCCCCCTTCCGATCGACTGTATTTACTTCTTGTCACACATTTCTATCTTTTCTGTAAATGCACCCTATATTTTCGTGATTTTATTTTTGATGATAATGGGTGGTTATATGTGTTTTCGTGTTCGGGGCAAATTTTCCAAAGTCAGTTGACTTCAGAGTATTGAGCATTCAATTAGAGTAGGTTCATCAGGACTTTAAAAATAATTCGTTTTAGTTGATAAATTTGTTCTGTTGGTTTTATTTACTCAAGGATATGAACTTTGATGGAATATACTCGCTGCTGACCTTCAAATGGTGTTTGATCATAAATCAGAATATGCATGCACCAAACTTAAAACACCGAAATTGTACATCCAAAATCATAAAGTTATTTAAATTAAGCCAAACCCATGTACTAAAGCCTCGTAGGATTCAAGGAAATGTGAGAAGGCAATTCTAAGAGTGAATATGAGTCATTATTTCGATTCATACACTTTTGAAACCACATAAATATTATTAAGCAAGAGAAGAATGCAAGAAGATCATGAATTCAGTATTTGTACTACCATGACATCACAATACGACTTCAATTCCTAAATATCAAAGTGTTTTGTCTGCTACTCACGAAAAAATAGGAAAGAAAAAGAAAGTAATCCAGATAAAAATCGGGTGTTTAATGTATTCATTATGGTCAAGTGCAATTTGGGAAAATATATCGAAAATGTGCCAGCGGATCAAACTCATATCTCGTTTTTACTTTTCTTCCTTAACCCAATTTGAGGAATTATTCATTTGTAAAATAATCACCTTCTGTATGGGTACGAGGTTTGCCATTTATTATTTATTTTATTTTTTAATACGCTTATAAACATGAATTTTAACATGAACTTGCTTGTTTTTTTTACAGCTAAGTTAGTATCGTAAAACATTTTCTTATATATTATGCTTGAAATAAAGGGGTATTTAGTAAGGGTGTTCTGTGTTTAGATCCAAATTTCGTAGTATGAACAATATTACTAATTCAGCAGTTTGTTGCTGTCTGATAAAATTTGATGTGCTCATTGGCCCAGAGTTGCTTTTACAATTTTTTGAATAATATAAGAAGCGTACGTCTTTCGTGATCTCTCACTAGTACTCTTTCAAAGAAATAAGCTTATCTAACATACACAGATCTAATACAACCGGAGACTTGAAATGCTCTATTTCAATAATGTATGCATTAAACTTGAATGATAGTTTTTGCCCACAAGAATATGCCTCATGGCTTCTCATTGGTTATATTTGTCTTACGGGTCGAAAAGCCTACACCATTAAGACGGTTTCCACCACGGACTCAATTCAAGTGCCTCTAGTTATGAAACAAAATCAAACACTATATTAAATTATAAAACAGTAATCGTGTTATAAATGAGAAATTACAGGTAATTAGACAAGACATAACGCTAACGACCATATTATTTAATCTATGTGACACCATTATGTACAGTCACATGTCTCAAGTCAATAATTCCGCGACATGTTACTATAACGGACAAATAGTGAGGACTAAAACAAATGCCTAGAATATGAGGGGAGCGAAACTCAGACATTTCTTTGAAAGACAAATCGATTGAATGCACGCTCCAAGAATTGATTGATATGGTATACCAAAGACAAAGATCGACAAACTAAGGTTCAAATTAGTACTCATTTCAGAAGTATCCTCTTAGAAATGGAAAATAGTCTCAACCTTTTCCGCTATGATTGATAGTAGGTGCGCAAATGTTTGATCTTAGTAAAACACAACAACCATTGATAAATTATGAACTGTCATTAAAGTTGTGGCGTCAAGGCACAATTAAACCAACCGTAGCGGGCATGAAGATTTATTTGTTCGTGCATCATTACAACGCTGTACGCTTGACTACTACGCGCCTAGTAAAGGGTCCAAAGACCGACATCGAGTAAATGTAGATGATGAAGACAAGGTAAAATAAGAACGAATGATGAAGATGTTGATGAGCGAACTGAAGTGTTCATGCATGTCAAGCTGACGAACATGCATCATTCTTCAGCTTTCAACCAAGCTTTGAGAATGAACAGTAGATATATGTCTCTCGCACGCTAACTAATTGCGGATGTATCAAATCACCCGATGATGACATCTGATGAGCCATCCCCTTTACCTATCACTTACCACCAACACCTCAATTGAACACGTTGGAAAACCGATATTGTCATGTGGCAGTCATGACCTACCAAAAGCACTTCTACCACCCAGAATTGAGTGGAGAATTGTGAATTGGGCAAGTTTTAATTCAAATCGACGGTAAGAGGCAAAACAAGATTTACTCCCATTAAAGCACATCAAGAGTATGTCGTTGTTGCATCCTCCAAAAAATTGCTCGTTTTAAGATGTAAGAAGGCTGAAGAATGTCACCGTGCATGGAAGCTTCAATGGTCATCAAAGATATTTCCTTATTTGTTATCAACAACATATCGGGCCGCATATCTTGTGTCAATCCTTTCGCTGAACCGGACCATCACACTAATTCCAATTGGTTTCAACTCATATAAAGACATTAATTCGTGCACAATCTACATTACAATCGCGTTATTCAAAGCAGTGATGGAAAACGGGATATCAAGTATCATACAAGGCGTTGAGCGGTTACAGCAATTAGACAGCTTATTTGCGACTTCTCTCAACATATACGAGTTGCCAACGCGAGTTTTCGGGCATGGGTGCAATCTAAACTGGATGTGTCGTTGTTTGGAAAACATGAAACTAACATGCCAAACACCGGAGATATTCCAACGCATGTTCCGCCATTCAAGCCACTGCATTGAAGGTTCCAACATTGTCGCCCCGTATCGAGTATAGATGCGGCCACATTGGTATGGGAAGCATAAAGGCGTTATTGATTGCTATGGTGTGACTGAATAACTCACTCTCTTCCACCGCATTCGCTTATTACGTATATGAGAATACTCATAAATGGGGATGGTCTCGCATGTATTAGAAACCACGTTACTCAAAGGCCTGAATTTGTGTTATAATGAATGACATCCAGAATCATGGCAAAGAACGGCCGATCCTCACTTGTCACACACCACAGATATCATGTGTTTTGTGATGCTGGGCTACTCACAAGAATTTTTACTTAATCTTGCCTCAAAGATAAAATTTGAAGAATTTGGTTTGTCATGTCATGAAGAAGCGAATTTAAAAATTCAAAACATATGAATACAATCTGTATAATTAATTCTGCTATATTACACTTGTTTATACAAATCTTCTTCACGATAAGTTCTTCACACCAATTTTATATCAAGATATGATTAATGACGTAACAATTATTTTTAGGTATTAATGAAAACTGGTATGAGTTTAAGCCTCAAAGAACTATATTATATACTGACTTTCCGCCTCATCCGCATTTTTATAAAAGAAGAGAAGTAGGTGCAATAGATCGGCATCCACCGAGTACCCACCGCACGTTGATGCATCCAGCCAGGTTGCCAAGGCCGGTTCGAAGGAAATTGTCCTTTACGATCACGAAGGGCCTATTCCATGTAAAGTCTAGAGGGGGTCAACTCATCGCGTGACCTACATGAAAAACGCACATGTGTAAAGACATTAACATATGGCTTCATGTTACATATTATATTTGATGTCGCGATCAGCCGTTACTCGCTTGGCTTGCAGTTTACTACACCGCTGTCATCGCATTTTACGACACGTAAGTACCTTTTCCATCCAATATTCAATGAAGATGAGCGGCCCTTTATGATGGTGACCGATTTGCAGTACCGAGTCAATGCGACGCTCCGAAGTGGGACGTCCCAAACAACCCGATTGCATAATGAAATGGATGTTAGAGGGAAACCCCTGACAAAAGGCAAGGTGCAAACAACCGGGTCATAACTCCAAGGTTTCGTAAGAATAAAGCCGCGCCCAAGAATTGAATGTGTATGAATATATGAATGCAAATGTGCTTCCCATTATTTATCATTTGGTCCTCATCATTGTTCACCACCCGCATGTTAGTTCCTAGCACCCTTTCTTAATGCATTACTTTATCATCATATGAATTTGTATTTAATCAGAGAACTTATTAATTTTATATGTCGGGCTTTTAGTCGAAGTTACTTCCGCCAGATTAGATGAATATCTTACATATTATGCTGTCAGGCGCATAAGTATGCAAATATTAAGTATCGAGGTCCCAAATGAAACAAAGAAGGCTTCCTAGACGACTGATCGGCTCGGGAAATTGAACCACACCATTCAGTACGCCGTTGTTCAGATGCATGAATGGGAATGATCATGGTTTTCAATCAGACACTACATTCAGACTGTGCATCAAAGCTTTAAATTCAAATGACATTTCTTGTAAAGGTCAGTCAACCATTTTTTCTCATCTGCTACTTCCATCCTGGTTCTTTAATCTGATTCACCTAATATTGGCATGAATGGTTTTCTTCATATGAAGGGAAAATTTGTTTATTTTTATGTCCTTCGAGTCGCTCAAGCATTTTCATGTCCTTGATGCCTATTTCATGCATTGTCGATGTTCCGATTTTATCCCTTCACATGTAATGTATTATTTTCCATTGATATGTCACGCAAACCTAAATAATTTGTGCATTATCGCCTTTATCAATTTTTTCGTGTGTGGATCAAGAGTCTACTAACCATCCCGATTTCTTCGTGCGCTTTACTTTCATTACTTTTTGCTTGGTATCCATTTTATATGGTGGTGAGAATGTCCCTGACAAATGGCGCTCCTTCCCGGGATGTTTTGGGAATGGGGTAGGATGGTGGTCGGGTGTGAGCCTGGTAAGGTCTTGAGGCCTTACCTATACGGGGTAAAAAGCGCATGAAGCCATCAAAATTTTGAAGGTCGAGGCTGTAACTGTCGGCCTCTGGACATGACATGGAACCCGGTGCGGGTGTGGCTCTTTGCTCAAAAATTAATTTCACATCCATACAAGCCTATAAAAAACTTTTCACATCCAAACAAATTTGTACAAACAAAAAACTGAAATAGAACGTTTACTTAATTTTCTCTGTCCAGGCACTTGGGCATTGGGAGTATTGTACTCTCAATGAGGCCTAACAGGAAAGCCTATCCAGGTTAAAACAAAAAGCAACAACAGGGCCTACTAGGGAAGTGGTTTTGGAGTCACATAAAGTGATAGCTTCGAAGACATAAGTATCGAAAATATGGGGGAGTTGTTCAATTGGAGGGTGTGCTATGTGGAGGTTGAAATTCATATTATAGGTCTTGCGGAGTGCATATCTTATCTTGGGTTTGAGTTTTGATAAAAAGTTTACCATTTGTGATTTTGCAAGCATATAGCGAATGTTTTACGCCTTTGTTCCAATATTTAGTTGTTTTTCATATGTTCTTCTCTATGTAGTTGTTTTCTTTCTTTTGCGGATAAGATGTAAGCAAGGCTGGAAATGTTGAAATATTCCAAAAATCACTATGAGAACATATTTAGTTGATGACTTTTTGTATTATGAAAATCGACAGAGGATCGTACGGAAGAGAAATCCTTTGTAGTCTTGCATTTTTTTCCCCGCTTATAGCTCACTTACTATGTAACTATATGGGATGCATCTTACAAATGTATCTTTGATTTAAATCCTTTGTAGGTAATCCGGTCCAATAACATCGTAGTTATGTTTTCTATTCTTATGCTTGTTTGTATTGGTGTATGCATTATATTTCAATTTGTAGGTAACCCTATTGATTTTCTCCTCATTGAGATGGTTGATGTAGCCATCTGTAGTCCTAAACAGTGTTATATTGGCTGAGAATACTGATAATTCTTCCGACAGAGTGTACTGTTGCCCGGTTCAATATTGTTCGTATTGTTACATACAATGGTTGAAGAAGTGACAGGAAAAGCAATTGAAGCTACTTGGCCCGAGTTTTTGAGCTTTACCATGGCCGGAAGCACAAGTGCTCAATGGCCAGGTTTAAATTATTTCTTTTCCTCTTTCCTCTTTGTTTCTTGAGCACACCTAATAAGATGCTGCGGCGAAACAACGGAGAAGAGTAAAGAAGTAATCTTATGGACATCCCTCCCAATCATTATGTCGAGGTGAAAGTATATTAAATTATTTCACCTGTGACTTGTTTGATAATTATGTTAATTAATATTTAACCTATATTAACCATCCAATAGAGATACATTTTGGCAAGGATCTCACCAGCAATTTGATGGTTTCCCCTATATGTACGGTTTTAGTTAAAAATCAAGATATTTAAAAATATATTTTTTAATTTTGCCATAGTTTTCCTTAACTAAGAAATAAATGTTTGCAAATAAGGTTTTTGAAGAAGCGAGTTTAATTACAAATCATGTTTAAATAAATGCATTTGTTGATCTTTAATATTTTAATATAAGTAATTGGAAAGATGATTTCTTCAAATATATATTATAGAATAATAAGTTAATTCATTATTTAATAAATGCTATTTGTAGTCCACGGAATTTTTGAAATACTTTTGTCCGGCATTCTTGTATGATTCATCGGATTGAAACACCACTTCATCTTCGTATTTTTAGCAAGAATAGCATCCCGAGGGTTGAGTAAATTTATATATAGGCTTATCAATTGATCGATCTCAATCAATGAGAATACAGAAATGTTGAAATGCAACAACAAGAACTTGGGGTAAATGACATAGTAAATAATTTCATCTGTTAACCTTATATCTACCTTTTTTCATAAATACTTCGTGAAAAGGGTGATCAATAGTCTTATAATAAAGAGCATTGGGTTAAAAAAATTTTCAAAAAAATGTGATATAATGTAAAATCAATCTAACTCGTTTTCTTAAAACCCATAACATATCAAAACCATAAACCACAAAACTACACGAATCTAAGAAATTACCTTAAAACGTTAATCGATGACACCGAAAAATCTAAGATGCACATGTATAAAAATAAATCATATATCTCGCCAAATCATCTATCAATGAGTCCCACACCAGAAGGCGCCTAATAGTTCTCTTAGAGCGGCGCACATAATACCTGGTACGTAGAGGCAGTATCTGGGCGGTGTGATGCGTGTAGGGGCGATGGACGAGGAGATGATGTGCGAGGGAAGTGGTGGATGAAGTGGTCGATGCACGTCGAGTCAGGGTCGCCTACACAGTCGCCCCCACTCGAGTAGATGAGTACAGTATGGTGTCGTCGTGTGGGGGGATGGATGGTGATGTGTCAATGGGTGGGGGTATGGAAGGTGACGGGTGAATGCGTGTGGATAAAGAATGTGGACTGCAAGGTGACGGGTCAATGTGTGTGGATCCGGAATGTGGTCTGGAAGGTGACGGGTCAATGTGTGTGGATACGCAATCTGCTCTGGAAGGTGGCGGGTAAATGTGTGGGGGAAGTGAATGTGGTGTGGAATGTGGCGCGTCAGTATTGGGAATTCTGAGGCTTGTGGTGTGGATGGTGAGGGTAAGTATGAGAGGGTAACACAGTAGAAACTCGCATCAAAGTGTGCATGCACGGCGCCCTTTGTGTGCGCCGTAACTTCTTGCTGTCTCACCGACCTCGATCAACTCCTCTGCCTCTCCCCTACGCCTCTCCCTCTACCTCCCTAATGGGTTTGCACCGTGGCCCAGTCGAAGACAACGGAGGCCTACTCGAGGGTGCATGTGATGTGGATGCCTCACAGGCGTACCCATGACCTGATGTTCTTCTCCGTCTGGCTGTGTCTGAGGCGAGACGTATGGTATATGTCGCATCGCACGACGGTAGCAAAGCAGTGTCGGCTTGATGTCAACCATGTTTGCGATCTGCGTGATCAGTAAATAATTATGATTACGTACTCTATTGATTAAGAATTAGGCAAAATATTATATCGAAACGTCGGTTCGACACCATAACATTCCTTTTCTGGGTTGTAGTATGAAGCCTCATATCATCTACATGCAAACGTGGTGTGGAAGCGCCGTGTAATACGATCTCTTTGCATGTATGGATCCTGAGTCCATCATACCCACGAAGGGTGAATGTATGACCCTCGCCAATGTCGTGTCTCCATAGTGCTATGTACGGAGGAATGGTATGTCGTGATGTCAGCGGTAGTTATTAGCCGCGTGCATCGACTCTATGTAGGTGCTGGTCGTAGGAGCAATCTGGAGGTATCTCTTGATGCGTAAGCGGCCTTGTCACGCTCCGGACGTGCCACTCCAGCGATGTCGAAACATATGGTGGTGACATCGTCGCCATATCTGATCGGTAAGCATATATCGGGGTTTGGTCGACCCGTCTCGACATACGGTTGCCATAAGACCTACACATTAACCATTGATGTCAAATAATTGCATGTCAACAAGATTGCAATTACTATATGAATCGTATACTTTTGTACCATATAATTACAACCATGTACTTTTACATATAATTACCTGATCCGATGTTTGTGCGTCTAGCTGATCGCGGTATAGTAGGAGCACACCGGATGGGTTAAGCTTTTTAGTGTCAAGGTACTCTCCACCTACACCCAATGGAAGCGCTCGGCTGCGCCTCGACCTCTGGCTCTGGGTGAACGACGAGGCTCGGGTGGTAATCGTCGTCAGGACCCTCGACTCTGACGCCATCGACATCGTCATCATGTAAGGCATGTGCAAATGTTAGTCTTGGATGTAGTGCGGATCTCTAATCGGGTCGGCCAACGTGAACTCTCCCAGACCATAGTAGTATAAACATAAATTAATTGACCTAATTTCACTTAGATGAAAGTTTTATGAACTTACAGTGGCAATTAAATACATACACGGGCAGTGTAATACAACCCTGTCACAGCATCTATGGTCCAGCGCACGACATAACTCGATATGTGTGTGCGATCTTTCTGACTATAAGTAGATGTGCGTCAAATCACGGGTAAGCGGGAGAGAAAGCACGGTGAACATGGACCCCCTTCTTGTCACGGAAAGCAAGCATCCTATCGAGCGCTAATAAGAACCCACGTGCACTCCGGCTCGAGCGACCACATCGACATCGAGGTCACAGGGTGTCGCTTCTTGACATAACCACGATGGAGATGGTGATCCTCACGGCGGCATCGGCGGGTGGGGTCACTCGGCGGCTCGCCGCGCCAAGCGGGCTACATCGAGCATACATGTCCCAGTCACGGCGGGTCCGTCGATACGGAGGCCTAGGATGATAAGCGACATCTGTGGCGTGATGTCATCTCTCAGGCCCCAGGACATGGAATGTGTGGGTCTCGGGCCTCCATCTCGGCAGGCAGGTAATAAGCGGCGATCTATGCGTGTGACCTAATCGGTATATCTTAGTAGAATCTGCTTGTGGATCACGTATGGACGAATACGTGGATCCGTCCTCATGGGTGACGAAGGCTCTCATCACTGTGAAGTCGGATAACATCCACGTAACTATAATTGAAATAACAATGTTTATAATTCACTATATATAAATATAAATTAGAAACAAAAAAGCTGGAATGTTAATTCATGAATAATAAAATGCATACACATTAGGTCTCGACAAAGTGGGACACATGTACGTCTTGCAATAGCAAGGCAGATGGATCAATGGATCGGCGTCATGTAACCATACGGAGCGCCATATATATATAACTTTGGATGTATGAAATACGGTATACATAGTAAAACATATTGTGGAAATAGTAGAGGCTAACAAAAAATGGAGACTCATAGCAACGGGTTTCACCATTACTTGACAAATGAACATTATAAATCGTATTTTGCTCCATTGTGTTAGGATGAGGGTGTTATAGGGTGTTTCTTTAATTCTTTTAAGTAGCTTGGGTTTCCTTCTTGACAAAATGAGAAGCTTTAAAAGGGATGGAAGTGGAGCATTGTAGAGTAGAAGAGGAAAGGAGGTGTGAAGGTTGGGGACCTTTTATGTCTTTTTGGACTATTTGGCATATGTCTCATGTACTTATGCTTGTGTTGAGCGATGGTTTGATTAGATAACAGGCTTAAGATGATGCATGTAAAACCTACTCGCGGGCGAAGAACTCCTCTTTAACGAGCTATTGAAGATGAGGTGTTGTCCATTGGCCCGAAGAGTGCCATGTATAGATCAGTTATGGAGTCAAAGAGGCTGGTTTGTGTAATAAATGGTCCTTTGGCCTTACTTGATTTATTCATTGGTGGTTATGCGGGTGAGATTGGTCTTTGTTATGCAGGTTCTCTTGCGATTGAGGGTTGGGTGGTGTGTTTAGGACTTTTCTTGGCTTTAGCTTTTGGGCAAGCGCATGGTTCCTTGGGTAGTCTTTTTGTAGAGTTCTTTTGGATTTGTTGTGGGTTTCTTTGTGGGGATCTGAAGTCGGCATTCCTAAATTCGGTACCATACAAATCAAAATATCACACACTATATCCATGTCCTGAAACAACTTAGTTGAAAGAAACTATGCTCAGATTTCATTTTATCTTTACAATGAGGAATCAAATTTAGAGGTTGTGGAAGAGCTAAATTTGTTGTGATACATTTAGGAATCAAAGTTAAGGTGGCATGATCCTACTAAAATTACTCTTAAATTAAGGTTGTTGTAATTAGGATTATCCTTGTTGATTGCTTTCCCCCAAAATGCCATTTTGTTCTTTCTATAGGTGACTCAACTCCTATTCATATACTTTTATATATATATATATATATATATATATATATATATATATATATATTTGCCTTTTGGAATAGTATATTGTTTAGTCGATACAAAGAAAACAAACAGCTTTTCTATATGACATTACACATTGAGGTTGGTTCTATAGAGACATCAGAAAACAGGTAATGTATATAACATATACCATGGCAACGATGGTGAATTTGAGGTAGATGGAGACTTGAGCATGTTTGGTTCATGTTTTAGATTGATGTGTGATAGTTTTGAAAACAATCTTTTGGGGGCTATTTGATTCTGATTTTTTAAGAAACTATATTTCTTGAGCTTAAGATTTTAAGTTGTTAGTCGACTCCACATCTGAGAACTTGGTTGTTGAATTCAAATAGTTGGGGAAATAATTTTGCTTGGATATTGTATTAGCTCTGCCATCTAGTGTCTTATTCTTGACCCTTTGTTTGTCTGCTAGGAGAAAGCAACGAGAAAATCTTAGAAACCTTGGTAAGCTTCAAATTCTTCCATGTATGCTTATTAGTTAAAGTGCAGGCAAAATCCTTTCTATTTTAAGGTTTCGATGGTACGTGATTGAAGAAGCGCTATGTTATTTCTCACAAGATCAAAGCAATTTGCCTTGTTTCATTAGTTGGTGAAGGATCAATTTTCAATTGGTCATTGGCATTCTTTTTTGGTGAAGGAGGATATTATTAAAGGAGATAGACACTTGTACATTATTCTTCATTTTGATATTAAGTAATCTTTTTATTAATGGAGTCAACTAAATGGTTCCTTGATATGTATATTTTTTACAGGTGAAGAGCACGGAAAAGAATCTTCAATGGGGTATTCAAAGTTTATCTATCTACCTAATTTGAGATATTTTTGTCGGATTGCTGATGAGAGAAACTGATCTAAATAGGGTTATTCAGGTTGTTTCTCTTACTTATGATTCTCTTACATATTACCATATATGGAGGAAAAGATAAGACATTTATTCTTATATGTGAGTTAACGGCGAGGAATATCATTCAGGTCTTACCTATGTTTTCAAGATCAATTCCCACCAATGTCTTCAAGTTGGCAGTGCAAGCCTTAATAGAGGAAGTGGAGAGAAGACTCTAATATTATGTTTCAACACATAGCATCTGCAGTATCTAATGGGGAGGAAGTTCTTGCACGGCTCCTCAGCATTTGATGCCAACCATGTAGATATTGTGTGATTTGGACCCAAGGAGCTTTCACATCTTTAAAACGCTTCTCCTAATTTGAGAGAAGCCTATACTTACATAACCATAAAACTTTTCTCCCCCAATCAGTAGGATGTGACACTTTACTTCTTCATTACCTACTTCTTGTTATCTAATCTAAGCCAAAGCATTATTTGGATTTTGTGAGACCTAAATGATTTCTCTTTGAACCATGATTAGCATTTTGCTAGATGCCCGATGATTCAAGCCATTCGGTCTGATGGGATGAGAGGCTTCTCATGTGGTGTGCTGGTGAGTGTTCTTCCTTCTCATGTGGTGTGGGTGAAGTAGTGTCCTTCTCTGCGGAAGTCGAGTGTTTCTTGTGGAGACTATAACCAACCAAGGAACAAAATTAGCGACTTTCCATCACTTTGGGAAAAGCACGTGTTCTTACTTATAAGAAAAGAAAAGAAATTAGATTTCTTATTTGACTATGGTCTTTTATACAATATGGACTAAATATAAAACCCTGACATTTAATAAGTTTGAATCAAATTGAACGAAGATGTTAACTTAGTATTGGAGTCTTCACATTCGTTGGAATTATATCATTGCCGATAATTCTTCCCTACATTACTCATTATTTGGTTATGAACATGGGGCAGGATGAAAACGAGTTTTGGATTGAATTTAACTTTGATTTTGCTTTAAAGCAGTTCAGTGAGGATGAGAGCTACAGTGATTTGTTCCCAGCTGCTTTCGCATTTGTGTATGAACTCCGAATAGAGCTTACAGTTTTGCTTTCTATGGCTTTTCCAGTTTCATCGCTCTTATTACTTCTGTAGCCTAACACTTGAATGAATGAAGAAGCTGCATCTAGTAGAGGTCAATTGGTTATTCTTATAGACCATGTAAAGTTGCAGAAAATAGTAAAAATAAATATATGAAATAAGGATGACCATGGCATTAAAACATAACTACAACAAAGAACAATGTCGATAATACTAGATAAACCATATCACAATAACAAATGTGATGATTACAAAGGCAGAAGAAACAACTAAGCGGCAGAAGACTTTTATGTACTGTGTGCAAATTAATATGCTAATACCACGACAACGCCATTTACAGAAAATAAGAGCGGAGGCGGGGAAGATCTTTACATTTGGGGACGGAGGGCAGGCTCGTCGCGGGATCAGGCTCAATCGGGCCGGTATAGCGGAGGAATGGAGGGGAGAAGGGAGAAGCGAAGGGGAGAAGGGGAGAAGCGCAACTTTGTGCCGGTGTCGCAGATTCGAGCAGCGGCGTTTGAATTAGTTCGATTCTGGCGTTGAAAGCAACGGCGTTTAGATAATTAAATCTGCGGCGTTATGAGCAGCAGCGGTGAATTAATCTTTGCCGTTCGGCGGCAGCGATTATCTCAATTCTAAGCGTAGTTGGCGTTGGAAGCCTGCGTGATTGAAGCGGCGTTACCGTGCCGTGATAGATCTGTTACTACGGGTATTTTTGAATAATATTAATTTTATTTTTATTTTTTTAAAATGCTGTATTTCCGTACAAAACTCTTTATTTTTATTGATTTTGTGATTTTGTGGGAAAGGTTTGTCCTCGGTGTCCGAGATAATTACGAGCGTACCATTGATAAGTGGGGCCCATTTTCCACGTGGGAGCCTTGGGATCTCGATATTTTTAACTTTAGCTGCTGAGCCAATGGGTTGGGGGCTGTTCGGTGGTCCTCATCCGCACACGTCAGCTTCGTACCCTGTGAGATGGTTCCACGTGGTTAGCCTGACATGCTGCAACCGTACTCCACGTCGACTGCTAGTCCTCAAAACGGCGTCGTTTTATCCTCTGCCGGCATCTTCCGCCCCCTTTTCTTACACGTGTGAACTGGGTTCATCGTCAATCAAACACATGTCTTGCCTGATTGCTTACTTCTTCTCATTTTGTAGTAAAGTCTTGGTTGTTATAAATATTAAAAAAAATTGATGTCAATCTTGGTACAAACTTTAAATAATATTTATAACAACCACAAAAATTTGCGGCACAAATAAATAGTATTAAATCGGATAATAACCAAAATACAAAAAAGTATTCTCTATGATATAAGGATTTAAATTTCATAAACATAACAATGACTCTTCACATCTTTCAAAACAATGACTCTTACTAATATGAGTGGACTAAATATATATATTGATAGTGAGATTATTTTATAGTATCTATTAGTTTTTAGTACTGATAGTAAAAATCTAAAATATAATGCTACAGAACTAGATTGTTTTCCAGTTTTATCTTTATTTCACATCAAATTTTGATGAATTTGTTTAAAATTCGAACAAAAATAAATATAGATACATTATAAATTTTCTTTTAAATAAAAACAAAATTAATTTTTTAATATTGAATAAAAAAAATGTGTTTTTAATATTTTAAAAATAAAATTAACTTACCATAATATAATTTATTTTTAAATAATTTTCTCATATTTATAGTTGTTTAGTAAACCAGCATTAAAAAACTTGATCATTTTAATTTAAATCATTAAATAAATTAATAGATCAGATTAACTAATTTTAAATGATATATGATTTTCCTTAAAAAAATTTAATGTTATGATTTAAAGCTAAAGATAAGTTTAAATAATAAATAACACCCTAGCGAAGATGATTTTTTCAACAAAAATTTAATGATATGATTTAAAGCTAAAGTTAAGTTTAAATAATAAATAACACCCTAGCAAAGATCCCCTCTTTTTCTCTTATATTATTCTCTTCTAACCCTTTTATTTCAAACAATAATGAATAATTTTTGCAATTTCGAGCTTGGGAAATGTTTCATTATACGTATTTTTTAATTTTTGCATTGATAAAATGATTTTTTCGATAAATATTTAGGTATTATCTTGTTTTGTGTCTTTATTATAACATTTGATTTGCTCGCATCTTATTCTGATATTTGATGATATTTTTTATGTGATTTATTATGTTATTAAAACGGATTTTTTTTTTTTAGCAATTTATATCTTAGATCCATCTATGCAAGTTTGAATGTAGTATGCTTTCCTTTACAAAAACAATAATTAATTTAGTCTTAAATTTATATTTTAAGTTTAGCTTTTTATATTCTAATGGAATAGGAAATGAGAATCAAGAATCTCTTTTCATTCTTATTTCTAATAGAATAGAATTAATAATTTGATTCAATTTCTAGTGTTTGAATTGGTTTAGGAATCTAATATGGAGTGAAATGATTGTTTATTTATATTTCAGTATTTGCTAATATTAGGAATTTGAATAAAAACGAAAATAAATTGACAATAATAACAAATCATATGATTTTAAGAGTTTAAAAAAAATATAAGTTTGGATAATTATTTACCCAAATAATTATTTTATTTGGTCAAACAATATATATGCTAAGTTCTCGTTTTTTTTTTAATATAAATATCTTATTTTTTAAAACTTTATGATTTATGATTTTATATTTTTTAATAAAAAAAACATAAAATTATTTGTATTTAATTCTAAGAATTAAAAAAAAAAAATTATTTGTGTAATCTTGTTTGATATTATGACTTAAAAAGTCATTTTAGGAAATAACTAAAAATATAAATTTTAAAAATGTTTTTAAATTGATGAAGATAATTTTTTTGGTAAAAATTTAGAAAAATAATAATTTGACTTATATATAAATCAAAGATTGAGAATTAGTAAATATTTTTTAAAGCAAATTAATAAAAAGGTAAAACCCTAGTGGGAGCTTGAATGATGATTTTAAGTTTTTATATTTTGTAAGGAGAATAGAAAATGAGAATAAGTATCTTTAGTTGTGTTTATTTTTCCAAAGAAAGTGAATACCTTATTTTATTTTTTATTAAAAAATATTTTATGAGAAAAAACATTAATTTATTTTATTTTCGATTAAAAAATACTTTAAGAGAAAATCAATACTTTATTTTATTTTTTGAGTAAAAAAAATGTTTTATTTCTTGGTTTAGCTTAAAAGACTATGGGACAGTGAGATAAAAAATAAGCATAAAATAATAATTTTAAGTTTTATGTTCTTTAGAAAGAAAAGCGAATCGAAATCACTACTTTATATACAGTAATCAAAATCTACTTAGAAGTAAGTTTGATTCTCCCCTTTAATTAGTTTTAATTAATTTTCCACTTGATAATTTGTCACGAGAAACGTAGAATTGATTAAAGGGTAATGACATTCCTATGCCCCTCTCCAATCCCATGCTCCAAACACACCCCTTTTGAAATTATTTTCACGACCTCCTTTTCTAATCTATGACCTTTAGAATCACTCAACATTGTTTATACTATTTATAATTTATGAAGATAAAAATGTCAATTTAATAATTTATTATATATTTTATGTAAATTTTGTGAAACCACTTTAATATTTAAATTTAAGATTTAAATATTAAGTGTTAAGTTTTATAACATTTATTCATTTTGTATTATATCATAGTATTTTTTTTTCACAAATTTATCTTTACTATTGACTTGAACCAACTCCACCCTCCACTCCAAATGCTTGCCTAGAACTGTTAGCCACTTGAACTAAGTCCTACTGGCTTAAGTGTTAAGTTAATTATTTAACTTGATCACTTGAAATAATTGAATGATAATTATCAAATTTACCAACTATCATATCGTAACCATAAAATAATTATATATATATATATATATATATATATATATATATATATATATATATATATATATATATATATATATATATATATATATATATAATTAAATTTTAAACGTAAAAAAAAAATTAAACAAACATATATTTGGCGTAAAAAACAAACATATATAAATAATTTATCAACTTCCAACATTTTTTTTTTTATTTCTTCCGAATTCCAAGCATCTTGCTTAAATAAACACAGATAGCTCCCACTTAAAAACACTCATTTCATTATTTTCTTTCACATCATTGTGCTTTCATTGCTATAGTAATTAACTGTGATCTATGATCTAAACTTCAATTCAAAATCTACTTATTTTTTTTTAATTTCCAACTCAATCAAAATTTGAACTGAATAAGAAAAGGTTCTTCTCTTTCTTATAGATTAATCCAAATTTTATTTAAATAATTAACTAACATGTGGACAAAGCCTCCACCTCTCAAGTCATTTTTGTGGGAATAGTGCAACCATTAACACAACCACATATATTTTATATCAATAGAGATCTTTTCTTTGGGAATTAATCATAATAATAATTGGTTCTTTATGGTATCTCCACTACCACTCAAGCTTGAATTTACTTCAAAGCTAAATGCAATTCAAATTATGATTTATACAATTTACAATTGTTTATTTTTATATTCATAGGAACTATTTAACATTCAAATTTAACTTAGAAAACAAATATTTATAGACCAAAAATTAATAATCATTTATCATGTTTATGTGGAATTGATCAAATATCATAATATTAATTAGCGGACCAAGTGATTGTGAAAAGTAGAATTATTGTTAATTCAGCATAGCTTTTCATAATGAGGCCAATTATTGTGGAAGATGCTTGAGGCAAATCACCTTTTTTATTTTTTATTTTTTATTTTTTTTGAGTCTTAGGATGATTAGTTGACACTAAACCTAAAGGAGATTCCAAAAGTATTAGGCTCAATTTCCCAAGCCGAAAAGTCTTTATCTACTTTAAAAGTTAATTATATGCATTGGCTTCATTTATTTATTTTTACTCCATCGTACATAAAGACACAAAAATGTAAAAGTAATAATTTAAGGAATTTTAATGATATTTGATTTTCTTTTATGATAAAACCAAACATGATTTTATCAATTTCCTTAATATTTTTGTCCTTCCTTCTCGTCGGGAGACTAGAAATGTAAAAATAAATAATTTAAGAAATTTTAATTATATTTGATTTTCTTTTATGATAAAACTAAACATGATTTTATCAATTTCATTAATATTTTTGTCCTTTCTTCTTGTCGGGTTCCAAAAGAACCATAGTCATTTCCATGGAGGAAAATCATGCTCAAAAAAGATAAATTAACATATTCTAGTCATGTTCTATTGACTAGTGTGCTTCCAAAAGAGCCTTAGTAATTCAAACAAAATTCTATTGAGAATTTGAACATTTATTTCATGTCATGTTCCCAATTTAGTATAATGCTTCTCAAGGTTGACTGTATTTTCAAAACAAATTATTTTTTAAAAACAGTTAGCGAAACCGACCTTTATGGGTTGCCTTTTCTTGAAGAACAAATAAAAGGAGAAGAAGGGATTTGTTTGAACCCAAGTTTTAGTTTATTCAAAGCACGGTTTCTATTCCAACTTTGCATCTTTTTACAGATTAAGCAACACTTTGTCTCCTACACATACAAAGATGCCTTCCACACCCACCCAACAAACAATATGACATATATATATGCTGTTCTCCCCCATTGTTTTTTGCTTTGTTTTTTCAATATATGCCCTTTATAAGGCCTTCTTCCCATAAATCAAATCAAGAATCTTGAATATTGCATATGACTCCATCAATGCTAAAATGCCTAGTTGATAATGAAATAAGATACATTTGGTTCAAAGGCTAGTGATGGCCCAGAATCACTGAATTGGAGCTTGGAGTTGCTCAGTCGAGTTTGAATATCATGATCATTTCGAGCTGCTACAGAGGCTTGTCGAGGTTGAGCTGAGTCGAGGTGAGTATAATTATTTAATTTTTTTAATTGATTCGAACTTTGTTAAGTCGAGTTCGCGTATTTCAGTATTTTAGTCGAGTTCGAAAATCTGAAAGATCAGTCGAATTCGAACTGAGTTTTTAATTGATACGATTTCATGTGTCAGTCCTTAATTTCCATTTCCGAGTCGATTCTGTAAAATCTTCTTGGACTCACAAATATGAAGATGGGTGGATTTTTGTCAACAGAAATCAGCTATTCAGAGGATTTGGAAAGGATTTTTTTGGCCTGGATTAGTCCATATGCAAGGTGCCTAGACAAAAACAATAAGGCATTATCTTTGTTGATACTGATAACGTAGCCTGGTTTAGGACAAAAAAGAACCGGAAAATTAAGCGATAATTGTGACCCTTAAGTCATAAAATAATGCAGTGTGTGTGTTTAGCTAATTTTGTATTGGTGTGAACACATGGACATTTGGGAAATGCAGTATGAGTTTTTGTCTGAGTCCACATCAGTATGAGTTTCTTTAATTATTAACTTTAATGGTGTGGATAAGCATCCTACTACACTTAGAGGAGGTTGTAAACCCTTTTTTAGCCCTCTTTTTTGGATGGAGAACATGGACAAGAGAAAGGGCAAGCCAATCACAGATGGGATTTGTGTATGTTGGTCTGTCCCTGGGAATAATTAAGGGGTAGAATGGATTAATTATACACAACTTTATGGCTTATTTTGGTAACCTCTATGGTGATGACTGATGAGGGATCTTAAAAATGACCCCTGCTCCCTCTGAAGGGTTAAAATTTTATTCTTAAAAGAGAATTAAAAGTCATGGAGATGAAAAAAATTCACGGTGGAGAAAGGATACCAAGAAAGAGAATTAGTCATATAGTGAGCAGAGGAAGTTAAAAAAAAAAACTCAAAAAATAAATCAGTGAGGAAAAGGTAATTAAGAATATAACACTTGGATTTTCTCTGGAGTCCCAGAAATGATGTGTTAGTGAAGCTGGTCACAGTCAAGTCATCCTTCTCCACTACAGTCTCAAAGGGAACATGCTGCAGATTCCCCTACCGATCCTCGAAGAAGCTCTATGCTTTTACTGCTGTGAATGTAGACCAGAGGACAACGCTTTTCTTTAATGGTTGAGGCATAGATGATAGATAGGCATGTTTGTTTTTATTTTTTTATTACTGAGTGATAGCAGAGGCAGAGACAAATTGTTTAATACAGAGAAGAATTGCATATATATTTTGAATGGTAGGACATTAGTGATTTGAGTGCAGACCCCATGTGGAGACCAATTTGGCTGGTGTCTCTTGGCTGGCTTTAGCACCTGCAAAAGAAATTACCCCACAAATTGAAGTCCAACCTCTCTGCCTCCACTCATACTTTCTACCCACCTGGAGTTTGAACTTTAACTTTTAAATTAATAGAGGTGCCCTAAAAAATCCAGGTGGATTAGTTTATATGAAGTGAGTACCTTATAAACACTTAAAAAAAAGGAAGCATTTGGGGTTGGTACCCATGTGAAGACAATCATGGCTGATATGAATATTTAAGTTTGTGAGTGGAGTTTACTCCTACAATTGCTTCCATATAACCAAAATATTATATATAGTTTAACTTAATCTATCTTAAGGGTAGGCTTAGTGGGATTTTGGTCCCCTCAGGTGGTACAAGGTATGACCTTCTTTTGACCTCACTTGTCTTTCTCCATCGTTGGGTTGAATTACCTGGGCTTGTTTTCGGAATGATGGCTCTAGCTTGATGTCCACTTGACCTCAATTACCCTGTTTTTGGCTGTTCACAAGAGGAAAAGGACACAAATCTCAATGAATAGCCTGTCACATACCACATTCATTTTGGGGACTAATCACTTCTTTCTTCTCTAATTGTATTGAGCTCCAAGTAATTAAAGTATTACAGGAGGGAACCATCCATATCCCTCCCTTAAGCAAGATTCTCTAGCTCATCTACCTTAAAATAATATGCAAAAGTTCATAAAATGAGTCAAAAGATTAGTCAACCTAAATAAAATAACTGCTTGCCTATTCACAAACACATGTTATTAGTCTCTGTTTGGTTGATTTAGGCAATCATTAATCGAGATTCCAGTGCTCAAAATTAGGTAAAAACAGGACACCTACAGTGGACAATTCTGTGCATACTGTGTTGTATTCACAAATATTTTATGTGGGCAGAGGATGGTTTTCAATATGTTACTACATAAAATTTTGAATCACAATTCAGTAGTGTAGCATAAACGATATCAGCAAATCAGTAAGCATTGTCGTGGCCTATGCCATACATTTCAGAGCTCATTGCATCTGGTTTTGTTTTTATCGTACAACATGACAAGAAACCAACAAGGTACATACCATATACTAGAAGATACCATGAAAACTTAAGGCTATTGAGTGTTTGGATTCCTAGAAAACCATTAATCGAGGCTACCATTAGCATGATGTTAGCAAAGGGAGTTAAACCAAGCCCTAATGACATTTTTCTTAATTAAAAAGTACTGCTTGTGTGAAGTATGATTAGTTAGACCCAAGCACTTGAGTGTTTTCTAAGTGACCTGTACAGTTTCTCATACTGCCATGTGCCTGCTTGATAAGGAGGAAATGGAGTTGCCCTAATTTTATCAGCTCCCAGGCTTGGATGTTAGCTCACCTACCAACCAAATACAGAGAAAACATAATTAGTTGTTGAACCATATTAATCAGGGTAAATTTGATAAACATTTAGTCAAATTAAGATGGCTGTCATTAGGAGACCAGTTGTAGCTACTTAGCATTCCGCAGCACGACATTTCACCTATTCGCGCCAGTCTATCCATACAAGCACAAAATAATCAAGCCAAAGGCCCGAGATAAGCCTAAGCAGGTTCATTTAAATTCTCAATCATCAATTTTGGCTGAAACTAATAATAAAAAATTAATGAAGACCCTCATCATGGAACATAGCTACATATTTTGAGTTGCATTATAAATGAACAAATAGTTGGAGTAGGAAGTAAGAAACTTAATACCTCAATCAGAAGAGGCACAATCAACAAAATTTAACAATTACAATAATAATATTTGTGGCTTATCTTGGGGAATAGTAAATGCCAGTACAATCTCTTGGAAGTATGATTCACTCTATTCCACCAAGTTGGAAAGAGTTTAGACATTGATCTCTCATTTTTTTAAGAGGAGAAAGTCAACAATGGAGGTTCTTGGTGACCAAAGTACATTACTGGCCTCATCCCAGCTGAATTGGGGAGAGTGTGAATAGGAGGAGATGTTAATTTACTGATACATTATTCTAGGATTTAGAGACCAAATACCTAGTTCGATTACCACCTATCCAAATACTTAAGCTACTAGGGCAAAGGCCATCATATGTATATCAAAAGCTAACCTCAGACCAATCCATATGAGCCAAAACACTTTGATTTTAGAGACCCGTGCCTAGGACTGGCCAGTACTGGAAGACTAATGCTGTGCATTTAGTTTCAAACCACCGGCAATTCTACGCTTTGACTCATCAAATATTGAAAAACATATCCAGTTCAGTTAGCACCCTGCACTGGGTTATCATCGAACTTTCTTCCTGAGGGTCCAAGGATCTGACAGAAAAATCCTACAAGTAGGGCCCTTAGGCAGGTCAATTTGGAGATTAGGGACAGTCCTCATGGAGGAATAAGGAATCTTATTTTGGTTCATACTCTCAGACTCAACCATACTAAACCACCACAACCGCCCCCCCACAAAAAAAATGAAAACATCAGAAGTAACTTAAGCTCCTAATTAATCTTCAGCATCAAGCTAGCCATGTGGTCGGTTGTAATCAGCAAACAGTAAATTATTCAGCACTGAGCAAGTGGGCTTAATGACTTTAATGTCGGCAAAAAAGCTATACTTTCTTTAATATAGTGCTAACACTATATACAAATATAACCTTTAGAGTGTGATTCACTCAGCTAAACAAGTAAAAATTCTCTCAGATTGATTCTTCAGCAGACTTTCATGACTGGCAAGTTGCAAAAGTGGGCATGTCAAACGGCAACATGCTGTGATTACAAGGCATCTGTAAGGGAAAATCAAAACAGATGGTTGTCGAGGAGAAAGTTGTGCACCAAATTGGCAATCCCCTTTTTGTTTCTAGAGAAATTCTTTCAAAGAAGATCCTTTAAATGTCCTATTTCAGAAAAATTTCACATCCCCCAAGGTTTTGGAGAATGAGTTCCATAGTTGATCAAGAAACAAAATCAAGAAAATGAAACAAGTAAAACATAACACCAACCTAACAATGCACACCACGCACGCCCACACATTACATGAATCTACTTTGCACATATATATATGAGCAGGACCTTGATCCCTGATATTCCATTGATTCTCTTTTGTAGATATAATGAGAAGGCCCACAAGGAGTGCAGATAACAAGTAAGATTGGAACAAGCAATTCAGTCTCAACAAGAATTTTCCAAAGTGAAGCTACATTCTGGTCAAATGATTTTTACCATCTCCAAGCCCCCCACGGCAGTTTAAATTTGAAGGGGATGTACACATTATTGGTTAAACTCATACATAACTGCATTCTAAGCAGTAAAACCAGATAATGGATTCTCGAGAACAACATAGACACCAAAACAGGACAATTTTATTCATTGAAAAAAAAAAACACTAATCTAACCTCATGAAAGGATGAAAAATGAAGATTGGAAAAGGCAATACATTGTCATCAAAACTCAATACGTGAATACATGATTTCATTGCTGATTCCATCTCAGTTATGCTTCAGACGATTGTACCATCCTAAAATTACTTCTTTCTTGAAGAAGAAAAGGTTGTTGGTTTGGGCTTATTTAAGGGTTGAAAGGAGCAAACACAACCACAGAGTTGTGTCCACCAAAGCCAAATGAGTTAGAGATACCTGCAATAAAAGGAAGAATACAATTAGTCATTGCTACAGACATGTGCGCACACACACACACACATAGAGCACATACCAACATGAACTTCATGTTTTTTCTTCACATTTGGAACAGTATCAATTGTCACATCAGGCTCCAAGTTCTATGAAAAAAAAAAGAAATACATCAACATGAAGTCCATTAAAAAACTATAGGAATCAATTGAGAAAAAGGAATATTGGCAATCAACTAAATCCAGCATATATAAAACAGAGAAATGGGGATTGGGGGTGCAATGCATGTTGGTGATAGTTGGATGTACCCATCCAGTAGATTGCTTTTATGGTTGCTATGGCTTCCAATCCACCAGCAGCCCCAAGCCCATGTCCAATCATTGACTGAAAGAATAAGAGCAAAACAATTCCAGTTATCATAATAAGATTCACAGGTTCTCATTTTAGATTTTAAGCTAATCATATGTTAAGAAATCTCTGACATATTCCAAAGGTCTAAAGTCATTGCTTATGGGGAAATCATATTGCAGAACATCATTTATTTCATGTAGGCATATGTAGGGGATTTAGTTCTCTTGCCTTAGTCCCATTCATCTTAATCTCAGATGTGTCATGAAGACCTTCTTGATGGCATTGACTCTGCCAAATCCTGCAGAGTTGAGTATTTGCATGAGCATTCACATAGTTCACCTAACATACATTTAACCATCTCTAAGTCAGAACTAAGAAGATGATTGTGGAAATGATTCAATTTGTCAGTGTAAAGTGTTTTACCTCTTCTGGTGAAACTCCAGCATCTTCCAAACTCTTGGTTATGCATGAAGAAACTCCAAGACCATCTGAGCGGGGATCGGTCATATGATGAGCATCACATGTAATAGCACCTCCCAAATACTCTGCAATTATATTAGCTCCTCTTTTTGTTGCATGCTCCAAGCTCTCCATAATCTTTTTCAATAATGAACCAAACTCAGTAAATTTTGAAGTCCCAAATTCAAATGAAACTAAGATACAGCCTAACATAAATGAGTTGTTAAGATACTACAAATTGAGAAATGAAATAAGGCCCAATTTCGTTAGTACCAGCACACCAGAGCCCTCTCCCATGACAAAGCCATCACGATCTTTGTCCCATGGTCTAGAGGCTTTCTGAGGGTCATCATTTCTTTGAGACAAAGCCCGACAAGCTATAAAGCCACCAACCCCAGTAGGCATGATGGCAGCCTCAGTCCCACCAGCTACCATGATATCTGCTTCACCTCTTCTAATGTGATTTGCAGCTGCATAACATTAATTTACGTAGCACAAGCTGTTGAAATAGATAGTGGGCCCCATTAAGCCAGTATCTATAGCTAACAATGCTGAACCCATATTGGTGATGGAGTAAAGGGATGAAAAACAGGTTATCTTCTTATATATCCCTTTTGGATAAGAGATTCAACTCCATTGCTAAGTATTAGATTAAAGCCTCCCCATGCCTGTTCCCAACAGAACACCAATTCTTGACCTGTCCATCTGCATTTACAACTCTAGTTACATTTTGGCATAGTAACATCTGAACTACACACAATTTGTAAGCAGTTACCTATGACTTACAGTTCCAAGGACTTCAGGTCCAAGGTTGCCATCGTCAAGGGCTCTCCTGCCAGCAACTAAACAGTACCTCCAGCAATCATCAAGTCGCCGATCATTTTCTATCAATGTAGCCTTTGGAAGAGAAATCACTGATTTGACCGCCAAACCGGACAGAAAAGTTTGAAGCATCAAACCTGTCAATTAGGCTAATCCCACTCACTCCTTCTAGGAGTTTATTGTAGAATGTATCAATGTCACTACCAAAAACTGAAACAAGGCCCATTCCTGTTATGACAACTCTCTTCTTGGGATCTTTTTCCCTCTTGGGAGAAGAAACAGTTCGAGAAACCATAGCCCTAATTGTTCTGCATTTCCAAGCTATGAATAGGAAACTGAATCAAAATCAAACCCCTAAAATGGAAAAGCAAAATATCTCCACGTAGATTCTGGTATATCTAGAGTAGTTTCAGTGAAGAAAAGAATTGTAAAGTACCAATAATACTCATTTCTGGATAAATTTTCAGAATTCCTTATTCTGCCTCTCAATAAACAGAGAAGAGGCATCAAAGGGCAAATAAGGATTAAGAATGATGGAGCTTATACCCACATCAAGAAAACTAGAACCCATTAAGTTCCATTTCCATAAACACATTATTCTAGGGTGTGCTTCAGAATCACATTCAATAATTCATCCATCCTCTCTCTTTCTTGCCAATATTTCTAAATGAAACATATATATAAAACGTCATGAAAAAACTATTCCCCAAGAAAAAAAAACAAACAAACAAACAAAGGCCCAATGTAACATTCAGACAAGATTGAAAATGGAGGAATGGGGAAAACCCACCTGGTGATGAAATCGAGCCACTTGGCCTAACCATAGCTTTAGCCATTTGCTTGCTCTCCACTGATCTGAGCCCATGGTACTGAACCAGGGACCCTGATTCTTTCCCTCTGACACACACGCCAGAAGAAAAAATCCCAGCAAAAGATGACATCCTTCTCTCCACTTTCTACACTCTTCTTTTCCCTTTTCCTAAACACCTATACTGATGTGATAGATATAGAGAGACACGGGGAGACTAATAGACTTTGGAGTATCAGTAGAAGATGAAACACAAAGGGGATACTTGCAATGGAAATAGGTTGGAGAGTTCGCCCACCTATTGTGAACAAAGCTGGCGATGAATCCAATGCAGAAAATCTGCTATTCTTTTCTTCTCCTTTCAATCTTTCCAAGCAACCATTTCCTATAAACAGCTTAACTACCCGAATCCACATCGTCAATTTCATCTGCCCTTTCGGCGGTTAATAACGAGAATTGCATGCTACTTAAAAGGGCCGGTTTGGGAAGCCTTTAGAGTGGGCCTTAAACCCGTCTGGCACATGCTTTCTGAACCTGAATTTTGGTTGGTTGGCCAACTTGGCGTAAGTTTTTTTAATGTCACTGAGATTGAGTTTTGGGCAAAAATAATCTTTATGAGGAAAAAAAAAGATGTTAATTCAACGGCCATGTTATGTATAAACCAAACCTTTTTTCCCATGAATTGAATAATATGTTTTGTCCTAAGATAAAAATAACACATTTAGAGTAGTTTTAGAACAATAGACTATCATTAAAAGTTCTTTTTTTAATTGGTTAAAGGACATGATATACATACTAAACCTAAAGTTTAACATGATATTAGTGGAAAGGACTCAAATTCCTTTCAAAACAATTTTTATTATTTCTCTAATGAATATTGATGAATAAAAAGAAAAAAAAAAATCTCTCCCCTTTCTTTACAAGCCTCTACATTATATACCGATTTTAGAGAATACATCATGGGTCACTACGAGTGGTCCGCAATTCATGGCGTAATGCTCATTGTAGTGGGACATGGAGTCGTGGGCGACCGTGTCAAGGGACTCCATGAATGTCCATGCATAAACTAAATTATGATTGTTTCCTTGGTGCCCGAAGTGACTTGGTCCAAAGGTCATGTTCTCGATCTCTCTGAAGCCCGAGGTTGTCAAGATTGTAGCATGTCAGGCTATGAGTCGTCGCTTGATAGTCATTCACATCGATTGACTCGATTAATAAATGAGGTTGTATTCGGATCTTAATTTGAACTCGGGTCAACCGATGCGTGATCATCATATGACATACGACTTATCTCATTACACTAGCCCCCTTATCGTCGTTGCAAGCCATTAGGGTTGTAATGATGTTACACACTTCGATCTTTGTGCGTTTCTGAGTCATGATTGCTCTGTCGCCTCCATGATCATGCCTTATAAAGATGGTAGTTCGATTAGAAACTGCGATTGGCGTGTTCATCAATACTTGACCAACGCACCCCAATGCTGATTTTGAATGTCTCGCCCATAGTGCTGATATGTTTTAGTTTAAATATCTTCCAAGTTCTCCTTTGGGGGATTTCTTGCCTGTGTTTATCGGAGAGCTCTTATGTTCTATTTCTTCATTTTCCTAGGTTGCGCCTCTATAATGGTTTCTTCTACGCAACTATCAACCCATGTTCTACAACCATTTGAAGGTAAGATGAACTTTGATCACAGAAATTTAGAGGCCGGTAGCCTTTGGTGTCCAGAGACCAACCATTTAGTGGTCTTTGCAATTGGGGTTTTTTTTAGGTCTTTGTTAGGTGTGCTTTAGGTTAGCTTTATTAATGCAAAACATAGCATAATTCATGTTTTTGATGCTAACTAAGCACCCTTCTTACTCATTTTCATGTCTAACCTCCTATATTTGTGTATTTTGTAGAAACGAAGAAAATGAGACGAAAAACAAGTAATTTAGGCAAGAATTGAAGAATCTATGCATGAAACGAAGCCATGGTCGCAACCACAGTCAAGTGGTCGCGACCACATAACAAAGAGATGAAAAATTTGTTTTCAACAAAGTTTCAATGTAATTAGCGACCATGTTTGATGTGGTCGACCATGAAATTCGTGACCATGGCATACTGTTCGTGACTGACTATGCGGTGTGGTTTCGACCATGGAGTTTTCTTTTTAACTTTTTATTCAAACTTTTCTAAGTAGTCATGACCACATGATGTTTGGCCCAAGAACTTTCCATTTTTGGGCTCGTTTTGGCCCATTTTTCAATGTTTATTTTAAAGTCATTTTTCACTCTTTTCTAGGGTTCAAACTTGGAGAGAGGGAAGCTCTCTTCTAGGGTTTCTTCTCCTTGAAGTTTTGTTCCATTTTTAGGTTAGGTTTTCTTTGAATTTCTTAGATTTTGGTTTTATTTACTTGAGAAACTTGCTTTGTAATTGATTATTGTTAAAGGAAGAGCGACCTTCTGGAGAGTGGATTTCGACTTGGAGCTTAGGATTGAAGATGTTGCGAAGCAACCTTTGTTTTTATGTTTCTATCTCTACTCCTTTTGATGTTTACGAGTTTATGTTTGTCATTAACATGAATTTGTAGGTTTGATGGCTGAAATGATAGGCTAAACATTTCATAGAATTCGATTATCAAATTTGATGTTAGATTCGTTACAATCTTTAGTTTGGTTGGATGGTTTATGCTTTGTTGTATTTTAGTGTTAATACTTTGAATACTAAAGTTTTGGTTAGTGATACATGCTAAAATCGGATCTTCAATCCTCTTACTAGGGTATCCTTGGTAGCGGCTTGGATTAAGCCTAAAATATGAGTTCCCGATTCTCGTAAGGGCGTGGATCGGTCGCAGGGATTTGAATTAACTTAGTCAAAGAGGCTTAGGGAATTAGAAATGTCTAGTACTAAGTGGATTTCACTAGGAGGGGCACCAAATGTATAAAGTAGGGATTAGTAAGGAAGGCCTTCATGACCAATCAGGAAAACAGTCTAGGCAGGTTTTATTGTAAAAGCGTCTTCATGACCAATAGGGCTCTCGAGGTCAAAATTGCCTTTGAAAGTATCAAATACTGTCGACTGAAGGACATAACTGTGAATAGGTGGATGGTGCGAGAAAATACAAGGGGGAACACGAAAGTAGCATCCTTGTCACCAGTAACCTCGGACGATTGAGTTATAAATTCCTCAGCTGAGCCTTATCTCAGATGAATCATATCTAGTTCCTCCATTAGTTTTCTTTAAGCTTTGTTGAAGTACTCAGTTTTCACAAATCACTATGTTTTTGTTTAGTTTAGTTTTATTAATTTTACAATTTCACCTAAATCATTGAGTCGCTTCCAGATAATTATGCGACTTTAGTAAGCAAGGGTACTTAATCTTCACTAAAACCACACCTTCCTTATGGGAACGATCTTGGTTGTGGTGAAAACCATATTATTACCGTCGCGACACATGCACGCTGCGGTTAGCAACAAGTTTTAAGCGCCATTGCCTAGAGGTGACAAGTCTTCGACCCAATGTTGCCTTGACTTAACAAGTTTTTGGTGCCCCTGTCGGGTACCTAACAAGTCTTTGGCGATAAACCAACAACTCAACAAATTTTTGGTGCTATTGCTAGGGACTGACAACTCTTCGATGATGTTGCCAACGACTTAACAAGTTTTTGGTGCCCCTGTCGGGTACCTAACAAGTCTTTGGCGATAAACGACAACTTCAGTAAATTTTGGTGCTATTCTTGGGGTGACAACTCTTCGATGATGGTACTTAACTGACTTAATAGTCTTCTCCTTTAAGGCGGATGAGTTACCTTGGTGGATTTTCGAGCCGTATAAGGTGGCGGAGGAACTTCGAAGGATGGCGAGGAAGATAGCGTTGGAAGCAGCGTGAGCCGAGGCACCGTCGTAAAAGCTCTTACGGGGGCCGTTCCGCCGCGTGTTGTCTTAGAGTCATAGCGTGGCTTCGGACATTAGGAGCCTCGGTGACGTATTTTGGAAAAAAAAAATTCTTTCATCCCTCGCGTTCGAGTTTCTTTTCTTCCTCGAGACCTTGTTTTAAGCGAGATTTGTCTGAGAATGGGAATGGAGATAATTTCATGCTACCAGATTCATATAAGTGAAGGGTTGAGGTTCCCCCTTGCCCCCTTTTGTTGTTTGGTGCTTGGGGGTGTGCAAAGGATCCCATGCTCCGAGAATTTCGTGTGAACATGGATCTCGATGTAGGTTTGGTGCTTGGATCTGAGCCTTATTCTATCCCTGCCTTTATGGTTTGCCAAAAGGGGATGTACTTAACTTTGTTTATTATGGATTGTGTGGGCAGGTAGCTTGATTCGGGGGAAGCTCGTCGACGATCTAAGTCCAGCTTAGTTCGACTCGTTGGTAAAGTTACTAAGTCTCCCGAGCACTGAGAGGGACTTTAGACATCTTTTAATGCCATCAAATCTTCGAGAGGTATTTGACTACCCGAAGGAGTTTATACTCTCGAAGGTGCCACGACTAAACTTTGAGGGCTCAAGGGACGCTCGAGCAAGAGAGAGGGTTTAGAGTTGACTTCTTACCCGAATTAAGGAAGCATCCGAGGAGATGGTGGGAGGTGACCTTGGAGATTCGTATCCGTTCGTCGCTCCCCCCTCTCGAGATTCACTATCGACTCGACTAAAAAGACCGAGGGAGTTGGAGACGGATACCATGTCGAGTTAATTGACAGGCGCTGAATGCGAACAAGAGGGGGAGCTTGATTCCCAATCGGGAAGGCTGCTCGAGCAACCACTTAATCGCCTAAGGAACGTTGACCTCCCTCCTAACCTCGGGGAGGGATAGTGGAGGGTGGAGGGTGGAGGGTGGAGGGTGGTGAGTCGTGCCCCCTCCCGCTAGAAAAGTCGCGGTGGCGTAAAGGAAAGAGAGAGCGATGGCATCTTAAGGAAGTCCCTTTCGCTTGTGGAAATGGCGTCCCCCACCTTAGGAGTTACAGGTTGGCGCGAGGAAAGAGGAAGCGTTGGCATCTTGAGGGTCCCTTCACCCGTGAGAAGGGCCGACATTCCCTCATAGAGGTGCTTATGTTAGACTTATCCATTTGTTCGAGTCTGACTCTTGAAGGACTTAGACGAGGAGGTGATCTCCTCATTAGGAGCATTCTATGGGCATGAGGCTTTGAAGGGGGTGCAAGAGCTTTTGAAGAATGCAACCCCCTTCAAGATGACAACCTTGATAAGCATCCACTTCTACCTTGGTTTATTGTTTACACTTTTTGGTCTCTTCCTGATATAGCGATTGTTGAAGATGAGCATGTTTGGCGCCTATATGGCGAAGTATTATGATGTACGGAAACACAAGCTAAGTCATCTGTCTCATCTGAGAGAGGGGGCCCGAGAGATGTACAACAAGGTGTAGGGAGAGTCTCGGGTTCCACGGTAGAAAGGATGCGGAGAAGCTGGATGAAATTAGGTCGATTGCTTGAGCGTGTTTGTCTAGAATTGAAGAAAGTATCGAAGCTAGAGGCCAATGTGAGTGAATTGTAGAAGACCAGTCTCTAAGCTATGCATTATTCACCAAGTCAAAATAAAAAGATTGTGTGGCCTCCACCTAATGGAGATAGAACGAAAAGATGTTTTTTTTGTGAAGTTGAGAAGGTGCGGGAGCATCGAACTATGGAAGCCATCTGATACCAAAATTGCTGGTATTTATCAGGATTAGTACGAGCTTGGCTATTGGGCTGGATATGCGGATGCGGAAGCGGAGTGGATGTTCCTTGCGTGGTGACTAGAGCTGTCACGGAGAGTTCTCTCAATTCCCGCCACGATCTGAAGATTGTTGGCCGTGTGAAAGTTAGAATGCGAGGGGACCAACAGGGGAGGGGACTTCCAAAACTACGAGGGTGGCTAACATGGAGCCTATCGTCATTATATTGCAAGAGTTCCCAACTAATGTAACTGAGCCACTAGCACCTCCTCTTCAAATTTGATTAGGCTTTCTTGGGCCGTGACCTCCTCTTGGAAATGTATCTTAAAAAATTACGATTGTCATGTTTTGTCATATTAAAAGTTGCTGTATGGACTTATCTTTGCCAGGAGCTAAGGCTGGATTGAGAAATTGCCATGAGCTTATTACAATCAATCTCATGAAAATGGAGAAATAATGCCTATAGGGACTATCTTGCCCAGAGGTCTCAGAAGTGTCAAAACTAGCAGCTAAAGACTTAAAATAATCGTCTCATAGAGTGGAGAAATAAAACACAGCAGGAACATCTTTGCAGGCCTAGGGCCGGATGTTAAAGCAAAAGCAATCACATCTCATGAGAATGGAGAAATAAAGCATGTCTTGGACTTAGCACAGGAGTCTAAGATTAGTCGAAGGCTAGCCGCCAAAGGCATAAAATAATCATCTCATGAAAATTGAGAAATAAAGCTTGTAGGGACTTATGCTACCCGAGGCCTAGGGTCGTCAAGGGTTAGTCGCCAAAGGCATGAAATAATCATCTCATGAAAATAGAGAAATAAAGCCTGTAGGGATTTATGTTGTCCGAGGCCTAAGGCCTTCGAGGGCATGCCTCCAAAGGCATAAAATAATCATCTCATGAAAATGGAGAAATAAAGTAACTTTTATTTGTTCACTAGAACAAGGATACAAACATCTAGTGATGTGGAGAATTCTTTTGAAAATACTTCTTGAATAAAAGTAGGAGTTCTAGGGGGCTGTCTTTCTACTAGGATTGTATTAGCGTCGCACCTTTGGATCCCGTATCGTGATTATGAAGGACCCTTCCAATTTGGTTTTAGTTTTCCCTCCTCGAAAGTACGTCGAATGACAAGATCACTCTTATTGAAAGCTCTGGGATTGATGAGTTGTTTCCCTTTGGAGAAAGGCTTGCGATGATGCGGCCATTACATTGGTTGTTCGATCTCTCTTCTCTTCATGCTCGTCTAGGGGGAGAGAGAGTATCGCTAGTGTGTAGGGTTTCAAGCCCGGACTCAAAAGGAATCAAAGCTTCGGTTCCAAATGCAAACTCATCTGGGGTTTTTGATGGGATTTATTTCGGAGTTATGTGATATACGAGAATGCAATAGGGGCTCGTCACACCCACTTTCCTTTTCTTAGATGTCGACCTTTGAATAGTCAAGTAATGTTTTGTTCATCCGCTGACAGTGGTTGGATTGAGGATTCCGAGGTGTGGAATAAATTTTTTCTTCCATAGTCGGTATAAAATTGTTGAAACGGCTTGCTAATGAACTATGAGCCATTTTAAAGACGATAGAATAGGGACCTCAGTGATAAAATGTTCCTTCCTGAGCGTTAAATGGCTTGCCTTAATCTATGCATAGGCCTCTACTTCTACCCATTTTGCGAAAGGTAATCTATGGCCACCAAGATGAATTTTCTTTGACTAGTAGCCTGGGGTAACATACTCAGAATATCAATACCCTACTTGTAGAAAGGCCATGGACCTAACATAAAGTGAAATGTCATGGTTGGGGCATGGATAATATTGTCGAATTTTTGGTAGGTGTCACAATTTTTCACGAACAGCTTGGACTCTTGCTTCATTAAGGTCAATAGAAACCCTGTGTCATAATCCTATGACATAGTGATCGTCCGCTAATATAGGTTCCACAAATGCCTTCATGAACTTGTTCAATGATATGTTTTGCCTCATCGAGCGACACGTACCTCTAGTATGGCTAGGAAAATGATAACCTGTACAAAATATCGTTAATCAAAGTGTACCTAGCTGCTCGAGCTTCAACTTTTACAACCTCACTTTTGTCTTCGGGCAAGATCCAGTTTCTCAAATAACTCAAAATAGGAATGTCGAGAGCAATCAGTTTGAATCTCGAATTTAGCGAGTTCTTTGCATTATAAATAGATGGATAAGCCATAATATTCAACTCCACGTGGCAAGGGTACAGTGAGCTGGATGCTAAGTTGGTGAGGGCATCAACCATTCGATTTTATGATCTTAGGACTTGATCCACTATTAATTTTGTGAATCCAACAATAAGTGATTGAGCCAACTTCAAATATTGCTTCATTCATCCATTTTTGGCCTCGTATTCTCCTCAAACTGAGATGCTACTAACCACGAGTCACATATGAGTTCTAAGTTCATGATCGAAAGTTCCTTAGCCAGTCGTAGTCCAAGCAATACAGCTTCATATTTGGCTTCATTATTGGAGGCATCGAATGCAAACTTGACAGCCTGAGCAATGGATAAGCCCTTTGAGGATTATAGAACCATACCAGCTCCCCCTCCTACTGCTTTGGACTAACCATCGGTCTCAAGGATCCATAATGTTTAACCGATTCTCGAGGTTGCACGTCCGACATTTCAACTATGAAGTCAACAAGGACCTGACCTTTAATAGCGGATCTCGAGTGGTATTCGATATCGAACTCACTTAACTCAACGACCCATTTCAAGAGCTGTCCCGAAGCATTTGGTTTGTGGGCGCCGGCTGTCGGATAGCTAGTGAAGGCAGTTGCAAGTGTGGGCTTGGAAATATGGGCGTAACTTCTTTGTTGCCATCCGAGGGCTAACGCGATTTGTTCAAAGTCGGTGTATCTAGTTTCTGCATCCGTGCGTATTTTTTCACAGTGGCGACTTACGTTCTTAGTCTCCGTCAGAACCTTACTAGAGTTGCACTCCGCGGGCTGTAGTTGGCGACGGATAGGTAGAATTCCTCGCCATCAATAGGTTGAGACAAAGATAGGGGGGAGGCGATATATTCCTTGATGGAATGAAAGGCCTTGTCACATTATGGTCCACACCCTTGAGAAGCCAGCACCTTAGCGTGAGCGATCGAAGGCGGTCTGAGATATTTGGAGGCAATGAACTTGTGTGTAGCTAATTTACTTGTGAGTCTGCGTGCGCTGTAGTTATAGGGGGTTGCATTGGCATTTTCGATGAAAGCCGACTTGATTGGGGACCATTTAGTTCCTCTTGGCTAACGGAACCTGAAATTCACGATCCGACCCCAGTGCGCCTATCTGAGATTCAATCGTAAATGGTCAAACCTCATCAATTGGTAACTCTCATCATAGAGTAAAGGCTAAATGGTCTTCGATATTTCGATTTGACGGCTATGTCGTCGATATCTACAAAACCAAGGTTTTCCCATCAGAGGTTAAAAAATACAGGACATCATGCGTTGGTAGGTGGCTCCGACGTTCTTAAGACTAAGAGGCATTACGTTGTAACAATACATCCTTGTTGGTGTAAAACCCGGGAAAATTCTAATTTTCTGAAAAATGGTAAAATGGTAATTTCGGTAAAAATCCAGAATTTTTCTATATCTCAAATGACGAAATGGACTTCACCATTGGAATCGTCTCGTAAAATCTAGCTCCCACGTCGAATTTCGTCGAATTAGAGACAGGTTGGAATTCCCGCGTTTTTAGGCGTCGTGTGTCAGTGCGTAAAGCCGAACTTGTGAAGGCATGTGATGTAATGAGTCGCTCTTAAATGTACTGCATGTGACACATGTTGTATGATTAGTGAGATGATGGAGATGAATGGCTTAGATTAAGCCATGTGTCAAATAGTGAAATGAAGGGACAGATGAAATTATTGAAAAGTTAAATGAATAAGACAAAAAGAAGAATAGTTTTCTTCTCCAAAAAGAAAGCAAAAAACGTGCAGTGAGTTGTGGTTTGAGTTTTTAGAGAGAGAGTGTGTGACTTCTCTCTAGATTCTGCTTGGGTCGGACCGTGGAGTTCTCGACCAGACAAAGCAAAGTCGTCACAGCGGCTAAAGGCTACGTGTGGACACCGATTTGGTAGAGTTCACGGCTTTCAAGGTAGGGATCTTTTCCTACCTGGTTTATTATTTGGCTAGAACCATTTTATGGATGAGGATTTGTAGAGGCACGGATGGCGGGTATTATCGATCGAAATCTTTTGAGCCAGGAGTGGAGAAAATCCTACTTATTGTGGTCGTGAGCAGATTTTGACCCAAAGGGTTTCAACATTCACATGATATGTTCAATGTGATTGTTGTGTGGTTTGGGTGATTCAAAATGAATTGCTTGATTTATTAGATCTTCCCGTGTGATCTAATTTTGGGTATTATTATTATACAAAATTGAATAACATAGATTGTGTGAATTAGTATGTTAATATACATGAAAAATATATTAGTATGAATATTTTGGAATTGGCATGTCATTCCATATGTAGGGGCACCACTAGATGGTAGGTGTGGTACATGACATAGAAAAAATAGAAAGAAAAATGAAAACGGTTGTGAAAGGAATTTCGGAAGATTTTCGAAGAATTGCGGCAGAGAGTATGATCCAACCGGTTCCATCTCGAGTGACCCTTATTTATTGGAAAAATTATCCAACAATTCGCACCGAATGGTAGTCGATATCTTCTGAGGCTTCATTAGTGTGTTTTAAGAACAAAAAGCTTTTGTTTTGAAAACTATAATTTTACTCGCATTTGGCTTAGGCATGTGTGAGGGAGTCGGTGAGGACTCGAGACATGAGATTGTGCATGTACACATTCAAGCAGGATCATGTATTTGCTTAAGTGTGATTGTTTGCCATGACATGTGTACTTAGGTGGGGAGTAACCCATGTAGGAAATTATCACTACTAGGCATTGCTCACCTTGTCGAGGGATCATTATTTCAGGTATAGGGAATGTACAGGAGGACGACGCTCACTAAAGGCCGCGTTTGAGAAGAAAGCCGACATGTGGCTTTGGTAGATACTTTTGTATAACATGTATTAGAATTTTAAATTTTAATATATGTTTTGAATTAAGAGTGATTTCTTAACTCTTGAACCATGTAATATAGTTGGTTGGATATTTTTTTAGTGAGTATTGATGCATTGGCCGTGCATGATTTTCATTTACAATTGTATATGGACCAGATGTGGTCTTTGTAAAATATTAGGACGAGGTTGAGTATGAGTTAAGGGCATGTTGTATTTTGGTAGAATACAAAGGGAGACTCGCCTGATTTTCATAAGTAGTGTTGGGTTGCAGGCGCCACCTAATATTTCACGGGTTGTGGTCTTGGACCCCACGGAAATGGCGTCACGGAGTTGGAGTTATGAATGTTGTGTTTGCCGAATCGGGGGGAAACATCAGGATCTAATTGTAGCTATAGTATGCGTCAAGGAAGATAGAAGCTCATGCCCAGCTGTTGCATCTACTATCTGATCGATGCATGGGAGAAGAAAAGTGTGACGCCCCCAACCCGGCACTTGGTGTCAAGCGAGGGTGTCATCATTTTTTTATTTTTTTATTTTTTTATAAACTTATAGCCTTTAAGCTTGTTCAATCATATAATGTTAAACACTTAGCAGTACATATCTGTAGTGGATTACAAAATATACAAGCTCCATACACATGAGGTGTTCAACATTTTAATATTACATTGCTTCATTTTTTTACAAACAGCAAAAGGATATTACATATACAAAATAGACCCGAAAAGTCTTAGTGAGCACCTAATGATGTGTTGACATGAGGAAATGAATCTGGGACATCTGTCCTCTTGCCTCTGCTTTCGTACCTACACGGATGAAAACCCGTGCTAAGCTTTACGCTTAGTGGGAATAACTTGTGGACGACCACTAATAAGAGTCATCTCACTTTACACATTTACATATACATATAACATATCATATACTTATGTCATATTCTATACTTGTCATATACATATGCTTATATATGTTCCCGCATACTCATTTACATGCTTATGCAATCTTATACTTTCTTATCATATCATGTTTCATTTGGAGGCGTTTACATTTTCTTCTTGTTCTTGTCAACATGTACTTGTCACTTTGTTTACATATCATCATAGCAATGATATCTTCCTCATATCATGTCATGTACTTTATCATTTCGAATCATTTGCATATACTTGTCATTTTGTTTCATGTTTCATGCATAAACCTTAAGTAGATAAAGGAAACTATAAGGGCACAGAAGGCATTAGCCTCCTTTGTCTGAAATAGTGGTCTATAAAGGCCCGAAGATGCTATTATCATTGTGTGAGATGATAATGAATCTATAAGGAGCTCGAAAGTTATCATTATGCTGAGACAATGACCATCTATAATGGCCATTATTGTAATGACCCAAACGGGCCAATTGGTCAACTATATTTGTAGACTTGTTTCCACTAATAGGCATGCCAATCTATCCACTACCGGGTTCTAAAGCGAGACAATCCATGTGTATTTTATGTTGATTACATATCTCATATTCCCAAATAATTCTTGTCATCCGGTAATCATATTCGATATTTACAATCATTTATTCGTATTTTTCATTTTCATATCATTATATGCATGAATAACTATGGTTACCATGTATGCTTATAATTTGTTATGGTCTGTAATATGAATAATTATGGTTGCAGTAGGGCCCTCTTGTTTTCGTGATTTACGGACTGTATGGGTTCGATTTCGTCATGCTATATGGGTTTGGATTCTTGACTCAATGGGATTTTTATAGAGTCCAAGAACACCAAAAACGGAGTTCGGAAGAAAAAGTTATCACCGTCCGAAGTTGGAGGTCACACATGAGTAGCCAATCTAGTGAATGACCTGTATCGGCGGTATAGCTTTGGAAAAACCTAGATTTTAGTAGGGTTATATTCACCTACTATCCTTCATAAGTATATGGTTAGAATCTTGACTCAATGGGCTTTCCATAGAGTTTAAGAACACCCGAAACGGAGTTCGGATGAAGAAGTTATGGTCATCCGAAGTTGGAGGCCAACAATTAGAAAAATGACAATTGTGTCCACATTGCTTGCCCGCAGCGTGTTGCTCCACTTTGGATGAATTTCTGAGCCTAAAGGGTTCGGAATTTGGATATACTTATTTCAAGGAGATATATTCTCCTATAAGTCTAGTTTACCCAAAAATTTGAATCACTCAATTCGAATGAGTGATGACCAAGTTATGGCCAAAACAAAAACATGAGTTTTGGAAAGTACAAGCGACATCTCCTAAAACCCCAATATGTCCTTAATACAAATATTCCTCAGGTAAGAGTTATAATCCAACCAACCCAAGACCGAAGATGAACCTAAAACAGAAAATGAATCACACGGAATTCCAAATTCCTTTGAATGAACCCAGTTTGTCGAAATGTTCCTTTGAAAATCACTTATCCTTACTAGTGTGCAAAATCCATACAAAATCGAACTAATGCATAAAAACCCATACTTCTATACCTTTGCTCTTCTCTTCCTTCTTCTTCCTCTTCTTCTCTTATTTTTTCTCTTCTTTGCTCCAAACGTGAAGCCCCCTAGAATGTGAGACCAAATTTGGTCTTTATCCCCTTTTGATATTTTTAAATTTTCCTTTATTACTTTTTAATCTTTATACTCTCTTCTATTTGAAACCCAATTTTTCTTATTTCTATAATGGCATATCCTCTTCTCATATGATGGTAATGCTTTCGTTGGGTGAATCCAGGTGAGTTCCAAAACGGCATTGAAGGAGAGGTCTCATCAATCATTATGAGTGGGACCAAGGCGATGAATGGTTCTACGAGCGATGGCACTATCTCCCCGATGAGTTGAGTGCGATCCATTGAAACGGCTAACACCCTCCTTGGATTCACGAAGATTATCCGACTTGTAGCCTTGAATGCGACCAAGGTGGGTAGGTAAAGTGCGACAACATTGCTAGGATAGACCAATATATGCTTCATCAGGTGTTTTTCGACCTCTAAGGTTAGAATAAGTGCATGTCATGGGGCATATATAACTACCTTAGGGGGGATTCTGTAAGACCGGAGAAATTCCAATTTCTGGAATAAGGACAAAATCGTAATTTCGATTACAAAATTGTAATTTCGGTTAAAAATCCGTAATTAATTCTCTAGATCTTGGATGATGACGGATTGCAGTTTGGAGATAGATCTCGCAAAATCTAGCTGCTTACGTAAGAATTTAAGTAATATTACGAGAGACGGTCGGGTCGACAAGTTTTTCGAGGCATCACCGGTTCGGGTCTTTGTAAAGCGATTTTCGATGTTGAAAGTCATATATAACACGACTCATGTGCCATAAATTGGTATGAGTAGAAATGATGAAAATGGACGGCCGAGATAGTCAGAATATCTCAATCCCGGTAAAAGGGACATAATGGTCATTTTAGAATTTGATTTTAAATTATTTTAAATGGCAGTATGATAAAGTCTTCTTCTCGCTTCAAAAGAAGCGAAAACGTGAGATGGAGATTTTCGGACAATAGCCATTCGTTTGAGAGCTTTTTAGAGAGAGAGGGTGTTTCTCTCTAGAATATCGGAAGATCCAACCGTCGGCGGTCTTCGGGCGAAAGGAAAAAACGTTCTCTGGGACGGGCTACGCAGACTGCAGGATCGGGAGTTTCTTCGCTCAGCAGAGTGGGGATTTTCTTCCTACTTGGTTTTACTCTCATTTAAATGTTTTACTAATGTTTCGGTTGAATGAGACCTTGAACGACGTTTGATCGATCAAAAGTATGTGTAGAATTATTAGTAATTTTTAGAAACTTTTAGAGGCCGTTTACATGCGGTGCGTAGGTATGGGTTGTTTGGGTGTAGGTTGTATTGTTTGTGTATTGAATAGTTTGCTTAGTATGCATTGCATTGGGCGGAATGGCGGTAGTTAACGAGTTCACAAAGGTGAGCAGTTGATTAATGATTTTCGGGGAATAATGTAGGGTTTCATTATTCGAAACAGTGTTCTAAGAAAATATTTTCGTGAAATTATGTGTTTGGTTGTAATTCGAATCGAATTACGTATTGTTTTAAAACGTTAAATACAGTGAGCTAATTTTGATGTTTGAAATGATAATCACCTAACATGTTTGTGTGATTTAATTTTTATGCGAGTATATTCACGTTTATATATTTGCATGTGATTAGACTGTGTTGGAATTTGCATACATGCATTCCATATGCACTGGAACATCCTAGGACTATAGGAGTTAGTGCATGAGATTAGTCTAGAGAAAATGTTCGGAGGATAGTCTAAAATGTTAAATATTCAGAGGGTTGTCTAAAAACATTAAATATCGGAGTAGTCTGACAAGATAATATCAATCGTCGGAGGAGGCGGCCCGATTGATATTCATGGAGGAGTAGTCCACAAGCATTTAATATATCAATCGTCGGGCGCTGATTGATATATATACATCGGAGGGTTGTCCACCTAATAAAACAATAATTCTCATACAAGGCTTAGGCGAGTGTGAAGTGAGTGAGGACTCGGGATGCGGAGTTAGTCATGTAGACATTCAAAGTAGGATCATGCATTTGCTTGGATGTGTTTGCTGGAGCATTCTTGGCTATGACAGGTGAGTGGCCAGCTTAGGCGATTCTCCTGCGGGCTTTAGCTCACCAGTGTCGGTTCCCCTTTATTTTACGGTACGGGGGCGTGCGAGGACGGCTCGTCCTAGAGGCTGATTAGAAGAAAGCCCGGATTGGCTTTGGCTTTGGCCCGATATTTACATGTATTAGAATTTGAGTATTTTAATATATGTTGTACAAGTAAAACATTTGAACTCTTGCCAAGCATTAAGGTATATGGTTGGATTCATAGTTGATATATATGTTGAAGTCTTTGTTTATGGGCTCAGTGGCCGTATTGGATATAAATTTAAATATATATTGAATTTGTTTGGGATAGGATCCATAGGTTTTATATTTGCGAAACTCCCGATACAAAGGAGACTTTGCTGATTTTCTAAAGTGGCGTCAGATGGCTCATTACTCCATGTATTCCGCAGCGGGTTGTGGGTAGTCAACGGACCCCGATGGGCGTCACGGCAGTATCGAGCTTAGGTATCACGAGATACCTAGGGAGCTCGGGTTGGGTATCCATCACCACTGGGTGGTTTGATGTGGAGTATAGGTATATGGAAACCTATGGATAGAAAATTTGGGCTTAGGCCATGGTTGAGGAAGAGCATCACCACTAGGTGTGGTTTGATGTTGAGTTTAGGTATGGGATTACCTAGGAAAATCACGGGACAAAACTAGGACACTACGTGCACGTGTGTTGATGTGTTTTGTGTGATTTGGTGAAGTATTGTGTGATTGATGAAATGTTGTGTGAATATTTGATGATTGGTGTGTATACCATGTCATGGTGTGTGTTGGTGTCTTGACATGTTTTGGGTGTTGAAGTTGGCCTATTGTGCTTGGTGATTAGCACATGGAAGTGTAAAGAAAATATTTTAGAAAATATTTTGGTGAGTGCAGTACAAAACTGGAAATGAAATAAATTGAAATCAATTTATTTGGTTTATTGGATGACAAAATAGAATTTTTAATAAAATTTTAAGGTGTGGGAACATTTTGGGGTGTTTATAGTGTGTAAACTTGAACCAAGGAAATAAACAAAATAAATTCATAAATTTATTTAGTCTCTAGAGTGATGAAAATAATTTTCTAAGTTGAAAATCAAAGAAAATAGAGAGTACATAAATTTATTGGATGAGAATTGAAGAAAAATAAATTTTGATAAATTTATTTGGGTGGAGAAAAATTTTCGGTAGAAAACAAAAATTTGGAAAGAAAACAAATTTTATAAATTTGTTTGGTTATGAAGTGAGAAAAATAATTTTCTAAGGTTTTATGTGGTGTAAAACTGAAGAAAAATGAAAAAAATAAATTTTTATAAATTTATTTGAGTATTATGGAAAATGGAAAAATAATAATAATAATAAGTATATTTTTATTTTTCCGATGGCACAAATGAAAAAAAATGATTTTAGTAGAATTTTCTTCTTTGGAAATAAATGAAAAATAATAATAATAATAATGAAAAAAAAAAATTTTGTTGGTGCAGAACGGATTAGGCTACTGCCCAATTATATTGTGAAAAAAAAAAAATTGTATTGCAATACAGTTTTTGTATTATAGAAAGAAAGAGATTTGAGAAATTTGATTTGTATTCTTGTCCTGATAATATTTTGTATTGTGATGGAGGCTTGTGTAGGCTAGGATTGTATTGCAAGAGACTGGATAACATGAAATTGTATTGCAATACAATGTTTTGTATTGTGGCTGGAAGGGGTGGCTGCTGGGGAGGTGTATCGCAATACACTAGAGTGTGTGACCGGGTTGGTGTGGGAGCGGGCGCTATCCACGTGCAGTGCCGGCCGGGAGCCCGCGACACGGCCCGCGGGACCACCTTGGCCGGCGTGCGCGGGAGGCGCGGTGGGGCGCGGGCGCGAGGCGAGGGCGGCGGCGCGGGGCGCTGCGCGTGCAGGCGGCCTGGCGTCACCGGGCTCTAAGCTTGCCTTGTGGCCAGCCATGAGACGAGCACCGGCAGCACGGCGAAGCCTTGGCCGGCGCAGCGTATGCGGCACAGGCGGCCCAGAGCGGCAGCCGGAGCATCTTGTTAAGGCAGCCATGGGTGATGCACTAGGCTTTGTTTTTGGCCCGGTCGGCTTCAGTATTTTCTGAGTCAAATTTTGAACATTGTTCGTGACCGGTTCATGAACCTTTATTCATCACAAAGTCTCGAAAAAAATTTAATAAAATAAATAAAAATAAAATAAAATCAATTAAAATTTGATAAAATTTTCGAAAAATAAAATTTTCAAAAATAAAATTTTCAAAAATAAAATTTTCGAAAATACAATTTTGTTGAAAACAATATTTTAAATGTAAAATTGATTACATTACTCTGCTTGAGTTATGTGTATGATTAGTGTCTCGGGGCTGTGATTATGCCTTAGAGATATTGTATTGGATTTAACTACCATTTGAAATCGTGATTGCGCGGTAGTTGCGTAGGAAATTATATGCATGGTGTAATGCGTATAGGAAAAATGGTGAATACTAAGGTTATGGATTATGACCTTAGGGATTTGGATAATGAAATGAACAAGAGAACTCAGAACCTTATTGAAATAAATGAACTGAGTGGTTGGAATTTAGCGCCACTTAGGAAATGAGCCCAGATGGTTCATGGTTGTTAGAATATTAGTAGTGGCATGTGCATTGCTAGTTAGACCGAAATGAAAAATTAAATGATTTACATTGCCATTGGAAATCACGTAGATGGCTAGTCGGGCGATGGACGTAGAGGCGTCTGCGAGTCTTTGGTCGGGCACCACCGGTGACTGATAAGCAAGCCTTTGTTGAAATTTGTAGGTATTCGCGTGGCTGTATCGCATAGGCTAGCATAGCGGGTGGTCGAGAGAAGGTCCTAGTAACCTCCGGAGTTTAGGGCCTTGACGGGTTAGACTAGGCGTGTTCATTTAGAGGTTGAGACCTTAGAGTAGCCTTTGTATGTGAGGTTCTCCCACAAGGGTTAGGACGAGAATAAGGATGATGGAGTCGAGGTTGTGAGTTAGAGATCTGGGGACTCTCACGGTGGACCTGAGGATCATGGACATGTCAAAGTTCGATGTCATCCTAGGGATAGATTGGGCCCGATAGCTTAAAGGATCGTTACTTGATCGTGAAGCGAGAGATTCTGTCACCACCTTGGGGCGGCCCTTTCGTGTGTCGAGTATTTCGAGGCAAACGCAGTATTTTCCCCGGACGGTGTACTGGTAGAATTGTCGAGGGACGATTAGCGGAGTTGGCTCTTGAGCACACACCCCAGAAGGGCAGTGAGACAGACTCCGTCTGCCTCGAGTGGTTTTGCGAGTATGCGGATGTTTTTCGGATGAGCTGCACGGACTACCTCCACATAGGGATGTAGACTTGATTCAAGGTTACACCTGGTACTTGCCCCGTCTATGACTCATGAGATGGCACGGTTGAGGTGCAGGAACTCGAGTCCGATTCACGGAGCTATTGGACAAGGTTTATGGGCCGAGCAACGCTTCACCGTAGAGCTAGCCCGGTTACGGATTCGCGAGAAGAAGAGCGAGCCCTTCGACATTGCGTGGCTGCGAAGACGCAGTTGAGCGGGGTTATGATCAGGAATCGGTACCTATTCTGGATTGATGATTTATTTGACGATTGAGAGGAGCGCGAGTCTACTTGAGGTGGGTGCCGCCTTTGGTTATCATCGGTGAAGGTTAGGGAGGCAGATATCCACAAGGCGGCGTTTAGGAGCGTTATCGGCACTTTGGTTCTGGTGATGCCCTTTGGATGGGCGAATGCACCGGCGGCATTCCTTGGATCTCATGCATAGAGGTATTCCAACCCTATCTAGATCAGTTTGCCGTGGTCTTGGTGATTGACACTTTTATCTACTCGGTCAGTGGGAACATGAGTGTACTTGAAAATTGTGTTACGATTGCGAGACCATGTTTGTCGCCCGAGTTCGATAGGAGTCGCGAGTTACGGCTTATTGAGGTGAGATTTTTGGGACACGTGGTGTCAGCACCAGGAGTGTCAATCGACCTAGAGAAGGTTGAGGCAATGATGAATTAGGAGGGCAGTGTCGATCGCCGAGATCACGAAGTTTTCTTGGGATTAATTTTGGATGTGTCTGAGGTCGAGTGGAGCTGGAAGTTGTCCGTTGGGGCGGGATTATAGGATTTCACATGGGACATGGACTCCATGGTTGGGCGGCCACGACCATGAGAGAGAAATCGGACCATGGAACACTTGGGATACGGGTGTTGGTAGCAGAGGAGGGATGGCTTTCTCCTGGTTCGGGTAGAGAGTGAAGACTTCTACTTCACCAGTTTCGAGGTAGGGCCGAGTTGAGCATGAGTGACGGGATTACCACAGGGCGAGTCCCAAGACTTTGGGACATGCGATCCCGAGTTGCGGAGTAGAGACGGAGAGTATCTCAGTTCATTCCTCCACACCCTGAATGCGGGTCGGAGGGCCAGTTCTGTTCAGAAGGTGCTATCTGAAGCACTCCCGGCCTTACGAGATAGGCCCAGAAAGGGGCGAGTGTGGGGTCGAAGTGAGGGCTGGATTGAGGAGTTGCGGCGGGCGTGGTGGACCTTAGGGTGGTAAACATATTGGTTGATTGTCGGGCTAGACATGGATGAGTTGACAGCCATTGGGTTGTCGATGGTGGGACCTTAAGCAGGGTTGTCATAAGCAGGCCGGCATGGTTGGGCTTAGGAGTTCGAGACCCAGCACGAGAGAAGCCGGGAATAGATGTTCTTCCTAGGGTGTAGGGTGAGAGTTTACCTGATAGGTCGGGATTATGAGTGAGGGATCTCTAAGATTCTGCTCATGTTGGACCCGGGAGTGGAGTCCTGTTGTATGTCATAATTGCGTTCGTGTGCCTGCGGTATCATCGCGTCGGAGTTGGGTGTGGGTGCACGGTCACGATTACATTCTGTCTTGGTGAATGAGGTTGAAGTTGTCTTTGAGACTACGTCCAGTAGAACTCTTGATTGGATTGATAATGATGGTGGAAGTGTGTTGGGCAAAGCAAGAGAGTAGTTAATCCTAAGGTGAGAATCCCACAGGTTAGGGTGTAAGAACCCAGGAATATCTAGGGTACGTGACAATGAATGTAAGAGCTCGAAGTGTAAGGCGAAGGTTATGTAATCGAGATGAAAACACCTTTGTCGGGTTATCCACGTAGACTTAGAGTTAAGTGATAGGAGTCGGGAGTGACTCGAGGTTTGGATACCCTTTGGAAATTTCATTGGATGTTGTTGAGCTGGTAAGGGCTCGGTAAATGGATGACATGCATGGCATGGATTGAGTTGACAGTCCATTGGATTGTCAGTGATTGTGACCTTAGAGAGGTTAGCGTTTACACACCAAGCAAGGGTTGTGTAGGGTTACGTGTGTATGGATTTCATACGGGTGTTAGAGGGCATGTTGCTAACATGTGTCCTAGATCATAAGGGTAGAGGATTAATTGCCCTTAGTGGAATTCGCCTACTACAATAGTTATCAGGCAAGTATACGAATGGCGCAGTATGAGACGGTGTATGGGAGCCATGTAGATCCGTTATGTTGGACCCGAGATGGGGAGAGAGAGTTCAATCAGTGGTCTGATCGGTCAGAACACCTCAGAAGGTGAAATTTGAATCTGACGGCCTCTTCTCATGGCTCGGGCCGTGGGAGCTATGCTATTAATACGGCGTCGACCCACAGAGTTCGAGAGTTTGAGTGATCACGTTTTCTTGAGGTGATCTTATAGAAAGGGTGGTGGTTTTGGCAACACAGGAAGCTATCGCAGGGGTTTGATGGACCTTCCCGAGATACTCGAGAGGATGAGCCTTTGTTGCGTACCGGTTGCGGCGTTCACCACCTGGCATGTCGGTGTCGAGGTATTTCACGTCTCCATGCTGGGAGAGTATGCTCCGGATCCGACTCATGTGGTGGATTGGGGACGATTAAGAGTTGGCTGATGGGAGCGCCCGAGAGGCGGGTGTGCATTGTTGTTAGCCATGGTCGGGTTTTGCGGCCTTAAGGCGGGTGAGGCTAGTGAGGTGCTATGGCGGCCTTTGTGGGTGGAGGAGTCAGCGTGGGGCGCGAGGACACGATGCGGGCCCACTTATCCCTTCTTGTTTAGGGATGAAGGTACATAATTTAGTTGTTTAAAATTTAAATAATTTGTTTACGTCGTATGAGTAAGTGCGCGTTGCATATGCGTAATGCGTGATTGTGATTGTCACGAATTTGGGGATGAAATTCCTTTTAGAGGAGAATGTAAGACTACGAGAAATTCAAATTTACGGAATAAAGGGCAATCGTAATTGATTACAAAATTATAATTTCGGTTAAAATCCGTAATTAATTCTCTAGATCTTGGATGGCTTGAGTTACGCCGTTGGAATCGTCTCACTGTGAGAAATCTAGCTAGCACGTAAAATTTCATAATATTATGAGACGGTCGAGTCGACACATTTTCGAGCATCACGGTTCGGTCTTGAGTAAAGCGGTTCGATGTGAAGTCATATACTTAACACGTCTTTCATGTGCCATAAGTGGTATGAGTAGAGAAATGATGAAAATGGATGGCCAGAGATAGTCAGAATATAAATCACAGTAAAGAGGACATAATGATCGTTTAGAATTTGATTTTAAGTCATTTAAATGACAAAATTAGCCGATAGTCAACCTTACTCATGAAAAACGAAAAGCATGAGATGGAGATTTTCGGACAGTAGCCATTCGTTTGAGAGAACTTTTAGAGAGAGAAGTCTTCTACAGAATATCAGAATCCGTAGTCAGCGATGCCCGGGCGAAGAAAGGAAAACGTTCTCTGCGGGGTGTGAGGCTACGCTTGGACTCCAGGATCGGGAGTTTCTTCAAACTCCTTGAGGTAGGATTTTCTCCTGCGAGTTTTTCTTCACGTTTAAATGTTTCTTAATGTTTGGAGTTGAATGAGGCCTTGAGCGACACGTTTGATCGATCTGAGAAACATGGAATGCAGAATTATTGGTAATTTTTTAGAAACTTTTAGGCGGTTGCGAGTGCGTTGTGGAGTATGGGTTGTTTGGGTGTAGGTTGTGTTGTTTTGTGTATTGAATGGTTGCTTGGTATGCATTGCATTGGGGCGAGGGAATGGCGAGTGGATTAACGGGTTCTAGGGTGAAGCAGTTTGATTAGTGATTTTCGGGGAATAATGTAGAGGTTTCATTATTCAGAAAGCAGTTCTAAGAAAATATTTTCGTGAAATTATGTGTTTGGTTAAGTAGTCGGTCAGATTACTTGTGTTTGAATGTGCTTGATGAGCTAAATTTTGATGTTTGAAATGATAATCACCTAACATGTTTTGGTAGTTTAATTTTTATCTTGATATATTGCGTTTATATATTTGCGTGTGATTAATTGTGTTAGATTTGCATACATGCATTCCATATGCCTTTGGAACATCCTAGGACTATAGGAGTTAGTGCATGAGATTAGTCTCAGAAAATGTTCGAGATAGTCTAAAATGTTAAATATTCGAGAGGTTGTCTAAAAACATTAAATATCGGAGGGGTAGTCAGACAAATAATATCGATCGTCGGAAGCGGCCCAATTATTCATCGGAGGGTAGTCTAAGCAATTAATATATCAATCGTCGGGCGGCCCAGTGATATATACATCGGAGGGTTGTCCACTAATAAAACAATAATTCTCATACAAGGCTTAGGCGAGTGTGAGAGAGTCGATGAGGACTCGGGATCTGAGTTGGTCATGTAGACATTCAAGTAGGATCATGCATTTGCTTGAATGTGTGTTTACTTTGGAACATTGCGCTGTGACTTGGGTGGTGAAGTAGCCGCCCAGGGCGATTCTCCTCTTGAGCTTGCTTTGCGCCGTCGTGGGACCCACCGCTATTTCTGGTCGGGGGCATGCGGGGACGGCTCGTCTGAAATTTGAGATTAGAAGAAAAGCCGGATTGTGGCTTTGGCTTTGACGATATTTACATGTATTAGAATTTGAGTATTTTAATATATGTTGTACAAGAGTAAAACATTTGAACTCTTATAACTATTGGGTATATGGTTGGATTCATAGTTGGTATGTATATTTGAGTACTGTTTATGGGCCCAAGTGGCGGTATTGGATATAAATTGCATATATTGGATTGTTTGGGACAGGATATACGGGTTTATGTTGGGTAGATAATTACAAAGGAGACTCTGCCCAGGTGCCTAAAGTGGCGTCGGGTAACTCGACCTCCATTTGTATTCAGCGGGTTGACTGGTAGTCAACGGACCCCCGGGAAATGGGGCGTCACAGATTCAGTGAAGGTTATGACTCCATCGATGGGTTAGATGCTGCTCGGGGAAAAACTATAGTTAACTCCAACCACAAGGATACCCACAAGCGGTTAACCTCATATTTTAGGCGACGTCGAACCAACAAATATTATATCTATCACTGGTCCCGAGTTTGTGGGTGACAAGGGTTGAGAATTATTCAAGACCACCTATTCAATGTATTCTTAGAGATATCCCCTTTTGACCATAAAATTCAACAGCCTTCGAAGTCGATAACAGTCATTGGTTCGATGTTCAACGTCCCTATGATACTCGCAATATCGGGACTTGTCTCTACCCTCCGAATCACCCCTCTGAAGCCTAAGTCATTTGAATCCCTAAAGAGAATGAATGATCGGGAGGAGTTGAGAAGGTGGCAACGTGAGCAGTGCGCTATGTCTTGCTATCCGCCTCAGTTCTACGCCTCTTTCTCCCGATCCCAAGCCTCATTGTGATGGCCCGGTATACCTTGAATCCATGATCGCATTTACATACATCACAGTCTTCTCGACCCTTTTCGCTACTTATGCACAGTGTGCGGAATCTAATGTTAAAACAAGCACATTCGTTTGAGTCGCAACAACTATATATTGTCCTCGAAGCATGGCATACTAGTTTCCCTTTGGGAGCAGCTCATCGATAGTTGCGGGGATACAATGGCTGATGAATAAAAAAACTAGGTGTTAGGACGAATGACTTGCTTCACTGCCTGCAAGACAATGTCGGGGCTTACGCCATCGAGTTAGAGGATCACGGCTCCAAAACGCATCATAAAGTCCCTAATGGACTCGGATCTCCCCATCCAGACGTGGAAAAGACTGGTGACGCTTTGTTTCTTCTTGATTGAACACATATATTGAGTTACGAATTTTTTAGATAGACATCAGAAGGAGGTTACCATGTTTGGTGATAAGTGGTGAAACCACGACAAGGCTAGACTTGCTAGGTTGGATGGGAAGACTTTACATAGGAGGCGTGGGTGCTGATGCAACGATGTCATGATCTACTCGAGAAAGTACATTAGGTGATCAAAGGGGTCCTCTAGACCATCATACATTTGAAATTTTGGCAAAACGAAGTGTGGCGGAGCATTTTGGTGTAAGATGGTGGGGATGAACGGGGATGATGACATGCAGGGTCAATGCTGTAATGCAGGATTTAGGCTTCTCTATGGGAAGGAGATCTAATCGATCAGGGAATATTGATAGGAGGTTGGTCACAGCAAGGGGGAGGAAAAAAGTTGTATGTGGATTCAGACCACGTAGGGCTACAGGGCATAGCTGGGTTGCCAGGGTGAGGAGTGGTGGTTGTATTACAAAGGTTGTATTTTCTTCGCACAAGGCGGCGTTGGTCACTAAGAAATAGGCCAACTGATGTTAGTGGGATTCCTGCCGATCTTTCAGCACAATAGTCAATGTTCCAACGTAGGCTCAGAAATGGAAGGGGATTTTTCCATTTAAATGTTTGGAAAAAGTTTCCGATTGTTTTTGTAGCAATTTACAGAAGTGTGGGAATTTTTGCTTCCCACAGACGGCTCTAATGGAAAAGACTCAAATTCCTTCCAAAACAATTTTTATTATTTCTCTAATGAATATTGTTGAATAAAAAAAAAAAATCTCTCCCCTTTCTTTGCAAGCCTCTACATTATATACTAGTTTTGGAGTATACATCGTGGGTCACTACGAGTGGTTCGTAATTCATGGCGTAATGCTCATCCTAGTGGGCCAAGGAGTCGTGGGTGACCGTGTCAAGGGACTTCATGAACGTCCGCACATCCACTAAATTATGAATGTTTCCTTGGTGCCAGAGGTGACTTGGTCCAAAAGTCCCGTTCTCGATCTCTCGATGCACCAGGGTTGTCAGACTTCTCAGCATGCCCGACCTCTCATGGTCATTCTTAACAACATTCACATCGATCAACTTTGTTACCATCCAGGTTGTATCTGGATCTTGGCTAGACTCAGGTCAACAACACATGATCGTCATATGATGCAGGCTTTATCTTATTCAATTAAATTAGGGTTGATGATATCATACCTTTCAACGATCTTTCTACAATTTATATATTTATTTTCTCATTTATAATTAAGGCTTCGTTTGAAACTAAAAATTGTTAGTGAAAAAATAATAAGAAAAATAATTTTATCATGTTTGGCTTCATCATGAAAAACATAAAAGAAAATAAAATATAATCAAATTTCCTCGAGTTAAACAAACTCTACTCCGTTTATGTAAATCATTTGCCATCTAAGAAAATAAGTGGTTTGGGGCGGGGTTTAACGGGAATAGGAAATTTCAAACCTGTCCCATTTAGTTTTAGTTTTAATTTTAATATTTTTTATTATATTAAAAATAATATATATTATAATAAATAAGATATTATATTTTTATAACGTTATTTTATTTAAAACTTTATTATTATTATTGTATATTAAAAGTAAAATAAAATTAATTTTATAATTATTTTTATATAATCGGGGTATGGCAAGATTAAACACCTCTCTCAATAAAAACACAATAATATTAATTACAAATCCATCAAAAACCCGATAATACTGATTATATATTCGTATAAGGGATTTGACGATAACCTAATAATGTGATGTGATGTTGCCATCCCTAGTTCTCAACTGAAGGAATTGCTCAAAAAACAATAAATTATTAACAACTATTGTATCGGCCAAGATTCAATTTTTTTTTTTCAAATTTAGGTAAAATAATTTAATATGGTTCAATGCTAATGACATAAAGTATAGTAGTTGGGGGTATGAAGCATGTTGTTTGAAGCCCGTAATCAATGCCATGAGGTTTGCATGTCAACTGAATACTTTTTACTTTTTAGTGTTTTTTTTAATGCACCAGGTAATAAATTGTCCCTGCCCTTTGTTTATGTGAAACGTTGGGGCTGTTTGGTTGAGCTGATTGAAAAAAATTGATAGTTTATTCATTCAAATTAGCTCTTATGGGGTATTTGGTAAAGGTTTATAATCAGCTCATGATAGCTGATTATGCCTAATAAGCTCCGATTGGGAAAAAACTATAAACCATAACTTTTTTTGAACAACTCTTATGAAAATATTCAAAATTCAATTTTTCTCCTTATAATCTCTCATATTTTTATCTGATGGAATGACATCCTATGGTTTTTGCATTCTGGTTTTTATTTGTTTTGTTTGGTTGAGCTGATTGAAAGGACTTGATAGTTTATTCGCTCATCGGCTCATAGCAGGATGTGGTAAGGTTTGTAATCACCTCTTGATAACTAATTATGCCTAACAAGCTTCGATTAGGAAAAGCTACAAATCATAACTTTTTTTGAAAAGCTCTTGTGAAAATATTCAAAATTCGATTTTCTCCTTAGTCTCTCTTTTTTATCTCGGAATGACATCCTATGGTTTTCCTTGTTTCTGGTTTTCTTTGTTTTGATTTTTTTCTCGAGACATGCACATGAAATAATAAGCAATTCAAATATAGTGGAAGAAAGATAAAACAAAATTATCTATTAAATGAATAATAATTTTTTTAAGAAAAAGTATACATAACTTAATTCCTATTTCTTCTCAAATTATAATTTCAATTAATAAACAAAAGAATAAGAATATCAAAAAATAAAAATATTTTAAAATATTAGTCTTTACATAAAAATAACAATATAAATAGAGAATATTTGAAGTAAAAAATCGTTTTATGAATTTTAAATTTTTTTGTTTTATTTTGCTCTAATTTATTTTGTTATGAACCTAAAAAGACTATCCATATTTTTAGAATTAAAGATTATCTATTTAAAAAAATAAATAATATTAAACATTAAAAAAAACATGTAACTTAATAATTTTTTTAAGTAAAAAGTTCTTTTAACACCTCTTTCATTCTGCCTTTTTTGAAGCCCTTATTTTTTATCTCAAGTATTTTTAAATAAATAAAGAACAATAATTCAAAAAAACATTATATAACATTATATATATATATATATATATATATATATATATATATATATATATATATATATATATATATATATATATATATATATATATATATATATATATATATATATATATATATATATATTATGTTCTTATATTTATCTTTAGAATTCGATTATTCTTGAGTATATTTTAGAATATCTTTTTCCTTATTTATAGTTATAATTTTATAATTTTATATTCTAGAATTTATTTGTAGTCCTTTTTTCTATATATGTGCATTATTTTATATCTACATAATGTCTATATTAGTAAATTAACATGATAATTCTGCTATGTGACTAATTAATAATCATTCTGGCCCCGAACCAAACGAGACCAGTAGTCCCTGCTTGAGTTGAAGCGAGATTGAGAAGTAAAGAGTTTATAGGCTATTTACTTACTGGTGATTCACTCAGTAAGTTGCATAGGGTCTTGGTAAGGAAACCTTTGTAATCAACTAATAGCTTATTATGTGTTAGGAGCTTATTGGAAAAAGCTACAAATTAGCTTTTTCTTAACATCTATAAATATAATATTTTATTGAATAATTTTATCTAGAAGTTTATCTTTTTTTTTTAATTATTCTTGAAATATTTTAAATAAAAATTTTCTTAATTTATTTAATATACAGATAAATATTTTAAATAAAATTGTCTTAATTTATTTCTATACAAATACAATATTTTAAATAAAAATGTGAAGCAATTTATTTGCCTTTAAATAAATGTTTAAATAACAATTTTTGCTTTAATTTAATTGTATACAGATAAATATTTTAAATAAAAATTATTTAATTTATTTAATACGATAAATATTTTAAATAATTGCTTCTAATTTATTTACTTATTAATTATACAAATTCAAATTTTATTTTATTTTGATATTAATTTTTAAATTTTATTTGTGATTATTTAATATAATAAAATCATAAATCAAAATAAACTCTACTTCAAAATAAAATTTTTATGACATGATTTATGAATATATTGACATAGAAACAAAAAAAAAAGAATATGAAAAACTTAAATATTATAATTAATTTTATTTATCATAAATTATATATTTAATAAACTGTGCAGTGATTAGTAATCTATAACATCATTTAAAAATATATATAATAATAGATCTTTGATTATTTAAAAAAATAATTTGGGTGATAGAGTTTTTATTATATTTTAGTTTTTATTAATATTTTGGTATGATGAAAATATAGGGAACCCAAATCAAACAAAGGTGAACAAAGTCACTTATGTAAGGTGTAGTGTTGCCTTATTTTTCTCCTATAAAATTTGAGAATCCCACTTGTTTTTGCTTATGTAATTACATGGTTTTGTTTGTGTATACATAGGTAAATTTTCCTTAATCAAATATCAGCTATCAACTATTTTACCAAATATTAATTTATAATTAATGTCATTCTCGATGTCCCGGTATCGGTATCATTGAACCAAACATGACCTAAATGTTAGTTTGTTTGAGCTTTTCTAAATAAAATAAAATAATTAAAAATATTTAGATGTTATCTTAAAATATGTGTTACCTAGATTTAATAAAATTTAGGTTGATTTATTTTCTCACATTTCTCTACTTTATTCATTAAAATTTTTATCCTTACTTTTTTATGATATTTCAATATTTAGATGTTACGGTTTGTTTAAATTAGTATACACTTTCATAATGTGTGTGTGTTAATTTTTGATAAAACTAATATTGTTATTATTATTTTCTTTTGTCACAAAAAAATTTTATACTTACCTTTTGGATATGTCTAGTTCTTTTGAAATGATAAAGATAGAAAAATAAATACAAAAATTAAATGTTTATAAATATATATTTTTTTACAATTATTTATTCACTTTATATTACATTAAAGTATTTTGTTCCTTATAAATTTATGCCATTGTGGCCTGTACAGACTACTTCACATGTGACCCTAAGCTCTTATGAGCTTGAGTTATATTTGTTGGTTGCTTATAACTATCTTCAATATTTCATTTTGGTTTTAGAAAGTAAAAATATGGTTTTACCATCTAAAATAAAATAAATATAATTAAATTTAATTAGAATTTTAACTATTTTAAAGTACTAGTCTATGTAAGAAAATAAGAAAATTTAGTCGAGTGAATCATATAAAAATATTTATGGATAATATTTATTTTCAAAATACAAGAGATATATAATATTTATTTTCAAAATATTTATGAGCTCATGCACCCACGATCTTATCAATCATTTTTTTAATGAAGAAATGCAATCTAATGTTGGATATTAAATCATTTTTCCATTTATTATGAAAATATAAAATGTATGTAATATTATGAAAATGGATTCAATGTTCGATAATGAATAATTTTCCTATTTATTATGAAAATATAAAAAGTATGTAACATTATCTTTACTTGATGGCAGCTATTTGTATTTAGTTTATTGAATAATTTTTCTATTTATTATTTATTATGAAAATATAAAATGTATATTAAATAGCCATTATACAAATTTCTTATTTATTAAATAGGAAAATATAAGAGATGTATATAATATTTCCTTGATTATGTTTGTCATACATATTTTGTTAGTTATATATAGAATGAAATAAATGCTTTATTTTGCAAATAAGATAAAATAATATAAAATATAGATTATGTTGTTATATAGGTTATCTCCTTTCTCCATATTTTGTTATTTTATACACTTTATTAGAAATAAAATCATATAAAAAGACAACATTACTAAAAAAAATTTCCAACATTTTGGATAATATTAAAATGATGTCAATTGCCATATATGAATTATTTTTTGTAAGGGTTTTTTTTAAATAAGTTTAGATAAAATAAATTGTCTTGATGTTGAGAACCATTTTTTTCATTTAGCATATTTCATGAGTAAATGGTAACATGTAATTGATTTCGGACAAATTCATTATTCAATTTATGATGAGTCACGGCGCCTGAGTCGGACCCATTTCAGGCTATAGCCGCTCGGCCTTAGCGCCGGAGCCACGCTGCTCACTTTGACGAGCTCACCTACTCCGCACAGGCCACGCTGCCTCAGGAGTCAGGCCAGCTCAGGCTACATCGCCACTCGGCCTTAGCGCCCGGAGCCACGCTGCTCACTTTGACGAGCTCACCTACATAGGCCTGGCTGCCTCGGGGAGTCGGACCCATTTCGGTACATCGCCATCTCGGCCTTAGCGCCCGGCCAGCGGCCCCCTTTCGCCTGACAGGCTCATCCCATCGCTCGGCATGGACCAGAGCTCTGCTTTCATTCATTCGACGAGCTCATCCCATCCTCTACATGGGTGAGCTCTGCTTTGCTATTCATTACAGCAGGCTCATCCATCGCTCGGCTATGGGCCAGGCTCACACTTTACCTATTCATTCGACAAGCTCATCCCATCACTGACATGGGCGATCTACTTTACTATTCATTACGTGAGCTCTTCCATTACGCACAACATGGGCGAGCTCACCTTTCAACTATTCATTCGCGAGCTCATCTCGTCGCTCGGCCATGGAGCGAGCTCTAGCACTATTCATTGTGGCAGAGCTCATCCCATCACTTAACATGGGCGAGCTACACTTTACTATTCATTGACGGCTCTTGCGTCCACACAACATGGAATGAGCTCCTGCTCAATATTCATTACGTGAGCTCATCCATTCTTTCGGCATGGGCGAGGCTGCTTTGCATATTCGATGCGGCGAGCTCATCCCATCACTCGGCTGTAGTCATTGACGAGCTCATCCCATCTTTCGGCATGGGCCGAGCTCGCTTTACTATTCATTCAGCAGGCTCATCCCGAAGTACAGCTCAAACATGGGCGAGCTCTGCTTTACTATTCATTAATGAGCTCATCCATCACTTTCGGCGTGGGCGAGGCTCTGCTACTATTCGTTGGCAGGCTCATCCATCACTCGGCATGGACGAGCTCACACTCACACTACTCATCGTGAGCTCTTCCCGTATTCGCACTGACATGGCGAGCTCACCTTCGAATATTCATTACATGGCGGGCTCATCCCGTCACTTTCGACATGGGCGAGCTCACGCTCTTATTCATTGCGAGCTCATCCCGTCGCTCGGTATGGGCCAGGCTCACACTTTACTATTCATTACGGCGAGCTCATCAGTAACCGGCATGGGCGAGCTCTACTTTACTCATCTGATAGCTCTTCCCATCACACAACATGGGTGACTCTGCCCAGTATTCATTATAGCGAGCTCTTCCCATCACTCAGCATGGATGACTTCTCCTTAGTATTCGTTATGGCCCGAATCTTTCTATTACTCAACATGGCGAGCTCTTATTAGCATGGAATGACCTCTTATTAAATGACTCACATTGGCGAGCTCTTCCAGTCCTATTATGGAGCGAGCTACGCAATTATGCATTTGAGCTCATCCCTGGGTTCTGCGGTCGAGCTCTACCCGATAGTTCTGTGACGAGCTCATCCATCGAGTTTACATGGACGGGAAGCCTGAGTAATTTATCGGCAAACTCTTTCCCTCATTTCGCGGGGAATGGAGCTTCGGCCAGTCGACATTGTGAATCCTTCCAACAGATTAACTAAATCAAGTCAGGCCAGCTCCTACAAGGCCACGACGACTAAGATGCAGCGAGCTTATTCATCTCCTGCATTCCCTTGATCCGGCCGAATTAAAATCATGGAAGATGGCGACGATGCTACAATGAGAAGCATGAGCGATATATATATATATATATATATATATATATATATATATATATATATATATATATATATATATATATATATATATATATATATATATATATATATATATATATAGATGAACAATTAAAGCGAAACTGAGACAGAGCATAAGCATAGGAGATTGAGGCGTCGGCGCGGGGAGGAATGGACGACGAAGGGAATTGGCCACGGCGGAGTACGGGCTCTTGAGAATAGTTTGTGAAAAGATTCCTCTGCCTCTTTGTCACTGGGGAGGTCAAAATTAAAGTCGAGATCACGAGGTATCGTCGACGGCTTTCCATTGGCCAGGCCACCTAGAAGCCCAGCGAGCAACGCTGGTCCTCAGGCGCCTAATGACCTCATCCCTACGACGGCTAAACTAACTTCGTTGATGAAGATGCAACAATCCCTTCCCGGCATTCCTCGTTCGGTAGTTACGCGAATTGCGGCCCCGAAGATTCGACGGCGGTCTCATGACGCCTTACGCCGGAAGCTTGCTGACGAGCCGCCCAGTGCGCTTGCTTATCATTCAGATCTGCAGATTAGCGCACGTAATTCGCTTGAAGATCCCTTATTTCGCCCGGAGGTAATAGGCTCCTCACCCCAACCACGAAGCTCACTCTCGGCGGACTTGACCCCTCCGGGCCTCGCTTTCAGAATCACTTTGTGAAGCCTGGACCACTTCTCGAACCTCCCGAAGCACGCCTTTGGTCGCCGCCAGGCTACTTCGGATCTCGTCTTCCCTACTTTCTGCCGAGCACGGCCAAATGAAGTATGTTTTCATCGGACTTAAGTCGCTCCGCTAACCCCGATCATATGCCAGCTGCCTCCTGCGACTCGGTTGGTTCGGAAGTGAGAAGGCCACCTTCGCTTTATAAATTCGGGCAATTCTTCGTGCTTCTCGTTTAGTTTGGCCTTCTCGGCCAGGCCTTTCAGATGAGTGGCTACATATCAAACCTTGAAGATACTTGCTTCAACCACGGAGGCTTCGACTGTAGAGCAAAGCACAATTATAAGACTTCTGAGGCAACCTGAAGGATAAAGCCAAAACCTCGTCTCAGCCGCATCGCCTTGACCTCAGGTGGAGTCCCTTGAGATGGAGGAGCGGCACCTGCGCGTGAGTTCGGTGTTAGAAACGAAAGAGTCGGGTTTTGTCGGCTTTTTGCTTTCGGTTTCTTTCTCTTCGAGTTCTGTCTCGCCTTACGAAGAAGCGATTGGCTGCCTTCTTCAAGGCGGATTCAGCCGGTTATAGGCATAACCTGGCGATTGCTCGGCCGCCTCGAGTGCTTTAGCCCGCCAGGAAGTGAGGCTTAGGGAAGATTGAGAGGCTCAAAATCCACGGGAGCCTCGCTGCAAAGAAGACGACGCCGCTCGGCTCGGCATTTGGAGCGCTAACCGAACTTTGGTGAGAGCCGGCGCTCCTCCTCCGTGGGCTCGGTTTTTCCTTTTCACACTCAGGGGCTTAGAGGCCGCCCCCCAGGTGAGCGAAATCTGCCACCTGTTGCAGGAGGCGCGCGGCGATAAGCCAGCGGGAGAGGATCCCGAGGTAGCAACGAGGCAAAGACCACCGAAAGCGAGGAGGAGCGTAAGATATAGTTGATGGACCCGAGAATGTCGCGAGCCTTATCAATTTGCGTAAAGATGACGGGATATCCGCCAACTGGCCCAGAAATTTATGACATTATCTTCGGCGCTAAGTTAGAGATGAGCCTCTGGGAAACAAGCGGATATGAAATCAAAAACATCCGACCAGCTACGGATAAGTCATATCAAAAGCGGTACAAATACTCGCGAATGTTATCAGGCGGGGCGCCCCAGGCGTGGGAACACCGAAGTGTGTAGTCGAGAAGGATTGTATTCCCCGGTGAAGCGCTAACGAATAAATAGCGTCCTTCCGCTGACTGTATCTGGTGGAAGGTGAGATCACAGCGAGGCCGGAGATCTGGAAAGTAAAGGCCCTCGGTGGTCTCATTTCCCAGGCGAAAAGATGAAGAAACAAGGCCCTTGTGTACCCAGGCTAGGGACCTTGGGAATGCTTTATCTAAAGGAGCCAATAACCCCATAAATCTTGGTTGGGACAAGTTGGGAGGGAACAATCATTGAAATGTTGAGACCCTCTTCATGAAAGGGTGCGGGGAGGAAAGCGAAGGCCATTGTCAAGAGCGACCTCGAAAAAACAAACCACATCAGACCACGAAAATTTGCATAAAGAGTTAAGACATGGGACCATACTTTCGTATACAAGGGAGGTCGATGCTTGATCGACAAGGTACTCCCCATACGAGAAGGGTTGACCTTACTGGTCCCACATTCCCACTGACATGTTGAACTGTGATTTAAGGTACTCAGGCCCCGGGATATGTAATTAGGTTTATTTGGCTTTACCCTTATCTCCCGGCGAAGAAGGGCGGCCGAAGAAGGTCAGGGTTCGGATATAGGTAGACGGCGGAGTATCTCCGGCTGTCTGAGGCCAACAACAATAGAGTCATGCAAATCATGAAGAAGAAGCGAGCCGGACATGGCGGAGTGGCGACTAAGAAATAAAGCGATCGAGTTAAACTGCAATTAACAGTGTGCCAATCAAGCGATATGGACACAATGATTTGAAATACGGCTGAAGAAAGTTTTGTAAGGCGTAAGCAATTTGAGAAAGAAAGGGTCAGAAGCGAAACCTGAGAGACAGAATGAAAGATATCCTACAAAGAAAGCGAAACTTGAGGAAATGGGAGAAATGGCGAAAACCTAAGGGTCATCATTATTCTGAGGCTTATGGCCAGACAGGCTTCTTGGCCCAACCAGGAACGGACAGCGTAGAAGCGCAGCCGATCTGAGAGGGTGTATTCCCATACTTGCAGCCAGTACCTGAGAATTTGGGGAATGATCGATAGGGTTTAAAATGAGCATGCTTGATGGCCAAGCCCGAAGAGTGAGTGCGTGATGCCAATGCAGAGCCACCGATTAAGAGCCCAGAGATGAGAGCCCGAGGACGAGGTCAAGACGATCCTGTAGATAAATTGGAAGCCCATATTCTACAAATGCAGTTATTGCATCGCTCATACAGAAAATAGAATAACCTGGCAATATATTATCTGCGATCCAATAAACCTTATCAATAAGGAAGGAAAATAATAACAGATATCTTGAGTTGGATCTCACAATAAGAAGAAGATTATCTCAAACCAAGCATTCTTCTATCACATTGCCAATCCCGATGAACTAAAAATAAGAAATATCCGTCCAATGGAGGGTTTCTCATAACCATCCAATGACAGACATCTCTTATAAATACAAGACCCACTATGGTAGAGACTATGAAACCAACGCCAACATTCTTACACATTCGGATGCATATTCATATCGCAGCACATTCGCCTTCTAAACGATCTCTCTTTTTCTCTCGGAAAAGAGCTTTAGCTTAGGCATGAATGACGCAGGCGAAGCCCTCGCCCGGCCTTCTTTCCCTTATTTTGCGAGGAGTTGTGAGACCGGAAAATCGGATTTCTAGGAAGGATAAAATGGTAATTTAGAAATTCAAATCGAGATTTTCTAGATCTTGGATGTGTGGACTGAGTTGAGATAGTCCTAGCAGAAATCTAGATATCAGATGTTGGATGCAGATGTTCCGGGACTCCGTTTTCGAGTGTGGTGTCGGATGTGCGCTGCGAGGATTAGAGAATGCGTGGCTTTCAGGAAGTGGCCTTGGCATTGAAAGAGTGGCTCGCATTAGTGGAGTGGGAAACAAAATCCCATGGCTGCGTGAGCCATGTAGGCATATGATGTCATAAAGGGTTACAGAAATAAAAGAAATGAAGAAAAGGGAGCGTTTGGCAAGGAAGGTGAGGAGAAATTTATATTTTGCTTACCATGCGTATAATGATTGAGGAGGAGAGAAATGAGAGGAGAAATGGGAGAAATGGAGAGAAAATGAAGAAATGAGAAGAGGAATGAGAAAAGAAAGAAAAACAAAGGAATAAAACAAAGAAAGTAGGGAAAAGTAGGGAGAAAGAAAGATACGGGAGGTTTGGATCTCGTTTTACGAGGAGTCTAACTGCTTCTCTCTGGGTCGTAGACGATCAGCCCAGTCGGTTCTTTTCGCGACAAAGAAGGAGAGTTGTTACACACGAAGAGGACAACGTGTGGACTCAGGTTTTTAGGAGTTTCCTCTGAGCTCTGGAAAGGTAGGGGTTTTCCTCCTACTTGTTTTACTTTTTGCTTAAGGGTTATGTAATGGATAGGGATTTGTTGAGGCCTGGATGGCCGTGGTTTCGGTTCCAAAAGATTTGGACCGACTGAATAAATCCCTGGAGTGGTTTGGACAGCCCACGGGTTGTTTGTGTGATTGTGTGGTGTGTGTTATTCTGGTAAGGAAAATAACGTGTTTGTGTGTGAAGTTGTGGGCGGTTCGAGATGGGTTGTCGGATTATTGCCTTAGCCCATGAGCTAAGTTTATGTTATTATTATAAACTGAATAACATGATGTATGGATTTAAATTTTGTTAATATATGCATGAGTGATATATTAGCGTGTGTTGAATGTTTGGGGTGTCGTTCCATTCGACAGGTGGGGAGTAACGAGTAGGAAATTCATTCTTGGGCTTTGCTCGCCCAATCGGTGGAGATTTATTTTTAGGTACCGAAGGCGGCACAGGGATGGGAGACATCCGGGGGCCTTGGCGACGGCGAGATGGCATATCTGTATTTTGTATTTTGTGAAATTTTTGTGAGAGACCCGATTTTGTATGAATTGTAATAAATACAATTGTAAATAAAATCATATTTTGTATAAAATTTATACTTGGGTTCGCATAGATGTCGACCCTACTAGGCGTTTACACGTGTACGTCTTGTATGAGTGAGGAGCGTGTAAATTAGTGGGTGTGGGTGGTAGCGGACACCGAGGATTGGGGCGTCACCGGGGTGCTACGTCGAGGCACAACGAGATCAACGGTGCAACAATCCTCGGCCCAGACCAGTAAGCCTTTGCATCCCGGCCCACAAACAATGCAGGTCCAGCCCAGAAGCGGCTTCACTACACGCTCGAAGCCCGATTCGGTAGTTGAAAAAGCACCATCGAGTTGAAAACCTTTTTTTTTGTTCTTTTTTTGTCATCTATCATTCAAGCTGAAGTAACAAAAGAATAAGAATAAAACAAAAGTTCAATTAAAAAAAAAAGGAATACAACAAAAGTTCAATTAAAAAAAAATGAATAAAGCAAAAGATATAACAAAGATGAAACAGAAACCGAATGTAAATAATGAACTATTAACAACCATTAATCATTTCATTGCATCATTGTCTAAAAGAATAACTAAGAGATAATCGTTAAAATTGCTTTGATGATTCTATTATTCTGGCTCATAGTGAGAAGATTGTTAAATCTAACTTCAAATTGAATGGACAAAGAATATATGACATGGAAAAAAAATCTAGTTGGAGTTTCTTGCCTTGCTCCAAAGCAAGTGGTTATGAGAGAGAAGTTTTTCATCAAAGTAAGGAAGGTAAGGAAACTATTGTAATTCCTTGTCAAGGTATGATTGACAATGTTAATTTTCAACACTTGGATGCAACTTTTGTACTCGAATAGAGTACTGTTTGTCTTGGTTTAAAGGCTATAAGTAAGATGTCTGACAATGCATAGGATAGCAAGCAAATTGATTCTCGGCCATTATAGGTCGTAAGACACCTTTCGTAAATACTCTCAAAGTCGAAGATGAGGTTGCGGTTGTTGGTCTTGAATCTTCAGCATAAGGTGGGGCATATCCAACATCTATTCTCTCTTATTCTAGGATTTTGTGCTAGATGTGCAACTTTTCAAATGATTCAGTTTCTTACTTGATGTACTTAGTTTCACAGTCAGCTAGATCTAATGATATACCTGCTCATATGCCGTCAAAACTAGAAAAATGTTAGTAATGAAGAAAATGAAAGAGAGAAGATATGATGAAGAAGGATAGGAAATAAAAAGAAATACTTTTCAAATGATGCAGTTTCTCACTGCTAATAAAGGGAAATGATGCAATTTCTCACTTGATGCATCGTATATCTGCTCATATGCCGTCAAAATCGAAAGAGAAGATTTGATGAAGAAGAATAAAAAGGAATCAATGCAAAATAATTTTCTTTAATGTTTAGGTATAATTATTGAGAAGATTGATAATCAATTTGGGAAGACATATAATTTCTTTTAATGTTTAGATATAATTAATAAGATAACGTTTACATATAATTAATTAGAAAGAAGACAATCAATTATATATAAATATATTATCAAGAATTGATTTTGGAAGTGAAAAGGTAAAACACTTCACACTTTTATAAATAATATAGGTAATAGCTCTAAATATGAATAGGGAAATATATCAATGATCTAAAAAAAAAAAAGGAGGTGCATGAAATGACACTATAACAAGACTAATACTTCATCTATAATCATAAATCCTCATTTTGATTTTTCAGTTCAAGCCCCATAGAGAGACAAATGACAAAACGACCAAGGTAAGTCTCTAAAAAGTATGAATGTGAAAATGTACCTTTCATCTTTTTCTATAAAAATAAGATAAGTTGATGTCAATCCAGCACCAAATTAAGCAATAAATGGGAGTACCGAGCCTTGATAGGTCAAGATCTAAAAAGTTTTTAAGTGTGATAAATAAGCATATCCCAAAGCGAGTAGCATCCTTTGGGTTGAGAGTACTCAAGTTTTACGGTAGCACGAATATGACCCATTAATACAATTTTCATCCATACGAAAAATGCAATGTTAACAATTAAATACTTATGACCTTGAAGTTTGGCTCAAATGGTAAAAAGGTGGAAAGAGATTATGAGAAATCTTGGGATCGAGGTAGAAAGTGTTGGATCCTTATCTGTTTTTTGAATGAAATTGATTTTATTTGGAAACTGTTGGATAATAGAATTAAAATCCTTTATTATCATCTATGAGCTATTTAAATTCTAACAGTTGAACTTGAAACGATCAAAGCTTCATCGTTATTTTGTTCTTACGTTCATCTTCTTGAGCCTTGTTATAAATTAATAGGATCTCCTTTGGAAAAACAATCACAAAACTCTACCCAACCCAAAGTGGTATTAGTTCCTCGTTTTATCATTCGATGTCTATTCGTTGATAAATGAAACTTAGTTCGAGTTTGTGACGTCCACGATTTTCCGTGGCGATGATAAAATAGGAAATAAAAATAATTCCATTAATTAAATTAATTATCAAGGGTATAAGGGTAAATTCATAGGGGAACCCTATGTATAAAAAGAAAAAGAAAAGAGAGATTATTATTTATAAAAATTTCTCTTCTTTGTGTATGCTCTTGCGATTTCTAAAGTTCAAGAACTTAAGAAGCCATACCTAGGGTTTGAAGTGTGGATTACAAGAGGTAAGATTTTCCTAAATCTAATTAAAGAAAATAGGAAAAAAAATATTATTTTCGTTTCTTCACAGAGTTGTTTTCTAACTTCTGTAGAATTGTGAGAAGAAAATCTAAATGGCAGCGAGATATAGGGTTTGAAGAATTAATTCGAAATATAAGATCTTTTCTCTATTTATTTTTCTAGATTTTTGGTTATAGATTATTTGATTTTCTTTAGGTTTTGATCAATCCTGAAAAAGTAAGAATTGTAATAATTTTTATTCCAAAAAAAAAAAAAAGAGGATGAAAAAAACTTTGTAAATTGGATTCTTGGAGTGAAAAGGACAAGAACTTTTAGAAAAGAAAAAAAAAAGTTTTGAGATTTGTGTAGAGAGATTATTGACCTTTGAAGAAAAAAAAAATCGAATAGGTAAATTGGAATAAAATCTCAAATTGAAAAAGTGAAGTAAATAAATGAAAATAAAGTGCAAGAATGAATAATGTTTGGATGAAAGAAAGAAAAGGAGAATCGTTGAGATGGTGAGGTATTGAATGTGTTTGGAAGTTAATTTGAAAGTTAAAAGAAAAAAAGAAAGAGTAGGGAATACAACTTTAGGTTAGGTTGGGTAGACTTTAGGTTGAGTTTTGGAAAAAAAAAAAAAAAGAAAGAGTAGGGAATCATTAGCTTTAAGTATGAGAAATTTAAAAGAAAAACAATGAGAACCATATTTGAAAATAATAATAATAATAATAATTTATATTAGAAGTAATAATATAAGTCAAATAAATTATTGAATAAAACTGAAAGGAATTTGAGTTCAATAAAAATTTGAAAATTAGCAAATTTAAATTATTGTCATTAGAAAATTAAAAATACCCATAAGGATAATAATAACTATATAGGGATCAAATATTGATAATGAATTTTGGAAAGAATACAATTTTATAAAAATTTATAAATTTCTAGAATTTTACTATTATGGAATGAATTAGAAAGTTAAAAGTAATAATAATAATAATAATACTATTAATATTATAATATTAATAATTATGGAAAGTTTTAGGATTCCTAAACCTATAACCTTTACGTAGGTAAGTATTAATGATATTTCTTCCTTATTTTATTAGGATGAGATATTTTCCTTAGAGAAATCATTCGGATTTGCTACTTCAATGTTTCCATTACTTCTTTGAAATTGTTAAAGAGATTCAAACCTGACTTTTAAAAATTTATTTTATATATATGTAAAAATAACAAAGGATAATAATGCGAGATTTTAAAAAAGAGGAATTGTTTGTTTTTCGTCAATTTGATGATGAAAATTTTAAATGAATTATATATATAATATTTGTTTATGAAAAGTTTTGTTTTTATTTATTTGATTATCATTGATCAAATAGTGGTTTTTTTTGTATGATAGTACTTTGAGATTTGTTTGGTTATGAAGAAAATGTGGAGATATGATGTTTTGTGATCTGAATTTTTTTAAATGAAACATTTGACTCTAATTAGTTCGGCCTTATCATTAAGAATAATAGTTACTTAGCTGGTGGTCATTATCCAATGAGAATAATAGTTGACCTTTACGTTTATTGATGGTGAATGTAGTGATTTGAACCCCTGACCCTCTAAGGGTTTCGGTTAGGGATTCTTAGTACTAGTATATTTGGTTATCCACCTTAAGACAATTTGCGGCTAGCCACCCGTTTGAAAAGTCCACATGGTTGGGCACCATTTGATATTTGATGACTAAAGAAAAATATATTTGAAATGTATTTGATTTTAGACTTTGATATGAAAGTGTTTGAATCGAAATTTGATATGAAATTGTTAGGATCACATTTGATATGAAATAGATTTGAGAATGTTTTGAAGGAAATTTTTTAATGTTTCAACTTATTTTTGGATAAGTTTGATGAAACATCTATTGTTGTTTTGTGATTGAAATCTTTGATCCAGCAGAAAGTGTTTTGTGTTTCTTCTTGGAGTTTGTGAGCTCATCACATTCGTTAATTTTTCAGGTACCCTTAGTTCGAGCGAGGAGTGTTGGCTAGGATGAGATTTGTCATCTTTAGGATTTGATTTTGAAAGTCGTTATGGACTTTGTTTAGTTAATGAGTTTACGCTCATTCGGATTGTTTGGTTTCAGATTGTGTTAATTGATATTTGAAAATTGATTTTGAAGAAAATTTTTGTTAATGTAATCTTGGAATTGAGAATTTATGAATTTAGAAAGCTGCGCATTAGTTTGAACAAAAATTTGGTAATTGGACATCATCTAGTTACAAAAGAGAAATTGTGTCTTTCGCACTTCGAGCCTTTTCGAGTTTGAGGTGGGAAATGACAGTCATGCCCATGGACCGGGTTTCGGGGTGTGACAAGTTTGTCGTAGTGGTGCAAGGTGCTTTACCAATCATTCATCAAGTCATTTCATCCTACGAGATAGATGTCGGTGTGATATTCTCCAAGCACCAAAGGAGACGGTGAATATGTCTGAAGGAGATCGTGACTCTTCATGAGACTCGACGTTTTGATCTCTAACTAAGACTCAATTTTTTTTTTCTTACTGGAATTTTTCTTTGTAATTTTCTCCTCTGCCTTTTCATTTTTGTTTTTTGTTTCCATGTATTTGTGATTGAATGTAACATAAAGTTCTTGGAGATCACAGGATCATATGTTTGTAAACAGAATACTTTCTGATAACAACATAAAAATGAATAGAATTAAAAATCGATAAAATGCTTATAAATCTAGGCTAAATTATAATGGTGTAGAAAATAAGACATTTTATATAATATTTCTTACGTTTATAAAATATTATTTCATTTTTATTAAAGATTTTTCAATAATAATACGGAATTTTGAACTTCAACTTCTGACACAAAATAATATTGTCATTTATTCATCTTTCAATCCGTTACATATTCAAATTCAAAGAAGAGAAAAAGAAAGAAACAAAAAAGTGTGACCTGTTTTGACAACTGTCTTTTAAAGTGATTTTGAAAAGCAGTTTTTCATAATAGTTTTTGTTGGGTTTGGGATTATACATGTCTTCATTTCAAAGGTTCTACAATAAGATAGTTACTTTAGAGATTGAGATTGATGAAGAATTGATGAAATAGAGGTAAATTCCCTAGTAGGACTAGGAAGTAGTTCGGATTAAGGCTGTCCCATAATGCAGGGACGTGCGAGACTGGGAGAGTCCAAACTAGGAGCAAAGCTGACGTGGGACGTAAGGAAGTCAGCTAACTTGGAGGCCAAGGAACTAATGGAGCAAGTAACCGATGGGCTTGAGATCTAATTGGCAAGAGGATAGCGATCAAATCTCAAAAGAACCAAACATCTAAGCTGTCAAACCATAATTAGAAACAATTTAGGATTTTATTCTAAAGAGGATATTTGAGTAGCAAGTTTCCTAATCCCGTTGTGATAGCTTAAAGGAAAGAACAAAAAATAGAATGTAGGGTTGGAGTCATATTAGGATAATGATCCAATTGTATCAAGACTTCGAAGACTGATTAGAAAGATTATAAATTTAAGGCGTTAGAAGTTCTCAACACGGATTTTAGGAGCGGAGCTTGAAGAAGAACAAACGAAGTTCAGACATGCTGAAGGAGTGCAAAGTGCAGATACTCGGTTGAGGTATTGCACGTTAAAATTCTTTCACCTTGTGTGAAAGATGATGCTCTTTATTTTCTTCATCTTATATTGATGTAATGTGGGTATGTGTGTGCGATGTTGTATAGAATGGAGGAGTTCGTGCAATTCCACTATAATTGATTAGGTTCGAAAGGTTGTGGGTGAGAGGGAGTCTGCGTGCCACATAAGACTAATTAGCAAACCTTAGAAACGGTCGGTCAAATCCTTGCCTCTGGGCACATCCCTATGACAATAGGCAAGTTTCAGAACCACGTAAAAGATCGTGTATGGCCTTACTTTATTGCAATTGTATCACACATATTATGCACACACTAACACCTACAAGGGGAGTTCGAATGCATTACACTAAAGTTGGAACAAAATCACAGTCTAAACATCAAGGACTGTGACTTAGATCACACAATTATATCTGTCAATTGGCATCAGAGCGGGTCTAGGTTACTAAGAGATCCGTAATTGTGTGTGAGTATCATATGGATTTGATGAAAGAATGTAATGCCCCAAAAATACCATAGATTTTTTTTTTTTATAATTTTATTATATATTCCGGGTATAAATTGAGCCAATTTAGGTATTTTTTGGGAATTGTTAAATGAATATTGAATAAATGATTATATGACTAAGAGTCAAATGCAAATATTATATGCTAAATGAGAATTGATTGGACCCAGAAAATTACCCAAGTGTAAAGGGCAAATTTGAAATTTGTAAAATGAAGACCTAAGGGTAATTTGTGATAAAGAATAAAGGTCTAAGAGTGAATATGGAGAATTTAAATGAAAATAGAGAAAATATGGGGCAAGCTAGCATTTATGAAACTTAAGTCAAAGAATGCATTTTGAATCAAAACATGGCTTGTAAGAGAATGAGTGTTTTAAGACCAAAAGTGGTCTAAGGGGAGCTCATTTGAGCAATCTCGTTTTTGAGAAAGAGGGAGAGAGCTAGGGTTTTTGAATGGGGAGATTTTTTAATTGCTCCATGAAAATCAAAGCCTAAAGTGATAAAATATAAGAAGAAAGCTTGGCATTGAAGATTGGAAGAGATTTGAGGTAAGAAATAAACCCAAACCCCTTTGTTCTTGTATTTGAGTTGGGGAAAACCCCAAATGTGGATAAAAAGAGTTTTGGTTTGGTTTTAAATGAGTTTTGGGATTGTGTTGAGGTTGTTTTGTATTGTTGGATGAGATTTGGTTTGATTGGTTTGTGTAGTGTTTGTAAGGGAAATGTTGAGTTTCAAAATTCTTTGTCAAATTTTGTAAAAAACCCATGTTCTTGTTTTAGCTATAGATTAAGTTATAATCATCCAAATGAAGTGATTTCAATGTTAAAGAACCAAAAGAGATAGGGCTACAAATGTATAGAAAGGACCAGGAGCAAATTATAGCTCTAAGGCTCCCAAATACAGGCTTAAAGGTGAGCTCAAGTAGCTCACTAGTTATGCTCTGTTTTGGGTATTGTTATAGTGCTTTGGCCATAGTTGAGTTTCACTCATCAAAATTAAGTGATTCCAGGCCCCAGGGATAAAATAGACTTCTAGAGAATGGTTGCTTGAAGGAAATATGCAGGTATTTTGAGGTGCGAAATCTATGAAGTGGGCTATGTGTAGAACAATGCGATTACGCTTTTGGTGGAATTAGTACGAATGTAAAATGCAATGACTTGAGTTTTGGTGATCCAAATTGAATGATTCCAGTTGAAGAAAAAACCTTAGAACCATAAATTCAAATGAGTAGAAGGAACCATTACCAAATTATGGAGTTAAGACCCCTGAAATTTGGAATGATAGTAGGTAACTTAGGAGTGAGTTTGGACATCTTATTGAGTTTGGCATTAAAATGTCGTAACTTGAGTTTGGGTGATCCAAATGAGATGATTCCAATTCTTACTAAAAATAGACTCATAGAGCTTTAATTTTATTAAAGGAAGCATGAACAAAATATGGCTCATGTGTCCCCAGAAAATTTTTCAAGTGAAGGGGTATTGGGTAGACATAAACCCTGACCAAAAACTCCTAGAATAACCTACTAATATGTGATTGTCATTGTATTTGAATAGGGGCTGACGAGGAGGAAAGCCGCGTGAAGTCTAGATTCCGAAGATTGGAATCAAAGCGACGATTTTGGTTTGTTCTATCTTCTCCTATTCTCGTTTCAAGATTTGAACTATTTGTTCTAAATGCATAAGAAAAGCATATTGAATTGATTTAATTAATTTGAGAAAAGTAATTGTAAAATGTTTGCGATATGACAATTGCATGATTATTGAAAATGAATTATTTATACAAATGCGTGTGTACTATATTTTTCTATAAAGTTTGTGAGCAGCCCTTAATAGAATGTTAAGCATTTATTTCGCATTAAGATAGATTGGTATGCAATAGGGTGAAAATAAGCGATGCGCAAGCGATTGTATTGATGTGTCCTTTCGGTCGCGGCCAGTGGGATGAGTATCGGTGAGTGTTCACCTAATGATTTTTAATGGCGGTCAGCAGCCGCGGGTTCGTGCGTGTTATACAAACCATTTTATCTGAGCTGCGGCCAGTAGCAGGACCGTGTCGGTCGATATCATATACCAAAAACATAGGTTAAATTTCGTGAAGGGCGTAAGCGGGTGGATTGTGAAGTGAATTGAATTTGAGCGAGAATTGAATTGATTTGAGATTGTGAAATATTGGAATTAGAAAAGCTATGATTGCAGTGGAAATGAAAAGAGTATTGTGAAATGTCTGGACCCAGATTATCTTCCACTTGTTGTGGCTTATTGCATATGAAAGTGTATATTTGGATTTGATCAATGAACCATAAATGATTGTATATGAAATAAGTATATGTATTGTATTGAAATTGATCATCCAAAAAGATATGAAAGTTTGTTTTTAAAATTGCATGATTTGATTTAAACTGAAACCGACAATGGATTTGTATAGAACCACTAAGCATGAAAATGCTTAAGCGTGTTCTGATGAAGCGAATTAAGTGATAGATAGTGATCGAAGCGGTTGAGATCGAGCTTGAGTCATAAAGAAGGAGTGCAGTATGCTCAGGCTTGTGCATTCATGTCATGTTTCTTTTGAACTTTGATATTTTGCAGAAACATTTTGAACTCTGAATATCTATTTTGTAAATCATTTGAAAATGCTTGATATGCCTTTATAGTAATTGTACTTTCGTATGAATGAAATGTAATGAGCTTACCCCTTTAAAAACGTTTCCACATATTTGAAAAGGATTTTATGCCAACTGAAGTGTAACACTACGACGTGTTTTTGATAAATGATTTTGATAAGGTGATTGGGTGATATTAGAGCCTTGAGACTCGGTTGGACCCGCGAAGCCCAGTGAGTCGAAATCAGTGCTATAAAGAGAGGTGAGTTACTAGTGAGTCCCCCCTCTTCTTGATGAGATGAACTATGGTTTCTGGAAAGCGAGAATGCGTGTCTTCATAAAATCAATTAATGAAAAGGCATGGAGATAAGTTCTACAAGGATGGAAGCCACCTACCAAAACTGATGTTGAAGGGAAAACTTTTCCTCAGGACGAAGTAGACTAGATTTGACACCCCGATCCTCGGGGGTCACAGTGACCACTTAGTCAACTGAGTCTGTCATATCATGAGACCCATGTCATACTCACTAAAAATATATCCAACCAACTACATTACCATAGTTGATTAATACATCACTCTTAATACAAACATATATTAAAATTTTAAAATTCTAATACATGTTATACAAAGAGAAGTATCTGCGAAGTCGCGTCGGCTTCTTCTCAGCGGCCTCTAGTGAGTGCCGTCCTCCCGTACCTCCTGTGAAATGATCCTCAGCGGGGTAGGCAATGCCCCGGTAGTGATAATCTCATGGGTTACTCCGCTAAATTGCACATATGAAAGCTGACCAAACACACTCTCGAAACTGATACATGATCTACTTGAATGTCTACATGCCCAATCCCATGTCTCGAGTCCTCACCGACTCCCTCACACATGCTTAAGCCAAATGTGAGAAAAACACTGTTTTCAAAACAAAAGGTTTTTGTTCTCGAAAACGTACTACCGAGTTTCGGTAAAATCGTGGACTGACCCTCAGGAGAATTCTTTGAGTAATTCTCAGAAATGATCATGGGGTCGCCTTCGAGATGAATTGTTTGACAACTCTCCTAGGCAATTCTTCGGAAAATCTTCCTTGAAATTCCTTTCACAACAATTTTCATTTTTCTTTCATTTTCTTTCATGTCATGCGCTCACACCTACCATTCTAGGGTGCCCCGGTGCCTATGGAATGCATTATGCCATTTTCAAACAATTCATGCTAATATATTTTACAAGCATATATTAACAAAATTAAACTCACATAAATCATGTTATTCAATTCATGGCAATAACATTAAAATTAGATCATATGGGCTAATGACAATTCAAGCAATTCATTTTGAATCACCCAAACAACACAAAAATCACACACAAATCAACATTGAGCGATTGGGAGCCTAGGCTCGGCACTATTCCACGACCACAAGGATTTTCTTAACCAGTTCAAATATTTTGAGACCGAAAACCTCGCCAAGCCTCAAACAAATCCCGTCAATTAAAATGGCTTTTGGCAAAAAGAATAAACTAAGTAGGAGAAGACCCTACCTCTTGGGAGTTGTCTAAACTCTCACAAAATCGATGTCAGATGCAACTGTATGGCGTAGATCAATTTAGCTAACACCTCAATGAGAATCGACGGTCGACCTTAGGGAAATCTGAAGTTGCTCTTTCTCTCTAATGAATCTCTCCCCCTCACTGCCGTTTCAGCAAATGGAGAAAGAAAGAGGTCTGTTTGTCTTTATTTTAATCTTTTCACTTAATTCCCTTTGTCATTTTAGTTTTGATTTTAAAGCTTTTTTGACACATGGCAATCTAAGTCATTTATCTCTATCCTCTCACTAATCATGCAACATGTGTCATGGAGTACGTGTAGTAGGTGAATTTTGTACATCTCATTTTCTCTCCTGCAATTAGGTCATACGACCTGGCCTGGTGCCTCGAAAAGCGTGAAATTTGACGTCTCGAGTCGATGAAATTGATGGTAGCTAGATTTCGCGAGACGATTCCAATGGTGAAGTCCGTTTCGTCATCCGAGATCTAGAAAAATTTTGGATTTTGACCGAAATTACCATTTTACCTTTTTTCAGAAAATTATAATTTTCTCGGGTTTTACACTAGATATCTGAAGAATAAGCCATTTCCACCCAAAATTCACGGGCCTTGGATACAATCTCAATGGTGTTGATCTCTCGCAATTCAAGATGATCTCCACTGCAAAGTAGACAAGGAAGCATTGGACATTCTTTGTGTCCATTTTGAAGGAACTGATGCAGTTCATGAATCAAAGTTAGAACTTCTTACAACAAAGTTCGAAAACTTGCTGGTGAGTGAGGCGGAGACTTTCAGTGACTTCAATGGAAAATTGTGCGACATAGTCAATGAATTGTTTACCTTTAGGGAAAAGATTCTAGAAGAGAAGATTGTCAAAAAGGCCATAAGATCCTTGCCAACAAGGTTTGCATACAAGGCAATAGCAATAAGGAGGCAAAAGAAGTAAAAAGGATGAGACTTGAAGAACCGATGGAATCTCTACTTACGTTTGAAATAGAGCTAAACGAAGAGTCCAAGGAAATGAAGAAACTTATGGGACTAAGGGCTGAGTCTGAACAACCTGTTGACAAAGGGCATGAACTTTCAGAATCTATGGCCATCCTATCAAAGAATTTTTAAAGAGCCATAAAAATGTTAAATAATCAGGCAAAAGATAATCCTCAAACTCAAAAAACTGCATATGGCACATTTAATCCTACAACGTTTGGTAGGACACAAGGAACTATATAACAAAATATCAGGAATAAGTCAATCCAATTCAGAGAATGTGGAGGTTATGGTCACATCTAAGAGGAACGTGCCAATACGAAAAAGAATAGTTCCTTCCTTGATACTTAGAGTGATGATGCGTCGGAAGACTACAAAGGAGATGCGGAACAAGACAGTCAACCCATTGCTTTGGCAGTTGTAACCTCAATACTTGGAGAGATGAAGAGTCAAAAGACTACAAAGGAGATGAGGAACAAGACAGTCAACCCATTACTCTAGCAGTCATGACCTCAATTCTTGAATCAGACACAAAGCATCAAGAATTTTCAAAGGATGTGTGGCAACTAATGTCTGAACACACATGGTGGCTAACCAAATCCAACATAATCCTCTAGCGCATCCATTGTTCGAAAAAGAAGATGATGAGATCTCAGACGAAGAGTTAGCACGTTCTTACACAGTAATGTACGAACGCTAGGTAAACATAGCAAAAATCAATTAAGATATTCAAGGACAAGTCCATCAACTCGGTCAAGACAACAGAGCATTATAGAAAGAGGTAGCAACTCTAAAAAGCAAAATCCTTAAGAACAGTATGGCTCAATCTGAGTTAGAACATCTTAGGAAAATAGTAAGAGTGATGAACTCATGAACCACATCCCTATATCACATTTTATGTATAGGGACTACCTCTAAGGCTCGGGAATGCATAGGCTACCAGAGGGGATCTTCAGGCTCGAAGTCAGTAGCTTAGATGGAGATCCCTTGTCTTAAGACTGTAAAAGTAAAAGAACCCGTCTGGACGCTCCCAAAAACACGAACAACATGTCCAAACAAGAAAGTCAAGTTCATAAAAGGGGAATGCAAGGAAGTCAGATGCTACTACTACCAAAAAATAGGTCACATCAAACGTCATTGTAGGTATTACAAATATGACCAAAAGAAGAGACTAAAGGAGAACAAATCAGTCGGGAAGCCCACCTGGGTAGAAAAAGGAAAAACTAAGAGCTTTGTTATTCTTACATCTCTCAAGGTCGAAATAGAGCAAAGGTGGTATTTTGATAGTGGAAGCTCACGGCACATGACTCGTTACAAGTGGCTGCTATCCAACGTTCTACCATCTAGTTTAGACTTAGTAAACTTCGAAGATGGCGCAAAAGGAAATGTTCTAGGGTCAGGGTCTTTTAATGTTCTTGGTTTACCAAAACTAAGGGATGTGCTCATTATCGATGGATTAAAATCCAATATGATCAGTATTAGTCAATTGTGTGACCAAGATCAATTCGTAAGATTCATAAAGGACAATTGTATTGTCATAGATTAGAATCAGCAATGCATCATGGAAGGAAATAGGTCATCAAATAAATGTTATCTACTAGCAAGTCCGAACACATGCCTAAACATAGTTCGGAACGATACTAGTCTTTGGCATAGACATATGGGACATGTAAGCCACAACAGTTTCAAAGACACCATTGGTGCCGAAGCAATTAGGGGAGTCCCTAATCTCAAAGGAAAACCTAAAAGAATATGTGGACCATGCCAACTAGGCAACAAGTCCGAACATCTCACCTGGAGTCCCAACTAGGCTCTACAATTAGAGTACTAGAATTGGTCCACATGGATCTAATGGGACTAATGCAAGTAGAAAGCATTGCTAGAATAATGTATGTCTATGTATGTGTAGATGACTTCTCTAGGTTCACTTGGGTAAATTTCCTCAGGACCAAATCTGAAGCTTTTGAAGCATTTGAGGAATTATGGCAAAGACTGTCAACATACTCTTAAAGATTAGTAGAATAAAGAGTGAATCTGGTAATGAATTCAAAAACTCTATGTTTGAAATTTATGCTAGAAGAATGATATAGAACATGAGTTCTCAGTGCTTAAAACTCCACAACAAAATGGAGTAGTAAAAAGAAAGAACAAGATTGTGCAAAAAATGGCCCGAGTCATGCTAAAAGCCATGAACGTTCCAACTAAATTATGGATAGAAGTAGTAACTATTGCATGCTACACCTCAAATTGGGTCAAAGGCCAGGAACTCCTAAAACGTCATATGAGATTTGAAAATGGAAAAACTGAATCTGAAACATCTTCATGAATTTGGTAGTCCATGCTACATCTTGAATGACAGGGAACCAAGAGGGAAGTTCGATGCCAAAAGCGATTAAGGTGTCTTTCTGGGGTATTTCACAAATAGTCGTGCTTATAGGGTGTACAACAAAAGAACCAAGGCATTGATGGAATCAATTAATGTGAGAGTTAATGATTCTCTTCCTCCAAGTGATACATCAAGGCCATAAGACCCTCTCCTGGTTTTAGTTCCTGAAGAAGAGAAGACTCTTAACAGCCCTAAACAAGCCCCACCATCCAGTGATGAGGAAAACGACCAAATGTCAATAGACGTTCGAACTATCCTGAAAGTTGAACATAAAGTCACAGCGGATGTTAGACAATAGAGGATGCCATATAACAATAGGACAACTAAGATAGTGTTGGCCACATAGACATTTAGGGTCGAGAGCCCTCCAGGAAGATTCGTAAGAACCATCATGCTACTAATATCATAAGAGATCCAGAAGCGAGTGTCCAGACGTGAGGAGTTCCTAGGGTGAACTATTGAGAAATGATGGGCCTTAGCCTTGCCTGTTACACCTCCACAATTGAGCAAAAAAAATTACAATGAGATACTGAATGATGAGTTTTGGATCCATGTTATGCAGGAAAAACTATCATAGATCAAACGTAATGAAGTTTAGGATTTGGTTCTAAAGCCCCTGTAACACCCCAAATTATACCCTAGTAGTTTATTACATGTTTAAGGTATGATATAAGTAAAATTTGCATTTTCCGAAATTTAAGTGCTAAAAGTGAAAAAGGATAAAGCCGGGATTAATACATAAGCCAAGGATAAAATGGTAATTTATAAAATGAGGACCCAAGGGTCATAACATAAGAATTTTGTATGCTATTGTAGGAATTTAGATAAGTTGAATTGAAAATTGATGGGAGATAGAGGACTAAATGCAAGAAATTTAAAGTTTAAATCAAAGAGGATGGGCAAAATATGGCCTTATGTTAAAGACCAAAATGTTTCATTTTGGTGTGTGAAGGGTAGGGCTTTCCGGTAGGGAGAAGGAGAAAGAGAGAAGAGAATAAGAGAAAAAGAATAAGGAAAAAAAGAAGAAGAGAAGAAGAAGAGAATCCAGGTATGGAATACATGTTTGGAACTTTTGTATGGAAACTATGTGTATGGAAATCTCCCTTTGTCTAAGTTGTGTAGGAAAAATCCTATTAGAAGTGTTGTTGGTTGGTATAAGATGAGTTTTATGGTTTATTTTGAGTTTTGATTGAGTTGGTTTTGGTTTGGAAGGGGGTTTCACAGTGAAAATGGCTAAATTGGTCATTTCTATGTTACGCTGACACCCATGCTGGCGTAGGAGTGCACACCTAGGCATAGGCTCCGCTGAGCGGAAGGGTCACTACGCCTAGTGAACTGGCTCCCTAGAGTTTCTACACTTTCTGGTCCGCCTAGGCGTAGCGGTGCCGCTGGCGAACCTCTCGCTGAGTGTAGCATTTAGCCGTAGTACTTATGTAAGTCATGTTTTGGTTCCTCTCTTCCGTTAATTCTAACAATCATCCATTGGATTAATGAGGATCCTAATAAGTGAATGAAAGGGTTCGTACAAGTATAAAAATTATATGAAAAATGTTCTGTATCTCGCCGCCTCGGCGATCCGGAAGTTAGGAAAACATTGTTTTTTGCCCTCATTTGCTAATGTGTTTAAGAATAATATAACAAACTTAGTAAGACATATAATTGTATTTGTGCTTAAGACCGAATAACAAATGAATAGGCACCTATGTTCAGTGCTTCGGCACTCCTGCTAGTGCTACATACTTTTGTTACATGGGCAGGCACGTCTCTGATCAGTGCTTCGGCACTCCTACTAGTGCTATGACACTTTTGTTACATGGGCAGACATGTCTCTATTCAGTGCTTCGACACTCTTGCTAGTGCTACGACACTTATGTTACGTGGGCAAACACGTCTTTGCTCAGTACTGTACTGTACCTTCGAGTACCTATTGTGTTGTGTCCCTATAATTCATTGTTACTAGTCTATGCAGGCAAATCCTTATATGTTGTCTATCTTAATAATATGACATATGCAAACAATTATATGATAAGAATCTAAAAAATGAACAAGAAGAAAGCATAAGAAATCAGTTCTGTTATGTACCTACGGGTACCTTCTGTACAAGATCTCTGAATAGAACTCCTACGGGAGATATGAAATTCTGTTATAAGAATTATATTATATGAAAACTCTGTTATAGAATTCTATTATACGTAAACTCTAACATATGCATTATGTTATATGTATCCTGTAAATGTGGACCACTCCAAGTGGTCATATATATTGTTTCCCTCGCTATAAACATACGGGTGTTTCATTCGTGTAGGTACTGAAGAGGCATCCGAGGCATTTTGCATCCGCTAGGGCCAACACAACAGTAGAAGTCCACCTGATGTAGGTTTTTGACTTTGTTTTATAATGTAAATGTAAAGTTTTTGTAATAGTAGAATTTGTATAAGTACAAGTAAATGAGACTCAGGCATGTATATGTATAGGACATTTTAAACACCACTACGGTGGTAGTTTTACAATTTATATTATGAAATATGGATTTGTTTATTGAAATGGGACTACCAATGTCCGAAAGTCAAGTAAAGGAGTCCCAGTCCCGTGCCGCGCCCCTTATATTCGCTCAGGTGGAGGTAAGGGCGTGACAGCCCCAACATGCAAATATAATTGGCACCAAATGGATCTTCAAGAACAAGATAGATGGAGAAGAAACACACACAAGAAACAAAGCTCGTTTGGTCTCTCAAGGCTACACTCAAGTGGAAGGAGACGATTTTGATGAGACATTTGCTCCAATAGCTCGGCTAGAGTCAATCTCCTTGCTAATGGCATTCGCGTGCACACTTAAGTTCAAATTGTATCAAATGGATGTCAAGAGTGCCTTCTTGCATGGGTATCAACATGAAGTATTTGTTGCTCAACCTAAAGGGTTTGAAGATCTACTTCACCCTGATCATGTTTACAGATTAAAAAACAAGGCTCTATATAGGTTAAAACAAGCCCCAAGAGATTGGTATGAGAGACTTACGGAATACCTCCTCAAAGGAGGATACATGCGAGGGGGAGCAGATCGTAGTCTCTCTTCATTCGAAGGGGTCAAAGGGAGGTCATTGTCATTCAAATCTAGTAGATGACATAGTATTTGGCTCCACATCCCAACACTTGGTGGAACAATTTGTAAGACACATGAGCACATAATTTGAAATGAGCTTAGTTACATACTTATTGGGTCTTCAAGTACAGCAAACCAACTCAGGGGTCTTTATTCACAAGCAAAATATGCTAAGAACTTGGTCTGCAAGTTTGGACTTGGTACAACCAAACATCTAAGGACCTCAATAGGAACCCATGACAAGATTACTAAAGATGGAGCAGGGAACAATGTTGATCCAACTCTCTACAGAAGCATGATTGGAAGCTTGTACTTGACTACAAGCCATCCGGACTTATGTTATAGCATTAGAATTATCACCCCAACCCACCTTTGAGCGGATGGAGAGATCAGCTGTAAAGCTATCTTGGACTCTTTATAACCAGACATTGGTGTTTGAGTCTTATAACTTAAATCAAAATATCATATACAAAGAGACAAAATAAAACTACCACCTTAGTGGTGTTTACAGTGTCAATACATACAGTCCTGAGTCCCATTTACATATACATATACAAAAACTATACATTTACATTTACATAATCAGAGCGCAAAACCTATAGTGATGTATTCTTACTAGTTTGTTAGCCCAGCAGTATGCAGAAGATCGCGGATGTCCTCCTCTGTACCTACACAGATTAAAACCCGTGCTAAGCTCTACGCTTAGTGGAAAACATATGACTTATACGTATACACATGCACTAATACTCTTTTACAGTAATCATATAACAGTAACAAATATACAGTAGCAGATATCAAATTTTTCATGAATTCATATAACAAACTTATACACCTATTTGTACTTATAAAAACTTATACTTGTTCAGATCTCTCGTAGGCTACATACTTGTACTTATAATAGATTTACCTGTAGGACACATACTTGTACTTATAGCATACTTACACTTGTTCGGAGGTGCAGTAAGTACTCTGAGGAACTATGCTTATGCGGAGGTACTCGTGGAGTGCTCTGAGAAAGCAACTCTTATGCGGAGGTGCCGTGGGTACTCTGAACTTATGCTTGTACGGAGGTACTGTGGGTACTAAGGGCTTATGCTTATACGGAGGTACCGTGGGTGTACATTCGGAAGCGAACGATGTCACGTTACTTTACTCTTTTCGTTATTAAGACCTTATCATATATTGTTTGACTACTTAGACCGATAATAAGAATGAATGGGGACCTGACCATTAAGTACTAGGAAGTGGAGTGCGATCTTGAAGTGCCATAGAACCAAAGTAGGGTGTCGAAGCATTGTGAGTCTTTGTCGCACTAAACGAGAGTGCAGGAAATTGCTAATTATGCCAAAGCAGGTTGAGGTGTCGTTGCTAATCGAGGAGAATGTAGAAGTACTAAAATATTGAAGCACGATTAAGGGGGTAATACGTCGCACTAATTAGAGTACCGAGAAGTACTATATGTGTTTGCCGCATCTTGAGAGGTGCCATGTCATTCAATATCTGGTCTTAAGCAGTCCTACAATTATATAAGTTGAGCTTACTATATTATCATAGGGGCATTAAGTTGCCAACATCAGACTTTCGGCCGGCGAGGTGAGCGAGAATGCAGTGCGATTTTCACTTGGTTTCATTCTTAATTGGCCATTAGTCATTTATTAGGGTTCTATACTATCGGTGTGCGAATGCGGGACTTAACAGCAAAGGTACAGGGGCTGTACCACTTTGATCGGTGCTCCAACCAATTCCACGTGAATGATGCGAAGTCTTTGTAAAACACAGGAAAAATTAAATTTTTAAAAAAATGGTAAAGTAGTGTTCGATTGAAAATCGGAAATTTTCTAGATCTCGAGATGGCGAAGCAGTTAGTCTAAGTTAAATTCATCTGGAAATCTAGTGACCTAGAAAAGTTTAGGTAGATTAAGGACAAGCGGAATATTTTAAACGTTTTCTAGGTGATAAGCAGTCGGTGACTTGAGGCAGATTTTTATGAAAATCTCATTAGTGAGAAATAGCTTGAGCTAAGTTCATTTAAAAAAGTGAAGCGAAAGAAATAAATTGTTTAGGGTAGAAATGATCCGAATGAAGCAATATGAACCATCAAAATAATAATAATAAAATAAAAAAAAGGATGAAAGGAAAAAAAATAAAAAGAAAAGTCAAAAACGTCCGGGAGAGTTAGCGTGAAGAGAGAGAATTTTATTTTTTATTTTTTTTTCTTTTTGCTTCTTTCTCAGATCTACGGAAATCAGACCATTGGTTTCGATCGAATTTCGAAGGCAAAGTTGATCCACACGGCCAAGAATCTGGCGTGAGCACGAAATCTTGGAGTTTCGTCCAAACTCCGAGGTAGGAATTTTGCTACTTTGTATTGTTCACAGCCTAAAGGCCGTTAATGGCTTGAAAGTTGTCTTAGAGGCCATGAAGGCCATAAATTTAATCTCGAATTTTTTGGGCGAGTGTAGGAATTTCAGGAATTTTGGGATTTGTTTTGGAAGCGGTTTAGGCTAAATTTAGTGTTTCCCGAGCAGTTCGGGTTAAAATTTGAGATTGGTTTTAGGACAATTCGGATAGGATTTTAGATTTGTTTTCGGTCAGTCGATTTGTGTTATGAGGTTTGGTTTGATCCACGGGACTGATGTCTTCGGGTTTGTGGTGTGTTTGGTATCATAATAATTCGATAATGAGCAGGGAAGGGGCCAAGAGGTCGCACTTGTTTTATATGGGTCAGAGATTTGGGCCATTTGTGTGTTATTGTTGAAAATAAATAAATAACACATCTTTGTGTGTGAAAAGAAAATATCATATTAATATTTGCTTGTTGATGTATTAACATGGATTGCATGGATGTTAATTATATGTAAAAATTATAATTATCCATAATGTATTAATGTTTCATGTAGCACTCATATATACATGTAACATGAAGAAAAATGCATTGGCATCATGCATTTCATATGCACGGTCACATCGCGTCAAGTCGAGTGTGGGTGCATGGTATTGAGTATTCACGGGTATTGGTGAATGGGTCGTGAGCTCATAAAATGGAACAAAGTCCAAGGTTGAAACTCACGGATGTGTAAATTGATCAAAATGATAAATTACATGTTTTGAGAGGAGCAAGTTGGGGTAGATCCCCCTTCTAGGGTGAAGAAGACCCGAATGTTATTCAACGTGGGCCTTGATTCCCGGCGATGTAAGTTCGCGAAAATGTTGGAAAGGTGTGTTGCGTCCTGAGGTGAAAACCCGAAAAATCCGTGGCCCACAAAAGAAAAGAAAATCATGATCTGATAAATTAAAGATTGGAGGGTTGTCCAATGGATTGAGTTATTAGGTTAAAAACCGATGACTGGTTTTTCACACTTGGCATTCCAGGTGTGAGGGAGTCGGTTGGGACTCAGGTTGTGAGCATGAGGGGTCGCATCTCATGCATGACACGGAACATTTCATATAATGTTGCATAAATTGTATGAAATGTGATTGATGTTTACATAATAATGTTGCATGTGCATTTAGGTGAGGAGTAACCCCCTTGCAGGAGATTATCTCGCGGGCTTGCTCACCGGAGTCGTGAGACCCACTTTTAATTGTAGATTAAAGTGTGTAGTGGGCGGCTGCATATGGGATGAGGCGGATATAGTTCATGTATACCTTTTGTTGTATAAAAGGAATTGTTGAGTTAAATAAGTACATCATATATTTTTGTATATTTGTGGTCATATACGGGAATAGGTCTCAATATATATTAAGACAAATGAGTGTGATATTGGGACACCCGATATCCACAGGTTTCCGCAGGTTGACGGGTTGTTAACGGGACCCCCGGAATAGGGGTGTCATAGGTACCACTAACTTTTGGTACCGGTACCACTTGGTCTCATCCATAGATGCGGTACCCACTTTGACTCTTAGAGCCTGTCTTAGCAGTTTGCCCACGCCGTCGTGATTTGCCATTTCACCCTAAAGCTCAAATAGTTTCCTCTAAACTCATAATAATATCTCGCAATCCACCTACGGAAATCCTACGAACCACTCCCGATAATGGGTTAGAATCAATAAAATACTATTTGGTGAAAACTTTCTAAAGATCAAAATCCACAAAGGAAAGTTAGGTTTGTTTTATATATAATCCATGAAATCCATACTATCCATACTCAAAGGGAGGATTCCATACTCATCTTATACAAACTAGGGTTTTACCAACCCAACTTTCAACAAATCTAGGGTTATGATGAATTCCTAACTAAACTCTAGAAGTGGAACAAACTAATATCCATATTATCCATACAAGTATTTCTTACACAAAGTTTCCATACAAGTTCCATACAAAATCATAGCATTCCATACAACCCATACAAAGCCATAGCATTCCATACCTTTGCCCTTCTTTTCTCCTTCCTTCTTCCTTCTCTTCTCTTCTTCTTCTTTTTCTCCTCTTCTCTTCTCCTTCTTTTCCCTCTCTCTACGTTTTGCTGTCCAAAATGCCTAAAATGAGAGACCCTAATTGGTCTTATTTGGTATAATTTCTCTTTTATTGCACTTTGGTCCTCAAGTTCCTTTCTATTTGCACCCCAACTTTCCATTATTCCACTTTGGCATATAATCTTATTATCTTATGACTTTTATATCCTATTTTGATAAATTCCACTTTCACCCTTGTATCTTGTACAAATTTCGGGTTTTCGAAAATTTCTCACTTAACAAAATAATAATTTTGAAAAATTTCTAAATGCACTTATAATATACCTTAATTATGTTTAAAAACAACTAGGGTATATTTTGGGGTGGTACATGGAGTTTGTGCGTGATACCAAGCAAGTCTCCAAGCAATCCCAAGGATAGTCATCTTTTAGCAGTGAAGAAGATCATCAAATATGTTAGCGGAAACTCGGAAGACATAAAGAGTACTTCTAGTGGGTGTTTCTTCGCCAGCATGACCTTGTGTCTTAGTTCGGTAGAAAACGGAACTACATATCACTTTCCACAGTCAAGGTTGAATACATCACAGTTGGTAGTGGACGTACACAACTCATTTGGACAAGGAATATGCTTAAAGACTATGGCGTCCCTGATGAAGTCTTGATAGTCTATTGTGACAACCTTAGTGCTATCAATATCTCGAAGAATCCAGTTCAACATACGAGATTAAGCACATTGACATAAGGCATCACTACATTAGAAGTCTGGTTTAGGACAAAATCATTGATCTTAGGCACATATCCACGAAAATCAGCGGTGACATTTCACCCAAAGAGTTAGAGGCTTCAATTATGAGATCTCCTATGTCATCCAAGGGTTATACGTGTGCGATAAATAGGGTCCCCACTGGTCGTTGGTAAGTCCCACTAGCGATCTGGACCTTCAAGGCATTTATCCTCATCTTCAGCAAAAAAGGGGGAAAGAAATAGGGGAGTAAGCAAGAGTGTGTATCTTCTTGTTGTGTTGCGCTTCTCTCTTTAAGAGATGTTTTTGTCAAAGACATAGACTAATGGGGAGAATGTTGGGTTTGCGATTGTCCATATCTTTATCTCAAGGGTTCTACAAGAAGATAGTTACTTCAAAGATTGAGGTTGATGAAGATTTGATGAAATAGAGGTGAAATTCATGGTAGGACCGGAAGTGATTAAATTCAAGGTTGTCCCACAATGTGGGGTTGTCTTGTGACTAAGAAAGTCAGGACTAGAATTAGAGGTAGCAGGGATCTGAGGTGGTCGGCCACGACTTGCGGGGCTAAGGAACTGGGGAGAGAAAGTAACTTGATAGACTTTAGGATCTATTGGCAAGGATAGATCGAATCTCGAAAGATCCCAGGACGTCTAAGATGTCAAACTAGAATTAGAAACAATTTAGGATTCTATTTTGAAGCGGATACTTGAATAACAAGTTTCCTAATTCCAATCTGATAGCTTAAAGGAAAGAAGAAAATATAGAAGGTATGGTTGGAGTCATATTAGGATAATGATCCAACTGTATCAAGACTTCCAAGACTGATTAGCAAGGTTATAAATTCAGGGCTTTGGAAGTTCTCAACATGGATTTGAAGAGCAGAGCTTTAAGAATAACAAGCGAAGTCTGGACATGCTAAAGGAATGCGCAGTGCAGATATTCGATTAAGGTATTACACGTTAAAAGTCTTTCACCTTGTGTGAAAGACGATATTCTTTATTTTCTTCATCTTGTATTGATATAATTTGGGTATGAGCAAGGAACAAAATATTGATAATTACAGATATATCGGTATTTGGATTTTACGGATATATTGGAAATATCGGTAAAATATCGATGGATATTTTGACAAAAATATCGGTAAAGTGAAAATTAGCAAAAATATCGGTAAAGCGAAAATTAACAAAAATATCGGTAAAGCGAAAATTAACAAAAATACTTTGATATTCATGGAAATACTTCATTGAACTATAAAAAAGATATAAATAAGAAAATATACACTTGTTGAAGAGGATATTCATTATAATTTGTGAGAGTACATCGATAGTCATTTAAAAATAAAAATGAAGACCCGAAGTGAAACATTACATTATTTGATGAAGGGATCACATCTTGATGAAGACAATATTCATACCAAGACATGGTGTTCCAATATTATTGATTGTAACTTCAAACATACAATGCATAAATTTCTTGACTCCTACCCACAACCTCTCTATAGATAGAAAACTCGAGGTTCACCTACATGCTCGTTTGAAATCCTTGTTGCATTTGATATGAAATTTGGAATGACATTTGTGGATCATGAGGATAGTTAAACATTATATAACTAAAAAAATATATAGTATAAAAAAAGCTTCAAATTTAATGTAAGTTAATATGAAACTAATATTATTAACTAATATATAAGCTAATTTCTTTTCAACATGATATCTAAGCTCTTTGTTTTTAAGATTAACTATAGTATATAACTAATATGTTTAATAATATGATATCTAAGATCTTAGTTTCTAACATTATATTTAACTTAATTTAAACTTAATTAACTCAAAATCTAACTTCATATAAAAGTAATATTATTAACTAATTAACTAAAAAATTATATTAGTTAGTGATATTGCGTTAAATAATATATTATTAAGATATCTAAGAAGATCTAAGTTTCTAACATTAAATAATTATAATTGTTTAATAGTATGATGTGTAATATCTAAGTTTTAGACATTATATCTAACTTAATTTATTATTATCAAATTAAACTAAAATAAAACTATAGTATAAAAGTATTTGTTATAAAAAACTTCAATACCAAAATAAAACTAATATACATTAAAAATAAATATGCATAAACACAAAAAAAATTCACAAAAAAATATACATAAATAACATTGTATAGTGAAATCTTAAAAACCAAGATCTTCAAAATATTAGGATAAAGCACAAAGAAAAAATAATTTGAGAGTCAAATGGAGCTTGGATGTGAATGGATGAGTTTGTAATGAAATTTTATGATTTTAGGGTATTTATAGAATTTTTGGAGTAAAAATATTCATTGGATTGTCAAAAAATCGTTGTGATTTAATTCTAACCGTTGGATTTGACTTTGGTTCAAATGTTACTGTTGGATTATCATATATCCGTTGGAAATAATTCTAAACCGTTAGATCAAGCTTCAAATTTAAAATCAACTGTTGAATAAAAAATATAGCCGTTGGATGCCTTTAAAAATGCGAACGAAATCAGAATCGTTGGATCAAAGCAAGAACAAATCTAACGGTCATATCACATGGCGATTACGGCAGCGACGCTAGTTTTGCCGCCTCAGCGTGTGCGCATCTCGATATTGACGTCTCAATGTTTTTCTTGCCGTGGTGCGCCAGCAGGTTGGATATTCTCCCGGTACGGTCGATATCCGATATTTCGACGGTATATTGATCGATAAAACCGATATATTTGTTCCTTGGGTATGGGAATGCGATGTTCTAGAAAGGGGAATGAAAAGAGTTAGTTTGAATGATGCCCAAAGTGATTAGGTTTTAATAGGTACGTGGATAGAGAGAGTTTTGTACCATATAAGATTAATTGTAAACCTTGAATCAGATAAGTGGAAATCTTTGAATCTAGGAACAGTCTCGTAGACGTAGGCAGATTGTCAAACCACATAAAAGATTGTGTGTGACTTTACTTTATTGCAATTATATCCTGCAGACTGCAGGACCTTCTTTCACTATAGAAGTCAGGACGCACTACACTAAAGTATGAATGAAATCTGTGATGCCCCAACCCGGCACCCTGTGTTAGAAAAGGGTGTCAGAAATCTGAGAACTATAAACTTGTTAACTTATATAATTCTAAACAATTATCTTGAAAATATAAACTTACAAAAATATTTCATAGACATACACCATAGTGGTATTTACAGTGTTCATGCATATATTACAGTCCGTTACTCGTACTTTTAGGTTCACCTTTGTCTCCCGAAATCTTATTTACTCTTACAAAATCAATTTCAAACCTACCTATAGTGGACTCCTACGGTTGTGTTGGCCTTCTTTGTATACGGAATATATGGACGTCTCTTAATTTCACACGAATAAACACCTGTGCTAAGCTTTATAGCTTAGAGGGAATTCATAAATATGGACGACCACTATAATGATCATCACAATACTTCATAACATTTTATTCATAATACATGTTACTTCTCATATCATTATAATTAAATTACATATTGTATTTCACATCATTTTCATGTTCGCCTTTATAACATTCAAATTTCATCATCTTATGTCATGCACGCATATTCAAAAGTGGATACAAGAAGAACTATGTCTTTGGAAGTCTCTTATCTTTATGTGAGACGGTAATCCTGTAAAGCTGTACTATACTATATAAGCCCAAAGCGGAGACCACTCTGTCTAATTATGTATTTGCATAATTGTTATCCCTATAGGCGCATACTTATCTATCTAATTACTCGACAGTAATCAATTTTATCATCATTTTCTTAACAATCTTTTTAGGTGCTCCGAGAAAAATTTCTCATATACACTGAATAACTCTTGTCATCATGTATATATGAGATATTTGCTATTATCAAATAATCTCTTATAAACATTTAAGCGTACTTTACTTTGCACTTTTCATATAACAAAATTATACGTGTATTCTCTTTAACTTTCAAAAAACACATGTTATCGCGATCAACTTACTATGATGTTATTTCATTATATGATACGTTTATATAGCCTTTATACAATTTCGAATTTCCATAACCAATTACGTACGAACAATTCGGCGCTCCCCAGTCCATTTTAGGCTACAGTTTTGACCACAGTAAGCGAAATTGCAGAGAGTGATCTTTCTGTAACTCAATATACCCCTATGTCTTAAGTTTCTTAGGGTTAAAAAATCATGTCATTTGGAATTTTAATTTGCGAGATATGGTCTAAACATTCCAAACTGCTCTTGTACATTTTCCATGAACAAAATATGGAATTGTGTCCTATATTTGAAAATTTTCTAGGAATGATAGAGACATAATTTGACCATAATTTCTCCATGAAAGTTAATACCCCCCGGATGTTTTAGTTTAATGCAAATTTGAATCCCCATTTAGACTAAGTATAACATAAGTTATGATTTAAACAAGCTGAAGTGCTCGGTCGGGAGTTGATAAGAGGACATATTTCGGGGACAAAATTGTTCTTACTTTGTGCAATTTTACAGGTCAGTAGGATTAGTGAGATACAGAACTATTTCGAGAAAGATTTGTTTTTCTAGAAGTCTAGTTTACTTTCAGGGTGAATCACTTGAATTTGAATATGAGTGCGAAACTTGATATATGACCCTAAGCCTTAGCCCGTTTGAAACCCAGCGTGTCGGGAGTGGACAGAATTGACTGACAGGCCTCACTTTGAGCGAATTTTGGGTCCGATGGGGTCCAAATTTTGATGCAATTATTATAAGGAGATTTGTTCTCTAGAAATTCTCTACCAAAGTCTAGTTTCTTGCAGAATTTGAATCACTCAATTTGGATGTGATAGTCAAGTTATGGCAAAAACAAAAACATGGGTTTAAAAAAAACGGACAGCATCTCCCTTAAAACCCAACATTTTCTCTATACAAATTTTTCCTCCATTGAGGTCCACAACCAAACCAAACACATTTGTAAGTAAGGGCTTTCCTAACCTACATATAGACAAAGAACAAGGTTGGAAAATTCCTAACCCCACATGAATTCCATATAAATCCATACACATATTCTATACAATTCCTTAACTAGTATCCATACCTTAAATTCTTGAACTTCTCTTCTCTTCCTTCTTCCTTCTTCTTCTTCTTCTTCTTCTCTTCTATTTTCTTTCTTCATGCGTAAGTAACCTAAACTTTTCTAAGCCAAAAGGAATTCTAAGACCATGTTTGGTCTTATCCCATTTTTGGCTTTTGCAACTTAGTCATTCATTTTCCTTTTATTCTCAAATCAACTTACCTAATTTCTAACTTAGCATATAGTCTTTTCATCTTTTGACCTTTAAGTTCTAGATTGGTAAATTACTAATTTACCCTTGATATCAAGATATTTTTAAGTTTTGTATTTTCTTTTAGCATTAATATTGGAAAATATATTTCACTTTTATTATACCCTAAACATGCTTTCTAAAACTATCAAGGTATAATTTGAGGTGTTAAAACTCTCCCCCCTCAAAGAAATTTCGTTCTCGAAATTATTACCTAGAGTGAAGAGTTGTGGATACTGTGCTCTCATAGTTCAACCACGGCTCCCAAGTAACTATTCCTTGCCATGGTGTTATGACACCAAAATACCCTAAAATTTTTATAATAAAAATTATTATATATTAAATTTATAATTAGACAACTTGGGTATTTTGGAATTTTTAATATTGATTGAACGATTGTTGAATCGATGAATACAGTGAAAAAGAAAATAGAAATTTAAATGGGGACCCAAGGGTCAATTGTAAATAGGATTTATATGTCAAGTGATGTTAGGAGAATAAATGAGTAAAAGGAAAAAAATCAAGGAAATGAAATGTGGCATGTAGGAAGAGGGAGGAGCTTCCTCCTTTTTTAAAAGTACGATTAAGAGTGATCCATAAGAAAGAAAAATAGAGAGAAAGACGAGAGGATTAGAGAGGCTCCACCTTCTCTCTGGAGTTTTCCGACGATCGAGACCATAGGTCTCCGACGAAGCACGAAGGGAAGTCCTTCCTAGTGACAAGAGCTACAAGTAGAGGCAGGAGCCAGGGACTTCGACAAACTCCATAAGGTGGTCTTCTCTACTTGGTCTTCTTCTACCTAAGAGTTGTTGGGTAGTTATCGTATAGGGGAAGTTTAGTTACATTTAAATGTGGGCGCCACATTGTGGTAGTGCGCGGTCATGAACCTTACAGGCTGATTTTTTGGAGTGCAGTGAAGGGAAATTGGTAGTGCGTCCTTCTAGTAAATTGTAGCCACATCAATTAGCTTGATGTTAGGCTTTTGAATTTCTCGATTTGGACCTCTGTAGACTAAGTTATAGTCCTTTTAATGAGGTCAGCCAAGCTAAATCTGGTCGAATTCGGTTTGTCGGTTAGGTCGACTAACCGTACCTTAGAACAGGTTTTTGGATCAGAAATAAAGAATTTGGCGATAAGTCATACACGTGAAATTGTAGCCACATCGATAGACGATGTTAGGCTAATGAATTTCTTAGTCGGACCACGTAGACCAAGTTATGGTCTTTTTACTCACGAGCAGGTCAAATGGGTCACGTTAGTGGGTCAAGGCCCAGAGTAGATCAAGCGATTATTAGTCAAGCGGTGGTGGGTCAAGCGGTGTCGTTAAGTAGGGGTCGTCAAGCCGATGGTCGTCGAAGCGTTGGTGCGTCGGCGATTAATGGGTCAAGCGGTGGTCGTCCGAGCGATTGGTGCGTCGAATGGTGGTGGAATCGGCGGTGGTGATCAGCTGATGATCGTCAAATAGTGGTAGATCCACAGCGGTGGTAGTCAAGCGGTGGTCGTCCAACGGTCTTTCGTCGGTTAGTCTCGACTCGTGAAGTTGACTACGCACTGACCTCAACCCGGAAAGGTCATATCTCCTTCGTTTGAACTCCGATTTTGGTGTTCTTGGACTCTATGGAAAGCCCATTGAGTCAAGAATACATTAATATTCCTGAGGAGTATAGAAGATGTTTGACCGAGGTGGTAGGCGAGCTCGTCCAGTTCGGGTCTGCTCGTCAGTTCAGGATTTGGTACGTGTATGACCTCCCAGCCCGGAAGGTCCTTGCTCCTACGTCGAACTCAGATTCAGTGTTCTTGCCTTTCTATGGAAGCTGATGATGAGTCAAGATCCATCTACATATAGAATGTTTTAAATTGGAACTCATTTTAAAACTCCGAAAAATCAATCCTAAGCAAAACCACTAGTACACTTGAATAATATTGTTCTTTAATGGTTTGGAATAGCAAGGCGACGGAGGAAAAGCCAAGCGTGATTGAGATTCCAAGTTGGAATCAAAGTGCAAATAATTTTGGGTTTGTTCTACCAACTCCCTATTCCTCGTTTCCAAGTTTTTGCATGTTGTTCTAAAAGCATATTGAATTGATTTAATTGATTTGAGAAAAGTGATTGTGAAATATTTGCATATAAAAATTTCATGATTATTGAAAATAAAGCTTGTTTATATGACGTACATATTGTACTATATTTTGCTATAAAAGGATTTGGAACGCCCTTAATAGAATGTTAACCATTTATTTGCGTAAGGATAGATTGGTATACGATAGGGTCAAATAAGCGATCTGCGAACTATTGATGTGTCACTCCGTCCAGTGACCAACGGGTTCCGTATCATTAGTGTTCACTATTTGATTATTTATAACCCAGGTCAGCAGCCAATGGAACCAGTACTGTGTTATAAAACCATGTGATACCGGCCTGCAGCCCAGCGGGACCGTGCCGGTGACTACGATATCGCAATATGTCGAAGACATAGGTTAAAGACCGTTAAGAGCGTGGCCCGAATTGATTAGCACAAAAGTGAATTGATTTTGAGCTTGGGTGAAGTCTGAAGCGGCGGAATTTGTGAGCATATTTAGATTGATTTGAGATTGTGAAATATTGATTATGAAAATGTATTTATGGGATGATCAATGAACTATAACTTATTGTATATATATATATATAAAAGGTATATGTATTGTATTTATATTGATCATCCAAATGATTGAAAGTTCTGAATTATTAAATTGCATGATTTAATTTAAAGTGAGCAAGGAATGGATTTGTATAGAACTACTAAGCATGAAAATGCTTAAGCGTATTGTTTACCAATGCTTGTAGTCTTAGAAGTGATAGATGAGTGATCGATAGAGGGACCCCCAGAGATCGGAGCGTCGAGTCATGAAAGAATCTGGATATGCTTTCGACATGTGCCTCATTTCATGTGTTCTTTTTGATATGGATATTTTGTATAAACAATTTGAATACTGAACATCTATTTATGTAAATCATTTTGAAAAGGCTTGGATGCCTACATTGTAAAAATGGATTTTTGTTAAATGTAAATGTTTATGGAAGCACCTTGAGATTTTGTAATCGCTTCGGCAAGATATGATTTTGAGTGATTGAGTGATTTAGTGGCACCCGGACTCGGTTCGGATCCGCCCAAGCGGGTCGGGTCGGGTAAGGGGCGTCACAAATTTATTGGTATTAGAGCCTAGGTTTAGCCGGTTCTACAAAATGATTTTTAAATTGTTTGTAAACGATTTTGAAATTGTGTTTAACATGCATTTCATTTGCATATAAAGGATGACATGACTACGACAACGGATCTTGCTGGTCTTAATAGGATAAGCATGGAAGGTCGGCTTCATGGTCGAGGATGACCGGGGGACTCGTGGCCAGTCCTGTAGTGTGGAAGGTGGGCAAGCATCCCATGCCCACGATGAATGAACGGAGACAAAGTGGCGGGAGGTACTATGGGTATCCTCCGACTAGTTCGGGCATTGCAAGTCGAACCTTGGCTTCAATTGCTCCAAGCGTCTGACCATTAAAGGAGAATGGCAAGGTGCTAGACTGTAGATTTTATGGGGAAGAAGGATGGGCCTTACATGGCAAAGAAATTGGCTCGAGAGGCAGAAGCGAATGCTTGTGCAAATGCATTGCTGAAAGCGAAGAGGATTGGAATGTGCGACCTCATTGCCCGGGATGGGGCTTATCGATGGTGGGTTTCGTGACCCGGGCCCAGCACCATCGAGAGATAGTGACATGGGAGTTCTTCTTGGATGAGTTCAAGAAACATTATGTGGGTCGCATTTTATCAGAAATGACATGAGACGAGTTTCATAATCTGAGCAAGGCAGGATGAGTGTGTTGAATATCGAAAGGAATTCACACGGTTGAGCAAGTATGCTCGAGATACTTGTGAGTGAGGAAGAAAAGTCTTGTAGTGGGTTTGAAGACGGCCTTAATGACTATGTCGAGCCCATGTCACGACATTTTGCCATGAGGATTTCTCAAAATTGTGACATGTGTGCATTGAATGTGGAAAGAGTAAAGAAAGAGGAAAGAGAGAAGGATAAAAGACGGGAAAGAAAAATCGGTCGGTCAGAAATCTCGCGACAACGACCAAATGAAAGAAATTAAGGGGACCCGCAGGGTTCCGATCAGCTATAACCGCAATTTCTGGGTAGGAATACTACTCTACCGGCACCATCGAGTTCTTGAGTACACCGGGAGGTCTTCTAGAGGACAGTTGCTCCCCATGCCCCCATTGTGGGAGAAATCTTAAAGGAGAATGTTGGAGACTTACAGGTGCTTGTTTGATTTGTGGATCCAAAGAGCATAGAGCAAGAGATTGTCCCATCAAAATACGAGAGTATGAATTTTTGGGAGATTTGATTGAGTTATCCTTCAGGGAGTTTGATGTGATATTGGGGATGGGCCAGTTTGTCGGAGCATCAAGCAATAGTCGATTGTAGAGATAGAAAAGAGTAACCTTAAAGACCATAGAATGAAGATGAAGTAACCTTCATCGGTGAGAGAATAATCATCTATCTAATGTGATATCTCTACATGCTAGAACAATGTGCGGAAAGGATGTGAAGCCTACTTGGCTTATGTGATTGATATGGTAAAGGCAAGGCCTAGTGTATCCGATATCCCTACGTAGCGACTTTGGGATGTGTTTAGGAAGAGTTGCAAGGATTGCCCCCACATAGGAGATTGAGTTGCTATTGACGGTATGCGGATGCCTGGCATCCATTACCAAATCTGAGAATGGCTCCACTAGAGCTAAAGGGTGAAATTGCGGTTGCAAAAGCTATAGAAAAGGGTTTATTAGACCAAGTGTATCACCATAAGGAGCTCCCGTGCTTTTGTTAAAGAGGTACACTTCGGCTATGTAATGATTACGAGACAAGCGAACAAGTTACTTGATAAAGAATAAGTATCCGTTACCGAATTGATGATTTGTTTGACCAATTAAAGGTCTGTGATATCTTTTCAAGGTGAAGCTTGCGATCCCCAGGTACCATCGGTTGAGAATTAAAGATATCGATGTGCATAAGGCGTTTAGGGCGATATGGACATTATGAGTTCCGCTATGTGCGTTTGGATTGACAAATGCTCCATCAGGCGTTCATGGACCCTAATGAATCGTGTTTTCCGGCCGAGTATGTGGATCAGTTTTGTCGTAGTGTTCATAAATGACATTCTTGTGTATTCAAAAAGATCGAGGATAGTCATGACACACACCTTAGAGTAGTGTTAGAGACTTTGAGAAAAGAAGCATTTGTATCTGGCGGAGCAAGTGTGAGTTTTGGAAGAATGAAGATGTCCTTTCTTGGGCATATAGTATCGAAGAAGGAATCGAGTAGATCCAGAAGAAAATAGAAATTGGTTGTTGAATGGAAGCCACTAGAAATGTGCAATGCGTAGTTTCTGGGGCTGCGAGGATACTACGAAGATACCGTTAAAGGGGTTTTCTATGGCGCGGCCCAGATGGCGAGATTGTTCCAGAAAAAATGTAAAGTATGAATGGAGTGAAAATATAAAGTTCGATAAGTTGAAAGCATTCTTAGCAGGGAGCTCCGGTTCTTGCACTCAGCCGATAGGCGGTGAAATATGTGATTTTTAGTGATGCGTGGCTAAATGGACTTGGATGTGTCTAATGCAAGGGTAAAGTGGTAGCCTATGCTTGAGCCCCGATTGAAGTCATGAAAAGGAATTCCCACGCATGATTTGGAATTAGCCGCAATTGTATTTGCGCTGAAAATTTGGAGACATTATTTGATGGATGGAACTGATAAAAGATTATGACTGCGTAATTGATTATCACCCGGGAAAGGCCAATGTAGTGGCCGGCACAGATAAAGTCAATCTGAAGCGCTTGAGCGTTGAATGCCCTTTGTCATTATATGGCGATGAATCTTGTAATTATGGCGGGCGATAGCGAGTAGGAGTTTGTTGAGATCAGTGCTAGAGGCACAAAGGAAGAAGAAAAATTGTTGCCATATCATCGATTAGAAATGGTAAGGAAGCTGAGTTCCACCCAGTGAGCGAAAATGGAGTGTTATTATTATAAGGATCGGGTTTGTGTACTGGCCCATGTGTTGAGGAAATCCATTGCGAAGAGAGGCACATAGTGGATGTTTTGCTATCCATCGTGCACAAGATGTATCGAGATTTAAAAATGTCATTTTGGTGGTCGGGATGAAAAGAGATGTCGAATTTGGCAGCGAAGTGTTGTGTGTCAAGAAGTAGCGAGCATCAGTTCCTTGGCGGGATTATTGCGGCCCTATTAGAGTAAGTGGAAATGGGGCCAAGATCACCATGGATTTTGTGGTTGGGTTACCATTGACGGGAGAAGGCATGGCTTCCGGTTTGGGTCGTATTAGTAGATCGATTAACTTCGTCGGCTCACTTCCTACCGGTGAGCGGACTATTCCTTGACAAGCTAGCGGTATATATCGAGAAATAGTTCGGTTACATGGGATTCCTATATCCATTATTTTGAATAGGAATCAGGGGTTCGCCGAATTTTGGGGGAAAATTACCAAGAGGCCTTGGGCCGCGGCCGAATTTGATCTGGCGTTCCACCTACAACGGATGGGCCGTCACGAGAGAGTGATCGGATTACAGAAGATATGTTAAGGAGTTGTGTGATCGACCTTGAGGTGAGATTTAAGGATCAAACACATTTGCTTTGGGTTGAATTTGTATTACAACAACGGTTTGCAATCAAGTATTGGAATGGCGCCTTATGAGGCTTTATATGGGAGAAAATGTAGAACACCATTGTGTTGGAATGAATTGAGTGAAAAGAAAGTGATTGGCCCCGGAGCTTGATCTGAGGAAATTTGAAGAAAAGTGAAAATGATTAGAGAGAGAGATTGAAAATTTATTGTGATAGATAGAAATCATATCGACATGAAAAGAAAGATATTCGATATGAGATCGGCGAAAAGGTGTTTTAAGTATCGCGGAAGAAGGTGATGAGATTTGGGAGAAAAAGGGCAAGTTGAGCCCTAGATTTATTAGCCCTGATAAGTGATTGAAAGTGGGACCAATGGCATAAGTTAAGCATTACCTCGGGACTTGGAAAAGATCCATGATGTGTTTCACGTGTCCATGCTACGAGTGCAGTGGACTTAGGTCACATGTGGTCTCTTCGGAACCAATTGAAATTTGAGGCGGATTTGGCATATGAAGAAGAGCCCGAGTGAGATTTTGGCTCGGAAGTGAAGTGCGAATAAGAAGATTCCGTTAGTAGGCTCTTTGTGGAGAAACCATAAGGTGAAGAAGCCACTTGGGAAAGTGAGGAAAGCGATGCGCGGCGATGTCATGGCTTGTTTGACTAAGGTAATTTCGGGCAAAATTTTATTAAGTGAGGAGAGTTGTAACACCCCAAAATACTACAAGAATTTTATAATAAAAAGTATTATATATTAGGGTATAATTGAGCCAACTTGGGTATTTTAAAATTTTTTTTTAATATTGATTAGATGATTGTTGAATCCAGAAATGAACCCAAGTGAAAAAGAGAAAATATAGAAATTGTAAAATGGGGACAGGTCTGATTGTAAATAAGTTTATATGTCTAAGTGATATTAGGAGAAATAAATGAAGTAAAGGGAAAAAAAAAAAATCAAAGGAAACCAACACTGTGGCATGTAGGAAAGAGGGAGGAAGCTTCCTCCTTTTTAAAAATACGATTAAAGAGTGATCCATAAGAAAGAAAAATAGAGAAAGGGAAAGTTAGAGGGAGAGGCTCACCTTATATAGATTTTCCGGCTTGATCGAGACCATAGGTCTCCGGCGAGAAGCACGAAGGGAAGTCCTTCCTAGTGACAAGAGCTACAAGTAGAGACCGGAACCGGGGACTTTCGACAAACTCCATGAGGTAGGTCTTCTTCTACTTGGTCTTCTTCTACCCTAAGGATTGTTGGGTAGTTATCGGCACTTAGGGAAAGTTGGTTGCATTTTAAACCCGAGGAAGTGCCGCATTGTGGTAGTGCGCGGCTAATCGAACCTTAGAGCTGATTTTGAGTGCGAAGTGAAGGGAAGTTGGTAGTGCGTCCTTCCTAGTAAATTGTAGCCACATCAATTATCTTGATGTTAGGCTTTTGAATTTCTCGATTTGGACCTCATGGAGCTAAGTTATAATCCTTTTAATGAGGAATTGACCAGCTAAATGCAGTGGTCGGTTGTCAGTTCGGGTCAACTAATTAAATGCGTTAGAGCGGGTTTTGGATAAAAAATAAAAATTTGGCAGTAATTCCTTCTGTGAAATTGTAGCCACATCAATGAACTTGATGTTTAGGCTATTGGTGCTAATTCGATACGTAGACGAGTTATGGTGCTTTACTCTGAGAACAGTCAAATGGGTCGGTGGTGCGATCAGAGCCGGTCGTCAAAGCGGTCGTCAAGCGATGGTCGTCAAATGAATTCATGGAGTCAAGCGATTGTCGTCAAGCGGTGTCGTCCAAGCGGTGGTCATCCGGCGATTGTCGTCAAGCCAGGGTGGAATCAAGCGGTGGTCGTCGAAGCGATTGTCGTGAGCGTTGACCGTCGAGCGGTGATCGTCAAGCGATTATTAGTCAAGCGTTGATTAGTCAAGCGGTGGTCGTCAAGCTGGTGTGGTGTTCGTGAATGGTGAAATTAGATCCAGCGTTGAATGCGTCAAATAGTGGTCGTCCAACAGTGGTCGTCCAACAGTGGTCGTCAAGCGATTGGTCGTCGAAGCGATTGCTTTCGTCGGTTCGTTCCCGACTCGTGAAGTTGATACGCATGACCTCAACTTAGGAAGGTCATATCTCCTTCGTTTGAACTCGATTTGGGTGTTCTTGGACTCTATGGAAAGCCCATTGGAGTCAAGAATACGTGCTATTCCTAGGGAGTATAGAGATGTTTGACCGAGGTGATAGACAGGCTCGTCCAGTTCGGGTCTGCTCGTCGGTTCGGTTGGTAGTAGTATGACCAACTTCGGAAGGTCCTAACTCCCTACGTCAGAACTCCGATTCAGTGTTCTTGCACTCTATGGAAAGCCGGTAGATCAAGAATCCATCTACATATAGAATGTTTAAATGGAACTCATATTCGCTCCGAAAATCAATCCTAACCAAAACCACTAGTACACTTGAATAATATTGTTCTTTAATGGTTTTGGAATAGGGCAGCCCGAGGAGGAGAAAATAGCGGTATTATTGAGATTCAAAGGATTGGAATCAAAGTGCAAATAATTTTGGGTTTGTTCTACCAACTCCTATTCCTCGTTTGATTTTTGCATGTTGTTCTAAAGCATATTGAATTGATTTAATTGATTTGAGAAAAGTGATTGTGAAATATTTGCATATGAAATTTCTGGTCAAAAATCGCTATTTATACAAGCGTACATATTGTACTATATTTTGCTATAAAGTTTGAACATATAATAGAATGTTAACCGTTTATTTCGCATTAAGGATAGATTGGTATACCCAGTAGGGTCGAATAAGCGATCGCTGCGAACTATTGATGTGTCGCTCCGATCAGTGACGTGGGTTCGTATCGGTAGTGTTCACTATTTGATTGTTTATAACAAGTCAGCGGTCGGCGGGGCCGTGCGTGTTATAAAACCATGTGATCACAGGCTGCTTGACCACATCCCGCGCCCCGTTTTAGGGACCCGTGAGACCAAATACTGGGACTCTTTACCTGATTTTTTTTTTTTTTTTTTTAAACCAAACTTGTACCTGTGGGTATGGCCCACATCTTAGAACATAATCCAAATATTATATACATATAACTGAATCCCATTTACAAATACAAAACTATTCTTTCACATTTACAAATCGAGCCGCGGAACCTACATACTTAGTGAACCGCACAAGTGTGTTGTATTGTATGCGGATGTTTGCTTACGTCTTCTCCTGTACCTACACGAATTAAAGCCCGGAGTGCTAAACTGCAGCAGTGGAAATATATCTTATAGCTTATACTAATGCACAAGCATTTTAGGCGAATCATAATAAACTTATAACGAAGCAGATATCAAAATCATCATGAATTCATATAATCCAGTATATAGCAGGTCGGATCATATTGAGCAAGCTTAGACATATCTGATGGCAAGACATCAAATTCATCTCTTTTACATAACTCATGATTTTCACAAGGATTTCGGGCGGGTTTTCCTTTTCGTGTCATCAAAATAATTACGTCTACTTGTACCTTGTGACTTTCTTGAGAATGCTTATGTCTCCTTAAGATCCATATTTATGCTTATTCGATTCATATAAGATACTTGAACTTATACTTATAACAATCCTGCCTCGGGAATTTTCACTTATAGCAGGACTTATCCTTCTTGGATCTTATGCTCATGACAAACTTATTCTTATCACGGGTCTTATACTTATAGCGGTCGGTTTTATTCTTATTCGTATTTCTCATTATCTTGTCTTGAGCTTATACATGTACGTATACTTATCTCAAACTTATACTTATTTCGATCTCGAAGTAGGGTTCACGAACCTATGCTTATACAGAGGTACTTAACCGTATTGATATTTATATCTATCTCTAGATCTCCGTAGGAGTTCTGAGAACTTATACTTCTCTACGGAGTTTACACTTGTTCGGAGGGTACCCGTGGTATCACATAAATTGGAGCATTATGGATTAGCGAGACTTAATCTTATGCGGGAGTACTCGTAAGTACTACTTGATCAGATGTGCGCTGCGTCTGACTTGTTTTGGTATCATATCGGCTCGATCCTAGGTTAACGTATACCTATACTCGTACGATTACCAGTGGGCACTGCGGAGTTTATCCAATTGGAGGCTTATACGGGAGATGCAGTGGAGTACTATAGAAATTGATCAAATATAGGAATTGCCGAGTGGGTACTACATAATCTAATCAGATCTGGTGCAGTAGGTACTACAAAACTTATATTAATTGCCGATATCTTATACTTTGTACTAGAGCTATCTTGTCTTACGGATCTTCTACTTGTACCTCTGAGTTTATTAAATTATTTGGATCTTATCGGGTATTACGGAGCATATACATGTATTTTGGATTTTATACATGTATTACAGAACTTATACATGTATTTCAGATCTTATACATGTCTCTTCTAAGTATATACTTGTCTTACGGGACTTATGCGGCGTCTTACAGACTTATATTTGTGCCACCGGGACTTATTCTTGTCTTATAGATCTTATACTTGTTTCTGAGAACTTATTATTGTCTTACGGGGATCTTATTCTTGTGCGAAGGTACCGTGGAATGCGATAAATTCGAACGGATTAGGATCATATCACATGCAAGTCGGATCAGGACTTATTCTGATCTGGACATTAGTCTTTCATAGGAGCGGATCCTGAAAATTCATTATACGGAAGTACAGTAAGAGTCTGTTGGACTCTCTTATTTTACAGGAACTTGCACTTATTTTACCGTCACGAGAGTGCCGAGTAGGTACTCTTTTGGCTTATACTTATTTCTTGTCCACAGTACCCTTAGGTACTAAGCTGGACTTATACTTGTCGGACCTCGAGTAGAATTCTGAGAGTTTCTTCTTATCGCAGAAACTTATACTTATAACGGACGTATGTTTGTTCATTCGGGACTCAGTAGAATTCTGAGTAATCAAATACGGGAGTGCACGTAGGTGCGACGGAACTTATCAGAGGCAGGTACCCGTGGAGTGCGATAGAATAATCGGATACAAGGTACTATTAGGTACTCTGAGCAAAATACAATTTGATGATTTACTAAGCATATCTGAAGTGCGTAGGTACATTCGGATCTTTACCATATTCAATTCTTTGTTCTTATTAGGAGTCTTATCATATATAATTGTTGGATTGCCTAGACCGATGTCTGAATGAGTAGGACCACGACCTGATAAGTACCGGAAGGTCTGATGCGATGCGAGTCTTAGTAGCGCTGGCGGGAGTCTTGCAAAAGCAACGACGAGGAGGAGTGCCATCGCACTAATCGAGAGAAATCATAGAAGTACTAATCGGAGGAAATGCAAGTACTAATGTGCGAAGCACGTCGAGAGTCTCCGTCGCACTAATCGAGAAATAAAGTACTAATGTGCGAAGCACGGTCGAGAGAGTGCCATGTCATTCAATCGCGGTCTTAGGCGAGTTTTAAAATTATGAGTTCAATAGCGGCTAATATCTTATAATGGACTTAGCCACATTATGCGTTCTTGACGGATCATATTCCATATCTTGGTAAGGTATGATGAGCATGTAATCACACCTTATTCATGTATTCTTATTCTTCTATTCTTCTATGAATATTGCTTACCGGGGAATTTGGAATCAATGCATTCGGATTGTCCGAGGCTTCAATTATGGCATTTTCATGCCAACTGATCTGATTCTGGAATTTTACCGAGAACAGTTTGCAATATTGAGTTTTCCGGTACTTTGTCTTCCATATTTGACACTGGTTTCTTTGTAACCACTATGGCTAAGATGCTAGGGTTCTATTCAACTGGAATCACCCAGGTGAACACGGGAACTTAAGTTACGTCAGGCGACGGACTACTCTATGTTCCAAGCTGAGACCGGGATTTTCTTTACATGGCCCCGATTTGAGTGAATTTTGGGCACTTAGGATCAGATTTTGGTGATGCCTTCTCTTTGGTTGGTTTTCCTTGAAGTCTATTTTTACGCGCCACTTGAATCACTCAAATCGGGATAGAAATGAGGAAGTTATGGCAAAATACGAAAAATGGTCAAAGCGGAAAACATACGGAGTTGTACCGAAATTTCGTCTAACTTATGCGTACAGGATATTAAAAATGACCAAAACCTTAAGTTGTACGGTACAAGTTAAAATTACATACCAGTACAAATCTCAAAAGTACGAGAGATGTGTGTTTTTCTCCCTTTTTCCATATATTTGATCCCCGATTCAACTACATACTTTATACACTCAAGAAAACCATTTCAAAGTCATCTTATAATCAACTTTTCTATAAGTCATCTTTCAATTCTTGTCTTCTTTCAAAACCTTTCCATTAATCTCGATATCATTCTAATATAGGTTACCACCCATATACAAACCAGCACAGGGTGATGGGGTTTGATCGAAACACTGGCTTTGGAGCTCAGCTCATTTTAACCATGAATCAACAACAAGGAAGGATTCCATAATTATCTTGTTCCTTGTGGGTTATACTAATCTTAATTTCCAAAAATCTAAGGTTAGGATGCAATTCCTATCAAAACCTAGATTTAGAGACAAGATATTAACTAAATCAAGCCTTAGTTCCATGTGATCATACAAATCCATACTCAAAAGTAGTTCCATACCTTTTTTTTGGCTTGAAAGCTCTCTTCTTTCTTTATACCTTCTTCTCTTGCCACTTTCCTTCTCCCTTCCTCTCACGTTTTCCTCCCACAAATGAGACTAATTTGGTCTTTAAATTCCAGATTTTGTTAAGGCCTTGTTTGGCCTAGACAAAAAACCATTTTTGGTTTTAAATTTTCTTTATTTTTTGGCCCATGCTCTTTCTATTTATAAACAAACTTTCCTTTATTTCATTTTGGCCTCAAATCTTATCAACTATGACTTTTTTGGCCCCCTTTTTGGACAAATTACAATTTTGTCCTTAAATCTTGTAAATTTAGGGTCTCTGGATTAGTGTTATACATTTAAATCACGAAGCAGATCCAAATTAATAACACAAAATACCTAAACATGCTTCGAAAGCGACTAGGGTATATTTCGAGTGTTACAAGCCCGAATGAGGACGATGCGGTGACTCACGATATCATGCATATCGAGCGTAGGTTAAATTAGTTGAGGGCGTAAGCGAGATTGATTGGCTATGCTTGAGATTGATTGGCACTGACTAAATTGATTTCGAAGCGGATTGAAGTGCGAGAATTGAGCCCAGATTTGTGAGCATATTTGAATTGATTTGAGATTGTGAAATATTGATTATGAAAATGTGTTATGGGATGATCAATGAACTATAACTTATTGTATATATATATAAAAGTATATGTATTAACATTTATATTGATCATCGAATGATTGAAAGTTACGAGGATTATTAAATTGCATGATTTAATTTAAGCGAAAGCAGGAATGGATTTGTATAGAACCACTAAGCATGAAAATGCTTAGGCGTATTGTTTACCAATGCGCGGTGCGTGATAGATAGAGATGATAGAGGACTGGTCGAGGCGTCGAGTCGTAAGAAGAAATCTCGGAGTATGCTCGACATATTGCACTCATTTCATGTGTTCTTTTGATATGGATATTTTTGTATAAACAATTTTGAATCTTGAACATCTATTTATGTAAATCATTTGAAAAGGCTTGGATGCTACATTGTAAATGGATTTTGTTAAATGTAAAATAATTTATGGAAACACTTGAATTTTGTAATCGACACAAAAAGATATTATTTTGAGGTGATTGAGTGATTTTAGTGATGGCACCGGTTTCGGTCGGATCCATTAAGCGAATTGAATTGAATGGGGCGTCACGATCGTTGCGAGCATTTATTTTTTTTTTTTTTTTTTTTTTTTGCCAGTACTTGCTTGTTCCTGGCTTGTCTCACCTCTCGAGCTAGAATAGCCTTCGGCTCTTCTTCATATGAAAAATCTGCCTGTACTTGTACAACTTGTACTGGTAGTATGTGCGATTCATGCGGTATCTCACACGAACATCGGCAGGAGGTACTGACGATAGCCATAGAGACTGACTACGTTCGAGGAATCTCATATGGCTCTATGAACCTTGGACTCAACTTCCCTTTCTTCCAAAATCTAAGCACCTTCCTCCATGGAATGTCTCAGATTAGAACACTTTATCACCCACTTCATATTCCAATGTCCTTCCTTTTTCAAATCGGCATATGACTTTTGTCAATCGGGCAGCCTTTAACGCTATAGAATAACACAGACTTTTGCTTACGTATCTTTTACTATATGCGGACGATCACTTTATGCTCATTTAATTCTATCCAACCTACGGAGTTTTACATCTCGGAGCCATCTGAAAACCTCATGGTGTCATGCCAATGCTTGATTGATAACTATTCGCCAGGAAAATTCTATTAATGAAATTTCTATTCGACTTCAAATAAATTCCATTACACATCCACGAGAAGCATATCTTGAGCACTTGAAGTCGACCTCTCGGATTGTCGATACATGCGCGGGTGGAATGTTGTCTTTGAAATTAAGCTGAGAGTTCCCAAGGCTAGCGTAAATCCTGCCAAAACCTCGATGTAAATCGCGGATCTCTATACGACACAATAAGTGACGACACACCATGCGTCGCACAATCTCATCCATATATTTCAGTTAGTCAATCCATAGAATAGTCGATCCTAGCGGTATAAAATAAGTAGACTTTATAAGCTATCTATTATCACCCATGAGAATCATGCTTCCTTTGCGTAAGAGGAAGACCGGACACAAAACCCACAGCAATATTGTCCCTTCACTATATGCACATTTGGAGATAGGATTTAACATACAGATGGCGCTTGATGTTCGACTTTACTTGTGACACGTCGAACATTTGGACACATACTCTTTCATCCTTACTGTTCCTCTCCACTAATAATACTTTTTTCAAATCTGGTACATCTTGTTACCTCCGGGGATGAATAGTAAGCATCTTAGTGATATGAGCTTCATATAGTAACTTTTTCTTCAGCTCATTATCAGCTGGCACAAATAATCTATGCTAGAAATACAAACTTCCATCTTCTTTTACTGAAAAATCAATCTTATCACAATCTATGACCAATTGTACCTTTTTCTGTATCTCTTCATCATTTTTCTGTGCATCTATAATCATTTGCTTTAAAACAGACTGCGCTTTTAATTGAGCTAATATAGCTCTATCATATACTATTCTCCATTCCTTTGCCTTTGTATTAACAAGTATATTGAGAAAAAAGCTTTCTACTTAAGGCATTTGCTACCACATTAGCTTTTCCAGGGTGGTAGAATATTATGCAGTCATAATCTTTGAACAACTCAGCCACCTCAGTTATGCCAAATTAAGATCATACATGTTAACAAATATTTGAACATTTATGATACGTATAAGTGCATTTTCCCTTAGTATAAGTAGTGTCGCCATATCTTCAAAGCAAATACTACCATGGCCAATTCAAATCATGTGTAGCATAGTCTGTTCATGTGGCTTCAATTTATGCGGATGCATGTCCAATGACTTTACCATCTTGCATTAACACCTGACCCGGACCCGATTCTTGAAGCATCGCTGTAGAGTATACTCTTTGCAGGTAGGCTAGCGTGATGCGGTGCTTCAACCAACATTTCCTTCAAGCTTTGCTCAAAATATCTTGACATTTTGCTCTGTCCATCAAACTTTACTCATTTCTTGAGTAATTTAGTAAAAGTGGAAGCTATAATGTGATCCCTTCACAAATCTTCTATAATATCACCTTTAGGCCCCGAGCTTCTCACTTGATAACACTTGAGGGGTTTCCAATTCACCACGACTTCAATCTTAGCGGGCTTAACTCTTATACCCTCGACAAACATAATATGGCACAGGAATGGCTTCAGCTGGCTCCAAAAATCACATTTGCTAAGCTTAGCATACAACTTCTTCTCTCTCAAAGTCTGTAGAACTATTTTCAAATGTTGCTCATCTCTGGAATATACCAATGTCACACCCCCACCCCTAGTATTCAACTTATGTTATTTATATAATGGCCTACTCTCTTCTCATCTTATGTACTTTATGTCCCATTTTGATCAATTACAACTTTACCCTTGTTCTAGTACAAATTCCGAGTTAAATAAATTTATGATTTCACAATTTAGTCTAACCCCCCTAACTCCCAATACTCTGATGACAACGATGCACTTATGTGCCCACACGGTTACATTACCGTGCACCTTCCTCGGGGCCGGGGCGTCGGTAATATATCATAATAAAGACACGAATAAAAATTTGGTCTAAATAGGGTTGAAACACCCTATTCATTAAATCCATGAATGTTGTCGGTGCATTAGTTAACCCAATTGGCATTACCAAGAACTCGTAATGGTCATATCGAGTTCTGAATGTTGTATTCGGCACATCGACATCTTTCACTCTTATCTAATAGTACCCTGATCGCAGACCTATCTTTGAGAAGACACCCGCTCCTTTTAACTGATCAAAGAGATCTTCAATTCTTGATAATGGGTATTTTTTTTTCATTGTCACCTTATTGATTTGTCGATAATCAATGCACATTCGTAGGGTGCCATCTTTCTTTTTCAGGAACAAAACAAGTGCACCCTAGGAAGAAACATTGGGTCGGATAAACCCTTTATCCAAAAGCTCTTGTGGTTGAATCTTTATCTCTTTCAACTCAGTTGGAGCCATCTTGTATGGTGCCCTAGAAGTAGGAGCTGGTCCTGGTAAAATCTAAATAAATAAATTCCCTTCTCTTTCAGGTGGAATACCGGAGCGCTCTTCGGGGAATACATCAGAAAATCTTTCTAACCAAGAATATTTTCCAATTCTATTTGACCTTTTTAAAATTGACACCAAAGCGAAAAAGGCCTTACATCACTTTCTCGTGATAAATCGAACTTATGGCGAAATCACATTGGACATTGGGCGAGCAGACACCATGTCTTATCGCTTCATACTTATCGGAACATCCCCAAGTACTCTTTGTCTTTTATTACAATCAATTATAGCCCGGTGTTTAGACAATCAATCCATTCCCAAAATCAAATCAAATTCACGAAATGGTAGAGCAATCAAATCAGCAAAAAATTCCCTATCATGAATAATTATAAGGCAATTCTTATACACTCTATTCACATTGACACTGTGCCCCAAGGGACTAGTAACAAGCATATCATATGGTAATTGCTCTACTCATTCTATCAAACACATGTTCGGTATAGATATACGAATGAGTAGAGCGAGGTCTTTCCAAAGCGTGCATCTCAATATCACAAAGAGAAAATGCAATGATCACTTCAGGGGCATCACGATCCTCACGAAACCTTCATAGCATAGCTCGTCTTTGGGGCCTATAGGCATAGAAACGATCAGCTGTCTTTGACAACTGTGCCTCCCACGTCCCATCTTTGAATCGGGCCACCTCGACCCTTACCTCGATCCCAAGTCAAAGGTGGTGCAACAGATCTCCCTTTGCCACTACCTTGCAAACTCCTATTATCCCTTGACTCTTGGGGACAATTCGCTATCAAGTGTTCAGTGCTTCCACATTTGAAACATCCTCCTATCAACAATCTAAAAACTCCCAAATGTCATCGATGGCAATGAGGGCACTTTGGAGTTTCTCCTGGTCCCTTTGAAGCACCTCTACCGGTACCCCAGGTACTCTTTGTATTTCTTGTCTTCTTCCCACAGCGTAGCGAACTATGTACTGACTTAGTTTGGGACTCTCTGGCTCTTTTAACCGAGGAGGAAGAAGCTCCTCTAGAAAGCTTCCTCTTCTGAAATCTTTCTTTACTACTTGCCTCAGATTTCTACACTTTCATTGCCGCTTGAACTAAATGATAGAAATTTACTTGTTGGAGTACTGTCACAAGCTCCAGATATCTTTTTATGGACTCATTTAGTCCATCCTCAAACTGCCTACACCAAAATGCCTCGGTGAGGAGGCGATTAGTGCGTACTTGCTAAAGATGGTTGAATTCTTTCTCATATTCGGCCAGCGATCGTTCCTGCTTTAGATTTAGGAACTACTTCCACTTGGTCTCCCTGTACATATCAGAGACATATTTGGCCCTCGCTCTTGAATGAAAAACTCAATGGTATGGGATGGAAGTCTTGGACTCCTTAACAGCCGGCGTCCACCGCTCATAGAAAGCACTACTACAGCAATAGAGAAGCGCACATGTCACTCTTTGATGGGAGGGCATCGCCTCTCCGCTGTGCTGCGGCTTTTCAGCTAAATCCCGGCTTTGCTCCGGACTCTTCCCGTGTTTGAACCATGGAATTCCTCGACCAATGTCTTCTTATCTCACATGTCTATTGGGGCTTTGGGAGGCACATCATTTCAAATACGAGCCGTATCTTGAGACATCCTCAACAAGGCTTCATTTGGCTCGGATGGGGCATACTCTCATTTATGACAAATTCAGAAGGATCTGAAGCGAGTAACCCTTGATCTCCTAGGTTGACACTCTCAGCTGCTTCTTGGGTTGGAGTCAGAGGGGCGATCCATCTATCTGGCTCTGAGGACATCCATCAGACCGACCTATATTACTAAACACATGTTTTCTATCATATACTCTATTCCAAAGCACTTTGAAACCTTGGCTTTGATACACCATCTTGTGACGCCCCAACTTGGGCACCTGTGTTAGGAAAGAGTGTCACAAATTTGAGAACTATAAACCTGATAACTTATATAATTCTAAACAATTATCTTGAAAATATAAACTTACAAAAATATTTCATATACATACACCGTAGTGGTATTTATAGTATCCTGTACATATGATGCGAGTCTGTTCTTGTACTTTTAGGTTCTGCTTGTCTCGAAAATCTTACATTTACATTTACAAAATCATTTTCAAATCTACATGATGGACTCCTACATTCGTGTTAGCTACCTACTTGTATACGGAATAATGCGGGCGTCCTTTAAGTATCTACGGATAAACACTTTCGTGCTAAGCTTTATAAGCAGTAGAATTCATAAATATGGGCGACCACTATAACGATCGTCCTGATACTTCATAACATTTATTCATAATACATGTTACTTCTCATATCATTATAATTAAATTACATATTGCATTTCACATCATTTTAATGTTTCACGCCTTTTATAACATTCCAAAATTTTCATCTCATCTTATGTCATGCTTGCATATTCCAAAGAAATGGATACGGAAAAAAATTGTATGTATCTGAAGTCTTATCCTTTTGCGAGGCGTTGTTCTATCGTAACTCGCGTTGTATAACCCTGACGAGTCACTGCATCACATGCTTGTATGTTGCATCATTGTTATCCTAGGCATGTCTGTCTATCCGACTACGATCATAAGCGAGTGATCAATTTTATTATGTTTTCTTAACAATCTTTTATGTATCAAAAAAAAATATCTCATATACATGAATAATACGATATCATGTATACTTATGAAATATTAATTATCAAATAATCTCTTATAAACATTTAAGCGTCTTTGCACTTTCATATAACAAATTATCGTGTATTCTCTTTAACTTTCACATAACATATGTTATCATGATCCAACTTACTATGATGCATTATTTCCTTATAACAATACATTTATATAGCCTTTACTCTGATTTTAATTTCGTAACCAGATTACCTTGAACAATTGAGGCAGCTCTCCTAGAATCCATTTTCAACTACAATTTTGACCCTGTAAACGGGATTTTTAGAGAAAGTGATCTTCTAACTCAATATACCTCTATGTCTTAAGTTTGTTATGATTCAAAAATCATGTCATTTGGACTTTTAATTTGGGAGATATGGTCTAAACATTCCGAACTGCTCCTGGACAGTTTCCAGCAACATAATCTGGAATTGTGTCCTATATTTGAAAATTTTCTGGGAATGTTAGATACATAATTTGACCATAATTTCTTCATGAAAGTTGTTCTCCCAGATGTTTAGTTTATACAGAAATTTGAATCACCTCATTTTGACTAGTATACCTCAAGTTATGATTTAAACAACCGAAATTACTCTAGTTCGGGGGGCTATTGAGCGATTTCGGGGACGAAATTGTTCCTTACTTTGACAAATTTTAAGGTCGATGGAGTCCAAATTTGGATACGCTTTTTTCAAGAAGATTTGTTTTCCTAGAAATATAGTTTACCCAAAATTTGAATCACTCAATTTGGATGAGTGGAACTGACTTATGGCCTAAATACGAAATTGTTAGAAACCCAAAGCGCATTAGAACTAAGCCGAATTGACCACAGAGCCTCACTTTGACGAATTTTCTAGGTCCAATGGGGTTCAAATTTGGATACACTTATTTCATGGAGATTTGTTCTCCTAGAAGTTTAGTTTACCTGGAATTTTGAATCACTCAATTTGGATGAGTGATGGTCAAGTTATAACAAAAACAAAACGTGGGTTTAAAAAAAACGGACAGCATTTCCCCTAAAACTCTTTATACAAATTTTTTCTCCATTGAGGTCCACAACCAAACCAAACACATTTGTAAGTAAGGGTTTTCCTAACCTACATATAGACAAAGAAAGAGGTTGGAAAATTCCTAACCCCACATGAATTCCATACAAATCCATACATATATTCCATACAATTCCTTAACTAGTATCCATACCTTAAATTCTTGAACTTCTCCTCTTCCTTCTTCCTTCTTCTTCTCTTCTTCTCTTCTTCTTCTTCCAAATGGGAATTCTAAGACCATGTTTGGTCTTATCCCATTTTTGAAACTAATTTTTGCTTTACGCTTAGTCCTTAATTTTCCTTTTATTCTCAAATCAACTTATCTAATTTCTAACTTAGCATATAGTCTTTTTAGCTTATGACCTTTAAGTCCTGTATTGGTAAATTACTAATTTACCCTTAACCCTTAAATTAATTTCGGGTTTTACTTATTTTATTTTTAGCATTATTATATTATGGAAAAATATTCTATATTTCTTTCATTATCTGTTAAACGTATTTATAAAAGCTGTCATTAATATAATTTGAGGTGTTACAAAATCATAGTCTAAACATCAAAGACTGTGACTTGGATCATACACTTATATATGTCAGTTTTAAAAGTAAATGTTCTTCAAGTTTTGTAAACTATAATTTTTTTATCATTTAACATTTTTTTTTTACAACTAAACATTTTAGTTCTGATATAGTAAATTATTAAAACAAAACTCAGGCTTCGAGGCGGCACTAGTTTCTTATATCACTTGTCTTTTAAACATTTGAACACATCTTTAATAAAAATGAGAACTAAATATTTTCTCAAATAGTGCGGGTTCAAGTGGAGAGTTTATCGGAAGTGCCAAAATCGTAAAACATGCTTTGAAAATTACAATTTTTGTTTAGAATTGGTGCTAGTGGGATTGGACATTTATGATTTTAAAATAAAAATTAAGCATTTCATTCGTTTCAAATGATTTGTTGAACTTAAAAAAAAACGTATATGGAGTGGGATAAGTTTTAAGACACGTGTCATATAATTATTGTTTATTAGGAGTCAGGGTCGGACTCGATTGAGTACATATCGGGTAGAGCGATTATAAGCATTTGGCGAAGCGAAAGGATAGAAGGGTGTGGATGTGATTCAAAAATGACCACCTCGGGAAAGGCAAGAGAGTTACCTCGGATAACCAGCTCGGGTATGAAGATGAGACTACCTCAGGAAAAGGCAAACGAGCTACCTCGAACAATCAATTCAGACATGAAGACGAAGAGAACGATGTGAAACGAATGATTTGACCCAAAATGCTTCATAAAGACCAAAATGAGTTTAGAAAAATCAGTAGAAGTAAGAAAGCAGGTTGATCTGACGACATACGAGTCAGTAATCATAATCAGCTCTGAATACGTAAGTATGGAGCCAACTCCACTGTAGCACTCAAGTGCGACAAAGAACTACCACCTTTACATATACTCAAATGTTGGCCTAGATGCAATCCCTAACGATCTCTGACTACATCATCGATACAATCAAACCACTGATCCCAAGATGACCTATAAAGGTTCTCATCACACTAAAAAAGAAAGAAAAAAAAAACCTTTTTAACCGGGGGGGAAAGAGGCGCACAGGATAAAGATTCTTCCACCTTCAGCATACAAGAGCAATTCTTGTGCACTCGTGCTCGTATTCAAACACTTTGAAAAGTTCACCAATCCGAAACAATTACCAATGGGATCTTTTTCCTTTTCTAACCGTGTCTAGCACTCAGGGGTGTCCACATCCAGAATAATCAAAGACTTAGAAAGCTTTTGGTATAATAACCAATCTTTTATAAATTGGACTGACGATTTAATCAGAATAAAAACCAATCTTTTATAAATAAGTTGACGGTTAATCGGAATGATTGATTCACGGGATTGAGTCAATGGTGAAATCACAATCAAATCGGACTGAAAACGTTACCGATCGATGATCCAACCCATCAAGCCTACCGATCATCCAATCTAGCAACAGATCCGGATTTTAAAATATTGATAATAACCAAGTCAATAACACGCCAAGAGGACTCTGGAATTTGCAGTAGGTGAATACCTCTTGAAAATGATAGGCACCACCAACCAGTAATTTCCATGGTGTGACTGTAAAGTGTGAACACATTATTTGACTCCATTTTTTTGGAGTGGTGGTTGGCTTTTTTATCTGATAGACTAACCACCCATTATACCACGTACCCCCCCTTTTGTTTATTTGAATGGTTGGTTGGATCTTTTTGGGGCTGTCCACCTATCTGAACCACCCCTCTTATTATCATTTATTAACTGTCCACATGGAGAAAAGACGCAAATTCAGCAAATGGCTGGCTAATGGGTTCTTCCATATGGAATCAGACCTTTCCCCCACCCACCCACCCACCCACATCAGATAATGGCTATTGCGCCTAAACTCTTAACCCACCCATCCTCTCATTATCTATTCACTTCCCTGACAGAGACGCTAATTCTTATTAAATGGATATCGGTAGGACGACCTTAAATAAATATGTAGCTTAAGCTTTTTACATCAGTGATAACAGCTCATTTGGTATTTAAGAATGGGAGGCTGTTCTTATCTTGAATCTCTTACCCATGAAGGTTCCTTGCTAGACAGGTGTTTTAAGGTTGAAAGGCAGATTAAGAGGTCAAATTGATACAACCACAGTTGATTCTGAAGCTAACTTTCAAGAACTGCAGATGAGAAAACTAGGGTTTTTCACTGGAAGAAAGGATTCAAGGATATTTGATGCAAGTGACAAAAAGTAGAGATTTAGTTAAATATGAAGGATCCAATCTGCCATATATGTTCCCATACAATTACAGAGCACATAGTTCAAACTGGATATGTTTCCATGGTTCATGCTTATTAATACATAAATATATATCCCAAACCAAAGAACCTAGAGGAACAACAACAGCAACAGCCTTAACAAAAAAGGTTATACAACACATGGGCTGTATCTTCTTCTATACCACACCCACCCTTCTTCTATACTTCTTATCTCCATACCTCTTCAGACTCCATTATATTATCTATTCCTTCTTTCTTCTTTCTTCTGTCTTGTTTCTTTGCTAATTTGTATGTGTACCTGTATGCCTTATGCTGTTGTTCCCTTCAAGGGGATTTCTCATTGTTCTCATTGAAGATGTCCAACAGAGAGAGAGCCTGTGAAATTCAGATAACAAAACAATTCAGAATCCAATTTAATTCACTTAATGAGATACTTATATTGAATGCTCTTGTTGAAATGAAATTCACCTCTGGCACACTCAGCTCCAGGCGGAACTTAGGGCCGTCGTAGTGATGGAGGATTGGCCTGAAAGAGTCCTCTTCCATCGGCTCACAGATTTTCCTGGTCATGACTCGCACCTATTCAACCACAGAAGGGTAAACCCCTATTCAATTTATAACCATACACAAAAACTTGAAACTGAAAGACCCCAATTTGGTATGGAGCTTTATTGAATGGACTGTCATCTAGGTAGACAAATCTGTATAACAAATTTTCTTGATGTTATGCTTAGGAGAAGCCTAATCTTGGATGTGGGTGGAAATCAATTCATGGCCATGTACAAAGAAATCCAAACCAAATTTTCTTTCTATTGTTAGTTCAATCCAAAGTTTAGCAGATCGAGTAAGATTGGATAACAGACTGAGCAGGAAGCAAGTTCGCCAGGGTTCTTCTTGTCCTCCCAAGCAGAGGATCAATGTTTGTTCCTCCAAAGCCTGCAGCCTGTACTGAGTGTGAGTGTTAGCTAATGGTGAACAATCCAGAACATGAGGTGTAACAGTGAATCCAATGACACATGATTCTTAGAAGGAAATTCAAAGTGCAAACCTCAAAAACTCCATGAAGCTGGTGGGTGGAGTAATTGTAGAGGAAAAGGGGCAATCCTGGGGTGATAGCCCGCACTGAATCACGATATCTGGGAGGCAAACCTGGAGATAATAGGAGAGAGAACATTAGAAGAGATCATAAACCATGAATTAATCAACATTAGAAGAGATCAGAAACAATGAACCAATCAAACAATCTAAACTTCTAAGAACAATTCCAAGAGAATTCTTCTGCACCCGACTAGTTTCATCATTTCCTCATCAGTATATAAACTGATGAACTCCTGAATCACAATCAACTAAAAATGGTATCTTCTCTCATGAAAACCAACAAGATGACTGTAAGTCAACTAAAAATGGTGCTTTTTTGGGTGTGGGGGTTGAAATCAACAAGATGAATACAGAGATGATAGCAAATGAAATTGGGCGATGTCCCCCAACGCAGCACAGAATCAGTATCAGAAACAACCACAAAAATCAAAGTGAAAGGGTGTCAAATTAGAAACAGGGCGGAACTTACCAAGAGCTGTCTCTTGAGGTTCTCTTTGCATAGTATCGTTATTTGCAGACAAAGATGTATCCACCAACGGTCTCATTTCTAGGCAGGGCTCCGATGGTGGAAGTGTCTTGAAACGCTTATCAGCAGCGGTCTTACCACCGTGACTATTGTTATCGCCATCGTTGTTGCTGTTATTGTTCTTGTTGCCTTTGTTCTTCTTCCCAACCTTCACACCATGTTCGTCATCCCCCTTCCCGTTCCCATTCTTGTTGTTGCCGTACTTCACATTGATATTGCTGTTCATATAGTTCCCTGGCTTAGAATACACACCCTTGTTGAATCCTCCATTGACTCCCACATTGTTCTGTGCTCCACCGATGAACGTATTCATCCCAATTTTCCACCCACCGTTGAACCCATTATAATCCGAGCTTTTCTGCATCAAATCATTCACGGAATTCATCTCCCTACCGAAGTTCATCTCATAACCCCCATTAAAATCCGACCCTTTTTTAGCTGGACTGCCCCGGATTGATCTCCCTACCGAAGTTCATCTCATAACCCCCATTAAAATCCGACCCTTTTTGCTTCAGACTGCCCCCGGGATTGATCTCCCTACCGAAGTTCATCTCATAACCCCCATTAAAATCCGACCCTTTTTGCTTCAGACTGCCCCCGGGATTGATCTCCCCACCGACCCTCATGTCGAAGCCCCCATTAAAATCAAACCCTTTCTGCTTTAAACTGCTCCCGGGATTGATCTCCCCGCCAACTCTGATATCAAAATTCCGCCTCTCATCTTGCCTCTTCGTGTAGGAATTGCTCCAAATCGAGTCGTTCATCGAGAGATTCGCCAAGTTCGAAGTCTGAACTCTGAGTTGATCACTGAACTGATAAAACGATTGCTGATTGCCCTCCATATCAAAAAACGTTTTCAGGGAAACAGACAGAAGAAAACAACAGGTGAAGAGCGATGGGAATGGAAAAAATCACAAATGGGTATGAGAGAAGAAAACGAAGCAGACGTAGAGAGTATAAATAGGAGAAAAGTAGCTTTGTGGCGACGAAATTTCCTGGAAGGGGGAGTGGGGAGGTTGGTTTCTTCAATGGCGTGTAGACTTGTCAAGGCCGAAGAGAGAGAAACAGAAAGGGGTGAGATGCAGAGAAGACGCGTATTCTAGAGAGAGAGATGGAGTGACGTGGAGCGCGGAGAGAGGAAGGAGTAGTGAGAGAGTGGGTGAGACCGGTTTGATCTCCGTGGGCTGGAGAGGCTTCTAGAAGGCCCAGTCGGCTCTAGATCCAGTGTTCATACTGGAGTTTCCTTCGATGCTAAGGGAAAACTGAAAACAAGACTCACGTGACTCACCCTCCGCCACGTCTCCCTCCTACTGTTTCAACTTTCATTACGTGTGTGCGTGTGTGGGCTTTGACTCGCCCCACCCTTCTGCACTTCCACTTCTCTTCTCCTCTATAAAATTTTTACTATTAATAAAACATAAAATTTAAATAAAAACATTTTTAAAAATGCTCACTACCATCATCTCTTATGTATATAATAATAAAACTTTATTATTTAAAATTGTGCCTTTTTTGGGCCGATTTGCACATTAATGATAAATACTCTAGTCACCGTAACAAAAATAAAATTATATATATATATATATATGATTTTTTTTTTCAGCCAATCACTTTAATTACAACATAATAAATTATTTGTAACATACAAAACCCCTTCTTTTTATATATTTTTCTTTTTTGAAACATTGGCTTGAGTTTATATATATAATTTTGAAGAAGATTAATATATTTTGTAAAATAATCATAAAAAATTTCTGTCGGTAAAAAAAAAATTAATTTTAGTAGGACAGCCCAATCTTGTAGTAGAATGAGTAAGCAAATAATTTTTTAATGACTGGGGCTGGTTCAAATTTGGTGTGGTTGCCTATATTTGTTGAACCTTAGCCCCATATGCTAAGTCAAAATTTCCCCGCCACCTTCATAAATTAATTGGGTTTGGAAATTTGGTCGTCTTTTGTTTGGTTCAATTTCAACCATAGAAACTTCAAGTCTTTCATAAAGATAAGTAATAAAGTTATTCATCTTATATAGATTTTAGAAACACATTTTCTTATTATTTAAATTTCATAATCCAAGAAGTGGTCAGTCTTTTTTTTTATTTTTTTTTATAAATTTTATATTGAACATAATTTACTTTTTTTTAAAATAATTATGAGTGTCTGAACCAGTTTTCAATTATATTGACTAATCCCATATCCCATATCCCACTTGAGCAACTTAAAACTTTTAAATTTTAGTTATTTCTAATGCTGTAAATAAAATGTTATAAATTAAATAATTAAATACCTAACATGATTAGGCATTATTTTATTTTAGTTCTATTTAGAATTTAGTTATAATTATTTAAAAAATACAACTCATTTTTCGTTCTAAAATTTTCATTTATCTGTTTTTTTAAAGAAATTACCTTTCCAACGGATCAAAGGTTGACAAACGAGTGCAAATGAGAAGCACTTTAGTGAAACCTTATTTGGGCCTTCAACAATTGAAGGCCCAATTAACTACTTTACTTTGGGCTGGGGCCCAAGTGGGAAGATCTCCGCTTCTAGCTGTCCCTGGTGTGATCCTCAAAATTAACCCAGGGAGTTTTGAGGTTTTCCCCAACCAACATTGATTGCCCTCGTTAATTTTTAGTTAATATCCATCTCATTGATTTTAATTATATTTTCTTTATTAACATTAATTATTTAAATTTATTTACAAATCTTTCATACATAAAAATATTATATTTACAAAATATGATGCATAAAAACAAAAAAGCATAGTTTCATAAAAAATAAAAACTAAAAAAGTATTATTGCCCTATCATAACTCAAATGGGAGTTCCTTTTTTTTTTTTTTTTTTTGCATAAACTAAATACTTTTATATATAAATTTTTAATTGATTATAATTATATCCGTTTTTCTGTTTTAGATGGTAAAACCATATTTATTATTTTGTAAATTCAAAAGTGAAACATTGAAGGTTCTTGTAGTACATAATTTTTTTTCCCTCTATCTTTATCATTTCAAAAGAATTGAACATCATAGTTTCTATTTTATAATATAGTGTTGAGATTTTTTTGTGATGTTTTTTAAACTTTATTTTTAACTAATACATATGACTTGAATCTTATAATGAGAAAATTTAATTTTCTAATTTTATTTAACACTTTTTATTTTATCTTAATAAATAAAATGTTATATGATTTAAGATGGAATATCAAATAATATATTTAAAACATCAAATAGTATTGTTATTTTAAAATTTGAAATTAGTAACAAGGAAAGTGGCAAATGAAGTCTAGCTCAATGGTTAAGGATTGGGGCGAGCATAGAAGGATTGGGGCGAGCATAGGGAAGAATTAGATTCAAGCCTCCATATAAATAAAATACTACAATGTTGTAATATCAAGTGAATGGATTTCAAAAAAAACTAAAGTGATAAGATGTTTCATTTGTAAATATTGTGTGTCATTAATATGGTGTAAAATGTACACATTTCATTAATGTTCATGATTTAATCGTAATACTCATTTTCAATAATAAAATTATATTTTTATTTCAGGTTTCAATACAAAATCTCCTTGATAATAGTTTTAACTATTACATAAAAAATGTATATTTGAATTATATTATTTGTAGTATAGCTTTCAATATCCTCGATAAAACCCATTAGTTATTTTATTGTTTCATTGTTATAAATTCCTATCATTTTTATGTGATTTTTGCTCCATTATGTCTATAAATATTTGATTATTTTTATCAATTATATAGTATTTTTAAATAATATTTAGAGGGTACATGCTTTAACAATAAACATAATTGTTTTATTGACAACTAAATACTTGAATTACAATATAGTAAATTGTCCTCACTATGACTTGAACTCGAGACTCTTCTCACCTATGCCTTGCCTACTTAAACGTTGAAAGTTCTACCATATGAGCTAAACAATCTTAACCGAATTGTTAACACAATGATTTTTTTTTTTTATATATATTTTCATATTCATATTCCACCCTTACTACACAAATATTGTTCGAATAAGAGTACATGGCGGATAACATTTAATTTGTTAAAAAAAAAAAATCATTGGTTATTTGTAATATAAAAATATCACTTAACTTTAAAATCGTACAATCTTTATCTTAGGGGGAGTTTATTTTTTTAATTTAATGTTGAATATAACTTTTATTTAGCTAAATGTTAAATAAGGCTTAATGGAATTATGCATTAAATCATTTTTTTAACAGTGTATATTTATTACGTATTAAGTTATTTGCTTTTTATATGCTTAAAATCAACATCTTAAATTAAAAATAATTTAGGTTTGTACTTGTTTGTCTAAATATTTGGTTAAAAGACCTGAAATAACTCAAAATTTGTAAAGTTAATTATTTTCATATTTTTTCTTGAAGAATGACTCATAATGGACAAGAAAATTTACATATATGTTAGAAAAGAAAGGGTTTTTTTACAAGAAAATAATGAGGGTAATTTTTGTCAAAATGAGGTAAAAATTTGATGAAGGATTAGATTTTCGAAATTTAGTTTTCAAAATGTCTTTTAATCAAATTACCCTTATTATTATGATAAAATAAAAAATATTTGTATAATATATTTATAACATAGTAACCTATTTACAAAAAATTAAAATGATAAATAATTTATTATTATCATTCTTATGAAAAATAATTATTTTATTTATTTATTCTCTAACTAAAATAAAATATATATAAATAATAATTTAGAAAATAATAGATTGATGAAGCAAAAAATTAAAAAATATTTCATGTTTTAAAATGTTTTAAAAATATTATGTGTATTTTAAAGATTTTATAATATTTTATATAGATTCTAAAATATGTCTTAGAATTTCAAAATTTTATAAATAAGTTATGCGAAAATGAGAAAACAATTTGAAGCAATATGCTTTCAGAAAAAAGTAAAAAACAAAAAAAAAAAAAGATAAAACAAACACCCCCTTAGTCGATTTGAGGTTTTTTATTTTTATTTTTTGTTTTTGAATAATTGATATATAAGAAAGTTAGATGATAATACATCAAAATATGATTTATTTTATTTTATTTCCTTTTCAATGCTTTTATAATTTGAGAATCCTTTTATTATATTGTTTTATTTTAGATGTAGAAAAATATAAGAAAAATTTACAATTTTGATTTCCAAAGTTTTAATACCACTATCACCCATTTTAGCAAACTTTTCATGATGGATAATTTTAATTTATTAATTTATTTTTATTCTTCAATAAAAAAATGAGATATGATATAGGAAAAAAAATTATTGTCTGTTATTTTTTATATAAACTAACAAAAAGTTAGGGGTTCTCTTTCCATATTTCTTAGATTTATATCATTACTCAAAATTTTAAAGTTTAAATTTTATTTTGAAAAATTTTGGGGAAATAGAATAATTAATTAAAGCATGGGTTAAAAAGATAGTTTAATGTTTTTAATAATTTATTTGGAAAAATGTTCATGATTAAATTATCTTAAATTTCAACTGATATTAGTAACTTAAATCTTACATAAAAAAAAAAGATATAACTGCTTTCAATTAAAATGATGGTAATTTCTTATTGAGTTTTTTATATAATTAAAATAGTATTTTAAACAAATATGTTATATGATTTAAAAATGAAATGTCAAATAATATATTTGGGAAGTTTTTTTTTGAGAAATATATTTGGAAAGTTAAAAATACTTTAAAAAATATTTCTCTTTTTTTCTACTCATTAATCGTTTTTCAAAAATAATTATACATATCTGAAAATAGAAAATAAATTGATAAAATTAAAGGAAATTAATAAGGAAAATGCACAAAAAAAATTTGTTGTCAACAATTTCAAGCATGTCAAATATAATTACTTCATGGGTTCACAATTCAATAGTTATATAAAATTTTCATTTATTAAATTATGATTTATTTTTAGGTTTTAATGCAAAACCACACATCAACTATTTTATAAAAACAAATGTTAATCTAATGTATACTTTTTGTAGTGTTTCTATTTTTTTTTTATAACAATTCTAGAATGACTTTCAACACAAAGTTGATTAAAACATTTATTATGTTGATAAAATTGTTTAACATTTGTAATAATAAAGAAGAAGAAAAAAGTGACAAAACAATAATATATTGCCCTTGACACTTGACTCAAGTGGTAGAGGGGTGGGACAGGTTTATGAGAGGTCCTAGACTCGAATCGTTATAAGAACAGAGCACTACAACAATAGAAGTAAAAAAAAACAATAATATCTTAAATACAAAGCAAGTGATAATTATAATATATATATATATATATATATTATGTTTCTTACAATTTTGTTTCCACTTTGACTCCATCCGTGGATCATTCCCCTCTATGTCTATCCTAAACTCTTAGCCACATGAGATAGACCTTATTGACTAGTAAATATCCCAAATTATATATAAAATAATTAATTGAAACAAAAATTATTATAATTAGTACAAAAGAAATTAACAATGTGACTTGAATATGATTTTTGAAAAAAAAAATACAAAATCATAAATCTATCTCACATGCATAGAGTACACTTGCTAGTAGTATAAAAAGTATAAGCTCAAATACTACATCATTATTAAGTAAGTAAAAAAGTATCATGTAATACAATTATGATTAATGTTTTAACAAACATATTTATTATGTAATTGACCAATTCGTTTAAAAACAAATTTAAAATAAGTCAAAGATAAGTTGAATAATTTAAGATATAATTAGCTAACAATAAGATTATTCGTGGAACACTTCATGTTAAATTCATGTTTTACAAGTTGATTAAAGAATATCTATATTTTTTACTTTCATTCACTTAACATATTTTAGTATTTTTATTCTTACAAAGATATGAAGTTACAATCTCTTGTTCTCCACACTCACTCATAACCACTTGAAATCAGGCCTCAAATGTAAAAATATTTATTTATTAAATGAGTTATTCAAGTTCCTTGAATTTAACTTATTTATTAAATGAGTTATTCAACTTGACTCGAGTTTAACCTAAATCCTTTAATGATTAACTGAAATCGTGAACAGTCATGACAAATCATGTCAAACTTTACCACCCCTAATTTTTGGTACCTTTGACACAATCTCATATTATTATCCAAATGTTGTACGACATGTCGTTCTATCCACAAAGTATTCATATAATTTTTGGAAGAGTGTGAAATATAGAAGTTTATGGGCAAGGAAATGACTATTATTATGGTATAAATATTTCATCATAAGAGTTAACTTTTTATATGAAATTGTTACAATATCTCGTGAATACATTAAAATTAAAAGAAGAAGATGAGAAAGAAGATTACAAAAAATATCCAAAAACTACAGATCAGAGAAAGATTGAGCCTTGTTGCATAATCTTCTTAAATCATATTCGTCTTCTTTGGTGGTGCTTTGAGATTTCGCTGGTGTCTACTTCCTAGGATAGAACAATCTTCGGAGGGATGATGATAGCACCTTATGCAAGTCTCTCCCAATGGGCGGAAATGACGTTCGTTTTGTTAACTCAAAATAGGAACAACGAGATCAAACAGAATCTCAGAGTTTTTAGAGAATTTTCCCTTTGAAAAATCTACATACTAAAGAGAGTTGGATCCTCTCTTTATATAGGCTTAGGCAAGGTAGACAATCAAAGTACGAAATGAATTGAGAATTAAAACCATCGATACGTTTTTTGAAAAAGAATTAAAGTCAAAATAAATCCATCCATTAAAACCATAATGGAAATTTCATTCACTCTTAACGAAAATTCCTAAAAATCCCCATATGAATGAAATTGGCACCCAAACATACAAGTCCTCAGTGATAGAGTATAGCGGTTAAGAGCACATAGAATAGGTAGGGTACTATTTGAACCTTCCCTTGTGAAATACGTTTACTCCGTTGATTAAACGATGAAATAGAGATGTCCTTGAGCCGTTTGATCATTTATTGTGATGATGGCATACCTCACACGAGATCTTCACAACATCTTTCCAGTCTGCTTTTATGTTTCGTTTTGGCGTGAGCGTACACCTGGTTGCATGACCAGCAGTGCATCTCATTCAATTCCCTTTGAAGCGACCCCACTTAAGAGCAGCTCATGTTACTCTTTCTAAGGAAAAGAGATCATTAAAAGCATAGCTTAACCTTCTTCTTATGAGCATCATTGTTTCATCATAGGAATGGACAACGGGGAGATCCCCACAGTGATCAAATCAAAGTCTTTACAATTTAGTTATCCCTTTTGAACCTAGATCTTAGGATCTCCAGTCAACTAGGTTAGGTATCCATTGTATTAACTTATTCCTTTATGGGCCATCTCGAACCTGGTGATTTCTCAACTAACTCTCTATTTAACCCTTTGGTTAGCGGATCCGTGATGTTCTCCTTCTAAATAGATAACCCCAATTAAGAGTAGTTGTCTAATGGTGTTGTGTCTATGACGAATATGTCTAGACTTACCATTGTACATACTATTTTGTGCTCTACCAATAACAGATTTACTATCACAATGTATGCATATTGGAGGCACAGGTTTTAGCCTCCTTGGAATATCCTCAAGGAATTGGCGTAGCCATTTAGCCTATTCCCCACATTTATCTAGTGCTATAAATTCAGATTTCATCTTGGATCTAGAAATAACCGTTTGTTTGAGGATTTCCATGAGATTGCTACTCCCCTTAGTGTAAAAACATAACCACTATGGGATTTTAAGTCTATAACATTTGATATCCAGTTTGCATCATTGTAACTTTCAAGTACAACAAGATATCTTGTATCTTTGTGTATAATCACGAGTAAACGTAAGTACTTAGTACTCTCATAGTTGCTAATGCTTGGCTCTAGGATTACTCTTATAACTAATCAATTTACTAACCGAATAGGCTATGTTTGGTCTTGTACAACTCATTTGGTACATTAGACTACCTATTACTCTTGAGTATTCTACTTAAGAAACACTCTCTCCTTTATTCTTGGATAGATGTAGTGTTACATCAACTGGTTTTCTGGCAATTCCAGAATTGTCTTTATCAAACTTTTCAAGAATATTATCAACATAATGTGACTAACTTAAAATGAGTCCATATGATGTTCTTATGAGTTTTATTCCCAATATAACATTAGCAAGTCTCATGTCTTTCATGTCAAACCTAGAATTAAACATGGTCTTGGTAGATGTAATTATTTTATCATCACTATCGATAATAAGCATGTCATCTATGTACAAGCATACAATAACATATTCATATTCCACCTCTTTGACATAGACACACTTGTCACATTCATTGATTTTGAATCCATGTGACATCATAACATTGTAAAATTTCTCATGCCATTGTTTTGGTGCTTGTTTTAATCCATACAAGGATTTCATTAATTTACAGACTTTCTTTCCTTATCATGGAGCAGAAAAACCCTCAGGTTTCTCCATGTAGTTTTATTCATCTAATTCTCCATTCAGAAAGGTGGTTTTTACATCCATTTGATGTACTTCAAGATTTTTTAGTGCAACAATTGCAAGCACCATCCTTATGGAGTTTATTCTCATCACAAGAGAATATGTGTCAAAATAATCTAGGCCCTCTAGTTTGCTTGTAGCCTTTGATCTAAGTCTTTTCTTGTTTGTCTATTAGTCATCTACTTTCCTTTTCCTCTTAAAAACCCACTTAGAACTTAGAGGTTTACAACCTAGTGGAAGATCCACTAGTTCCCAGGTATGGTTTTGTAGCATGGAATCAATCCCATTCTGAATGGCTTCTTTCCACATGAGACTCTTTGAAGAGTTCATTGACTCTTTGAAGGTCGATCAACACCTTAAAGCACATACGTCGGAGAAAATGCGGACCAAAGATTTTGCATCCTTTCTCTTTGCTGCATCTGGGTTCTACCCACATCTTGATCTTGACTATTTTCATTAATAGTCTTAACACTCATTTCGATGAGCATGGCTCTTCTTTGGATTTACATGGAAACACATGCATCTTTAAAGAATGATGCATTCCTCGATTCCATTATCGTGTTCTTGTGAATATCTAGGATATTCAATTCATGGACAACAAATCGATACGCAGTACTGTTATGTGCATAACCAAAGAAAATGTAATCAATAGTTTTAAGTTCTATTTTCACCTTTTTAGGTGGAGGAACTGCCACTTTGGCTAAACATCCCCAGACTCACAAGTATTTATAGATGGCACTCATCTCCCATAACTCATATGGAGTCTTCCCTTTCTTTGGGGTACCTTATTCAAAAAAGCTAATACACAGACCAAATGACTTCTCCCACACAGGTAATCCCATTCAACATTGTATCTATCATTTCCTTTATAGTATGATTTTTCGTCACCACCCATTTGATCAGGTAAATAAGGCGCCGTGTGGGTTTCATGTATAATCTCATGCTTCAAGACACAAACATCAACAAATGGCGACATCACCCGATCACTTCAAGACTAATTTTCTTTGTTTGATGATTCTTAACCCGTTAGAGAACAAATTTTTTTATCACTCATCCTTACTGGTAAGTACACATAGTAGTACTTGGTGTGCCATATCAACATGTTAATAAAATATTTATTACCAATTGTATAAATTTCAAATCACACATATATCACATGATTGTCAAGAGGTTTAGTGTGCCTTAAAACACTTTGAAAAATGGTCTTGCCTCTTGGCAACACAAGTTTCACACTTACATAAATTTGAAAAGCTGGTAGTTATTATTTGCCACTCTTCAATTGTACGTGAATGTGATCATACTAGTATGTCCTAATCTACCATGTCACATTAGATATAAGCAAGTAAAATACCGCTTTATTCAGGTTTGATCTTAATTATAGTCACATTCGCCAATCCTCACATACCACGTCATACCTTCCCAACGATGCCACTTTTGATAGTACACAAACTTGTTTGCCTCAAACACTAACCCACAATCCATGGTTGTTCAACAATGAACCGTGGCACCACTCCTTTTCGCATTTCAGCACATATAGCAGACACTGCCGAAAGCTATTCTCCCTGACGTCATCTTCAAGACCACTTTTCCTGATTTATGAAGTGACGTAGTTCCTTACGAATACCTTTTCCCGCCTCAATCAAAGGTGGAGAACATCTTCTCGTCTGGCATACATGGCAAAGTCAATCCACCATCTCTTTAGAAGATCCCACTAAGTTCACCTTGTAGATTATTGTTACGTAGGTCAATTTCATAAACATCCCTTGGTGATGCCATCAACCACATCACTCCTTAGGGTCGTTCTCTTTAGCAAAGATACAATCAAGATTGTGACCTTGCTTCCCACAATTAAAGCATTTCCTTGAACTTATGCTTCGAGACTTTTAGGTCCCCCAACTTGGGCCCTTCCTTTAGCTTTTTGAACTTGAACTCCGATCATGTTCCACAAAGTTAGCCTTAGCCCGCGCCATCTATGTTTTCTTCCTGTCTTAATAATCAGATAACTGATGTCATTTCCTTCTCTATGCTCGAGGTAATTCAAGTCTTTCTAAGCAGGAGAAGAATCCTCAAAACAACCAAGAACTCAAAAGTTTTACTTAACATTGTCCTCAAGATGTATCTCATAGAGGATTACCTAAAGTTCTGACTTGACCTAATCAAGGTCTTGGAATCTACTATTTTATAATCGAGAAACGACCCATGACCGCCGCCCTAGCATCCTGGTTTCATTTCCTAGCCTAATGATTCTCATAGCTCCAAGTCCACACATCAGATAAAAGAATCAATCAAAGCCTTCATGACATAGTTTCCTGTAAGAAGGTCAAAATGTTTAAGATAAGATCGATGACTGGACATTTTGTTCATCTTCTTTGAGCTTAGGAGCATCTTCAATCAAGAATCTCGCAAGATTCAAGGTGGTCATCTTCTATCGCCACCTTAAAGTTTAGTCCATTTTAATTTCTACTTTTCAGGGTGAGAGAGATATACAACAAGAGGCATCACTCCGCACCCATGCCATGTTAGGGCTGCCACTTTGAGTAAACGTAAAGCAGAACATTATTGTTGGAATCAAAGTCCATTTCCTCCGCAAAACTGTAGAAAATGCCAATTTTCTATCTCAAAACAATTCTCATGATAATTATACAACGTGAGGGTCAGAAAGAGTATCTCCTAGGAAGACTATGGGAATATTCATGTCAAAACCAACCCTCCTGGGACAAAATATTCAGTTCCTGTAGAAAGATTGACTCGGGCCACTACCAGGTCCCACTTAACCAACTCCTTGACAAATCTCTGTATCGAATTTCTAATTTCCCAAGACCACAAAGAAATTGACTAAACTCCAAATGAGTGTAGATTTTCTAATAAAAGCTTATCTCTCACATGAGAACACAATCTGTGCATGTAGTTCGTAGAGCATTTTCCCTTTAAATGCTAGGTCATGGGTTCAAACCCATAGTTTTCCAATAAAACCAATTTGTTTACAAGATTCTTAAAAATAAAACTTTGGGAGTTTTCCTTTTTGATTTAAGAAAGAAAAAAAATGTTTTTTTTTCAATTAAAACCTTTTCCAAAAGTTAGAAAAAGCTTCCCTTTCTTTCCCTTAAAAACACTTCCAAAATAAATAAAAATATGTAAAACTTATCATAAATCTTAAAATCTAAATAAATTGGATTTCATTGAAATCTTAAACAAAAACCAAACAAATAGGGGATTTGATATTCAGAAAGATAGAATCAAACGTGACTATTAAAAATCCAAAACAAATTGGTTCTTATTTTTCTCAAAAAGGATGAACCTCAACTAAATAGGAATCTCATGTAATAAAATAAAATCAAATAAATCATGGATTTAAAAAAAAAAAAAAAACTTCAAGATTCTCTCTTTATAATAATTTTCCTTTTAATGTTTATTTGAACCGAACCTTCCATTTTTTTTTCCCAAAACGTAGAACTATTGGATTTTAACTTGTTCATTTTCAGTCCATTGCCGACTTCTCATCAAATTAATTTTTTTCTGATTTTCTTTCCTTCCCTCGTCTCTTAAGTTTGTTACAATATCTCGTGAATACACCAAAATCAAAAGAAGCAAAGGGAAAAGAATATTACAAAGAAATCCAAAAACTACAGATCTGAGAAAGATAAAAAGCCTTTATTGTACTGGTTTCTTAAAGTAGAGATTCTAGCTTTCCCGGTGGTGCTTGAGATTTTGCCAAGTATCTACTTCCCAAGATAGAAGAATATTCTGAGGGATGATGATAGCACTGCCCAAGTCTCTCCTGAATCAACAAATATTCGTATTATTCACCGAAATAAGAACAACGGCAGATCAAATAGAATTCGGGTTTTTAGAGACTTCCTCTTTTGAAAAATCTACATACTAAAGAGGGTTGGAACCCTCTTTTATATAAATGTGCAGTGTAGATGATGAGTGTCTAAACACTCATGTCATACCGTGTCCACTACATTTTAGTGTTAATGATATTTAAATAAGTGCATTATTGCCCTGAGATTCGACAGATCCCGTATCATAGTGAAATGGCGGTTTTTGTGAAGCTTTTTTGGAAAGAACAAGATAGGTGAAGACCCATGCACGCCGCGACGCCCGTAGTCGTCGCAACGCCGCAAACGTCGTCAATAAGTTAAAGTCAAAGAGCGGCCCAACGTCGCAATGCGATTAGTGCCCAAAAAGTGCTATTTCGAACCCTATTTATTATAGGTTTTGAGTGCTTTTTATGTACTAATCATTCTAATTAACCTGATTTGCACATTGGCTACCTCAAGACCACTGATCGATTATTAGATAGAAGTACTGCTGATAATCAAAGCCAAATAGTCAATTCAAACACACGAAGAACCCGAGTTGAACTCATCGCTAGATCGATCCCGTAAGGAAAGAAAAGCAAAAAAGTGAAGAAACTGAGCACCCCGCAAAATTTGTCTCGCAAGACCGCTCATCCCGCAAAGACTATTCACAAATTCTCTTGCCACCGCTCATCCTCGCCTTTCTTCATGCCGCCATTTGACCTTTGTTCTTGTATTTTTCCCAAATTCTCCTTGTAATAGTGTTGGATTGTATGTTTTTGGCCATTCAGAATGAGGTTTGTATAAATCAACCAAACCAAGACTTCAAAAGGACTTTTTCATTTTATCGAAATATCATTTCAGGAAGCTTCTCCGCTCCCGCTTTCTTTCTCATTTTCTTTTTCTTTTTCATTTTCTCTCCTCAAACACCCTTGCCAAGTTTTCTCGAGCTTACTAAACCTCCCTCTCCCCTGGCGGCGTCAGGGGTGGGGTGACCGCAGATACCTGGCGGTTTCCACGCTTCACGCAGTATTCACCGCCACTACCGTTTCTCCTGCTGGTAGTTTTCATCCTTTAGAGTCACCTTGTACGCGGTTATTAATCTTCGGGGCTCATCGATGCTTAATGTTAGATCCATCGATGCTCGTTAGTTATCATTTATGATCCATTGTAAGGTGAGTCAAGAAGCTTAACGACGAGAGCAATCGATGACACTGGATTCCATTTTTAAAGGATATTTATTAAGGGTCAACTTTATCGAAGATCCCACCCAACGCTAGGAAAGGACCATGGAAACCCTCACGCGTTCTCAGAATTCAACCTCGATCATTCTGGGCGCGAGCCTATTTTACATTTTAATCTCGAGTGATTTGCATGAACCCAAAACCTCACTATTTTATCACCACCTTAAAATCCAAATTTAATTCACCAAATCAACTCATCAGTACTATAAAGAAACCCATCCTCGGTAGTCAATAGAACTGCTATATCGCTAGCAGAGCTTTGCTGCCATACGTAGAGTACTTAGGTTAAGTAAATTTTGTCGATTCATAACACCAACCTGCGGGCAATTTGAATCACAATCGTCGCTAGGTTAGACACCATCGACTATAAAAGCACCTGAGACCCAATTTTCGAGGCGAGAGACGCATTTAACGAGGAGCCTTAAAACAAAGCAAAGAGCAACCTCGAGAGATCAGTACTATCGTGTTTTTTTATACTTTCAAAACCATTAATGATTTATGTACTCATGCTTGTAGTAATTTCCAATATGTTCTGTGACTGGTCAATAGGATGATTAAGGTTTAAATCTAATTCATTCATCATTTATGATTTATAATATTATGTTCAACAAGGGTTTATTTTCATGGTAATGTTCGCTAACTTTGACATGATCTGTTAAGTATCCAAAATCGAGAGATAAGGACTCCGAGGATACGAGTATGAAACACTGTCTACTGGGTGAATGAGATATTCGATTCGGAGTGTGGCGATTAGGTTTGAGCATTTGCCGTCATACAAGGTTCAGGGCAAAGCCTATCAAGGGGAAGATGACTATATACTCCCGAGATCATACCACATCGAGAATCATTAATGACCAATACCTCTAGGTAATAATCATCAAATATATAGGAGGTGCAAAAACCCTAGTTTTCAATCGAAAAGTAATTTTAACATGTTATTACTTAGTTTTAATTCCATACATTAATTAGAAATTCATAAAGAGTTTAAGCTCGCAGGCTAATTTAAAATAACGCCCTTCTCCCCTGCGGATCGATATCCGTACTTAGTAGCCACTATATTACTTGATAGACGTGTGCACTTGCACACATATAAGCGCTACCCGGGCCATACAAGTCACACTTCACCGCCTTTCTACCACTGCTTCTTTTGCACCACACATTGGGACAAGTTTTTTATGTTGATATCGACAATAATGCAATTAGATATTACTTACTTATTTTATTTTCGCATATAAGTGCTTATAACTGCTCAAGGTTGTGTGTGGATCACAAGGTAAGTTATTATGAATGTATGCGCAGACAGGGTCAAGTTGAACTATATCTGTTTGATCCTGAACCAAAAAGAACCTTACACTGGTTACACAAAGAACTAAGAGAAGCACAACAAAGAAATCTAGCAACCATGCAGAACAATGAAGGGCAAGATCAGGACCAAGAACAAAACGAGCTACAAGGAGGTCACAATGGGAATAATGATAGGAATTATGCACCCATCACATACAAACCGCATGATCCGCTATGTCGCTAGAGTTCGCCTCACCAATTGTTCACCGCTATCCGAAGATCACCATTCGTGCAGCAAACAACTGAAAGGCTGAAGGCAAAGACCTCAGATGCTTTAAATTGTTCCACCTGACACTGGGCCAGAATCCGACATGCACCTAACCAACTTCATCAAGTAGACACACCGGGCACACAACCCGGTGACCAAGTGGCGCCGATTAAGATTGCCCGCTCTCACTAGGTGATGAAGCAAAATACCAACCTGACAAGTCACCACCGGATTCCATCACATGGAACGCAAAGTTCCCCGACGTACCCTTTCCCGCCATGAAGATCAACGACAACTGGCTGTAAGAGATCAATACTGTGACAATCGAGGGAGAGAACTCGCCAAAAGCGACGGGAGATTTCATGAACTGGCACGAGGTAATCCACACCACATAGCTAACCGATGGATGCAAGTCCACCTTCTACGGTCTAAGGGATGACCAAAACGCTTATGATGCCTCAAATGCGGGTGCATTAACGAAGAAAAACCACGAACTACATATGAAATCGAGGATACAACCAGCCACTGAAGAATCGCTGGCCTAGTGGATAGAAGGTCAGTGGAGGCCAGATAATCCAGGTTCGCCACCGTTACCATGTCGCACACCACTAAACAAGAAGGTATCAGAATGCCGCTCAGACACACCATGAGAGTGCTATATCGACTCGCGAGGACAACACAATGGTATCAAATGTCGCAATGACAAAAGAAATGGTAGCATGCCCAAGATGTGTTGAGGGGTTTAATCAACACACCGCAAGGCCAAGATGGGACCAACAATTTTTAGGAACTGTAATCAGCCAAGGGTGGCGACACAATCAGGCGCTAGAATTATGGATGAGAATAACCGAACAACATGCCAACACCACCCCGAAAGTGGGCGAACCGGCCTCGTAGAAAAAAGGGACTTTGGAACAAGCCCGCCAATGCTATTTTCCGATACCGCTCATGGCGACATGCAGTAACTAGGCCACCTAGTTAACAATCAAAAGATACTGAGAAACTGAGGTGCAAACGGGTCAAATGGCTAATATACGTAGGCAAAGAAGGTTCCTTGCCAAGAAATTTAGAAAAACCCTAGAGTGGACTATAAGGAACACATCACATTAAGAAGTGGTAGAGAGCTAGCTGCCCAAGCCACCACCACAAGTGAGAAAGGAAATCGAGGTAAATGGAACGCTCTCAACCCCTAAGATCGAGGCAAGGGAAAACAAGAGCAGAAGCTAGCAGAGACACCGCCAGATGTAAGAAGAAAGAGATCGAGGAAATGTGTAGCTACTACCGAGCCCATGCACCCGCCTCATATCCCTAATCACCTGCCGAGGCAACAAATCGATAAGCAACACCACGGAAGTGTTTAGAAAATCAACATTCCATCCGCTAGATGCATTAGAACAGATAAAAAACCGCGATTAAATTTGGTGAAAGACTATCCATGAAAAGAAGATTATCTAATTTGACAAAGAATCTTAACAAGAGCCGTAGTGCTATACTTAAGAGGAAATTACAAAAGTCAAGGATCTAGCAAAATTTCACAATCCCTCGTAAGATAGGAAATCGATCTTCGAGAGAGCTCCCAGGGGACAGTAGTCCCCCAATACTTTATCCTTTTCATCTAATCGGGGTTTGTGTGAAGCTGGGACCTACTACTACACACCGCAATCGGCGCATAGATCATTGAAACATCCCTGAGTGATGAGGATGTGCTGGGGTAAAGGTGGAGACAAGTTTATCTTCCCAAAATTCGACTCAAGTAGTTAGACACGGAGGATAAAAAGAGATACCCATCATACTAGGTAAACCATTTCTAGCAACTACCGCTATGATCGATGTGCATATGAAAGTCAAACTAAGAGGTGGATGATGAAGTAAGATTTGGCCAGATGCAAAGAGGCATCTAGCAGAGAGCGATGCATGTTTTAAGATAGAGGCGCAGGCTACAAGCTCACCCAGAGTGGTTCTCGACTCGACCAAGGCGCCTTGGTGCACGCCAAGGAGGACCAAGTGAAAGGGTCAAGAGTATGTGAAGTGGATGGACTCTTTCCAACCGAACAGGAGGAAGTATAATGAGCTGCCTGGGATCACCCTGATCAGTTCCCATCACCACAATTGCAGCAAAGCCACTCCTGGGGCTCGAGGTATGCGTAGACACTCTAACCAACCCTACCAGCTATCATATCGAAGAGATCTCCGACAAGAGAAGGGAAGAAGATGTTCAGAGTTTCGAGATCACAAGAATGTTAATGCGGTTCTAAATTTCAAAAGGATTGGCTTCTCCATGTACGACCTGATCCTATCGAGGATGGCACAAACCCTGCAGCCGAGGAGACTAAACCCGACAATGAAGGTGGTAAGAAGAGGTATCAAGTGGTTAGATGTCGAGTTTATCTACCCTATCTCGATAGTTCATAGGTGTTTTCCGGCATGCTTCCGTCTCCAAAAAGTGAGGGACCACAGTTGATCGAGTAACGCGACCGGCAGCCTCTCAACACGCCATAGCGGAGGACGGTATGTATCATCGAAATTAAATAAGGCAACCAAAAAAGATCATTTCCTACTTCCATTCTCCGGATTATCGCTGACGGGCCGGTGGTGGCATGAGTATTACCTGCTTGCATCGTATTCAGTTATAATCAGATCACTATATTATCGAGAACCAAGTAGAACAACATTTACGTAGCGTCTGCATGGTACGCGAGCGAAGCAATGCCCTTTGGGCATATGTAACACACTGGCACACGCTTCGGGCCACGCATGATGGCCATGAGCTCATACATGGTCAAGAGAGCAATTGAAGTATTCATGGATGATTTTTATGCTAGGGAAAATCTTTTGATAATTGGTTCGAGAACTCAGATGTACCGATAAGATGCGAGAAACCAACCTTTATCATCAATCGGGAGAAGTGCTCAAGTGGCGAAGGAAGGCATCAGACTGGAGCACTAGATATATACACGAAGAGGGAACTGAGGTGTGATAAAGCCAAGGTTGAAACAATGCAGAAGCACGCCCACATCTTAAGGAATGAAGGAGCTTTCAGTCACGCAGATTCTACGAGATTCATAAAGGATTTCTCCAAAATAGCTAAGCCCCTGTTGAATCTACTAGTTCAAGGAGCGTCCTTTGAGTATGATGATTAAGGTTCGCAAGCGTCTTGTTTCTCAAAAATCAGACGACCTATCAGTAGCATCGATCGAAATCTTCCTCAACTAATGCGGCGATGCGAATATCACGCAATCGCGGCGCGTTAGGTCAAAAGGACAAACATTTCGTGTTATCTATTGGCGCGAGTCGGACGCTGAACGATGTGCGTACTAACTATGCAACCAAAAGAACTTCCGCTTATCGCGTTTGGCGCATTGACAGTTCACTGCATTTTTAATTGGTACAGTTGCACACCGACCATCCAACCATAAGCGTCAGATGACTAAGAAGGACGCAAACCGAGATCTATGCCAAGAGTTCGAATTTCTTGTGAAATTAAAGATAAGAAAGAACCTAAAATCTAAGAGGTCGACCACCTTTCACGATCGAAGGGCCGAGCAAAAAAATTCAGATCAACGATGATTTCCCCCCATGAACAAATTTCTCTGGCAATTGAAGATAAAAAGCCAAGATCGCATTTGCGATTTTGAACTACTGTAGAAAGAGTGCTCCCCACTTTAGTTATCAAGAAGAAGAGATTTTTCACAAATACACTACTACTAGAGGAACCCATTGCATAAGATCAGGTCGATCAGATAAGAAGATGTGTCACATAAGAGGAAATAGAAAGTATTCTAACTCATCACACACCAGCATAAAGTAATCAAACAGACAACTACAAAGGTGCTTCAATCGACTTATCGCCTACCTTATTCAAGGATTTATATTTTTGTGTCCACTTGCGGACAAATGCCAAAGAACGGAAGCATATCAAAACGAGATGAGCCACCTTGCAACCCATTTTAGAGGTGAGCTATTCGACATGGGGGATTGATTAATGCCATCCTTCAAAAGAACCTATACATTCTATCGGGTCGTAGATTACCGCTTCTAAATGGGGCGGGATATACCCATTCGAATCCACGATGCCAAAGTGGCAAGCTTCTCCGTAGTCATATTCACCCGATTCGAACTCCAAGGGCATTGACATAGATGTGGGAACACTGCTACAAACTCGCGACAAAGTGTCGAGGAATATGGTGTCCAAGACGGACGCACTCACCACCTATGACCAACGCGTAAGTGTCTATCAGAGAAATCAAGCCCATAGTACACACAAATAAGAAAGATCATTTAAAAAGATAGACACGATGCGCCCGCATATACCAAGATTCAAGACAATCACTGAACACCATCTCAAGCATGTTCTGAAAGTCACTCGTCATGACATAGAGCATACCGATCAACTAGAAGTTGAATATTGGAGAAGAAGATGGTCACGAGAACATGTCACTGCTGAATTGAGAGTTCCCGACTGAGTAATACGAACACTAAGATATATAAGGAAAAGATGAAAGCCCGACCACATATCAGTAAAGGAAAGAGTCTGAGGGCGGTCATGTCTTCTTATTTACCCCACTGTAACTTTCCTGTAAATTAAAGTCACAAAGAATATTAGTTACACGGACTCGTGTGCTCCATGGGAGGAGCGGAAATGGTGCACCTAGAGTGAACTTTAAAGTTAACACACAACGATCACGCACTGGGGCTAGTTTCATGCAAGCAACCGTGCCAATCATCCGAGCACACCAAAATAAGGCTATGTGGAGTCGTGGCAACTCTAATCTCGAACACGAGATTCAGGAAGTCGAGCTAATCTAATATTAAACAAAGTGCTACTGAAAGTAACCCAGCTTCATGATATTTTTCTTTCTGTAGTGTAGTTTAGAGTATTTTTAGTTTATGACATGCTTTTGCTTCTTCAAGAATGAATTTTTTTGCTTGCTTGTTTTCAAGACCGAGATACTGGGGTAAAGAATGAGAGCTAGTTCGAGAAGCTCATTCCAAGAGTAGCATGAGTCGAACTTCATTCCATGAGTTTAATTTAGAAAGTTTTTAAAAAATAAAATTGAATATGTCCTCTAACGCCGCTGTGTTGACGCCAACGTCTCGATGTTGAAAGAAGTCTAAAACTCAAGCCTCTGTCATGTTGCGACGTTGGGTTTCAACGTAGCGACATTAGCATACCACATTTTGGCGCCTTCTATAACGCCGCGATTGCTATTCAACGGCCGACGCCAAATTTCAACATGCCGAATGTCGCCGACGTTGATTTCAACGCCGCCAAGTCGCTTAAGTGATTCACGGACGCTGATCCTAACGCCGGATCCAACGCCGCGACGCGAAACTTCCACCTTCTGTAACGCTGGTAATAACGATCTCAACATCGCGACGTTGGCAATATAACTCTTGGCAATGTCTCGACGTTGACCCGAACGTCACGACGTTTCCCTACTTTTATGAACATAAGTGTTCATTCCCCTCATATCGTAAACCCTGAAAAAACCCTAACACAGCTCTAATTTTTGCAGATACCTAGAAAACGCATCTCGGCCAGTTCTAACCCCGGTCCTAGAACCCCAAAAGCCCCAAGAACGCTCCATCCAAAATCACGGCTCACCAGCCCCTTCACCGTTACTGTAAGAGTAGGCCTTATATCTCAATTTGTATTGATTGTTTTTGTTTTGGTTTTTTATATCGCTTAGCCTCAAGAGCAGACCTTAGAGTGAGCTGTGAAACATAGTAGCCATAGGTTGTGAGCCACGACCCCCATCTTAAAAGAAAACTACGTGTTCGATAATTGTCAAGTGAGTTTGCACTTTATATTTCGGCAATTTTAATATATCCTAACCGCATCATGGTGTTATGAGGCTCAGAGGCCAAGAAAAGGTGAGAAAAGCCAAGCCACCATCTCAACCCAAATCTCTAAGGGGGTGCCCAATGTTAAGTAAGAAGCAAAGACGAAGCCAGCAGGAAGTCGCAAGTGAGGAGCCCCGGCACATATTACATCATGACAAATTTTTCATCTAGAGCACCCACGAGATTCATCTCCAAGAATAGGTCCTTCATGAGAAGGGGTTTCACCACTGATGACTTCTTTCACGTGTGAGAATAAGGGATTGGGGCACTATTCCAACCTCCTAGCCCGGTCACACAAGCGTGGTACGAGTTTTAATACAGAATCTCATTCCATGTATTGAAAGGGTTCTGCAAGGCTGGGTGTTGGTAGACTTTGGGGGGAGGTAAAGTCTAATAACCTACATTTTTATAATCAGGAACCCAGCACCCTCGAGGCTTAAGGATAAAGCTCCATGAGTGCACTCTAACTACCCCGAGGTCCTGTGGATGTCAGACCAACGGGCAGCATGGCTAGTGGAACTCATCAAATGAAGGCACGCTTTCAGGCACTTCAACAAACATTTGCCTATATCTTGAGAACATTTCATCACACGTGTCTCATTCTAATTTACTAATGTGTAAGATTACAAAGAGAGCCACAATTGCTATTATCCATGATATTCTTTGAGATACAAAGATGAATCTCAAGACACCCCTTCCTTATTCTGACCTATGCAAGCAAGTCGAGTGCCTTGAATAATGAGGCTTGGATACACACACGATCAAAGGTAATCATGGTTAAGAAGATAAGTGGGTGTACGAGGCTAAGAGGAGGTGTGCGACTAGGAAATAGACCCTTCAATGAGGATGAGCTTAGAGCATATCAGTCTAGGTTTGGGATCTCCGTAGGCACCTAGGGAGAAGTCGGGCTGATCCTCCGCTGACCCCCCGCACGCCCACGGCCATCCCAGAAGAAGGACCGGTGGGTCCTTCACTACCTTTGGAGGGACCCAGGTCACGAGGACCTCACTACTTTCGATTTGATCGCGTCTTGGGATGGGGCCAGAGCACCGGGTCCTCATCGGCCAGGATGGATGCCTCCAAGCCAACATGGTAGTCATGCACAACTTGGCTGACCATCCTGCACTGTCAGCGGTCCCTCTGAGATCGGCTTACTTGACTCCTCGCCTTTCACATGCCACCTCCACCGCCACCACAGTGATCCGGGTGATCACCAGGGAAGTTCACTACACCCTCTCTTGTTCTTCCTGGGCGGCCCAGGGACAACGTCACTTGTTTATTGGGGTGTGGGTGTCGGAGTTGCTTTGTGTTTATTTACGTGTTTACCTTTGAGTATACATTTCTATGCTTATTTATGTATTTCCCTATTTAGGTTTCTTTGGTGTTTATGTCGTGTCTTCTATTTGTGTCATTTGTAGGTTATTCACGTGTTTTACATTCAAGGGTTTCTAATTTAAGTTTGTCTCGGGTTTTTAGGGTTGTTTTAGGTATTTGTGTGAGTGATGCCATGATTGCTAATCAAGGATCCTTTTTTACCTCTTCAAATCTTTTCGGAAAAAAACACCGTACAAATCAAGAAAGGATCCGTGATTTGTTAGATGCTGGGAATTACATGTTGGATAGTATGAGATGTAGTGATTCTCCTTGGTATTCGAGAAACTAATTCTCGTCGATCTACAGCCCACACATGTGATCTCGGGGTATGCACAGGCTCAGGAGCAAGCTTACTAATGTTCAACAAACCTTGGGGTTCTAAACACCAAGTGATGGGACATAGAAAAGAAAGTTGCCCGTAAAGAGCCATAAATCGAAAAAATAAAAAATAAAATAAACATAAAATAAATAAATAAATAATGAATAGAATAAGTGGGAGCTTCTAGTAGGAATCAGGCACGAGTTCAAGGGTTTTCAAAGGCCTAATGCCTAAGCCAATGGGAGCCATTGACTTCAACGCGTTACTGGGAGGACGGATGATGGAAGTTCTGTAGCTCAGGCCTGGGTTTTGGTTAGGTGTTGAGGGAGGCAGATGTGCGGTGGCACCTTAGCAATTGGTGAGGGAGTCACTACTTGAATCCCGCTATAGGAGACTACTCAACATAGAAGCTTATAGGAGCTAGTATTTCTTCATGAGTAGGTAGGGTAGTTTGAATAAAAAGGGTGTGTTCTTATCCTTCCATAGGTAGACTCTCCCAAATAGGCAAATTGAATTAAAGTTTGGGGGGTACCGGAACCGAGTTATATGCTAGAGATCATGTATCAAATGCACATATATTCCTTGGGAAAGGCTATTGAAAACCTAGGAGGTTGAGTCACTTGTCAACAGAGGCAGGTGTTTAAGGCGGGTGCTTTTGAAAGTCGAACAACCTTATGGATCTCGAAATTTGAATCAAAAAGGCAAGATTGTGGTGGTTCATTTTGATCCTTCCTTTTGGCAACATGTACATCACACTTTCATTGGTGAGTTTGGTATGTCTTTTCTTATGTGAATGCGGTTTGGAGTCTGTTTCTTGCTTGAGACAAACAAAGCTAAGATTACAAGTGTGATGAGTGTCACAAAACACTCCATATATCATCTCGATCATACTACATTTGGTATTATTCTATATTTAAATAAGTGCATTGTGCTGCGATATCTTATTTTTTGGATCCTGTATTGCATTGCAAGTGGTACGGTTTTTAAACTTTTTGGAAATATGAAGAAGATAGGAGCAGAAGACCCATGGCACGTCCACGGCGTTCGCGGCATTCAGTGGCGTTTATAGCAAATCACGACGTTTGGTCAACAGAAGTTAAAGTCAAAGAGCGACCCAACATCACGATGTTCCAACGTTGCGACGTTTCACGATTCTGTGAATTATAAAGCATGGGAGACCCGATTTTAGGGCATCGAGGGCTTACGAAGGAGCGGAAAAGCGAAGCAAAACAACCCATAGATAAAAGACTCTCATGTTTTGTATTTCTCTTCTTAAAACCATTAATGATTTTAACAGAACTATCTTGTAGTAATTTCAATATGTTCTAGATTTATTTCTAGAGTTTTGTTGAACCACCTTGAGTTGTGGATTAAGGTTTAAATCTAATCTTATTCGGTTTATTTATGATTTATATCGATTTGCTCTATATGTGGTTTGTTTTGTGGTAATGTTTGGCCAACATTGTACTACAGTGCTAGATATCTAAGATCGAGAGATAAGGACTCGAGGGGGGATATGAGTAGAGCGACCCTTGGTCGTCCGGCGAATAAAGATATCCGATTCCGATTATTGGCCAAATTAGGGTTTGACATTAAGCGTTTCGGATTACAAGGTTGGGAGATGCGCCCCAATCCCCTCTCTTTTTTGAGCGAGATAGGCGGATTACCTAGAGAGAGGGTATCTCGTAGGCACGATCATCTAGATCATAGGAATTCATTAATAAGGCGAATAATAATTCCTCATTAATAATCCATCAAATGTGGGGAGGCAAACCTAGTTTTTCACAAAAGTAATTTCTGAAGTTATTTAGATTCTAGTTTTAATTCCGTACATTAATTAGAAATTCTTAAAGAGTTTAAGTCGAATGATATCGTAGGCCAATTCTAGTAGTCAAACGCTACTCACTGTAGTTGATATCGTACTTAGGTTTATTATATTACTTGTTCTGACACGTGCACTTGCGCACATAGGCGAACTGAAATGACATTCGTATTGTTCACTCGAAATAGGAACAATGAGATCAAGTAGAATCTCAGAGTTTTTAGAGAATTTTCCCTTTGAAAAATCTACATATTAAAGAGGGTTGGATCCTCTCTTTATATAGGCTTAGGCAAGGTAGACAATCAATTGACGAAATGAATTGAGAATTAAAACCATCGATATGTTTTTTGAAAAAGAATTAAAGCCAAAATAAATCCATCTGTTAAAACCATAATGGAAATTTCGTTCATTCTTGCTTGAGGTGCAATTGAAAAAACCTCTTGTTTTACAAAAATATAAAAACACACGCCCAAACTTTTTGGTCAAAGTCCATGTAGTTTACTCAGTAGCTGAGTGGCTCATGTCATAACTAATCACATTAAATGGACGAACGGATGTTAACTTAGCTATGAAATCAACCATATAAACAGTTGACGTGGCAAATTTTCCCTAATTAAACTTAAAAGTTTAGGGGTTTCTAAGTTAGGGTGATTAAAAAACCCTAATTTCCCTTTAATCATTTGATCCAAAAAAGCTGCTTCTAACCAAAAAGAACCTTAGGGTTTCTTGCAATCAAAAATTCATCTCTATAAATCCTCTTCTTTCTCCATCCACTATTGATTGATCAAATTTGTTTCTTCTTGTGATTCATATTTAGTTGCTCATGATCAATGCAATCGATGGGATAGGGATGACAATAAATGATGTTGGGTAAATTTTAGATTCTCAATCCCCATGTCCATTTATTATTCTATCTCCATCTCTATCCTCATCCAGATCTCCATTTATTATTCTATCTTCATCCCCATCTTCATCGGATTTATATTTTTTATCCTCATCCCCACATCCATTAGAGGATCGAGTACCCATAGCTTACCCAAATACCCTATCCCAATTTGTGAAATGAATTGTTTTAGAAAATCATGAATATAAATAATTTGTCATATAATAGTAATAGAATCGTGTAATGTAGATTTCATGAATAAATTATTTTTGACATCACACTCCCGTTTTTATCTTTAGAGCTTTTTAATATAAATAAATAAATATATATATATTATATTTAATCAGGTATTCGGGTTGGGGACGGGTAGAATATACTCAGACCCATTCCCAATCCCAAATCCGAAAATCTCCAAACCCGATTATCCAAATATTTAAATGGATTTGAAATGTTTCTTCATACCCTATTTCATTCGAATCGGAGATAATCAGATTCTTCATCGGGTAAAAAGGAAATTGCCATCCTAGGTGGGAATAAGCTTAATAATATGATACCAGAGTCGAGAGGAAAAATGTGACGCCCCAATCCCGGGGTGTTCGTTGACTACCCGTCAACCCGCGAAATAGTAATGGATGTCGGGTTACCTGACACCACTCATGAAAATCGGGCAGAGTCTCCCTTGTACAGGTAGCTCTACCCACAGCACATAACCTGTCCTAAACATCAATATCATGAGTAAAAACGGCCGCAGGCGTAATAAATCTTCGTCAAAAGTATAATCTATTTATATCTGATAGTTTGAAGTAATAAATTACTCTTCCTGACATATATCAAACTTATAGAGTTCTAATACATGTGTACATATCAAAACCAAAGCCACAATCAGAAGCTTTCTTCACAAAAACATGACCTACATGATGAGCGGAGTGCCATCGAGGCTGCCCACTGTGCACGAAAATAATATCCCTTGAGGGTGAGCTAATGCACCGATAATTGAATCACCTAAATGGGTTACTCTCCACCTAAGTGCATATGCAATGCTCCAATGAAAACATGCATTCAGTAAATGCGTGATCCTCTGCGAATGTCTACGATCAACTCGTACCCCAATTCTCATCGACTCCTCGCGCTTTTTGGAGCCACGTGAAACATTATTTTTTCAAAACAAGATATTTGTTTTGGTGTGGACTACCCTCCGATATAGTAGTGGACCGACTTGATATTCTATTTAGTGGACAACCACCAGTGTATATCGATTGGGCCGACTCAGACGATTGATATTTTATATGGACCACCTCAGATTAACTATCATAATTAGTCAGCCCTCGAAACACTTCTCCCGGGTATCCCACCTCATTCGCTCCAGCTCACTATTGTTATAAGTCTTACAAGTGCAAATGGAATAATAATCTGGAATTAAAATTACAATTCATATCTTTGTGTAATATATATAACATGATATACATTTTACATAATTTAATCACATAAACATGTATGTATTTACAATCCATTACACGAATTAGCTCATGGGCTAATTATATTGACAATTGACTTGGATGCTAATCGACAAATTTCACCACAATTTGTTTTAGGTGTGCTATTCACGTGAATAGTGAAGCCTTCGAGATCATTGTGCGTGGGGATAGATATGGTTTCCATTATTGTGAAACTAAATTGTATAACCATTTCCGGCCTCATACACATCTGATACAAATTGTTTCATAATTTATACAGATTTACAACCAAAACAGCCATCAATCTGATCACGGACGGCACAAATAGGTTTCAAAATTTCCTAACAATTCGGTTCAAGCTTTGGGTAGTCAAAAGCTGACCCTCACGGCCTCAGCTCAAACATACGTAAATACACTTAAACAAAGCGTAAAACTTCAGAGTAGGATGAAACACTGCCTCCAGGTTTGCCGAAACTCCTCAAAGCTGGAACGCTCGTAGGCTCACGCCGTGAAGCAGGCACCATGCTGCTGAGAAAAGAAATTTCGACGGTCGGATCGCGCAAATCTAGGAAGTGACTCTCTCTACCTCTCTAGAAATATCAAATAATCGCCTACTGTAGGATTCTTACTCTTTTCACGTTTTGGTCTTTTCTTAAGGAAGAAAACCCTTTATTGGACTTTTGTCTTTCGCCGTTAACTATCATCCATGTCCCTAAAATCTTGGATTTTTCGACATTTACTTATTTATCACCGGCCGTCCGTTTGGTAAATATACTCTACTCATACAGCTCATGTCACATGAGTACATGTTGTTGATAATTTGTCGCCTCCCCTTGTGATTCGTTTCTGATATCGAATATTCGATCTTCTTACAGCGTGCATTCATTATCTCGGAATTGACGAAATTCGCGTCTTCAGTAATTGCGAATTATTAAACGGTGAAATCCGTTTCGTCGTGTGCATCCAAGGGATCTAGAGAATAAATTTTGGATTTTTGCAAAAATTGATTCTGCTTTTTTTTTTAATTACTATTTGGGTCTTTACACAAAAATAATTCTTATTTTGGCTTCAGTACCATGTTTGGGATGAAGACTTTGCGATAAATTGAAAAGCTAGCTGTTCCCTTCTCTTGTAAATGCTATTGGAGTTTGATTTTGGATAATTCCATTTAACTACAGAAGACCATTTCAATAGTGATTGATGAGATGGATTTTCATTTTCTTTTTATTGCCACTGCAGTACAGTCCCCCAGCATAGAATTAAAAAGGCCAAAGAAGGTGGTATATTAATATGAAGGAGAAGGCCACAACTAAATGGCAAAGAAGAAACCAAACTTTTTCTTTTCCTGTAAAGTACTAGACAAGACAAATGTGCTGAATCCTCGTTTCTTTAAAGGGGCCGAACAAACGCTCCTTTACTATTATTGACAGTAATAGTACAAAACCAAAATCAATGAGAAGCCCATCCAAACGGCCCCACTATGTCTGAGAAAATTTTAGGGAATATTTGGCATGTTCTTAAAATTCAAATTTTGAGATAACTTTCAAGAATAATCTTTTTTCTAATTTTAAAAATTTTACTAATTTTAAAAATTTTACTAAAATAAGTCTAATTATTTTCTTTAAGCACCAAGAATTCATCTTGCACAATTATCTATGTATTAAACCAATAAGGCTTTCAATATCAGAAATTCACTAGAAATATTAAGGTATTTTCAATCATCTAAAAAAGACAGTTGCCAAAGAATCCAAAAGAAATGGGAGAAATAGATGTAGGTTAGGGGATTTTATTTCAAATCCACACACTCTTGAGTCTTATCAAATTGTCTTATTGTGAACATTTCCATGGCTCAAAACCACCTCCATAATTCTTTATGAAAACAAACAAGGAATTAAGTTCAATAAAAAAAGAAAGAAACATTCATGGCCAATGAAATTTTAAGGAGAACAATTTTCATTCATATACATATATTAATAAAAAAAAAAAAATCAAAAATACTAGAAAAGACAGTAAGAGAATTTCATGTCAGGTTTTCCAATGTAGAAAAAAGAAACAATCTCCATGGTAGGGAAAAACACCATGTAATATATTTTGTAAAGCATGATATTGATATTAAGCATCAAATCTTATAATAAGCTTAAGATCCGAAGAGAGTTGGATCGTGTTCCAAAGATACTGGTTTGTGCTTAGCATCGATCTCTCACATTTAGGATATGGAATTTCAGCAACGCATATTATTTGATTGATTGATATATTACAGGCAAAATTAAGCTACTAAAATTTGAAATTCAAATAGTAGTAGTGCATAGAGAGATGAGAGAGCAATGCATCATCATCCTTTTCTTTTTGGTGGGAGGTAAATCTAAATCTAATTAATATCAAATTCGACAAACAGGACAGTGCACCAATCCATTTTCATTGCAGTTAGGGCACCTGTGCTTGGTGTCCCCAACCAATAATTTACAGCTTCCTCCACAATCCAGGCATGGCACGAATCTTGCTCCTCCGCAACCTTCACACCCTTGCCTCCCAACTCCTCTCTCCACCTTCGCTGAGTTCAGCAGTTTTCCCAGTCGTCCCAACTCGTTCAGCTCCACCACCTCCTTCACTCCCCCAATGTATCTTCCCTTTATGAACAGCCTCGGCACGCTCCCTCCTTCTCCTTCTCCTTCTCCTTCTCCCACCAGCTCTCTCAGCTCCTTCAAGAACTCCCCGTGCAGTGACACGTCGCGCTCGTCGAACACCACCCTGTGGCTCTCCAGCACCGTCCTCACCTTGTTGCAGTCCTCGTACGTCCGCCTCACCCCTCCCAACGACGTCGTATAGAGCACCAGACTGTCCCCCCCGCCCGGTGGACATTTCTCCGGGTACTCGCTCAGCGGCTCCCGCCTGCTCATCATTCTGTCCAATCTCCCCGCTTTTCCCTCTCTTTCTCTCTCTCCTCTCATCTCTCACTATGAACATGTTGTCCTTCACCGCCTCGCCCTCGCCCCCGCCGTCTTCTCAGCTGGTTTCTTCCAGGTTAATCTCACCATCGACTCGGTACTCTTCAGTTCAGTCGTCATCGTCTGGTCGGTAGGCTTCTTCGAGGTGGCTTGGCGTCGAGTTCTGCCACCGTGTGGAAGGAGACGTTCTTCCGGGTGGTGGGGCTATTCTGTAGCGCCGGGGGTTGAGGGTGATGAGATTGGGGGCGCTTGTCGGAATCGGGTATAGCGGGTGCAGGGGAGTGGAGCGTGGGCTTGAGGTCTTCAGAACTCTACTCACTTCGTCCCAGGAGCGAGGCCCCTCCTCCAAGGCGTTGAGCTTCTCCAGTACCAGAGGCGGCACGTGCGTGGCTTTTTCTTGCTGCTGCTGCTGCTCTGACGCATGCTCCCCCTTCAGCCACGGCTCCTCTATGAAAAATGATATCCGAATACAGCGAAACTCGTCGCCGCCGGACGGTACACATCCACTGTACCAGCCTCAATTCTCTTTGACGAAGAACACCCCATTTTTTTCTTTTTCCCTTTGGTTTTTAAAATTTTAAAATTCTTTTTTTTTTTGTTCACTGGTTTCTGATTTGAAGATATGGGGTGGTGAGGAGGGTGTAGGCTTTTAAGAAAATAAACAGAAACGCCTGTAGGAGGTTTGGCACAGTACGAGTGTGACAGAGGAAATCATGTGTGGTATTAGAGCATTGGGGGTTATCTTAGATCAAGAATTGGGGAATTTTTCTCTTGGCCTTAATGCCACAAGATTGAAATGGTACTGGATTAGCCAGATGTAGATCTAGAAATGTTGCTACGTGGATATGAAAAGGATTCGGAAGATGAGGGTAGAGAATCCACACAGGTCGACAGCTTGTGGCTGGTGGTAACCGGTAGGCCGTAGCCCGTAGCCCGTAATGGTGTATAATCCACTCCATTCCATTTCATCCGGAGCCAAGATTGACCTCGATTAAGAAAACCAAAAACTTAAATTTTAGTCAGAGACATTACAAAAGCTTAACAAAATTAAAAAATTAATAAATAATTTTATTCAATTAAACTCTCAAGCGCATAAGTAAGATATTAGCTCGATTTAATTAACTTTAAATTGAATTCAAGCATTTTACTCGAGTAATTCATGAATAACTTGACTCGGTTTATAAGGGTAGGCAACGGTAATTGTCCCTTTGAGTGTAGTCTCAGGAATTACCGAGTCGGTGGATCGCGTCGGGAGGCGTTCGGCGGGTTAGGCTATGACTTTGAAATGAATGAAGGCGACGGTGAGTGTTCGAGTCATAAGCCCGATGTGAAGTTAGCGCTTTTACGGAAGGCTTAGAGCTTAGAGCAATGAGTTATCTGTCAGAATCCGTCACCGTTGGTGTGATTTAAGCACCTCTTTTATGGAGGAGAAAGAGGAATTATCTTTCGGAGGAGTGGGCCAATTCTTCCTTAAAGATAGGAGAAGGTAGCTTTTATTTCGGGAAGGATGACTTATTCTTCATTTCATTGTAACTGCCTTCAGATATGGTACAACTGGCAGGAGTGCTTTCCTATTAGTTGAAAGCGAGGGTTGGTTCGGTGGAGAACTTACGCTTATATCGCAGAAGAGTCGGTTGTGATTTGTTTAGGGGAGTGCAGTCGGAAAGGAAGCACTGGGTAAAGGCATCCGGGATAAGGCGTAGAGCACTCGGCGGAGGATTGACCCGAGCGTTCTTAGGCGAGTGGCTTTTGGGCCTAGTCCTTGGGGCACCGGGCGAAGGATCGGCCGGGCGTTCACAGGGTGGCACAGGCTGAGTCTGAGTTAGGACTCTTGGGTTTGGGGCAGGCGGGCCGCAGGAAAGCCAGAGCAGGGCCCATGGTACACGATGCCCCCGCACTCTGCTCGGGAGGCGATCGATCCAGGTTGGAAAAAAGGACGAAGCAATAGATCATTTCATAGAGATAGTAGACGATCAATCTTGTTGATAGAATTTTGTAACTTTTGAAACTACATTGGAGCCTTTATATGGTCGCTTGGGTTGATCCACGAGATTGGGGGAACAGCATAAAAGGAATTTAGAGGGTGTGAAGTTCGTCATCGTACTGGTTATCCATGTTTATCCGGCAGAGAAGGATAGTTGAATGTTGGGTGAGATTCTGAATTGAGGGGATTGCGGGATGAAGGATGGTGGTGACTAATTATTTGAGCGTCTTGACTGAGCATGCGAGTCGGCCCAGGCGCAAGGTTTGAGCGGTCGAAAATGTCGGGGGTGTTTGGTGGATTAAAACTTGAATGGGCAGGGACACCTCTGTTGAATCTACGAGGATCGCTCGAGCTTCCTGATATCTAATCTTTCCCTCACCTTCTTGGCCTATCTGTGATACATCTCCATCTTGCCCTTCTTCTTGACTTATGACCACCTCTTTCGGCCCGTCTCGAGTCTTTCACTTCTTCTTGAAAGCTATTCCTTTTAGCCCCATCTTGTCACGCCCCAGATTCCGTCCAGGCCGTTGGTGAATCGAGGCAAGTTCGAGTGTGAGACGAATCTTGGGACTCTTTACTGTTTTTTTGTGCGGCTTGTACTGTGGGTATGGCCCATATACATATACAAAAGAACGAATCTACTCCGAGTGGTGTCCATCAAAAATCTATACACATATACGGAGTCCTGTTTTTACATATTCAAAAACTGCATTTCTTTACATTTACAAATCGTATAATCTAACCTACTATGATGAACCCCTACTAGCAGGCCGCCCAACCTGTATGCTGATGTTTTTCATAATGCCTTCTCCGTACCTACACGGACAAACCCGTGCTAAGCTTTACGCTTAGTGGGAAAATATAACTTATACAGAAACATATGCACTTATACTGGATCATAATAAACATATAACAATAACTGATCTCAGAATCTTCAGGAATTCATATAACAAATTTACATACATAATTATCCTTGTAACAAACTTATGCTTTTCGTGATATCTGTGGTACGGTCCTGAATTTATACTTATAACAAACTTATGCTTACTCAGATCTTACACTTATGGTAGACTTATTCTTATTTCAATCTCCCGTAGGACACATTTTTATACTGATCTCCCGTATGACACATACTTATTTAAATTTCCTCGTATGCAGTATTGATCTTATACATATACTTATACGGAAGTACTTATCCACATACTCATACTTATCTCAAGCTTATACTTGTTTCGATCTCCCGTAGGAGTTACAGAACTTATGCTTATATAGAGGTACTTATACACGTATTGGTACTTATATCTATCTCAAATCTCCCGTAGGAGTTTATAGAACTTATGCTTATACGTAAGCATTTTTGTGTATTGCTGCTATTTATACTTACTACTGAGTTTTCTTGTTTGGAGGTACCCAGGCACTATAGAGATATTATTACGGAACGATACCCGGTATCAAGGGAACTTATCCTTATACGGAAGTACCCGTAAGTAGTACAAAACTTATACTGGTACTTCGTATCTTATACTTGTACCACGAAGCATATCCTGGTCTTACGGAACTTATGCTTGTATTACATCGAACTCTCGTTTTTTGTATTTCGTATCTTATACTTGTATTACAGTAATCCTATACATGTATTTCAGATTTTATACTGTTTTTACAGAGCATTTATACGTATTTCGTATCTTATATCACAAGGCATCTTGTTCTTGTCTATGGATCTTATTCTCGTATGGCGCACTGTGAGGGTACTAAGTCTGGAAACAAATCGAATCATATCACATACAAGGTCGATCGTATTCTATGCAGATACATATCGATATGGATATTAGTCCATAAAGCAGTATATAGATCATACCGTATATATATACCATCTGACATGCATTCGTAACATATCCAAAATCAAACAGATTATCGGTTTATATCATAATCATATCTGTGAGTTACACTTGTGTTCTGAGGTACCGAGGTACCACTGACTTATACTTTACATTGGCAGATCCTATACTTATTTTACTGATACACGAGTACCCGTGGTACTACATAACTTATACTTATTTTACTGATACGAGAGTACCCGTGGGTACTACAGAGATTAATCAGATACAGGAGTACCCGTAGGTACTACATAACAGATACAGAGGTACATTCAGATCTTTACTCTTATTCTTATTTCAGAGTCTTATCATATAACTATTTGACTACCTGACTAATCATAAGAAATGAGTAGGACGCAACACAATACAGTACTGAGGTGTCGTAGCACCAACAGGAGTACCGAAGTACTAATCAGGAGTGTCGTATCACTAATCAGGAGTGCCGTAGCACTAATCAGGAGTACTGAAGTACTAATCAGGAGTGCCGTAGCACTAATCAGGAGTGCCGAAGCACCGATCAGAACGTCCACTATTCCATTTCTCAGTCCTAGGTAGTCATACTATCATATGTCTTTCAGAACTCATAGCGTATCTTAATCACATTATGTGTTCATGACATATTGCTTTTCATATTCATGTTCATGTTTCAGTTTGTTTTCATATTTTATATCATATTCATGTTTCATGAACACGGCTATTCATGTTTCATGAACACGCTTATCAGATATGACATTTTTTTTTATATTTCAGCCAAAAGATGATGTCTATGTATTCACACATCATTCATGTATTCTGTCCCTCTATGAATCTATTTTACTTAGAAATTGGAATCATTCCAATTGGATCATCAAAACTAAAGTTATAGCATTTTCATGCCAAACTAGTCAATTTATCGATTTTACCCGAGGGACAGTTTGCAATACTCATTTTCCAGTGTCTTGACTCCATTTTTGACACTGATTCTTTGTACTCCTTTCAAGCTAAGGTCATATAGGTTCTCCTCCAACTGGAATCACCCAAATCGGAGCACCGGAACTCAAGTTATGTCCTAAACAACTAGGACTACTCTATGGTCAAAATCAGGCTAAATCGGGCTTGAACATAGCCCTACTTGAGTGAATTTCAATACATAGGATCAGGAATTTGAAGGTGCTTATTTCTCGATGTTTGGTTCTAATTGAAGTCTATTTAACTAACAACTTGAATCACTCAAATCGGATCAGAAATAAGTGTTATGGCCAAAATATCTAACGTCGTCAAAATAGGAAAAATTAACACTACCTATACCTGAGATAAACTTTCGACCTGCACTGACATGTACTCGACCTTGCCTAGAATGTAATTCTTCGAAATATACTCTAACAGTTTTCGACTTGTTTAGGGTATATTATAAGCTAACATAGAATTTTTCGGAAATAAAATAATGTAATTCGAAATGAATATCGTAGACAAGGGTAAAGTGGTCATTTACCACTTGAGGACATAAATATCATATAAATCAATAAGTTGGATATGCAATTATGGAAATTGTGAAAAAGATGGATGCCAAAATATAAATTTAATAAGTTAGGTGCAAATAGAAGAGAAATGGGGCCAAGATGCAAAACAGAAAAGTAACTTTGGTGGGTCGGTAAATTAAGGCCAAATATGGCCTTAACAAAACATGAGTTGTATAAAATTCATTCCTATTTTTGAGAGACCAAACCGTAGAGAGAGAGAGAGGGGAAGAGGAAAAGAGAGAAGAAGAGGAAGAGGAAGAGAAGAAGAAACCTAGGGTTAGATGGTTAGATGGTTATTAGTTGTCTCCAAACCTAGGGTTTTGTTAGGATTCCTTCTTAACCCTAAAATTCTTAAAAGAAAGGTTGGTAAAATCTTAAATGGTACAAGAAGCATATGAAATCCTCTCTTTGAGGTTGGATTAACAGTTTAATAGTAAGTAATAGAGTTAAGGTTTAGAACAAACCCTAACTAATCATCATGTTTGGTTTGAATATGGGTTATGACCCATATTAGAATGATTTTTGGAGTAATTCATGAAAGAATTTTGAAGAAAGATATGTAATGAAAGATGAATTGAGTATAATTGAGACTACAAGATGGATATGAAGGGGTTTTGAGGTGTATATTGAGTATTGAGTGGATTTGGGTGAAAATACATGGAAAAAGGGGAGAAAAACTCACATTATGGGAAAATTAGGGGTAAAATTTGCCGGTGTCGAGTCGTATTTCCGCATGTAGTGTTCTGTTTTCCTATTTCGACCAGCTTTAGTATTTTAGCCATAACTTGCTCATTTCTTATCCGATTTGAGTGATTCAAGTAGATAATTAAAATAGACTTCAAGGAGAACCAAACATCCAGAAATAGGCATCGTCAAATTATGATTCTAGGTGGCCCAAAAATTCACTCAAAGTGGGGCCATGTTCAAGCCAAATTCTAGTTCCAGTTTGGAACATAGAGGCCCCGTGTCTAGTCATATCTGAAGCCGTGTTCGAATTGGGTGATCTGCAGTTGGAGTAGAACCCTTAGGGCACCTTAGGGGCTAAAGGAGTGATACATAGAACCAGTGTCAACATGGAGGCAAGACACTGGAAAAATGGGTATTTCCAAACAGTCCCGAGTGTAAAATCGACAATGACTAGTAGGCATGAAATTATAACTCGACCATGAGTCAATTGAATGATTCCACTTTTAAGAAAGTAGATTAATGGTGAGTGAACAAATAAAACATGAATATGATATGAAACATGAAAACGAACTGAAATATGAACATGAACATGAACATAAAAGTAAATGAAAAAGGAAATGTATATGCAATGTATATGATATGAATATATGATAGACATACCGAAATGAATATGATGAAACATGCTAGGAACACATGATAGAAATGCATAAATGATAAGAACGATAGAGATAAGTAAAAGATGACAAAGCACAGAACGAAAGCACACATGTAAAATAATGGCTGATAAAGAGAAAGGCATGATGTAGTAAATAATATGGAATGTAAAGATATGAAATACGTGATAAAAGATCCGGACAAGAGAAGCAATGTATAGGAAAGTATATGAATAGTAAGCGTATATGATATGAATATATGAATAAGTAAAAGCATACATGATAGAAATATAGAAAGTACATGAATAGCTAACCCGATAGAAACTATAAAGGATAAGGATATAAATGATATAAAGGGATATGAATATAGAAAGCTATATATGAATATAGGAATGCTGTGGGTATATGGTGCATTCATGATATATGATAGACTTACATATATGATATGAAGACAAACTAAATGATAGAAAAAGATATGAATATATGCATTATAGAGATATATGAGAACCGGTAATATGAAACTACGTATATGAGAACTGTAATACAGACAGTAATGATAGTATATATCAGATGTCGATCACGATAACAATATTTATTCACGCTTTACGAAATACTGCATAAAAACGTAATACGAAATCCGAACCTGGATTGGTTCGCTGTAACCTAGTGTAGGATAGATAGGCATGCCCATAGGATATCGCTATCGCAAAGATACGTATTACGCATACAGATACGTATATCAGGCCCCGTTGTCGAGCGACATGTGATCCCATTTGATCACGGCGCTTCCGGTGCTGGCCACTACATAAAGATACGGCATAGGTCACCGTCTCGCATTGCGATGATACCTTCTGGGTATAACATATGAGATCACCATTCTCAGATGCTGATAGTAACACCTTCTGCATATATAGATAGAGATCAATCGCCTCGCATAAAGATAGTATTCGGTACATATAATTATTTCCCCGATCCGCTTCTGGGCGACGGCAGTACATTTAAACCTAAAAGGAAATGACATGTGAGAATATATGACATGATACGAGAAGCATAGCATTGCTATGCGATGAAAGTATAGATACTAAGAATAAGAAGTAGCAAGGTGATGACAAGATATGAAAAGTATATACCACATAATATATGAAAGAGAAAAGTATATGACAAGTATACAAGTATTAAGAAATAAAGTGTCAATGACACTAAATGTATATGATGATAAAGTATATGAAAAGTACGCATATGAATATCATATGAAAGTATAGTATATGACAAAGATAAGATGAAAAGCAAGATATGACTATCATATGAAAAGTATAACAGAAAAACAAAGATATGAAATGAACAAGATATGAATATAGGTATATGAAAATAGTACATGAACAAGATATGAATACAAGATATAGAAAGAACAAAGTATATCACACGAAAAGGATATGAACAAGAAGTATAGAAAGTAGAGAAAAGAGAAAGGTATATGAAAAGTATAAAGATATGAAAACACATGAAAACATATGATAGTATATGATATGATAGTAAAGTATAAGTCTATATCTACTGAGGTATGAAAGATGAGATAGAAATTCAATGCACGAAAATAAAGATATGATATGAAAGTATTGGCTTTAAGCCAACACAAGAAAAGTACAAAAAGTATACGAAAGCACAAAGTATATGATATAATAAGAACGTACAAATGTATGTGAAGTATATGAATAGTACATGGAATAAAATAAGTCATAGAACTAAAGATGATGAGAAGCAGGAATACGCAAAGTATAGATAAAAGATATGCCAAAGACATAGTATAGGTAATCGAAAAGGTTGTCATGCACAAGGTGTAAAGATGATAAGTAATAAAAGTTATATGAATATGTATGTATATGAAATGCATATGTATGTTTGTGACAATAATTATCGGGTGGCTGGTCCATGCTTATGTTCCTCACTGCTGCGAAAGCTTTTGTACGTGTTCAACTGCAGTACGTATGTAAGACAAGGCTGTAGTGATTGTGACATTCCACATCAAGAAAGCAAAGCCGACTCGTAGATAGGTGTCACCAGCTACTGCCTAAATCTCCATGTTTTGTAATAGAAATTGTACATGTATAAGTAAACGGACTCGTATATGTGTATAGATTTGATTTTACACCACTCCTGGTAGTTCTTTTCGGTAGATATGTAAAAAATGATTTTTGTTATTACAAAAATTGTTTGTATACCCAATGTGTACAAGTTCGCTTCCGGTAGAGTTAATGTGTCAATGGTAGCCCCAAAGATATAAGATAGATAGTATCGCGCCTGACGCTCGATCCGCTAACGGCTCTGACGGATCCCATGCGTGACATAGAATGTGTGTTTTTCTTCCATTTTTCCATATGTTGATATCCAAATCAACTCAATACTCCATATACACATCAAAACCACTCCAAATTTATCTTGAAATCTCAATTTTACTCAATTCATCTTTCATTACATATCTTTTCCTCAAAAATCTTCCATTAATTTCTCCTAAAATTAACTCTAATACGGCCATAACCCATACACAAACTAAATGATGAAGATTCAGTTAGGCTCTGTTCTAAAACCCTAACTCGATTGCTTCAATTAAACCATGAATCCAACCTCAAAGTGGAGGATTCTATACTTATATATTAACCAAGCTAGAGTTTTTCAACTCCACTTTCATTCAAACCCAGGAGTTGGGGATCACTTCCTAACTAAACCTAGGTTCAGAACTCATAAAATTCCCCGAATCTATACAAAACCATAAGATCCTACTTTCCATGTAATATCCATACCAAAATCATAGAACATACCTTTTTTTTATCTCCTTCTTTCTCTTCTCTTCTTCTTCTCTTCTTCTTCCTCTTCCTCTTCTTCTCTCTTTTCCTCTTTTCTTCTTTCTTTACGTTTTGTCTCTCAAAAATGAGAGACCAAATGCTTTATCCAGATTTTTGACTTAAGGCCATGTCGCTGACAATAAAACCCATTTTGGCTTCTTTTCCATTTCGTTATTTAGCCCTTTTCTCTTTATTGATCTCATAACTTACACATATTATACTCTTTGGCATCCCATATTTCTCAAATTCCATAATTGCATATAAACTTATTGATTTATGCCTTTTATGTCCTCAAGTGGTAAATGACCACTTTACCCTTGTCTCTAATATTCATTTCGGGTCTCTTATTTTATTTCCGAAAAATTCCATTTAGCTTATAATATACCCTAAACAAGTCCGAAAACTACTAGGGTACATTTCGGGGTGTTACACCATCTTCGTCTTTCCTCTTTTGGCCTCCGCGGCATTTTTCCTGGGCTCTGGATCGATGTTTTCATCGCTTTTCTTCTCGTGATTCGGTGTTATGAATATTAGCCTGTCGTGGTTTCAGAATATGATTGTCGAAACAAGCATCACTATGTAATGTCGAAAGTCTTTTCGGTGTAATTAATAAAATTACAGATTTTTAACAGCTTATCGTTTTATTTCAATTCTGTGTGACGTGTTCGGACATTCTGTCTAGTTGGACATTATAAAACTTGTTAACTAAGCCTGGCCTAATCGCCCGAGAAAGGCCCCCAGTTTGGCCCACCTCTCACCTTACTATACCCTAGAGCGCGAACTGGTCATGACGGGGTCGGGATCCCGCAAGGACGGCTATTATCGTATTAAATACGACTCAGACCTAAAGGTATATAGATAGGCATCATTAAGTCGTACTCTTTTCCCTCGTGTTATTTTGGTTTATCCGCTTTCCTCCTGGCAATTAATCATGCGAATAGGTCAGGGTCTAACCTTGCATTCGCTCGCGGCTATCATGTGCATCAGGCAAGCTATTCCGTAGGTAACCATCATCGCCCTTGCAATGTCGGGTCCTCGTGAGTGATCGCTTTCACGTAAAGGTCTCTAAGGGAAGTGGATGTGGTTTAACACTTATCTGCCCGCGGTCCTTACCCGGCTCGGGGTATGCCTTTATACTAATTGGGTATATGGCCGAGTCTAATATTCGCTCTTCCTTTCGACCGCTTGTAGAATGGCGAGGGGTCGAGAAGAAACTTCCACGAGTGGTCGAGACCTGGCATGCTTCGCGACGCTTTCGAAGCAAAGAGATCATCCGCCCCCGACAATGGAGGAGCACGGCTTATCATGAGATGTCCGATAACATCGACCGGCCGATGGAGATGGACGCGACGAACTAATCTCAAGCGGAGAACATAATGGTGTGTTTTTTACCCGGAAGCACCTTACGGCCGGGCTACGTCTCGTGCCACTCTAGTCAAGGGGCCAGATTTCACTCCGGCGCCCGGCCTATCCACCCCAATGTCATTCGTATTTTTATCGGGTGCTGCATGTTGAACCACCTATACCAACTCGACCTCACATCAGTCGAAATGCGTGTATTAATTTATTTTCCGAGCAGGCGGTGGCGGTCGGATGTCTATGCCTGGCTCGAATCCCGACCGCAAAGTTGTTAACGCTTCCCGACTCACCTAAGATCGAGGCGAAAGGAGTGTTAGCAGGCAGACCCAAGGATCTAGTCCCGCCCTTTGGCCCGCTTGATATCAACCATTCTCAATCTTTTCTAGGTGTGTAGTCGGGTTAGACTTGGCCTGATAGCCTTTTTCCGGATATTAGTATGTGATGATGGACTAACTTCTGGGGTTGCCTCGTAGGTAAGGTCAGCGAGTGCGGCGCCAGGTGAACTGGGCGGAGAAGTCAAGCTTCGAAAACCCACGCCGAGATATCCGAGCGAGCGACATTACAAGGTTCTCCCGACCCGCATAATATATCCGGGCTTTCGAGGTAACCCGCCCTTACACCCCCTCCCGGCTGATTCCCAATCGTTGCTCTCTGGACGTCGTGGAAGGGGAGCACTTTGTCATCGCTGACCTACGACGTCTGGTTTCGAAAAATACTGTCCCTCCGGCAGGGTCTTGTGAGGCCGAGGTGACTGTCGGGTGGTAGGGCGCCGGAGGGGATCGGGTTCGTCGACCCTCCTAATGAGGTTTCGGCTCGCCTAACCCGTCTCTCTAATTGAGAACCGTATACTGGTCCCGAACGAACGTTCACAAGGCGGCCTGGATTCGCCCTCAAGTGATAACGATTAAAAGGAAAGGGGTAGCCGGGCGACAAAACGAGCCTGGGTCCACGGTGGGAGTGATCGTCTCGGCTGGGGCCGCGAACACGAGATTTCAGACTGAGGCGAGGAACGGAGGAAAGGATGATAGTGGTCAAGTAGACTCATTACGCCGCCTCCGCAAAGGGAAGCGACGGCCGAAGTTCCAAAGAGGAGCCTGACCCCGCCCTGCATCGGCGGATTCCAGTCACCCGTCAATGAGGGAGGATCGGAGCGTAAGCCATCACATCCCCTCGCCTCCGAACCGGCAAGGCCCACGCATCGACGGGGTGGTGGGGGTAGACCGACTGTAGTCACAGACGCAACCCGATTCCGCGCACTTCGTAATCCCCTTCCGACAGGATGGGGTCAACCTAGCAGGTCAAGTCGCTGTACTCCGGCCGCCCAGCCCCCATCACGGAAGGATCATAACCAACTATTATGCTCCTTCAAGGCGGATCCTCCGAGAATGGAAGTATTTCCTGCGTCTGCCCGGCGACGAGGTGAACTATCAGCGCGTCAGCTGGGAGCCTTTCCACCGTGGAGAGGCCGCGGCTAACTGGCTGATCAATTTGTATCTGCAAATGCTTGGAGGTTTCAGAGTCGCCGGCATGAGTCTTAGCAAGGACTACTGACGCCCCACAGGGACCCGGAAGGAAGACATTGATCGGATTATTGATGATGGGATACAAGTCCGTAACCGTAACTATGTTCAGCCGACTAAACTGGTAAGATAGTGAGTTTCATTGTGACATTAACACCCATGCTTGATTTTAAAATTATGATTGGAAAGTTTTCGTTGTGCCATTACAACTATTCTAATATGGCGCCAAAGAAGAATGCAGTTCGAGCTCCGATAAGGGACGCCGAACGGCCGCGGTTATATGCCGTCCTGGCTTGGGAGGTTGCCGAGGCGATAAGGTTTCACAGCGAGGCCGAGTTGCGTGCCATCGCCGAGCCGGAGGCGATGAATTTACCGGAAGCCGGCCGCCCGGGCCGGGCCGAGAGGGATGCGCGAGTCGCGAGGCGCGATGGCCGGGTTACGCATCGGCGCTGTCAATACCCGACGCAGGTGGAGTCCGAAAGCCGCTCTCGTTCAACGTGCCTTAGCGGTTACGAAATGCTTCGCCCGAGGGCGAGTCCAAGCGTGAGTTGCTCGTGGCGTTGGTCGCGCGGGGAAGCTTGAGTGTCGCTAAGAAAATAAATTATTGACGGCACGCAGACTCGGCCAGTCCCGCGTGCCGACTTTAAAGGATGACTTTACCGCCTTCCGAGAGAAGGCTGTTACTGACAGAGAGACGATGGAGGCCGAGTTCGATGCAAGCGGCGACACATTGTTCAACTATGGCTATGGTTGTTACATTTTTACGCACAACATATGAGGGAGCAAACCTCAGATCCAGAATGGAATGCCGAATCCTTCAGTCCCGTTAACTTCAGAGTTCTTTGCTAACCCCCGCTACCCCCAGTATTGGCCACCGCTCCAAACTCCCAGATCCAACCATCAAGCAAGGCGAGTAGAGTCCGAAGAACATCCTAACCGCTGCCGGAGAGTGGCATTTACTCTTCCGACGGGTCCACCATCTCGCCGACGGCGTAGTCGAGAATGGCATAGCCAACTAGACTTTAGTGTTTTATGGAGACTGGGTTCCTTTGTATCGCTCAAGGTCAGACCAAATAATTTACATCCCCTACTTATTTTTCGTTAGTTTTTGTTTAATGCATTGTTGTATGTTTTAATACTACGCCATCCGGATTTGTACGGATTTTTGTTAAGCCGATTCGAAGCCGCTATTCAGAAGAAACCATCGTATCAAGTCGGATTCGCCAAGTTATTGTGGTCAGCCTGGAGCAGGTTATTCCACCAGTCATCCGGCTTTACCACCGAAGCAATCTATGTCAATAATGTGTCATTTTACTACGCCATCTAGGCTTTTTTATCAATTAACCGCAGAGGTTATCTATTCCGGGGCCGGATAAAGTCGCTTTGCATCGCGTTGCCGGCTTTTGAATTTGACCAGCTAGAGGTTATCTATGCCAGGCCGGATAGGTCAGTTTACTACGTCGTCCAGGCTTTTGAATTTGACCAGCTAGAGGTTATCTATGCCGGGCAGGATAGGTCAGTTTACCGCACACGGACTTTCACTCGACCGCCTGTGAGGTTATCTATGTCGGGCCTGGATAGGTCGCCATCGGCCATCCGACTTTGAATTCGACCACCTGCAGGTTGTCTATGCCGCCGATGCCGGGCCATCGCCCATTCGGCTTTTGAATTTGACCAGCTAGAGGTTATCTATGCCGGGACGGATAGGTCAGTTTACTACGCCATTCGGGCTTTTGAATCAATTCAGCAGAGGTTATCTATGCTCCGACTGATAGATCGCCATCACAGCCATCCGGCTTTTGAATTCGACCGCACTGTAGGTTGTCTGATGCCTGGCCCTGGATAGGTCATTTACTACGCCATCCGGCTTTGAATTTGACCGCCTAGAGGTTATCGATGCGGGCCGGATAGTCACATCGCGCCATCCGGCTTTTGAATTTGACCAACTTAGAGGTTTCTATGCCGGTCGGATAGTTTACCATCGCGCCATTCTAAGCCACTCGACCGTATGGTGAAAATAAGGGCATAGAAATCAAAGACAATGAAATGATTTTATTGATAATATCTTCAGGTGCATGGTATCTACGATTTAAGTATTACGGTTCCATCTCGCTTTATCTATACGTAGACCTGCTTCACTGCGGCTGTGTCACGACATAAGGTCCTTCCATTAAGTTGGGAATTTCCCGACAAAGGTGGTCCGCAGATTTCGAAAACTTTCCTAAGACCGCACGCCCGCTGAAATTTCGAGGTTTACCCGCCTATTATAAGTGTTCACCAAGCGGGCGCTGGCGGATGTTACGGATTAAGCTGCAAATTTTCCGCAACTCATCACTTCACGCCTAACTCCTCACTATCGATTATGCATTTCGAATCGGGCGCATTCATTCAGATGGTGGCGCACTAACCTCTAGATAACGCTTCCATCCCGCAAGCGGCAGCACAAAAGGAGAAAATGCCGATAGGCTCGGGCAAAGGGAGCACTCAGAGGGCCCGGTGAGCACTCGGGCAGTTCTTCCACCCATTTCCTTTAGCTTTGTCTAAACCTTTTTCAGTAAGGTAGTCAATGTGGTTTTGTTAGAGGCTTTTTCTTGGCCATTGCTTTGTGGATAGCGAGGGGTAGAGTATAGATTTTTATCTTCACCTCTCGAAACTCCGTAGACTCTACGCCGTAACCATGGCCCGTTATCAGATACAATTGATCTCGGGATGCCGAACCGGTAGACAATGTTTTTCCAGACAAACCTAGTAACATCTCTATCTTTGATTGATGAGAAGGCGTCAGCCTCTATCCACTTACTGAAATAATCGATGGCGACCAATAATAGTTTCTTCTGAGCCGGGGCAGTGGGAAGAGGGCCGATAATATCGATTCCCCATTGAGCGAATGGCCATGGGCTAGTGATAGAGACCAAGTCTTGTAATCGATGACGCAAGATAGGAGATCACTGAAAGGGTCACATTTTTTGACGTAACGGGCAAAGGTCAAACTTCAGTCACAATAATACCCCCGAGCGTGGCTCACGGGCTAGAGTTCTTCCCCCTAAGTGATTCCCGCATATGCCTTCATGCACCAACTAACACATACCGCCTCGCCGGTTAGACACATCAAAATGTCGGTCGTCAGGATCGCTTGTATAGCTGCCCGTTTATCATGGAGAATCTAGCCGACTAGATCCGAACCTTGTGGGCCTTATCTCTGTCATTAGGTAGTTCCCCCGTGGCTATGTATAGTCGTATGGGGTCCATCCAAGACGGGGGAACTTCCTCTATCTGGTTTATTTGGTCATGTAGTATTGAGGATTTCGGTTGATAGTAGATGGGGAGGGATACGGTTTCCCTTATCGATAATGAAGCGGCCACGGCGGCTAAGGCATCGGCCCTCTCATTACAGTCTCGGGGGACATGTCCAATTTTCCAGGTCGAGAGGGTGTCCAATTTGTGCTTGACTAAGGAAGCATACTTTGTCATTCGGGGATCTCTAGACTCGAATTCTACGTTAACCTATTCGACAACCAGCTGTGAGTCGCTCTGAACCGAAAGATTGTCAGCGCCCATGGCGAGTGCAAGCTCGAGCCCGGCTACCATTGCCTCGTATTCTGATTCGTTGTCGTGGCGCCAAGCCTAACCAGACAATTGCTTCAATCCTTCCCGGCAGGAGGTTAATCAGAGACCGATGCCCACCGCTTGTCCGGAAGCCCCATCTACGTTGGAGTGTCCACCATCCCGCTTCACCGGTCCGTGTCCGTCGACCGCGATGAAGTCAGCCAAGACTTAACCCTTCTTCAAAAGTCTCGCTTGCATCGATTCCATACTCGCTAACTCCATCGCTTCAGCGGGCCATTCTCCGACATATCAAGTTCAGGAATCGCTCCTGAGTGGAAGAACGAATTAGTACCACAACGGGATGAGCCTGGAAGTATGGGCGGAGTTTATGGGCAGCTGTCCGGAAGGCCAAGGCAGCTTGTTCGAGGTGGCTATCCGCTCGTGGTTTAAGGACTTGCCGACAAACAATGAAATTTGAACTTCGGGCCCCCACATTCTTTGAACAAGGCTTACTACTATATCGTAGGCTGGCTATAGAGGCAGAGCTGTCACCGACCGGGCCTACAAGAATCGGCCTGGCTGTGTATTGTTTGATCGTTACGACGTTCGATCGCGATTCTTTCGCTCTATTCGCCCGCTAATTCTCACGGGTAAATAAGAAGTGGTTTCAACGGGTCCGCGGAACCGAAATAAAGCGCCTAAGAACGGCCAACCGCCGCCGCCTGTCGGATTCCCTTCTAGAGCCGGGGGCCTGGAATGCAAGACGGCCTTGCCGGCAGATTAACCTCTATTCCCTTCGGTTACCATGAAGCCAAGGAATCGGCCGACGCTAACCCCGAAGGCACATTTTAAGTGGTTTAGTTTCATACCATACTCTCTGAGGAGGTCGAATTTGTCCGCTGCGTATGTGCAAAGGTGATTCGGGCCGCTGGATTTTATCAAAGATATCATCAATGTGAGACTTCCATTGTACTACGTAGTAACGGTCAAAACATTCACCAACCTCCGATAATCGCCCTCGTGATTCTTTAAGCCGAAGGCATCACATTGTACAGCAGTCCACGGGGGAGTGATGAACGGCGTCTTCTCCGTGATCCGGGCGGCCGGGATCCGTGGTATCTTGGAGAAGGCGCCCAAAAAGAGGGCAGCGCATACCGTGCTCTCGCCGCTGGCCCATAATCATCGATGCGCGTGGAAGTCAGTTTTTCGACAGCGCTGCCAGGTCCGTAATCCACATACTTTTCATTTCCGTTTTTCGACAACACCACGCCGCCAGCCCGGGTAACCGCCTAATGAACTGCTCTACGTAAGATTATCGACCTCGACCACGGTAATTGGCGCGACCGGTGAAAGCCGCCTCACTTTTTCGGCCTAACCGCTCGGGCGGATTGGTGACGCTTAGTCCGTGTGAGGGCGGCAAAGGCTTATTCCTGGCCATATCCGCATGAGTCCAAGCAAATACATCGCTGTTTAACCCAGATCACACAAAGATAATTAGGCCTTCTCCTCCTCGAATAGGAGGGTACTAACACAGATGCATCTGTCCGGTCCGTCAAGGGGTATGGTCGCCAAGGGATCAATCATACGCTCTCATCCTCCGCCGCGGACGGCATGACCGTGATCGCGGTCACAGGTCAGCCTCAAGGGATGGTTCATTGGCATCTCCCTTGTTCGCCTTTGCATTGAGAGCGATAGCAGCTCGTCGCGCGACTAACTCGAATTCCTCAAGGTCAACTGGCCGACGCAATGTGTAGTCGATCGCTTGCGGTACGTGATGGTATCGCCACGGGCGCATAAGCGTGATTAGTGCCCAAAGTGCTATTTTCAACCCTATTTATTATAGGTTTTGGAGTGCTTTTTGTGTACTAATCATTCTAATTAACCCGACGGTACATTAAGGTCCCTACTATTCTATTGATCGATTTTGTGGCTAATTTTGTAGTTCTTGCAAGCTATTTATGTTTAAATTGTCGAGTTGATCCAAGCACGGTGAATTCGAAATAAACTCAACCTTGCAGATCGATACCAAGAAAGAAGAGCAAATATAAAGAAATGGAACTTGCGAAATTTGCATCCTGTGAGCACTGCTCATGCCTCTCCACCAACGCATCGTTCATCCCGCAACCACCGCTCACCCGCTTTTAACGCGGCCCGCTTGTTTCACCCTTTGCTTCTTCCAATTTTATCCCTTGTAATAGCTTTTGGTTTTAGTTTTTTTTGTAATTTCCCTTGCTCTGAGCCGTATATAAGTCGAGTTAAGGTCTGTAAAGGAAATCAATCACTTCGCAATAAATTCAAGTGAGAAGCTACCACTCATTTTCCCGCTCGACTTTCTCTCATTTTCATTTTCTTTCCATTCTCTCACTAGCCAAACACCGAGGGACAACTCGAGGATGAGCGGCCAAACCTCTTTTTCCTTTGGAGGGAAGGCCATCACAGGGGATTGAAGGCACCGAGGGTTTTTCCATGTTTTAACGGAGGTATTCTCTACCATTTATGGTTTCGGGCCAAATGTGCTTTAATCCCTTCGTATCGCTGAATGATCGCAGATTTGATAAGATTTGGGTTCATCGATGCTTATTTCTAGATCCATTGACATCCATTAATTATCATCTATGGGTTATATTGAAAGGCGATTCAAGGATATTTTTATTTTCTCCAATTTAGGCCTGATCCTCTGCCATCAATGGCCGCATTGCAAGCTTTAAGGTTCATTGTATTTATTGTTAGATACAAAGGATATTCATTAGTTATCATTTTTATTAGCTGTTGAAAGTGAGTCAAGGTAATGTTATTCACCTATCCGAGACCATCAATGGGAGAGAAATACCAATTTTCTCAAAGATAATTATTTAGGTCAGCTTACGCTAAACTAAGAACCGGCTTGGGGATATGACTATAGGTCATCTTCCCAACGAGGAATGACCCTAGAGAACCTCAACATTCAGACCCCAACCCAAAGGACCTAACACTACAAGGAATCTTATTTTTTACAATTTTTTTACTTATTGTATTTTTAATCTGCAAATCACCAACTCCCCTGTTTTTACCAAAACCCCAAAATCCAAATTGAATTCACCATTTTTGGCCTTCACTGTAAATCATGTATACGAAGAAAACCCATCCCTGTGTTCGACCCTAAATCGCTATACTGCAGTAGCTTTGCTACGGCAATAGGAGGAATTTAGGTTACAAATATTGCTGACCGCACACCTACCGTGGCATGAATCAAATGCGCTGCGCCGTCGGATGGTGCCTAAGTGCATTTGACAAGTCATGGGAACACTTGTGATCCTCACTACAAGTTCTCGTGAATTTTTATCATCCTTTTTTTATTATTTTACAGTAAGTTTTTTTAGTTTCATTTTCATCATAAAAACGCTGGGTCAAGTAAGACTGCTTTTTTTTTTTTTTCATTCTTTGCAGGTGCCATATTTATACAGCAGGATTGCATGTCCAATGGGTTTGAATTGTGACCAAATGGAAGAGGGAGAACAATACAGTGAGTATTCAGTGGAGAGAAACCTTAGAGCATACATGTCAATGAGGGACTACAGAAACCTTCCATGGCGTTAATCAAAGAACCTCAGCAGGAACCAAACCCATCTAGTCCATGAGGGACTATAGAAACCAAATTTGACGAAAGTACACCCTTTGCGTGTTTCCCCAACTAATGCACCATTTGACAATATACTTATAACTCCTAGCTGGGGGAACCACACAAACTCCTCATGGGAACTAAAACTCTCCATTGGGCCAGGTAATCTCAGCCCATATTATGCTCAATCCTCACCATAACAACCACCACGCTTGACATATTCGCTTGAGCAGTAATATCAATCTCGAGCAAACTGGGCGGATAATTTCAAAGAGGAGCAGAGGGCAAGGACTCAACCAAGCCAATCAAGAAATTAACACAAAGGGAGAGCTCCCTCAACAAGGAATCGATGGGTTCCAAAGAGAAATTGATCAAAAATTTGATATCCTGTGAGGGAATCCATCTCAAAAGCTCACCAATCGCCTTGTTCATCGCGCGAGGAGAATCCAAAAGAGTGCCTTTATTAACACCACAGAGGAGGAGCAATATAAACAGCAAGATGAAGCAATCTCCCATTGCTGATTGAGGAGGGAAGTGGAAAGGAAATGCAGCGGACCCAAAGCTCGGTCCTTCAACCAATCCCCATAAACTTGATCCTAATGCCACCGCTTAAACCCAAAAATGTTCTACACGCTGGGTAATATCCCGCTTCACCTGCATCACAATCTCAACCCAAAACTCCTGCTGCTGAAGTTAAGGCCATCCCACCTTTGCTGCCTACTCAACATTTTAGGAAGTTAGTGGCCACTGCTAAGATTTTTGCCACTACATCGAAGAAATTGGCAGCTGCTTGATGAGTCCAAAAACTCATTTGATTTTTAATCCATTTTTCTGAGTATATTACGAGTTAAATGTTGATTTATTTGCAGAAATGTGGATCTTTTACTCAAATCTCATTTTGCAGGAAAATACAGCAAAAGTTAAAAATTTCAAAGATAAACTAAGAGATCACTACTGCACTGAAGTCGTGAATCGAACCTGGGTCGCTACGTAAAAGCTTAATGTTACGGCTTTCAAGTCACGCATCACCACTTCATGCTTCGAGGAAGAAACAGAAGTCCTAAACAAGTAAAGTCGTGACTTGAAGAAAGAAGTTGAGACAAAAGAAATATGGTCGGGACTAAAGGAAATATCCAAAAGAAGAAATCCATGTCGCGACACCACTCTGATGTCGCGACACCAACAGAATACAACTGAGGTCACGACATCACTCCGATGTCGCGACGTGGATCCGTCAATGAAAGCCACAAGAGAGGTCTTCGCAAGTAAAAGACGTTGCAACTAGTTTTTAATGAAAGGTTCCAATTGAGATCGTGACATGATGTTTAGGTCGCAACATGAAAACAGGAACTAAAGTCTTGACAAGAAAACTGAAGTTGCGACCATTTAATGATCACAGACCGCAAACGATGTCGCGACCATTGATTTGTGGTCACACTGAGAAGAGCTAAGCGCATGCCAAAGAGGTCGCGACATCACCTTGAGGTCGACTGTAATCAAGGTGGGAAGAGGGAAATTTGCTGTACCAAAGAACCGAGGTTGCAAACTAAGAAAAGAAATGGGTAAAGAAAGAGGTCGCGACATCACTATGAGGTCGCTGAAGATAAAATTGAAACCCGCGGAAGTGGGCGAAGACCACCAATACAATCGCGACCAAGAAATCAAGGTCACAACATGAAATCATCATACAAACAGAAAGGTAGTCGCAACCTAAAACTGCTGTTGCAACTCAGAAGCTGGAAGAAGAGAAAGACAACGATGTCGCAACATGAAACTGAGGTCGCGACATCAACACTGGAGAAACACTGAGCAAATAAGGTCGCAACTACAAACGATGTCGCGACCATGGATCAAGGCAGTTGCAAGAAAACTGGTTGCAACAGAAACAAAGAGGTCGCGACTGATCACGAGCAATCAAGAGAAATCCATGTCGCGACATCAACTCGAGGTCGCGACATAGGACAGTGAGCTGGGCTTTTTCTTTGGGAAATCCACCTAGAGCTTTTCGGATCGCCCAATTCCTTTACGCATAAATAGACAAAGATTAGAATAGTAAAGTAGCTTCCGCCTTCACTACCTTAAAAGGAAAGGAGAGGAACTAAGGTATAGTTTAGATTAGATTTTATTTCTTTTATATTTAGTTTATTTCCTTTGGATTTGAATCGGCGAACTGCGGCAGACGAGCAGTGACGCCCCAAAATCGGGGTCCGTTGACTACCCGGCCAACCCGTGAATACCTGAATGCCTGGGTGACCCGACATTTCACGAAAATCGCAGAAGCCCTTTGCACGGAGCTCTACCTAAATATAAACTTGCATATACTGTCCCAAATACCAATATATCCAATATATCCAATCACATGAGTAATACGGCCACTGGGGCCCACAAACGATACTCATAATACATGCTAACTATGAATCCAACTATATACCAAATAGTTACAAGAGTTGCTAACATTTTCACTCTTATACACAAATATATTAAAATTAGACATTTCAATACATGTATATATCATCAACCAAAGCCAACCCATTTTCTTCTAACTCGATCCCTAGGACGAGACGTCCCTCGCACGCCCCCGTACTGTGCTCAATATCCTCGACAGCGAGCTAATGCTCGCAGTGGAATCGCCCCTGCGGGCTCCACCTGGGCGCAAAGCAATGTCTAAATAAACATACATTCAAGTAAAATTCCATGATCCTACTTGAATGTCTACATGACTCAACTCATCCCGAGTCCTCACTGACCCTCTCACACTCGCCTCAAGCCCTCGTACGAGAATCTATTGTTTCGCAGCGGACAACCCTTCCGATGTATATATATCAATCAAGCCGCCTCCGACGATTGATATATTATTTGTCTGGTGACTACCCTCCAATGAATATCAATTAGCCGCCTCCGACGATCGATATTTTTAATTTGACTACCCTCCGATAATTAATATTATTTTGACAAATTTCTAACCATTTTCTAGACTCATCTCATGCACTCACTCCTATAGTCCTAGGGTGTTCCAGTGCATATGGAATGCATGTATGCCAATTCCAATACAGTCTAATCACATGCAAATATGTAAACATGCATATATCCACATAATGTCCAATCACACAATCATGTCATGCAATTATCATTTCAAACATCAAAATTAGCTCACTTGGGCTAATAATCAAACATGAGCAATTCAACTTGAATCACTCGACCAAACCCATTTTCACACAAAAATATATTTTTTTGTGAACACTATTCTTGGGAATAGTGAAACCCTCATTTATTCCCCGACAAATCATGGAAATCATCGGAACAATGAACTCAGATTTTGCCATTTCCGGCCTCATTACAATCAATACATGATTTAATACAAACTTTGTGAATTAAAAACACCCAAACAGCTCCTCATAGTTACGGCTAAACATTTTGGTTTCCAAAATTTCACACCTGAACCTGCTCAGACTGATCAAACGGCCCCTAACGGCCTCATTCGACTAAACATTTGTGAAGTACTTAAAGCGGAATAAAACCCAAGTAGGAGAAACTCCCTACTCCTCGGAGTTTGAGGAAAACCCATAAACTGCATCTACGCTAAGCCCTCTCCGCTGCAGAGCAGCCTTTCCTTCTTGTCCCTAAGATCGCGACTATTTCATCACCGATATTCTAGAGAAGTTCGATATTCTCACCAAAAACTCAAACTCGATCTACCGGGTTCCTTTTTGCTTCACACTGGGTCATTTGGCCTTTTTAACATTTTGGGGAAAAGAACTATTTACTATTTTGTCATTTAAGGACTTAAACTTTTCCAAAATGACTCGTTATGTCCTCTTTTCGCTTTCGATATCTCGGCTCTATTTCATTTCATTCATTTTCATCATTTATCTACTCATACCACTTATGGCACATGAGCACGTGTTATATGTGACTTTCTTCTGAGTCGAAAAATCGTTTTACTAAGACTCGAACCGCGATGCTCGGAAAACGTAAATTCGAGAATCACTCCTTAATTCGACTAAATTTTACGCGGTTAGCTAGATTTTGCAAGACGATTCCAACGGTGAAATCCGTTTCGTCATTCGAGATCTAGATAATAAATTTCATATTTTTAACCGAAATTACAATTTTGTAATCGAAATTACTATTTTACCATTTTTCCAGAAATTGGAATTTCTCGGGTCTTACAAGTAGAGCTGGATTTTATTTCTATTATTTTCTTAGTATTACTGCCTGAAAATTTAGCAATTCCCATACAAATTTTCTGAATTCGCTTTTCTCGCTTTATTGCAAATTACGCTGGTCAGACGTGACGGCATCCATTCCCACCCGCAATGCAAGAATCAAAGCCCGGCCGGATTTGATTTACATTTAGTTAAGGGTCTTTCCTCGCACAAATATGGAGAACAACTCGCCCGGGTTTTACTTTAATTAGTGTCGTTAATCGATGTTCTCAATAGAAAAGTACCGAATACTACCGAGAGAATGTATCTTGCTCGATATCCAGGATGCCCTCGAGTGACACGTAGACGAGATTCCGAGTCGAGTATTCTTTTCCTGGTTTGCTAGACTACCATTGACGAACTCGGCCGAGCCTGAGTTCATTTTGATAAATCATTCGCTCATAATCGAAGTCGAGGGGTGTATTAACAATATAAATAATCGAGTCCACCCGACCCAGTTGTAAAGTTCCTATCCCCGCAGCCAATGTGTATCTAATCAAGGGAAAGAGACGAACCCATAGATCTGGACGTTGAGCCACCAATTAAGTGATAGAAGCATTGTGAAAATCCTGAGAAGGAAAAGCAAAAGGTCTGGTCTAATGTGAAACGGGTAAGAAGCAGAGAGAAAAACAAAATTTTATCTTGGAAAGAGAATTCGAATGCTGTAGCCGGGTCGATCTTGTCTTCGAGAGAAGCAAAGGATAGATTCAACCAGCTGAATATGGAGAAATCCAATTCCAACAATTGGGGAAATTCGGACAAAACTATATCCATACATAGAACGTAGCAAATGTACTTTCGTAGTCGAAATGGGATCGTTTACTGTATTTCATTGATAGTTATCGTTTCTCACAGGAAACTGATTCAATCCATCTTTATAGATACAATTTATTTTATTCACGGTTTTTGTTTAGCTTAGTTTGATAACATTCAATAGTATAGAATCTTTAATTTTTGTTGTTTAGATAAAACTTACCATGAAGTTTTTAGTCCAAATAGTATGGAATTTTAGTAGTCGTAGTCGATCTTTAATTGCTTCAATCTCTCGCTGAATGATACCGACTTACATTCAGATTTTACTACTTGTATGACCTGCACTTGCAAGGTCATAGACTTGACCTCACTCCTTTAAATCATGAACATTAAGAGAAAATTATTTTATCAAGAAACTTATCCAAAATACGATGCAAAGCAGGTTGTATGTTCTTGTAACTATGTTAATTTGAGTGTTTTAGTCTATATCGAAAAAAAGGCAACAAGTTTTATATGCCGCTGTTTAGGATTGAAAGAATTAAAGAGATCAATATTCTGACAAAATAGGGAAATGCTAATTTGGACATTTTATAAAAGAAAAAGAACAAAAACAATTTTTCAAACAGTGGCTACATCAACCACTGATCTTTAACAAGCCAAATTGAAAATATTTTTTTTAGTTTGACTAATCCTATTAATCTGAGTATGTTTATATTTCAGGAGACCCTTTAATGCATAGGAAACAGGATTCACTCGATTCCAAAGAGACACCGAATTGGAAAGAACACTGTAAGCTTAAGAAAGACAAAAGAGGTAAAACGAGGGGCTATGGCGTGGATGAGACATGACTGCATTGTAGGAATGCAGGAGAAGAAATTGTAAGGCCTCCCATTACTAACACAACGGAGGCTTCGGAGGCCTATTATTCAAGAAGAGTATTCGTAATCGTATTAGCTTTAATGTGGATGTAAATAACTTTGAACTAAAGCCAAATTCGATTATAATGGTGCAGCAACATCGCCCACTGGTCACCGATTAGTACCCAAAAAGCGCCATTTTTGAGTCCTATTTAAGATAGGTTTTGAGTGCTTTTTCATGCGACTAATCATATGAATTGAGCCAATTGACATGTGTCCATTTAGTACTAATGATTTCGCCAAGGTTGTTTTTGATACTTTGCAAGTTTTCATGGTGCCTCAGCCTTAATTTCAAGTTTGGTGTCGATTGCGTTTAATGTCGAGAATTTCTGATATCATCAATGAATGAAGAAATGCTTATGGAATTGATGAAATGGAGGCTGAAATGGATGCAGGAGGTAATGCATAAAGAATGGTTATGTGATTCTGCTTATGCATTGCGAAATTTCACAACTATAGCTAAATTTCGCATCCCCGCTAAAAATTCACTATGCACGCTTTTCGCTTAATTTGAATTTGAATTAGCTGGAAGTTATCGTGACATACAAAATTTGAATTTCGCTATGCCTTGTATTTTCGCTATCATAGCTAAATTCGCTTATGATAGCAAAATTCACTGCATAGCGAAAATCCTCCCCCTGTGTTTTGGTTCCAAACGACCTCGCTTTTGTATAATTCCCATTTATCCCTATCAGAATCATGTATTTTAGGTATTTTTGGTATTTCACACATTTTGATGGCTATATACACCTTATGCTTTTTGTAACCCTAATCTCTTCCATTCAAGCTTTCAAATTACAATCCTTATTTCTTAGGTTACGCTTTTTTTTTCTCTTCTCTCTCTTTCTCTCATTGGCCGCCAAACACACCCTCACAGGATGATAACTCAAGGGATGCTTCGCTGCTTCTCAAAGCCTTGAAGAGAGGGTCATAGCTTGGTTATTGGTGGTTTGCAGTGTCCTCGTTTTAAATGGAACAAAGTACTGCATTTATTGTTCCATATGTTCCAAACTAGGTTTAATTGCCATTTAATGTCTTTCCTTTAATAAATACTTGTCATGCTTGTGGTTCAAGGCAGCATCTTAATGGTGATGCACGACATTCACAGATGTCATTTACGAGCCATGGAAATGAGGTTAAATGCTATGTTTTAAGCTTACTGGAACATTAAATGCTTAGTATTTGTTTTAACCTCAAATAGGAGGTTTTTAAGTGGTTATTTTAAAGCTAAACAAAGATCCTGGCTTTTGGTTACGACTATATGTCATTTGCCCTAATGCGAGGAAATGACCGAGACACCTTTAATAACCCCATTTTATCAAGCTAGTGACCCAAGCCTTCAAGGTCTGTTATTTCACACTCCATTTTAAGCTATTTCGCTTAGACTGGGGCTGACACCAATTCCAACACTTTTAATGCAAATCCAAAATCCAAACAAAGTCTCACCATTTGGAATCATGATATCGACCATTGCGGGATGAAAACCCATCCCGTGTTCGAATCTCTAGATCGCGAGCATCGGGCAGTAGCTTGACTACTAAGAAGAGGGAGGAAAATAGGAAACAAATTTTGTTGATTCCTGATTACCCTACTGCGGCACAAATCAAATGGCATCGCTGTCGGGGATGGTGCCAAACTACGAATGACGAAGTCATATGGAACTTGTAATCCGCCATTACAAGTATCGGGCGGACTCCTTTTAACCCTTTTTGAATTTTGTTTGTAAGAATTTCAAGTTTTTTCTTACTCGCCAGCTCGCTGAAATATTTTTATTGTTATAGTCGGGCTATTTTAGCTAACACTGATCCTTTTCGCAAGCTCATATTCTTGCTGGTCTCATTTTGTGTTACGTGTGGCTTATGCCAAGATCGATAGAGGGATATCGTAGATTGTAAAAGAGTGGTGCACCGGGCTTGAGCAAGGCTATGAAATCAAGCAGCACAAGTGACCAAATGGATCCTCTACCCGAGGAACAAAAGAAAAGTCAACAAGGCACCCGCTGAATCCAAGCCATACGTATCATCGAGGGATCACATACACCCTTCCCAGAGTGAGCGCTCCTTCCCGCATCATACCACCTACCGAGGATGTAGCGCTGAGACCTTATTTGGTGCTCCTCGTTTCCACATTTCATGGTATGGGAAAATAAAATCCATACTACACATACCTGGATTTGAGGAAGTATGCATAACTTTTTAAGGAGGGTATAACCGAGCATGGAATTGCTGGGTTGTTCCCGTTAACCTCAAGGACAGCAAGCTAAAATATGGCTCAATCTACCGAGGCCGAGAACGACATTAGAAACTGGTCGATCTTCAAGCCGACTTTTGAAGAAATTCTTCAAGATAAAATAAGACCAACGCTTGAAGAGGCAAGATCTAATTTACTCCGGCCTATGACAACAGAAATTTTATCAAGAATGAGAGGTCTGGCTGGAGACCATCAACGCATGTCCACACCATGGTTCGATACATGGATGCTAGTGAATCATTTTATGATGGTATGTCCCCAACATGAAGCAACCGGCTAGAAACCATGTAGCGGAGGTGACTTTCTCGAGCAAAATCCAAATGAAACCATGGACTTCGAATTATGTGGCTGAAACTCAAGGCTCGGGGATGAACCGAATCCGAGGGAAGCCGAAGAATGAAGCCACGACTCCACCAAAGGAGGTATTTATGCACTTTCCAAGATATGGAGATGAAAGCAAAGATATCAACCTTAACTAGAAGCGTGGAAGAGCTAGAAGGAAAAGGCCATACGAGGTGCAAAAAGGATCGGTAATCCCGCACAAGCCAACCCATGCATCAATTACCAATCCACCGCCACCCGTAGCGAACACCGCCCAATTGCTCCTCGAGAGATTTGATGTCAGAGCATGCCAATGTCAGCCAATACAAGCCACAACCCAATGCCCCATATGGCAATACATATAATCCCAATTGGAGGAACCACCCTAATCTCTCTTGGAAACCTAACCCCCCTGCATATGTGCCTCCTGGTGCCAAACAACAGTTTGGTTCCTCACCTCAACCACAGCCATCTTCATCCCCTGTTGAGCAGGCAATCCTGAATTTAAGCAAGGTGGTAGGCAATTTTGTGGAAGAGCAAAAGGGAATCAATGTACAATTGGCTCAAAGAATAGATACTATGGAAAGCACCCTGAACAAGAGAATAGATGGGCTTTGAGTTAAACCTTAATCGTAAGATCGATAACCTACGTGATTTCATCAACAGGATTAACAATTTAATTGAGGTACGTGGAGAAAGGAAGATTCCCCTTCCCAAACATCGCCTAATCCAAAGGAGTTCATGAAATAGGTTCTTCCAAAGAACTCGTGGATGGATCATGAAAGTCGTCATCACTTTGAGGAGTGGAAAAGAACTGAGCAACCAAAGGCCCATGACTCAAGCCTCAAGAAACTCGAGAAAGAGAAGGAGGCTGAGCCGTAGAGGGTAATAATCGCTGAAGACTCGGGCTGAAGAAAACATGCCCCTCCATTTCCCAAGCACTAAGAAGCAAGAAAAAATCAAACCAAACTCCAAACTGGATTGCGTAGCTCGACTACTGTGAGTGGGGGAGGAAAATAGGAAACAAATTTTTTTGATTCTGTATCACCCTACCGTGGAACGAATCAAGAAGAGTATTCTGCAATCAGACAGCCTACTGTGGATGCAAATAACTTTGAACTAAAGTCAGCCTTGATTACAATGGTGCAGCAACATCAGTTCACTGGTCACCCCACCGAAGACCCGAACGAGCACCTGGGAAGATTTCTCAGGATGGCAAATACAGTGAAGCTGAATGGTGTGAGACCAGAGGTGATAAAGCTGCATCTCTTCCCATTTTCTTTGAGAGATATAGCAGCCACATGGTATGAATCATTACCATACTTCGCTCAAACATATCGGGAAGAGTTGGTAGAAGCATACCAAGGTGTCTTTTCCCCCCATCTCTCACCTCAGCAGAAGAAGAGAGATAATATATTCCAACAAGGGGGAAGATGAGAGCCTATACGTAGCCTAGGAAAGATTCAAGAGGTCAAGAGCTCATGCATGGGATTGATTTAAAACCTAGATGGATATAGTGTGAATATGCCTTAAATGATACATCTAAAGGCATTATAGATGCTTCATGTCAGGAGCATTCAAAAGAAAAAGTGTTGGAAGAGGCTGTAGAGAACTGATAGGAAGACTGGGCTAAATGCAACATGAAAGCTCCATCTTGAGTTTCTGGCGCGTAATAGCAGAGGAAAAGGGGTCATAGAGCTTAGCAAAATGACAGCCATGGAAGCAAAGTTAGATGCCATAATGCATAGGATGGACAAACAGGAGAGAAAAATGCACACTGCTCATGAAATAGGAGTAGTGGAAAGAGAACTTATGAGAAGAAGTGTTGATGTACCAACAGAAGAAGAGTCTTATGGTGCTGAGAGGTTAAGTACGCGGAATGAGCCAAGAAATTACCATTTCAAGCCAACTTAACTCTACATGTACCAGTATCGAGGAACTATGAAAATTTCTATATGGGTGGAGGGGCATTAGTAATGCCCACGTATGGATTTAACTTTCAACAAGGATATCAACAACCACCAAAGGTTCCAAAGAGCAAGATCAAGGAGGTGAGGGGCAAGAAATGAATGATCGTGGTCAAAGGAGGACTCAACCATTTGAAGAACAAATGCCGCATTCACGGGGGATATAAATAAGACTATTACACTTCCAAGGAACAAAAATGTTAGACTTGAAGCTTCAAGTCTGATACTCAAGTACTGAAGAATACAAGTGCCTCGTTGAAAACTCCGACACAAGAGGCACCCGCCCCGAATATGACAAATTAGCAGTGGCATTCCTAAAGGACACCTAAAAGAATCCAAAGACCGCATGGTAATTCAAGAAGAAGGAAGGATTCTGAAAGCAATGTCTGTATGAAAGAAAGCAAAGAAGAGACTACAGAACAAGAAGAGACCTGGAGCGAAGGAGAGAAGAGCACAATGCATTGAATAAATAAAGGAAGTAAGGATGCAAAAATGCATGAAGGAGTACCAAATGATATACCTTCGGGCCATTTCCACAGACTCGGCTATGGAAGAGAAGAATGTGCTTTCTAAATTCTCGACATTTTCAAGAAAATAGAAATCAATATCCCATCTTTGCAGGTGGGATCAAAACTTTAAAATGCCTATTTATGCAAAAGTTTCAGTAGACACTGAAAGCAAGAAAAGGAAGATAGCCGAGAGGGAATAGTAAATCCTGACCATGGCATGCAAGCACGCGATCCAACAAAGCTCCCAAAGAAAGTGAAGGATCTTAAAGTTAGCCAATTCATTCCCCGCTTCCATGCGGAAATATGAATTCAAGAAAGCTTTATGTGATTATATGCCAGATAAATTGGACGCTCTATCGGGCCAGGCAGTAGATCACTGGGGAGAACTACTCCCAACAAAGAATTACATTGCAAATGGTTGATAGATCAATGGCACAACCGTAAGGTATTCTGAAGATGTATCACGGTCAAAATTCATCTTTCCAAAGGATTTGTTATCATGCGTGATAGAGAAGATACATGTGTTCTTCATGTTTGAAGACCTTCTTAGCAACCGGAGCGCTCGATAGATGTACGAAGGTGAACTACACTCGAGGGTGGGAAACGGCAATGCACTTTAATATTAATGCAGTTTGGAACATCCTCGACGTAGGAGGCAGTAAAGTTGTGCGTCAGAAGAAACAATAGCCTTCTCAATGTCAATTGAATTACTGTATCCTCTTTCCAACATTCTATCAATGAAATTGATGAATTTTCGTGATCTTGAGAGTCTTGATTGTGAAGTATCGCTTCAAATGGTTTACCAAAGAAACAAATTTCGAGCATAAATGAAAACAATTAAGATGAAGTATGGTAATAAACAGCTGAAACTCATGAGAGCGGATGCTTCGCTCTATTCGTATAGCCGACCCCATTCCTAAGCGTAGGAATTCAAGGTTGTCTAGCACATAGTAATGTGGGAGTCCATGTGTCATCTCCAATGTGGAGTGGTCTATAAATTGATCCGCAGGAGCCTATATTCTCCAAAGGTGTGCAAATTGAAAAAGTGGTACCATGGGCTGTGTTTTTGATCTGGGATCGATTAAATTGACTATTTTGTAATTAAGATATGATCACTGAATTCTTAGGTTTCCACCACTAACGATCACGTAATTCCCACCTCTTAGTTTTACAAATTCTCATTTAGAGCCATTGATAAATGGTCTGATAAAGATTTTTCTTTTAAATGCCTTTGAAAGGAAAGATAATTTGGAACGTATGTTAAACACTTGTTGCCAATTAATTCAAACTCTTAGCTTGCATTTGTATTCAAGCACAACGTGTACCGAGGGTCCCCCGTTCACACGTTGTCAAGAGGATGCCCAACTAAGGTTTTTACAAAGTTTTCAAGTGAATAACATCACACAACTACATTGAAGTATAAAGAGGAATCGAGGAATATACCTTGATCAGGTGAGTTTCCACCAGAGAATCAAACATAGAAATTTAACCCATGGAAATCATAAGGTAATTCATAATTGATTATAATTTATTCATAAAAGGGAAACTTTTAGAAAATCGACCAATTGTGAAATCTAGGAATGAAAAATATAAAATTCTAAGAATGAAAAACGAGATGTATGTCTTACCGCATTTACATGTGCTTGAATCAAAATCTCCAGAAAATAAAGTCTTCAACCCTAATCTATAAAAACTTTAAGCAAACTATGGCAGCATCACTTCTCATAGAAAACCTAAACCTAGGAATCAAAAAGCTACTCTCTTGTATCCAAGGCTTGAGAATTCTCCAATGTGATCCCCCATTAAAAGTTGATCGACACGCCAATACTATAGATCAAATGCCTACTCAATTCCCGTTAGCCACACGTGTGTACTAAGACATGTTAGTGGTGTACCTAAGACACAGTTAAGTTTCACTAATTAAGATAGTGTACTCTAAGACATGTTGAAAGTGTACCAGTACATGTTGCTTACTGCCACTTTTCTGCATAGGTGTACCGGTACATGTTGCTCACTGGTGCTTTTCCAGCATTGTTGCACTTCCCGAAGCTTCACCAATCGGTTTCCATCATCCTCAATGATCCATATTTGCTTCCCGAACATAAATCCTTGTATAATTATGCATTAGACCTGAAAAACCCTGGCACAAGTCCGTAAACACGAAAAGCGATTAAGTACTTCATTCTCATGCAAACGTGCGGAGCAAATATGATCAAGGTGCTAAGTTCTCACTGTGATTTATTGCCTTAATGTATTCAAATACAGAAAATTAGTGTAAGGGCACATTGAAAGAATTGCCTAACTGTATTTGTAGCCATGAGTTTTTTGAACCCGTAAAAGAGAAAACTAGTTATCATATCGCCTGCATCGACCGTCAAGAATGTGTTACCGGAAATTTTCAGGATCTTAAGGGTACTGTTCTTCTATTTGCACATACAAAATATTGCTGAATGATAATGCAAAAACTTCTATCAGAGCACGCGAGGTCAACCCATGATGAAAGAAGTTCTTTAAAAGCAGTTTTGAAATGGCTAATGCGTGCCTATATGCTATATCATATGCTTACTGCAACCCAATGCATGTGGTTCCCAAGAAAGGTGATTCATCGTGATCGAAATGAAAAGAATGAACTCGATTCCTACAAGAACTGGATAGATGGAGGTGTGTATTGATTACGTAAAAATTGAATATCGCAACCGTAGCGATCATTTTCCTCGACTTCTATCGATCGACGTTGGATAGGTTACAGGACACCTCACTTTGTTTTCTCGATGGATACCTGGATATAAATCAACTTGTTATTGCACCAGGATCAAGAGAAACCACTTTACATGCCCATTTGGTACTTTTTGCTTTAAGAGAATGCCATTTGGTTCAGGTGCCCCGGTAGCCTCCTTAAAGATGCATGATGTCTATATTTTCTGATTTAGCGTGTATTGAAGTTATGGAGATCTTCATGGCAGATTTATAAAGTGTATGGATCCAATAAAAAAAGTGCCTCGCATAACTTGGAGACAAAGATTTAAAGGTGCAAGGACAAGAATCTAGCCTTAATTGGGAAAATGTCATTTTAAGTAGTTACAGTATTAATTGTCTGGGGTACATGATTTCTGAACAGGTTTCAGGCAGACTTCAAGTAAAAGTTTCACTATAAGAAATCATGCCACCCACTACAAGCCATGAATTAGAAGCTTTAGACATGCTGATTTGCGTAAGATTTATCGAGATTTCTCAAAAATTGCTGGACCATCAGGCATTTGTTGGTGATAACAAATTTTTAGCTTGATGAGTCTCGCAGTGAGAGCTTAACAGAACAATCAGATTATTAAGTTTCATCATGGCAAAACCTATTGAATGAGAATTGAAATCATGTGATGTGCGATTTTGGGTAAATGGGAGCTGTATCGGGATGTAAAGATGAAAAGTGTTCAAGGCCATATACTATGCCAACAAAAACCTTTACCAGTTCACGAAACATTTACGCTGAAAGAGATGTCAGCAATAAGTTTGCACGCATAAATTTGAAGCATACATTTTGGGTCCCATGTTATTATAATACACCGATCATGCAAGAATTGCTATCTAATGGCAAAGAAAGAAGCAAAGCCAAGATCGATCGTGGGTACGTTATCATAGGAATTGATGAAATAAAAGACAAAAAGGGTTGTGATAATGTGATACCGATCACTGTCAAGACCGGAGAAACCCACTGTATAAGAAGAAGAAAGAGAAATAGCGTAAAAATTTTCCTTAGGATGAATAAAGTATTCCAACCTATCACTCCAAACACCCGTATGCCGACATTAGAACTACTTAGCTTCGTGTGGAATTATGCTACAAGAATTCACTTAATAAACAGTATAAGCTAAGGACTGATAGCAGGTACTACATCCGACTTAATTCCATTACCGTTTTTTAAAAGAGGAGCTGATCTGATTATAAGGAGATGTGTACCAGAAGGTGAGCAAAGCAAGATTTTGCAAGAATGTCATCATCACCATATGGAGGACATTTTGTAGGAGATAAAACAGCCCACAAAATTCTCCAGTCAGGATTTTACTGGCCTACTATTTTTAAGGACTGTTTTGAATGGGTGAAGTTATGTGATCAATGCCAAAGAATGGGAAATACAAGAAAAGGCATTGAGATGCCCTCGCAAGGTATCCTCGGGTGGTAAATGTTCGATGTGGCTGGGAACGGATTTTACGGGGCCTTCCAACTTCATTTGGAAATATATACATACCCTAGTCAGGGATTATGTATCAAAATGGGTCGAGGCAGCAGTCATTCCAAAGAATGATGCTAATACAAATTTAGGGATTTTACAAAGAAATATTCTCAAAGCAGATTTGGGGGACACCTTAACTATAATCGTTGATGGAGGGAGCCATTTTGCAAATAAGGCGTTTGACAAACTCATGAGCAGATAAGGAAACAAACACATTATGAGCTTCATTTTATCACCCCAAACAAACGGAGCGTCGAAATTTCCAACAGGAGATAAAGAAAATTCCGAAAAGACTGTACGTTCTAGTATAAGCATATCGGGTCTTTGAAGCTTGATGACGACTCGGGCATACAGGATCGCTTTTAAAACCTACTGAATGTCCCCATAGGCTTGAATCTTGAAAACCTTGTCATCTACCTCTCGAGCTAGAATATAAAGCTACGTGGCCATCAAGCTAAATTTTGATTTCAAAGTCAAGCAAATAAGAGAGGCTACTCAAGTTAAAATGAATTCAAGAGTTGAGGAATGAAGCCCAGTGATAAGGCGACCCACAAGGATAAAACAAAAAAATTGCATGATCAAAGAATTTTGAGGAAGGAATTCAAGGCAGGAGATCAGGTCCTGTTATTCAACTCCGTACTCAAGACTCTTCAGAAAGCTTAAACTAAATGGAGGGACCATATACAAGGGTATCAAGCATCACGTAGCCAGGCGCTGACAAATTTCTAGAACCAGCAATCGCGAGGAGTTCAAAGTTAATGGTCGAGATTAAAGCACTACTCGAGAAAGCACTGAAGATTAATCCTAGTTTTGAATATGGGAAATTGAAGAAAATGTAACAATGGCAAGTGAAGTCCAATGCAAAAACTAAAAATTGAGCAACTTTTGTGGAAGACAACTACACGGGCAGTATTTTAAGTTTTTCTCGTTATAGTTTACAATTTTTTGTGGTTTACATTTATTAGCTTTGTGAAATTTGATTCATATTTCATCAAGAGTAGGTAAATATTTTTGTTAGTTTTCATAGGACAATTAAAGCATGAGCAAAAGTGGGGAGATTCAATCAAACTTCAATCCATAAGAGACAAAAAGTGGCAAAGATAATCTTCTTGATTTTATTTAAATTTTGCTCTGATATGGCATGATTGAAAGTCGTATTTGGTTTTGCTCGTGCTTAAATTTTGAATGTATGGCAAGGATGGTTTTGTTGGAATATTCGCATGATGAAGATGAAGTGAGTTGCAACTTGTCTTGATTTGGATTCAAATAAATTGAAATTGCTTGAATTTGATTATTTAGAAAACCTAAATTTTCTCCTGGCCGCAACACTAATCCGGTAAGTCGCACCAAGAACGCTGAAGTAGACAATAAATGTAAAAGAAAGTTGAAATAGTGAAACCTGGTCACGACTTAAATAAAGAAACAAAGAAAAGAAAGGTCATGGACATAAAATTCTCGTCGTGACTACACTTCGTGCCTAACAAAAACTCGGTTGCAAACCGCACAAATCCAAAATTCAATAAAAGCAGGAATTTAAACCTCTCATTTCATCCCAAAGATTAAAAATAAAACTCATTGAAATCATCAATTGAAAAGCTTAAAAATCTGATGACGTGAAATAAATTGAGCCAACGATCCACTCCACTCCCCAAGGCCGGCCTAAATTAACTTAAACCTTTCACCCCGTGATCACTCATTCAAAAGTTTGAAATATAGTTATTAATGTGCAAAACAAACCACGGTCTGATTAAACGACCGGCTCTGGTCTCCGCTCGCCTAAAGAGAATAATCCTAGTGGAATTTAATAACTCCAAGAAAACGATCAATATTCTCCACCAAATCAAAACCTATGTTGGAAATAGCAAAGAAGCATGAATTGAGAAACTCATTAAATCTTAAGCATCAAATCTAAAGAAAGAATAAATGGTCTCAGAGTTCCTAAGAGACGCAAAATCACTATAAAAGGATGGGAGAACAACAGGAAAAAATAAGCAAAAAGAATGAAGAGAAGGGAGAATGAGAGAAAAAGAAGAGTTCCTAGGCTACAAACACAGAGCTTATGGAATAAATGGAGTCGGAAAACAAACCAATTCCATTCACTATTCCATAAACGCTGTGCAATCAAGAGTGGCCGACGAAGGAATTCAAGAAGGGCTACTAGAACCCATCAACCCGAGAAGCTCCAAAGAAAAAGGACAGTGGCGCCACTGTCATCAATCTTATTAATGTACCTAAGCAATCACTCGAGCAAGCCCAAGGTCTGGTGAACTAAATGAGGCGTAAGCTACAACTGGAGGAAGATATAGAGTCTTAGATGAAGAAATAAAGTTTCTTCTCTGATTTAATTATAGCCTTATTTGTAGGGAAAGTAGATTATACAACATCGAAACTGCGGATATTTGAATAAAATTTTCGTTGACCTATAAATTAATTTTTTTGAGTTCATGAATTGACTTGAGAAATTTTGTGTTCGTGTTATTTCATTAGCATGAAAAGAATAAACTTTTTGTCCGTGCATGAACTAAATAAACAATTGCTTTTTCCTATGAACAAAATTTCGTGAAGAATAAGGTGGATTATTAAACTGAAAATTGTGGAGGCCGTCGTATTTGCTTAAATTCAAAGATAGATTGCAAAATTAGAAAATGGTAATTGCTGATGGAACAAAGTACTTCGTTGAAATACTGTAAGTAGATAGTAAATAAGTACAAGTCTTAAAGAAATAATACACTTGGGGTCAACAAAACTTATGAAACTTTGAGAGGAATTAGGAACATCTTCTAGAAATCTGTGGATCGAGTTCATAGTCCTAGAACTTGTCGGATTATTGATTGAGGCGAATCTTAGGTGAAAACAACCAACAAGAAGTGATAAGAGGCCATCCTCGCGCTTGAGCTTTTCTAAGCCTACCTTCAATATATGTTAAAGCATATTCTCTAGTTCCTTGATTTGAGCCAAATAAGCCTTATTTCTTCAATAAACAGCAACTGAAAACTTAAATTCCCTTCCTTGCAATAATCCTGCAACAAAGAGCCCAATTTATCCATCGCATTTAAAAGTCTACTATAAAGAAAGAAACAAGTTCGGGGGGGAGAAATAATCAAATGTTACAAATGGCGCGAGAAGTAAAGATGCAGAAATTTTGTAAAGGGGAATAAGTTTGTCTTGTGGCCTATTTCCCTTTGAACAATTAAGCTCGAGTGTTTTTTAACACCAAAATCTCTAATACCAACTGTATGGGAGCCAGCCCAAAGTTCTCTAAGAGTAATAGAAAGCCTAAAAGACAAACATTGCATTATTCTAACTCGCAAAAACAAAAGCAGAAGAGTTCAAGAACAAAGGACCTCGCCCGAATAAAGTGCATATGAAATCGAAATCTACAAAAGAATCTCGGTAAAGATGAATCTAAAGCACATCGGAGAATTAATAAGTACAAAGTTGAAAAAAAGAGTGAAAGTCGAAGGAACAAGCAGACAGAGAAAAATGTGGAAATCGGGTGATTTGCAACCCTAAATTTTTCCTATTATCTACCCTATTACCTAGTTTCTCCAACATTACAAAGCCCGAAGACCCTAATGATCTTGAAGGTTGAATTTACCTACATTAGTGGAGATCAATATGAAAAAACAAGCCTATGGGACTTTGACAACAAACAAGAAACTCCTAAGATCAACTAAATTCAACATGAAGATGAAAAGGATTGAAGACCTGCACACACACACAGAGAACAAGACTTGTTGAATAAACTGTTTAAATACATTGTTTCACAAAGAAATTTGTGATAGAAGTGTACCATTTCTTATTCTTGAATCGAAAATAAAATTTAAAACGATGCTGGCATCTCTTATTTCCATATTAGAAGGTGAATGATAAGACTGCGGGTATGGATCAGAAAATGTCCTTAAAATTTTAAGTTTATTTGTTTGAGGACAAACAATTCTTTCTTTTTCTTTGCTCGGGGACAAGCAAATGTTAAGTTTGGGGAATTCCATGAGTCCAAAACTCATTAGATTTTTAATCCATTTTTCTCGAAAGTATATTACGAAGTTAAATGTTGATTTATTCGTTGTAAATGTGGATCTTTACTCAAATCTCATTTTGCAGAAAATATAGCAAAGCTAAAATTTCAAACAGAAACCGAAGAGACCACCATGTTGCACTGAAGTCGAATCAAAACCGGGTCGCGACAGTGAAGCTTAGTTGTCACGGGCCTGGGTTCACGACATCACCACTCTATGCTTCGGAAGAAAATAGAAGTCCTAAACAAGTAAAGTCGTGACTTGAAGAAAGAAGTTGAGACAAAAGAAATGTGGTCGGGACTAAAGGAAATATCCAAAAGAAAAAATCCATGTCGCAACACCACTCTGATGTCGCGACACCAACAGAATACAACTGAGGTCGTGACATCACTCCGATGTCGCGACGTGGATCCGTCACGAAAGCCAAGAGAGGCCTTCGCAAGTAAAAGACGCGGTAACTAGTTTTTAATGAAAGGTTCCAATTGAGATCGCGACATCAAGCAGTCGCTGATGAAATGTGAACCGGGTCTCGATAAGAAACCCGCGCTGCGCCCATTTAATGATCACATAATAAGAAACGATGTCGCGACCACTGATTTAGGTCGCGACCTGGAGAAGAGCTAAGCAGACAGCAAAAGAGGTCGCGACCTAGAATCAAGGTGGGAAGGAGGAATGGTTTCGCAAATAAAGAACCGAGGCTGCACTAGAAGAAAAGAAATGGGCAAGAAAAGAGGTCGCGACATAAAATCAAACCCGTGAAGGGTGAAGACCACTCACTACAATCGCGACCAAGAAATTAAGGTCACAAATACGAAATCATCATACAAACAAAAGGTAGTCGCGAATCCTAAAATCGGCCAGCAGAACCTCGTGTCGAAGAAGAGAAGACAACGATGTCGCGAACATGAACAGGTCGCGACATCAACACCGGAGAAACAATCGGTGCAACAAACGCAACTACAAACGATGTCGCGACCATGGATCAAGGCAATTGCAAGAAAACTGGTTGCAACATAAACAAAGAGGTCGCGACTGATCACGAGCAATCAAGAGAAATCCATGTCGCAACATCAACTCGAGGTCGTGACATAGGACAGTGAGCTAGGCTTTTTCTTTGGGAAATCCACCTTGAGCTTTTTGGGGATTCGACCTAATTCCTTTTTACAGTATAAATAGACAGCATTAGAATAGTAAAATAGCTTCCGTCTTCACTACCCAAAAAAGGGAAAAGGAGAGGAACTCAATGTATAGTTTAGATTAGATTTTTATTTCTTTTTTTATATTTAGTTTATTTCTTTTCTGGATTTGAATCGCTGAATCAAAAGTGTGACGAAAGTAGAGCTGGATTTTATTTATGTTATTTTCTTAGTAATACTGCCTGAAAATTTATGAATTCTATACAAATTGAATTGCTTTTCCTCGCTTTTATTGTAATTATGTTGGTTGTATGCGGATCAAGATTCATTCCTTAATTCAAGAATGCAAGAATCGGGGATGCAAATTTCACTGGATTTGACTTACATTTAGTTATAGTCTTTCCGCACAAATATGGAGAACAACTCGGGGTTCAGCTTACTTAATTGTTATTTTGAATTGATAAGTTCCACAGTAGTACCGAATACCGCTGAGAGAATGTATCTTGCCTCGATATCCGTGGATGCTCCTTCTCGAGGGACACACAGCGTAAAACGGAGGATTCCCCTTAGAGCCGAGAGTATTCTTTTCTCGGGGTATGCTAGGACTATCATTGACGAATCAATGAGCTCGAGAGTTCATTTCGAAATCCCCATTCGCTTCATAATCGGTTGAGGGGTGTATTTAAATCAATATAAATAATCGAGATTTCACCTTAATTCTAAAGGTAAGTTCCTAACCCCGTGTTAGCTCGTATCTAATCAAGGGAAAGGACGAACCCAGATTCGACGTTGAGCCACCAATTAAGTGGTAGAAGCTTTGCGAAAATCCTGAGAAGGAAAAGCAAAAGGTCTGCTATCAACAGGAAATGGGTGTGAAGTATCGAGAGAGAAAAATACCCAGATCTTGAAAGAGAATTTGAATACGTAGTCGGCTTGGATTCGCCTTCGAGAAGCAAGGATATCTAAACTAAGAATATGGAGAAATCCAATTCCAACAATTAGGAAATCTCGACAAAACCGATCCATACATAGAACAGAGCAATGTAATTTTCGTGCCGAATTGACCAAGCCATTGTATTTCATCGATAGTTTTCGTTTCTCACAGAAACTCGATTCAATCCATCTTTATAGATACAATTTATTTTTTATTCATTTACTTTTTGTTTAGCTTAGTTTGATAATATTCAATAGTATAGAATTTTAATTTTGTTGTTTAGATAAAACTTTCACTATGAGTTCCTTAGTCCAAATAGTATGGAATTTTAGTAGTTGTGGTAGTCGATTTTAATTCAAGCTCAATCTCTCGTGGGAATGATACCTGGACTTAAATTCAGATTTTACTACTTGTATGACCTGTGCACTTGCAGTGTCATAGACTTAACCCTTACCTTTAAATCATGAACATTAAGAGAAAATTATTTTATCAAGCAAACTTATCCAAAATAACATGGATGCAAGAGAAGTGTAAGGTTCTTGTAACTATGTTAATTAGAGGGGTTTTAGTCTATATCGAAAAAGGCAAACACTGCTCACACTGCATGGCATAGTGGATGGTTCGCGCCGTTCAAACATGGAGCACCGACCTAGCATACTATTAAGTCTACCAGCCTAATAGCCTCCAAAGGCTCGAGGAACGTGCCTTTGGGGGGTGCTCACTCCCCACCCTTTTTGTTTTCGCTTTCTTATTTTATTTTATTTTATTTTCATTTCTTTAATTTTTCTTCTTAGATTTTCTCTAATTTTTCGTTAGTCTTTGTTTTTAGATTAATTTTAATTTTTTTGCATTTTTAAAAATTTTTCTTGTGTTAATTTTTGCAGGTTTTTGCCCAAATTTTTGCAGTAGAAGGTGTAGATGGTGACCTAGAAAAGGAACTCCCGCGAAATTTCTCAAGAAGCTGCATCATAAATTTAGTGTTGCAAAATTTCGCAACACTATTCCAGGTTGTGAAATTTTGCTCTTTTGTGCACTGTTCAGTATTTTGTCTTTTTATGATATATATATATATTAAAAAAACAATTTGGTCTTCAAAAAAATATATAAAAAATAAATAAATAATTGTTTTTTTTTATTATTTTATTCAAAAAATTCAAATGCTACTTCAAAGACAAAGTTGCAAATTTTCGCAACCTACTCCAATTTTGCAGCCCAATTTTGTTTTGATCATAACTTTTTCATCCGAACTCCGTTTTGGGTAATTTTGGTACCGTTGGAAAGCTTAGAGAGTGTAGAATCCAAATATAGCCAGAAAGAACACTTTTGAAATTATATGAAAGTGTAATTTTCAAAATGCTTTAACTGGTCACTTTTTTCCTCTTTTTTCTTCTCCTAACTTGTTTATTTCAAGCCCAAATGGAGTGAAGAAGGTCTCGATGGAAAGATTGCGAAGTCTCCTATCCAGAAACGAGTACATTTCATCAAGGAGGTAGCACTTCCTTCTCCAACTTTCCAATCCAAGCCCCATTGCGGACAATGTGACATTTGGTTGGGGGGAGAGTTAGCGAAGGAAGTGGTATTTATTCATGTTTTTGTTATTATTTTGAGCAAGCCCTTTTTGTGATGTTCAGTGGCTTGTTTGTTTTTCAGGAAGTCATGATACTATACATCTTACTTTTTCAAAAATAGCACCCATTTTTTTTTGGTGTTTTGCCTAGCCTGTGGTTTGAAAAATTGAAACACTGTCCAATTTTATTTATGTTAGATTGGTTCCATGCCCAATTGAGTGGATGATTAGTTGAATCCTTGTTGCTGACCTTTTCTTTTCCACCTTTAGCTAAACTTCTCACATCAGGCACATCGTTTCAACACAGTCGAAAAACTACCTTAACCTCCTAAACTTTTATGTAAACCTATCCTAGTTTCTTGACCACATTTAACAGTTAAGGACCCCCATGAATAGAAGGCTAATGTGTCTTCCAAAATAAAAAGAAGTGAAAAGAAAAGAAAGCAGCAAAAATTTCGCAACGTTTTACTCAAACCCGAGCACCCGCCGTAGGGGTGTATGGCGAAAAGTTTTAGAAGCCCTGCCCTAAGCCAATCGGTTAGGCCACCGACTTAGTGCTCACTACATGGGTGGACGGGTGAGGCTTCAGTTAGTTGTAGGTGCTAGAGTCTCAAATCATTCGGTCTAGTGAAACCCCGAAGAGTTAGTGGTTGAAAGATCCCCATGACTCTGGTGCCCTAAGCCTTAATTGGTTGGGAGTCATCGGTAGATTCCATTACATGGACTTGGTGAGGTCGATTCTCAAAGATCGCACCCCCACAACACAAAAAAAGTTGTGGAATAAGGGTCCCGATCTATTTAGGTTGGTTAGTGGGCTAGGCGGAGGCAAGAGTCAAGCCAGTGGGAGTGTTAGCCAAGGCTGCTGCTGAGAGCCTGATCAAACAAACACTTAGATTTTGGTGGAAGTTCTTGGTTTAGTCATCGAGAAGGAAACTCTTTTGATATTCAACTCTGTATGGCGTTCATTCTCTCGAGATAGTTATTGGGCTAAGTTTGGGTGATTCTCATCGAGGGTTAGGCATTACTCATTCACAACCTTTTTGAAATATAATAATTTTTGTGAACATCATTTTGTTATCGTTTTGTATGCTCTCTCTTTTTTTCTTTCTTTCATTGCTAAGAGACTAGCAATGTGTAGGTTGGGGGGTGTGATTAGTACCCAAAAAGTGTTATTTTGAACCCTATTTATTATAGGTTTTGAGTGCTTTTTGTGTACTAATCATTCTAATTAACCCGATTTGCACATTAAGGTCCCTACTATTCTATCGATCGATTTTGTGGCTAATTTTGTAGTTCTAGCAAGCTATTTATGCCGAAATTGTTGAGTCGATCCAAGCACGAAGAATTCGAGTCAAACTCAGCATTGCAGATCAAAGACCAGAAGGAAAGAAGAGTAGAAAATACAAAGAAAATGGAACTTGCGAAATTTGCATCCTGCGAGCACTGTTCATCATGCAAACTAATGCTCTCACCCCGCTTTTTAACGCCAGGCTCCGTTTACTCACTTTGTTTCTTCCACTTCATCCCTTGTAATAGCTTTTGGTTTTAGTTTTTTTGTAATTTCCTTGCTCGGGAGCCGTATATGTTTAGTCAAGGGTCTGTAAAGGAAATCAATCACTTCGGCATATCAAATTTCGCGAAGAAGCTTTCACTTTCAATCATTTTTGCTTTTGACTTTCTCCTTTTCTTTCATTTCTTTCCACTTTCTCATCTATAAACACCGAGGATGACAACTCTAGATGAGCAAATAAAACCCCTTTTTCCCTTTCGAGTGAAAGGCTACCGCGGGATCGAAGGCAACTCGAGGGTTTTTCCATGTTTTAACCAGGTATTTCACCATTTGTTTACCAAACGAAGGTTTTAATCCCTCTCGATTGCTTTTGAATGATCGTATTTCTGATGTTTTCGGGGTTCATTGGATACTTATTGCTAAATCCATTGACATCCAAGTATTATCATCTAGGTTAATAAAGGCAATTCAAGGATATTTTTATTTTCTCCAAATTTTTTAGGGTTTAATCCCTCTGCTCAATCGTGAAATGGCCGTGCACTTGGTAAGCTTTAGGTTCATTGTATGCATATTGATAGATATAGTGACATTCATTAGTTATCATTTCTTATTAAAGGCCGTTGGAAAGTGAGTCAAGGTGATGTGTTATTCACTGTCCGAGACCATCAATGGGAGGCAATACCAAATTTTCAAAGATAATTATTAGTGGTCAAGCATGAAGTTAAATGAAGAACCGGTTTGGGATATGACTATAGGTCATCCTCCCCAACGTGAGGAAATGACCCTAGAGAACCTCAGTTGCCCCAGGACCCCAACCCAGTGACCTTCCACTACAAGAATTCTATTTTACAATTTTTTTTACTTATTGTATTTTCAATCTGCAAATCACCAACTCCCCTATTTTTACCAAAACCCCCAAATCCAAATTGAATTCACCATTTTTGGCCTTCATTGTAAACCATGTGTACGAAGAAAACTCATCCTCAGAAATTCAACCCTAGACTGCTATATCATAAAGAGTTTTGCTTACTACGTAGGAGGAATTTAGGTTACAACATGTTGATTCCGGCATACCCATCAGGGCAATCGAATCACCGTGCCCACTCAGATTAAGATTGTATGGCCCCAAATCCTCTACCATCGAGAATAGTACTTGCTGAATTACTAGACCCGCCTGGAAGGGATATGTGATATCCCCAACTGTCAGTGTGGTAGCCCCATTAAACCCGGACAAAACCCTGCCAATGGAACTGAGATGATCGAGCGATCTCTCATCTCGCCAAAGCCGGAGGTAGTAAATCGGTCGCACTATTTCGATCAACGAGGACCCCGTGGTACATCAAAACCGTTAATACCGATAGCATACAAGTGCATCGTAATGAGGGGTATGACCCTGTGGTTAATAAATATGTGGCCGCCAACCCGGCCGCACTATCGGATGTGACTGCACGGACGGAGGAGCCGCTGCTAGAGTGTGGCAAAATCGTCCGACCCGGTGGGCTAGCCCGGTCCGCCCACCAGGCGGCCGGGCCATTAGACTATTGGTCTAAAAAACAGTGTGGAGCCAAATTGCCTGTACCGGTATGGCCCTACCGACTGCCTATCTTTTCACTTCGATTTGGCCCGACCACGTAATGGCGGGGGTCAATGCAGCACGGCCCGGAAACCGAGCTAATTTTGGCCCGCCCTGCTTTTTGGCCCAACCCACTGCTGCTCCTACCAGCTCGCCTGTACTCGGGCTGATTGGCTGTTTCTAGCCGTCGTGACACAAGAAATGGCGGAATAATGAATCCGCTGAAATTCATAGCTCAGAATACGCCGCCCAAAGGAGGACAACATGTCGTGGAGGTCCCCGCACGTGGGATAAAGGCCGTGATGCTGGACGGAGCGCCCTGCATACCGTGCATGTAGAAATGGAGGGGTCGCCTCCTAACCCGGTGGGCAATATGTCTTGGGGGCCAATCAGGAGCCAGGCCCATCCCCGGTGTCCTCTTTCGCATTCGGCATCGTGCCCGCCATAGCCCTGACCCGGCAAGGGGTCTCTTTCAGACTCGCTTCCGTGATATCGGCGGCAGAGCCACGGCAGGTGGCGCGAGAGCCGTCCGGCTATAGCAGTTCGTCCCTCGCCTCAACGATCACTCATGGCTCCGCAGTCGCTCTTCCTTTATTCACCCAAGCATGGGCTCATTCTCGCTTAAGCACCTTAGGGGTTCCCTGCCCGGCTGGACTCTAAGCTGGCTCAGAGGCGGTCGTTTCCCTCGTAAACGGTCCGCACATTCTCGTACTGCCATCTCGCCGAGCCTCTCGCTTCCTCCCGCCGCTCCATCTCCGGAGCCAACTGAGAACCGTCCTCACCGGTGGGCTTTACTAGGTTGCTGGACATGGCGGTAAGTTCCGACGTTACGGTGGGATGTTTGAGAACGGCCAAGGAGATCAGGAGATCACCTGGGAGCGGGTGTACCCAAGCTCTTGCGTATCGTCTCTGAGATTTCAAGCCGGTGTTTCCCAATGTGATCACGCCAATCAGAGTCTCTCAAATTCGATACTTTAAAGTCATCTATTCACCATTTTTCTCGCTTAATTTTCATATCAAAAGAGACAATTACTTTGCGTAAATATGAAGAAACTCACCCATCCGTTATTAGTGTGTAAAATGGAAGAAAGAAGAAATGCAAAGAGAAAAATACGCAATAAGTGGAGGAAAAGTACCGAATGGCGCAGCGTAAACGAAACACCGGGCCGATTCATTGATGCGCTGTGTTTGTACGTACCAAATTCTCGAGGTCGCGACACCAGAAATTGGCGAATTTGACGCGGTGTCGCGACAAGTAGCACCATAAGTGTACCGGGCGGCAACCAGAGCTAAGAGAACGACATCGCGACAAAGATTCTCGAGGTCAGCGACAAGAGTCGACGCCGCGACTAGGATAAGAGAAGGTCACACAATGCAAACACCTTTGGGTTATGAGGAGTGGGACTGACGGCTACGGAACTCGCCGATGTCGCGACGTGAGATCGTTCGGCACAAGACCGCCGCCATATTGAAGCCCTTAGCGCGAGGTCGCCGACAAGATATCGATGTCGCGGATCGTGAACGACCGTGATCAATGACGCAGCCATAAAGAGATGTCGCTGACAAAGATATTGATGTCGTGCACCAACATGAGCAACCGGGCTGAAGCATACGGTTCTTAAGATGATGTCGCTTATTAAGAGATTTGATGTCGCGACACATCCGAAGACACGTTAAAAACTCGCAAATGACTTAAGTCGGGATGTCGCGACGCTAGGATCGGCGGTCGCCATGACTTAACGCCAAAGGAAGGCCGGTGATAGTTACAAAGAGATGTCGCGACAAGATATCATTGGCCGCGGACAACATGAGCCGATCGCTGAAGACTACGATGACTGAGCCGAGGGTCGCTGACAAGATATCGACGTCAGCGACATCGAGTATAACAATTCAAACCGCCAAGACGGAGAAGATGTCGCTGACAAGATATTGGATGTCGCGACATCAGAATGACCAAATCGCTTACATGTAGTAAGTCGATGTCGCGACGTGATTGATGTCGCTGACATCGATGATGTCACCTATTGGCGAAACTAAAGTCGCCACTTAAACGTTGAATCGCCAAACCATTTTGAAACCCACAAGAAGTTACATCGGACAGTGGCTCAATTGAGGAACCCTATAAATACGCTAGCCTATCCAACCTCATAAGCCGCGGTCACGCACGAGAGGTCTGGATAGCTGAAAGCTCATTTTCTTTATTTTCTTTTCTTTTTTTTTTTTTTTATTATTTCCGTTGTTTTAGAGCAGATTATGTTCTCGTATTTTTATTCTCGCTGTATTTTCCTCGACCGATGTTATCAAGCTGAAATAAGCCGAATGCATCCAATTCTTTCAAATTACTACCTCGAATGTTCGGGGTTCAGACAAATTTCGAATTCGATTGTTTCGGGGCCAAATTGCATTTATTCTATGATTAAGATTAACAGCACAGAACCAGTCCGAACCCATTACAACAAATCATCGAACATGCAAATGTCCAATTTACTGATCAATCGAACTTTGTTCAGGCATAATGTTAGTCAGATCCAACAACGTCTAATATCCAAGTAAGATTTCAAGGGCTATTGCTCGATTTCAAGGAGGTCCTCCGAAAGGACACAGGAAGACATTCCCCGAGTAATGTACATTTCTTTTCAAGGTATACTAACCTCGCTATTAGGGGATCTGAAAGCCAGGTTCACTTTAGATAAATCCTTCCTCACTTGAAATCAAGAACGAGTTGAATGAGTTATCTATTTTAAACAAAGGTAAGAGTTCACCTCACTGATAGTGAGGCCAATCCCGTGTTAGCCGTGGATCTAATCAAGGAAAGGCTGGATCTATTCTAATTTCGAGGAGGAGCAATCTGAAGTTGTATATCCTTGCTTGACCCGATAACTGGGAGCTAAGGTTTACAAATTCATAAAATGTGTATGAAGTATTGCAAAGAAAAATACCCAGACAAGGAAGTCCCTTTAAAGTAGTTATCTAATTCCTCAGATTCGAGAGAATCGTGTCATAAATTAGATAATGAAATGTGAAGCGTGGAGAGATCCACCGCATCATAAACGCCGACAGATTCAAACTCGAGATAATCAAGAAATTTTATCGTATTCAATCCACAGGAATCAATAGTTCACTATAACTGCTTTCTATTGAGGTGTCTTCCGAGGATAACTATTCAAGATTCATTTCTTTTTATTAGAAATTAACTATTCTTTATTCTTATTTTTCCAAGATGTCGGATGGTTCGCTTATTTTCCTTTGTTCGCTTAATTTTCCAACACCTTAATGCCGGATCCTACTATCATTTTGTGGTCCAAATAGTATGAAATCGAGTAGTCGTGGTAGTTGATTTAAAATTCTTGAGATCTCTCGTGGATCTATTATCTCGACTTAAATCCATTTTATTACTTGTCGACCGTGCACTCGCGTAATATCTACCAAAACCAAACTTTGAAATGATTTACCTTAAGAGATCGGGTGGTTTATATAGTATAATGTTAACAAGTTTTATGGCGTCAGTCGGGATTAGACAATAGTCCTTGGTAAAAGTGACATAAATTTGTACATGTGTTTTGGTTCTAACAAGTTTTATGGCGCCGTTGTTCTGGATTAGACAATACCCTTTGGTAAAAGTGACATAAATTCAGATATGTGTTTTGGTTCGGTTAACAAATTCTCGTAGTCAAGTGATCGTCGAAGAGTTCCACCGCCGGCCGGCAACCTTACGAAACAAATAAGAAGATCTACTTGCGTTCCTCGCTCCGATGGACAAGCTACTTTTCTCTGGAAGACTTAGAGTTTAGAACAAGAAGCCCCCAATCAAGAATCTCTGCACTCATTTATGGTGATTTCGTTTCTCTTTATAGGGAGAAAGAGGATCCATCTTCCTAGAGAGAGCGATTCCATTTCTTCCCATAAAGATGTGGGAAGGTGGCTTTTATTTCTGAATGATGACTTGTTCTTTCCTTATGTAACCGCCTTCCCGATGTGGCCGTCGCTGGGAGTGCTTTCCTATTCCGTCGAGGCGAGGACCGGTCTCGGGGGAGAACTTACACTCCTATATCATGGAAGAGTCAAGTTGGTAGCTCGCTTAGGGAAGGCCACTGGGAAATGAAGCACCTGGGTAAAAAGGCATCCGAGATAAGAGGCGCACCTAGCACCCTAGCGTGAGGATTGACCAAGGCCTCAGTCGGCCGTTAAGCCAGCTTAATCCCCAAGGGCAATTCCGGCGAAGGATCGGCGCCTCAAGTCGGCCGGAGCTAGCCTAGTCCCATCAAGCTCTCGCAATGACCGACTAGGAGTTCGAGGTCGGGCCCATGGTACCCACAACTGGTATGCCACATGTAGGCCCAAGCTCAAAATCCTAAACAAGGGTAGGCCTCATTTGAATTTTGGGCAAGAGGTATCCAAGATAATTTTGGCAATGTGTTTGCATTCTCAACGTTTGTCATGTGGCGCATTGAGAGCAAAAGACAATGTTCACCAAATATTGACACCAAACTGTTTCGACAAAAGATTGTGTTGCATTTTTAAAACATTTTGTAACGGTTTTTAAATCAATTGTAATAAGTGTGAATGAATTGTATATTTCATTTTCAGTTTTGGTTTTTATATTTTAACTGGTCTTTAAATCATTATTAAATGGTTATTAATTTTTGTTTTGTAACCTTTGTTTTCGGGGCCTATATATAGTCTTGTGTTTTCATTTGTAAAAAAAGGTTTTTCAATTATGTTTACGTATAATATTACAAAGATATTTGTAAGTATGGGTGATAGAGTAAAAGTGTTTCTAAGGTTCGTTGGAGGAATTTTGAGGGTGTCTTATCCGAAATTCTTGTTGATTTTTTCGTTGTATCCTGAGAAACGAACGTTGCAATTGAAACAAGCACCGTGTGTGAAACGAATTCGTCTTAAGAACACTGTGGAACACAAGCCTCGAATCTAAAGATACTGTATTTGTTTAGCAACAGGTTTATTATTATATTCACAATTTTATTTCTTTGTTATTTGTTATATTTTTCCATTCAATTCTGCTTACTGGTTTTCTAACAAACTTAAGACAAATTCGTAGCAATAGTTGAACAGGTAATACCAAGAAGAAAAAAAAAAGACCCTTACTCTATAGGTGTACAGTTTCGAGAAAAACGGAAAAAAAAAATTTTAAATTTAAATGAACCATTTCTTTTATTCAAAAGCATGAATATGATTTGAGTATTAATTGCTTATTCTGTTTATCAAAATTAATTGGAGTGTTTTGAACAATTATTTTACAAAATTGGATTTTTCAAACTAAACTGTAAATTTTTAGATCGGTTTTTTCCAAGTCTTAGTTACAATTTTTGAGACCTAAATTAAATATTTTGAATCAATGGATCTCTAGCCCATGTCGTGATCGCGTGAGATGACACCGGCCCACCTGGAACGGTGTCGATTGCGATTAACGGACGTAAAACCGGCTCGAATCGAAAACCCGGGTCGCTTCTCACCCGCTGAAGGTTGAAGAAACGGGTTGCAGGTCGCGCGCTAGGCTGGTCTAGGCATGTGGTCTTGTGCGTCTAGGCTTGTGAGTTGGGCGTGTGGGCTTGTGCGTTTGAGTTTGTGAGTTGGGCCGCTAGCCTGTGGGATGAGTTAGGTCGAACCGCCAGGCACGCAGCGGGACCTGGGCCAGCTCGCCAAATTTACGCTTGGCCGATTGAAGCCTACCTAATCTCGAGCGACTAACTGTGTTGACATAGCTGCGATGATCGTGGCATGAGTGTCACAAGTCATCAAGAGGGAAAATATATATATATATATATATATATATATATATATATATATATATATATATATATATATATATATATAGTATATATATATATATTTCTTTCTTTGCTTAAAATATTATTTGTTGTAATTTTTAAAGCAATAAATTAATAATTTCTTGTTCTTCAACAGGAAAATGGCCAATGTGGAGGCAACGACCATCCCTACGACACAAGTGCCTACCCCAACTGTGACTGTTGCGACACGACTTCCTACCCCGACTGTGACTCTTCCGGTGAACCATGCGAAGAGACAAAAAAAATTCAATGGTTTGAATTTCAAGAGATGGCAACAAAAGATGATGTTCTATTTTACCACCCTCAACCTTACGAGGTTCTTCGCTGAGGATCCACCGAAAGCAAATGAAGATGATAGAGATTCTCTCATGGCATTTGACGTGTAGAAAAGTTCCGATTATTTGTGTCGAAATTATGTGTTGAACGGTTTAATTGATCCGTTGTACGATGTGTATATCATGAAGAAATCAGCTAATGAACTATGGGAGTCTCTAGACAAGAAATATAAAACCAAGGATGCTAGTACTAAGAAATTTGCGGTAGGCTAGTTCTTGGATTATAAAATGGTGGACTCAAAAACTGTGGTGAGTCAAGTTCAAGATATCCAAGTGATCCTGCATGAAATTCATTTTGAAGGGATGATTGTGAGTGAAGCCTTTCAAGTAGTTGCTATCATTGAGAAGCTACCACCTACATATAAGGACTTCAAGAACTACCTCAAACATAAGTGAAAGGAGATGAACGTCAAAGAACTAATTGTTATACTTCGAATTGAAGAAAACAACATGCGTTTTAAGAAGAGGGTTTCATCTCAGTCTGAAATGAAGGCTAATATAGTGGAGCATGATCAAAGCTCTAAGTTTAAAAAGAAGACAAGAAAAGGATTCAATTTATGACCAAAAGGAGGAACATCAAATTAAGAAGCATAAATTCCAAGGAAAATGCTTCAATTGTGACAAGATGGGTCACAAAGCAGTGGATTGTAGACTGCCGAAGAAGAATAAAAACAAAGAGGCATATGTAATGGAAGAAATCACACAAGAGGTTGATGACTTTAACCTCTCAACTGTTGTCTCTGAAGTGAATCTGGTTGGGTCTAACCCTACATAATGGTGGATCGATACTAGTGCAACTCGCCATGTTTGCTCGGACAAGAATATATTCACTTCCTTCGAACCGATTGATAGTGGGGAGAAGTTGTTCATGGGTATTTCTGCAACATCCGAGATCCAATGGCAAGGAAAGGTGATCTTGAAGATGACATCTAGAAAAAACCTGACACTAAACAATGTGTCAGAGCAAATTAAAATCAAGAAGAATCTCGTTTCGTTCACCGTTGAATCGCATGATTCGTAGATGGTGTTCGAGGCTAACAAGGTTGTTATGTCAAAGTCGTGGATGCTTCAGGGGAAGGATATGTATCCAAAACGGTTTTCAAATTAAATGTAATGACTCGTAAAGTCGGGGAAAATTATGAATAAAACAATGCTTCTTTGTTTATGTGTTTCGAAGCGCCCTAATTTACAGATTAAGAGACTAGAGCATGTTAATTATGGTTCTCTAAAGAGACTAATTCACTTAAATCATATCTCCACATTCCGCATTGGATATCAAACATAAGTGTGGAGACTTGTGTTGAGGCAAAATGACAAGGTTATCTTTTCAAACGACAAGCGAATACGTAACCTTGGACATTTATCCATGATATTGGTGATTTAAAAGTTTGCACCAACGAGGATGGCAATAAGTATTTTATTACTTTGTCGACTCCACAACACAAAATACTCAAGTATGTGTATTGCTTAAGAGCAAAGACCTTAAGCTTTGCAGAAAAAGTTATACTCTATAAAACTGAAGTTGAAAATCAGCTTAGTGGGAAAATTAAGTTGATAAGGAGTGATGGTGGTGGTGAGTATATAACACCTATTGGTGATTACTGTGTACAACATGGAATTAGACATGAAGTCACTCCACCATATTTACCTCAGTCAAATGGTGTGGCTGAAATGAAAAATTGTACTTTTAAAGAAATGATGAATGTAATATTAATAAGTTATGGGTTGCCTCAAAACATGTGGGGAGAAACCATTTTGTCGGCAAATTACCTTTTAAATAAGGCACCCCGAAAGAATGAACAAAATAAACCGTATGAGTTATGGAAAGGAAGACAACCTTCCAATAAATACCTACAAATGTGGGGGTGTCTTGCCAAAGTGGTCGTACCTACAATTCCAAGAAGGCAGCCAGGTCCAAAACCGCGATTACATTTTCACGCATTATCAAAATAATGCTTATCGATTTCTACCCAAGTCCGAAATTCGATATACAAATATACGATAATGGAATCAAGGAATGTGTCGTTTTCAACATATTTTTCCTACGTAGTCCGACGGCGACTGCCTCATCTAAATAATGTATGAGACTATGAATGAAGATAGTCAGGACCAAAACCAAGAACAAGAGGTTGAAGAACCTAGACGCAGCAAGAGAATAAGGATAGAAAAATCTTTTGGTCAATATTTCCTTACTTATTTGCTGGAAAATGAACCTCAAAACTTCTAAGAAACTGTGAACTCTCCAAATGGCCCTTTTTGGAAAGAAGCCATCAAAAGTGAAATTGATTCCATCTTATAGAATCATACTTGGGAACTAGTAGATCTTTCTCCCAAGTAGGGTAAACCACTAGATAGGCGGATTTTCAAAAAAAGAAAACGAAAGAAATTAATAATCGCAGGTACAAGGCAAGACCGTAATTAAAGTGTTACAAACAAAATGAAGGTCTTGATTACTTTGATACTTATTTTCTGGTGATGAGAATAAATTCCATAAGAATGGTACTTGCAATTGCTGCATTGCGGAATTTGGAAGTTCATCAAATGGATGTAACAACTGCATTTCTTAATGGGGATCTAGATGAAGAGATTTACATGGAGCAACTAGCTCCAGTACAAGAAAAAAAAGTCTGCAAGTTGGTGAAGTCCCTATATGGCCTAAAGCAAGCACCAAAACAATGGCATCAAAAGTTTGATAGTGTTATGTTGACCAATGATTTTAAAATCAATGAGTGTGATAAGTGTGTACATGTCAAAGATACAGAAAATGGCTACGTTATACTGTGTCTGTATGTTGATGGCATGCTCATTATTAGTAGTGATGATAAAATAGTCAAATCTACCAAGATTGTGAAAGATATGGGGCTTGCTGATGTGATTTTAGGGTTTAAAATCTTAAGAACCTCTGATGGACTAGTTCTTAGTCAATCACATTATGTGGATAAAATATTGAATAAGTTTAGTAAAGATGATTCTGGTGTGGCAAGGACTCCCTTAGATGTGTCTTCACTTTCTTAAAAATAAAAGGTGAGAGGTATCTCACCGAATATTCTGGCAAGTGACTCAAGTTTGATTTGCATTTTAATTAGCCAGACAAAGCACTGCATATGCTCACATAGTTAGTAAATTGAGTAGATACACGAGTAATCCAAATAATGATCATTGAAAGGAATTATAAGAGTATTAAGATACTTGAGATATACTCGTAACTATGGACTGCGCTATACAAGATATCCAGCAGTACTAGAAGGATATTGTGATGCAAACTGGATATCTTATGCTAAAAACTCGAAGTCAACTAGTGGATATGTGTTCACACTTGCAAGCGCAACAATATCATGGAAGTCCTCCAAACAAACAGTTATAGCTTGATCCACAATGAAATATGAGTTTATTGCTTTAAATAAAAGTGGTGAAGAGGCTGAATGGCTACGCCATTTCATAGAAGACGTTCCAAGGCGGCCAAAACCTATGTCAGCTATAAGCATTCATTGTGATAGTCAATATACTATAAGCAAGGCACAGAATATAATGTATAATAATAAGTCTAGACACGGACATCGAAAACATAATACCATTAGATAATTAATCTCAACTAGAGTTATTTATGTTGACTGTGTAAAGTCAAAGGATAACATTCCTGATTCAATAACCAAATGGTTGGATAGAGAATTAGTTGAGAAGTCATATAGAGGAATAGGACTAAAGCCCATAAAATGAGAAGTCAATACAAAGGAAACCCAACCTAATTGATTGGAGATCCCAAGATCTAGGTTCAAAAGGACAACCTAATTATAAAAACTGGTTTGGATCATTGTGGGGGTTTAACCTCCTAACCATTCCTATGATGAAACGGTTATACTCATTAGAGATGAGGTTAAGTTATGCTTTTAATGATTCTAATGTGTCGGGAAATCCGAAAAGAGTATTGGATCATACTCATAGTTAAAGAATCACCTATATAAGATACAAGAGGTGCCGCTTCAAAGGAGAATTGTATTAGGCACAATTCTTTATAAACTCTTGCAGAACACAGATTACTGATTTTCTAACAGATTGAAACACAGATCATAAGTATATTGATACACTTTTGACTATTTTTTATAGTATTTTTTAAAATATTTTATCCACTATCTAAAATGTCCACAAATTATGAGTTGAGAGAAAAAGATAAAATAATTTTAATGTCCTATTAATTATATATATATATAAACTTTTTGTTCTTGTTATATTAAAACATTCCTACATAATATACCGTACACATTACCAAAGTGATAAACACGTTAATGTCTCAACATAATCCACATTGAGGACTCACTTATCAAAAAAAAAACCTTGACTCTCATGGGCTAATATGCAGTGACCAAAAAACATTGCAGCAGATCTACAGGAAAATCTGCTCACATCTGGAGTTGAAATAAGCCATCAGACCCAGATCAGATTGTTAAACCCATGTTAAAGGTTCAAAATATCAGAGAGTTACTGGTAGCTCCAAATATGATGCTCTCACATCAACCTTGACTCCATCTTTAGGATGGAGTCCTCAATTGCGGGTACATTCTTCTTGAAGGCTGCCCACTGTTCTGCTGTCAAGCTTATTCCTGACGATGCAAAATGTCTGTTACTATTGGATAAGAAAGAAAAAAACTTGAATACATACAATTAGATATGGATTACAGGAAGAGGAAACCAAGAGCATGTGTATGAGCAAATCTGAAGTAGAGATAAAACCATTTACGTAGACACACATGAGACAGACAGACGGACAGTGTAGGCAAAAGCCGCAAAAGGTAAGGGTTAACCAATAAGGGTGATTTCAAATATTTGATGAGGATGGCCTCAGGGAGGATGGTGGAAATCTCACAATTGGAGAACGTTTGCAGTAGCCTAAGCAATTCTCTTCTATGTGATAGTGATAGAAAGAAAAATGCTATTTATGTATCAGGGCATATGAACCAGATTTCTTAAAACATAGAGCCTACAGCACAACAAAGTCATGAGATGTACAAGAACAGGAAGCCCAACTATTTCCTGGGTTGTTCCCTTCCCATATCACAAAAACATTCAGTAATCCATTTACTTGAGGAATAATTAAGCCACGGTTATCTTATATCAGTTTCTTTAACCCACAGCCATAGACAACTAACCACAATTCTTAACTACGCCCAACCATAACCCACCTCTGGGCTCTTTCCCTTTGCAGAGCTGCCCAATCTCTACACAATCTGAATCTTGGACATATTGAGGATGGACTTTAAACTAAGTACAAAATCTTAATGCACATGATCGAACAAAGCCCTGAATTGAGTGCAATGCAAAAGAGAAGATGTAAACCCAATACAAGCAATTGGATTTTTTTTTCTTTTCTTTCCTTTCTTTCTTTCTTTCTCTCTTTTTTTTATTTTTTTTTTGATAAGTCCGATACAAGCAACTAGATTTCAAGCCTTGATGAGTTGAAAAACAGTTGAAAATCAAACCTCACAACTTCGCATAGACAAAAATAAGTTTAGTTGCACCTGCCCATGAAGGGGGGGAAAGGAAGAAGAAGAAGAAAAAAAAGAACTTGAACATCACCGGGCAAAACTAACTACCCAGGTAGAATGAAGATAACACAAAGGAGGGTCTCCAAAGTGTGATAGATTTAGTGTGAAACCAGGGAAGTTATAGCAGGCATGACTATTATCACCAACATCAGGCACAGCAACAACTCTCTCACTTTTACACAACCACCAAGATTCAAAGCTTCAGTTCAGTTAATCAGGTTACAAAATGTGATTAATCCACATACTTGGGTTCCGTCAAAACATAAACATCACAATCTTATTTATCAAGCAACACTTTGACAGCTCTAATAATAGAGGGCAAAACAAGAACACAATGAATTTTAATTAAAACATAAAGTAAAAATCTCAAAGGCCTGACATGAAAAACTGGGATTGTGTGTAAATGTTTATGAAGTACAAGCAGAAAATTAACCAGATTAACAAAGCACATAGATGTATACTTTCACCACCTTCACATTCTTTCTAATGAATCACTCGACCAAAATTTTATTTATAAATCCAAAACCAAATCTCCCCTTGTTTCTTTTCTCTTATTGAATTTCAAATGTTCACTTTCCCCTATCAATGAATTCATTAAAATTTGCTTTACATCTGTATTGAGACTATAAGCACAACAAAACATAAAGGCAAGCTGGCAAGCATAAGGAAAGCAAAATTTCCATATTTACCTTTAGAGGATGGAAGCTCTTTGCCATCTTTTCTATAGAATTCTCTGATTGAAACCAAGGTTTTCCCTCTAAAATCTTGAATTGTCACCTTTCTCTTATCGGATAGCTGTATATCCATCATGAGTACATAGCAGGAACCCGGTAGTTAGAAGATTAAAAAATTAAAATGAAAACAAAAATTAAAAAAAAAATTTGAAAGAAATGGCTCTGTTTGATTCTAAGAAAATATGGAAAACATGGAAAAAACAAGCCCTCCCCTCAACCGATCCCCGTGAATTATTGAACCACTAACATAGTATGTTTCGTTTTCTTTTGTTCTCTAAGAAACCAAACAGACCCCGACATTAAATTGTATAATGTAAGATAATGCAGGATAACATTTCATTTTCCAGTTCTATCCGTTTTCCCGGCCACCAATAAAGCCTATGGCTAAGCCTGCTGCCATGTAACACCACAAAAGCATTTCTTCAATTTTCGTTTCCCCCATTTTTCTCGGAAATCAAACAGACCTTTACATAAAATATATAACCGTGTAAAGCAATAAACAACAAATATCAGTTTCCGTTTTCCTCACTTCTCTTCAAACCCAAACAAAGCCTAATCCTCTGTCCACACCCAGGCAAGACCACACGTAACCAGTCCAACTCAATCAGACTAAGCTCCAAAACCTCTTGAAAGAAAAATAACACGAAAAAAAATACAGTACCCTAAAAGTTAGGGTTTACTCATTCTCCAAAGTCATTCATGTATTAAAACCTCGACGACTCACCCTACAGATAATGAGATCGCCATCGTCGTCGTACTCCTTGACGCCAACAGTCTTTCCTCGATCCTCCTCCACCTCCTCTTCCTCCTCCTCTTCTTTCGGTTCTCGTTCAGTTACTTGGGTGTTTGCCTTCTTCCGATCCGGTTCCGGCTCCGGTTCTGGTTCTTCGGTGGACTGGAGGAATGTCTCGACGACCTGGCGGACGAATGACTTATATTCCGGGGCGGAGAGGTTGATTCCGAGTTTGTCGGAAGCCATTTTCCGAACTTTGAATTCGGTCATATTGTCCATATCCGCGCTTTTGAGAATCTCGAGCACTGTTTCCTCGATTCTGCTTCTAGTTTCTGGTTCCATTTCTGTAAAAGATTTTGGAAGCAAAAACAGTAAAACCTGCGTGTTCTCTGATTCCAGTTGAAGAAACAGACAGAGAAGGTAGAATGCTGTTTTGCTGCGTGAGTTATCGAAAATCAGAGATGCAATTTTGATAGGCATCGGACGGTCCTGAGAGACTTTGGATTGAGATGAAAGTGGCTACCTGTCATGTTAGATTCTCATTGAACCGATACAAAAGTTTTTTATTATATTTTATTTCTAAAAACTTTCTTTTAAATTTACTTCCCCAAATAAAAAATATCAAAATAAAAGATAATTTAATTTAATTTAAATAATCCCAATATAAGAATTTAAAATTTTGGTATCATAGAGGCAAATTAGAACATAATTAAAAGATATTATAATCATGTGACATTTGATCATCAACTTCAATTATAATTATATGCATATTCATCGTGTTATTAATATGGATATTATTTAATAATTTTTATTATATTTTTTATTTAATAAATTTACGTCGTCGTAGATATTTAGATTTTACTTATAAATTATGAAATACAAATGAAAAGTATTAATTTTAATGGATATATCAATAAATAAAAAAAAAGGGATTTATTCTTTCTTCTCGAACCTTTATGGGGGTGGCGTGTTGAAGCCAAATTGGCCGTGCCGACTTATCTTATGGAACCCTAACGTAATAAGTGACAACACTAAGGGGAATTAAACAGGTGCTTATTAAGAAGCAAACCCAAAGTCGGAACAGCAACAAATGGAAGGCGGAAGCAAAGATCGATGATTCTGGGAATTAAAAGATTGAATTTATGGCTAAAACTTTTTGGTTGATTAAAGTAGAAGATGGGAGATGGAGCATAGGATACATGGGTTGGATTGGATATAAAGGGTATAAAAGCAACCTCCATTACAGCAAAACTGTGTTTGATGGAGGCAAAGGCAAGCACATGAATAGCTTCCACCACAATGCTGAATGCACCTACCTACCCACCTTCTGAATCTTTCCTTGGGTCTTTCCTTTCTTGCCTGCAAGAGTTGAGAATGCATCAGATACTTGTTATTCCAGACAGAGAAAGGGGCATATATATGATAACACTCTTTTGCCTCAAAAGTCAAAACCCAAGATCAGTTTATTTGCATTGATGGTAACAGTGAACAGGCACAAAGTGAAGTGAAAATGGGAAAGCTTTTTAGAGTCTTAAGAAATGGAATTAAAAAAAAAGCATCTAGGTTCTACCTTGGTTGTACTCGTACATCATGCTCCTTTTTCTCCCCTTCCGAAGGCAACCTCATCCATGCTTTGCCCACGCCGTCGGTATCTACCACCGGACGCTACAAGTCCAGGGCAAGGCCGGTAAGCCTTTATCGGCCACCAACCAAACCCTGGAACTGTAGCAATCCCACCTTGAATCCTTCCCTCACCATTACACCCCTTCTCCATTTCCTCTCTCCCACATGCCTTACAACCCCTGCAGACAAGTTGGTTCAAAGATGTAGAAATATGAGTTTTCTTTTCCTTTCTCTTCTCTTTCATGTCATCAATCTGATTTAAATCAAGATAACTGAAAAAATTTAATCATACTAAATATTAATGCATTCCAACTCTTATCAACTTAAATCCATCTCCTTAGTACAAGGATCTAATGAGAATTAAGTCAATAAATGAGTAACTATTGGCTCTGATTAAAAAAAAAAAAAGTGTAACTATTGGCAATAATAGTCAATGAAGAATCTGAGTTTTTTTTTTTTTTGATAGGCAATGAAAAATCTGAGTTCGTTTACATAAGAATCAAGATAAATCATTTCAATTCCCATCAGAATTTCAAAAAGTATGATGGTTTTGGACTTATATTTTAACAAGTCCAGTATTCACTCCAAAGAAATAACTCAGTGGATAAAAAGTCCACAATATCCCATGACAAAATGCCTCTCATATACATTAGCAAAATTAAAATTTTTGCAAATTCAAATAGACAGAAACCACATATTCTGTTAAAATATGAGAATCTAAACCCAGTTTCCACCCTTGGCTTTTATCTTCTGTATTCACCCATATCAGCTTTCTTTTCATTATATCAAATTTTCAGCACCTCCCAGAAATTTTCAAACATACCTATCCCAAATCTGAACTTGCCAAGTCAGCTTGCTAATCTAGCATCATATAGCCATCTAAAATACACATTCCTTCAATGAAAAATACTCCCCATAATAGTCTTCCAAGAATATTGGTTCACTGTGTTTGAATAATTTATCATGAAAAATGCTTCCAAATTGTTTAAACTTTCAAATACCATTTATGTCTCAATCAAATGCAGTTTGATTCACAGAAAAAAGAAAGAATGAAGAATAAAAGCAGTTGGAACCTAGAAGTGGTTCCTTTCAATTTGGAATTTTTTCTGTTTCAACATGTGTTTCTTCCTCACTTATCCCCTTGGTTGGGGCATAGAGATGAAGGAAAGAGAAGCTTTGGTGGGAAGAGAAAGGCCGGAGGATAGAGATACCCTAGTATTTGAAAGCATCTTCTTCGCCTAACTACTTTACCAAAAAACAAAGGGAATTGGGGTTTTGAGCCACTTCCGCCTTTCTTTTTCAAACTTCAAAGGGGGCCTTTCTTTTCTTTCCAAACCAATCAAATTTGATGTTAAAAACATGGAAGTATTAAGAGATAAAATTCCATAATTTGGTAAAGTTGGTGAAACATCAGAATAATTAATTAGAAAAATAGATGATGGAGGGGCAAGTGATGAAAGTGGAGAGGATACCCAAGAGATGGGCCTTCAAATAGGAAGGCAGCAATATCAGATGGAGGAGGAACTGATTCTGTTTCTATAACAGAAACAGAAGAAGAGAGAGGCTTGAGCTTAGATGCTAATATGTACTAAGATGGATGAAAATCTGAGATTGATTGATAGGTGGTGTCAGCATAAGTTCTATTGAGGGTCATTAATGGGTTGTGCCACCATAAGTTTACTGCTGATGTGTAGTGTTTTAACAACTGAACTGAGACGATGGAACTGTTTTTTTTTTTTTATCGATAAAAGCAATATATTGAGCAAAAGAGAACAAGATTCCCAGAAGTACACAAGGGGTAAACAAAAAGGAACCAGAAAGGGGAAAAAAAGACAGCAAAATGCCTGCAGCAAAAACCAGCCCGCCAAAAAACCAAGGGCCAAGCCGACAAAACCACACCAGCCCCTCAACTTGCGGCCACCCACTCTAAGAAACCTATAAGTGAAGAAATCTCATCACCTATGTACAAACTATTCCAACGCCACAAGTTATAAACAAAATAATGTTTTAGTTTTTATACATCTACGATCCCATCTCTAAAAGCTATGCGATTACGCTACTTCCACACTGTCCAAAAGATGCAAGGGGGAACATATTTCCACATGTTTCTTCTTTTTTTTTCCAACAAATGAACCCTTCCAGATGAGTAAAGCATCCTTGACAGTTTTAGGAAAGACCCAAGAGAAGCCAACTGAGGAGAAAAAGAGATCCCAAAGGTGGCTGACCACCGGACATTGAAACAAAATATGATGGACGGATTCCTCATCACGACCGCAGAGAAAGCAACAATTGGGGAGGTGCCACCCCCTTCTTTTGAGCTTGTCCAAAGTTAATACCTTACCCCAGGCTACTTCCCACGCAAAAAAGGTTGCTTTGGTGGGAAACATAGGAGTTACCCTCGGATTTAGCACTTTGACGACCTTACTAACAAAAAAGGTACAGCCTGTTGGGCCCCTTCCAAAAGATCTTGTCTAACTCAGAGGAGACCCTTTCTTTCTACAGGGAATTAAGAGGGCTGCAGCCAAATCCACTTCTCAATCATTAAAGTCTCTAGATAGATTAAGTTTCCAGCTGCCATTTCCCAGAGTTTGATCCCAAACATCCGCCACAATCTCAAATTTGTCAACTGCTAAATCGAAAAGGATAGGAAAGGAGTGTCTAAGAGGATCGGTTCCACACCAAGGATCCAACCAAAACCTTATCCAAGTGTCGTTGCCAACAATGAATTTCCAATTCTCTTTAACCCAGCTGGATTCTTAAAGAATCTCCTTCCAAAGGCCTACCCCAAAGGATCCATGGACTTCCTTAGAACACCAACCCAAGCTCTCTAAACCATACTTGGAATTAATGAGAGTTTTCCAAGTGCAATCCCTGTCAGAAGCGAACCTTCAAATCCATTTACCCAGATCACATCCCATTTAACCAAGTGAGCCTTCCTTTCAAGGGCCCCACCCATAGTTGTTAAAGGAGCACCTCAGGCGCAAGAGCACACGACGAGCAAGGCTGGCACCTCGCCTAAGCCAAGGCAAGGCGACTTCACTAAGGCGGTGACCAGGCGCGAGCGCGTCCTCCCTGAGAATTTCAGCTCTCAAAGCGCTTCAATGATTCAAGCCTCGGTGTGTCTTACAACCCTTAACCTTTCTTGCCTTGTATCTTAGCTGCTTGGCGGTGTAGAATCGCAGCTAAATTTTTTTTTTTTTTTTTTGCAGTGGCCAAACAACGTCGTTTTGGCCTCTCTGGGTCCAAAACAACGTCATTTGGATAATTGATTTTAAACCTAACCAAAACGACGTCATTTAACCCTTTGTCCCGAAAAAAAAAAAAAAAAAAAAGAGCCTCTTCAGCGACCTTGAGGAAGAAGAAGAATTAGGAAAAAGAAGAAAAAGGCCTAATCAAGGAGAAGGAGGAGGAGGAGGAGGAGGAGGAGGAAGCTTCCAAAAAAAAGAATCGTCCCCACCTTGTACAAGAGCAGAAGAAAAAACCCAAAAAAGAACCAAATATTGCAAAAAAATTACAGAAAATAAGCATAAAAATAGGAAACAAGCATAAAATTTTGATTATATTTAATAAAAATATGTGTAACACAGGGTGCGCCTTAGACTCCAAGAGGCCTTTGGGCCTTGGTGCGTCTTGCGCCTTTTAGTACTATGGTCCCACCACCCTAGAGAAAACATCTCTGCAGCTTTTCCAATCTTTTGGCAACAACACCCAGCATTCGGACAAGGGACATTTGATAGAGAGGCAGGTTGGTGAGAGTGCTCTTTATCAAAGTGATCCTCCCTCCTTTTGAGATGAAATTTCTATTCTATAGGGCCAATCTCTTGTGCATTTTTTCCTCAATATTGTCCTAAATAGCCACAGACTTGTGGGCAGCTCCTAGGGGTAAGTCCAAATAAGTGGTTGGAAGGTGCCCAGTTCGCTGACCCGGGGCATCAGTTTTCCACCGGCCTTACTTAGGGATCGAGCTCGCTCTTGTCAAGATTGATTTTCAACCCTAAGGAGGTTTCAAACCAAAGGAGGACCCAATCGAGATAAAGAAGTTGATCCTCTTTCGCTTCATAGAAAATGATCGTATCATCCGCATAAAGGAGATGAGAAATGCTAAAAACAACCCCCTCCCTTCCTTTGATCTATGACGAAATGAAGCCACGATTAGCTCTTCTGGAGAATGCTCAAAACTTTCAATTCAAAATGAAAAGGTAAGGGAAATGGTCTCACTTTGCCTTAGTTCTTTGGTAGGAAAGAAGCCTGCTGGAACTCCATTTACCAGAACCAAAAATCTAGTTGTGGAGATGCACTGCCATATCCATCTCATCCATTTAGTGCCAAAACCCATGTAATGCATGATCTTCATAAGAAACTGCCAATTTATACTATCAAAAGCTTTTTCTAGGTCAAGCTTGCAGATCACACGCTTCTCCTTTTGCTTTTGCCAATGATCAATGAGCTCATTTGTGATTTGTCGTCCTTCCACGAAGGCATTTTGGGCCTCAGAGACAACTTTCCCCACCACCTTTTTCAGACGGTTGGCCTGCACCTTTGTCAAGATTTTATACAAACTCCCTAAAAGGCCTTTTTTTTTAAAGAACAAACTCCCTAAAAGGCTTATGGGTCTTAAATCCTTTAAGCCCTCAGCATCTCCCTTCTTGGGGATCAAAACAAGGAAAGTTGCATTCAAACTTTTAATAAGTCTCATTAGCATGGAAATCCCTAAACATCTCCATGATATCGCCTTTGACAAAATGCCAAGAGGCCTGCCATAAAGCAATGGAGAAGCCATCAGGGCCCGGGACTTTGTCCCCATCCTTTTCATTTAGAGCAGTGAAAACCTCCTCCTCCCTAAAAGGCAAACCAATACCAACCAACAATACTCTTCAAAACTCAACCCCAAACTCATTTGTGAAAACAAAACTCTTTTTTATCCCTGATGGGGTTTTCCCCAACTCAAACACAAATAAAGGGTTTAGGGTTTGGAGTCTTACCCAAATCTCTTTCTTCAATACCCGAGGTTCCTCCTTGTTACTCCAGCTACTAGCCCCTTGAGGCTCGAGTGGAAAAGGAAGCGACCGTCATCTACGCTCTCAAGCCACATCATCGAGCCATGCACGAAGGCGTCGGAATCCTTTCTAGCTCGAAGCTTATCGGAAATCAATCACCATTGATTTTTGATGCAAGCTATGGTGTTCTTCTGAGGAGTGGAGTTGGCCATACGATACAAAAAAAACCAATGTTTATTCGCCTGCCTTGGCCAAAGTTTCTACAGATTTTTGCCTCAGTTGGATTTCCTCCGAGGTAGCCCACTTTTTGAAAGAGTCTTTTGCCTCTTTCTTAGCCTTAGCCTCCTCCACGATCGCTCTCCTGGCCCCTCCTCACTTGTCGATCACTACTGAGAAGGGCCCGACTTTTGTGAATCCTAATCTACCAAAACAGTCTCTATTCCATGCCTTGAGCAAAGATTTGACCTCTTTAAGTTTTCTGGAGAGAATGTAACTAGCTGAACCCCGAAAGGACATCCCTTGCCACCAACCTTCCATCATAACCACATATTTTCGAAATGGAAAGGCGTCGGCCCTCATCTCATTCCCCACAATCCAAAAGAAGGGGAGCATGATTGAGATAATGGAACTGTTATAAACACTTTGGTAGAACTCACCCTTAAAAGCTAGTTGGCCAGGGAGGGAGCCCGGCAAGGGTTATAAACCTGAGGCGATTGCAACTTAGCATTGCGGGGACTCATAATGGAGTCGTGACAATCCATCCCTCTTTCCAAAGGCAGACATGCGGCCAGGCCAGTGACCAGAGACCCAGGTGTGGCCTCCACAATTCCATGGTGACTTCGCAAATCCCATGGATAGCAGCCCTTCCACAATTTCGGGACGATGGACATCCCTAAGGAATAAACTGCTTTGATACCACTGTTATAACCATTTGGGTAGAACTCTCTCTTAAAAGCTAGTTGTCAAAGGGGAGAGGGAAGCTGACAGATTATAAACCCACAGCCTTAGCCTTAACTAGCGTTGTGGGACTCATAATGGGTCCTGCGGAACCTTACTAGATTTACAAAAATCAAATTCTTGGATTCGAAGGAGTCAATGTCCTAACCATACGGTTATGGAACGTTATAGTATATGTCAATCTCAAATTCTCCTACTAGTCCATGGTTTATTTACAAGCTACAGCATCTACAGACAGGTTTGTCTATGAAAGTAGAAATGAACATATTTCTTGTTCAAACCATCAATCCATGTGCATGAAGGCAACAGATAAAATTGAATTACCAAAAACATAAATCAAGCAAAATAAAATATACGTTAATCTCATCAAAAAATTTCAAGGATATTATGAGAACTTTTCAAGTTAAATGATAATTATAAGCACAATCCAAAAAGAACCTCATTTTACTTAGTAGACAAAATTCAGTCAGAAGCATTTCATAAAAGAAAATAAAGAAAGAAAGAAAGAAAGCATGACTTCATTAAGCCCATTCATTCGATCTTCAATAAGGTAACACACAAAACAGCAGCAAACCAGACAGACAAAATCCAGATAATTAAAATATAGGAAAAAAAATATTTTTCTCTCCTCTCATTTTGACCTCTTCTGCTTGGATAATTGACCAATTCTTAGTTTTATCCAGCTAGCCACATGGCAAATTCCCCAAACAGAGTCATCTCAAGATGATCTTCATACCCTTCTATATGACCAGATCAGTGTGCGTTGTCTATTAACAAGTCTTTCCAAAAAACTCACGAGAATGGTCTAGTGAATGATTCAATCTTAAAAATCTAGTCAACATTTCCAATTTTGTTTCAATTTTCAATTAGGCAGTTTAAATCCTTTCAATTTTAGTTTAACAAATTAAAGCATAAAATTCATAAACAACATCCAGTTTTATGCAAGATTGATCCATTCATAAGATAGGCATGAAGCATTTAAGCACAAACCATTCAAATCCAGAAAACTAATTGATCCACTCATTCAGAAATTCATGATCTCTTCTACAAATCTTTTTTCTTTTTTATTGTTTTTAAATGGAAGTGTTAAATTATAGTGTTCAAGAATTTGGTAAAGTCGATCAAAATATCAGAACTATAAATCAGAAACTGAATCAGATGATACGAAATTAGGAATGAAGAGGGGACCATATTAGAAAAGAAGATATTCAGATCATACTGGAAGCAACAAAAGATGGAGGGAGGAGGCTCATCTTCTGCCTCGACAGCAAAAACAGAAGAGAAACAGCAAAAAGAACAGAAAGGTCCAAGCTTAGATGCTGATAATGGTAGAAATCTGATGAGGGTTGTCAATGGGGGTGCCACAATAAGTTCCTGTGGATTAAGGTGCTGTGGCAGAGACAAATTTGATGCTGATAATGATGGAAACCTAAGGAGGGTCATCAATGGTAGCTGAGTTGTCAAGGGTAGTGCCACAAGTTACTGGTGATGTATGGTCTTAAAATTGAGACAAGTGTGATTGTGAGAGGGAGAGGAAATAAAAACAAAATAAAAAGAGGTTCCACCAAGATTTGAACTTGGGTTACTGGATTCAGAGTCCAATGTCCTGACCACTAGACCATGGAACCTTATAGTATAGCCTCTCATTTTCCTGTTTGTCAATATTTTATTCGAAGGCCTTACAATCCCCCTGCAGACAAGTTTGTTTATAAAAGTAGAAATAAGCTTGCTCTTACATCAGTAATCAACTGGAAAAGGAATCAACATAAAGAAAGAATTTGATCATTGATACCAAATTTATATTAATCTTGTAATAAAAGCTCAGGTCCCAGGATGTTACAAGAACCCATTCAGTAAACACAATGATTATGAATAATTGCTAGCACGTAGTAGCTTATTTCCTCAAATATGATTCCAAACAGCATTCAAGCTCCGCAAAAATCCCTTTCAAAGAAATGTTCCATAAAAAAGCAAATGTGATGTATACATGCCCTTACCCTTCAGCAGTCATAAATTCAATTACAACAAACAAAATTACCAAGTATAAAAATTCTGCAAATCCAGACTGACAAAATTACATTTTCAGCTCAACTACGGGAATACAAATCTTCTCTCCAACCCATTTCAGCCTATCAACTTTTTTATCTTTTGAATTCACCAGTGTATCCTAATAGGATTTCTGTTTCCTCACCCCTATCAGTTTCCCTCAACTAGTTCCAAATATTCCTTTTTTACTTTTTCTGTTTCCTCAACCCTGCCAGGTTTCCCTCAACTTTATCCAAAGATTCATTCTCTCTTGGAATTTTCTCTAATGGTATAATCTGTAATATGATCTTCCCAACCTTTCCAATCCCAAGATCCGTATGTTGAGCTTCTCATTAAATTTCTTTGTTGCATTTGTATTTAATTCTTTACATTAGCTAAATAAAATTCAAACAGAGACAATAGTGGAAGGAGAAGAAGAAAGAGAGGCCTGAGCTTAACTGGCGAAAACCTAATGATGGTTGATGATGGGGCACGCCACCATGAGTTAGCCGTGGAGTTGTGACGATTGTGGGACATTGGTTGTCATTCCTGCTCTCGTCTTTGGACAGGAGAGAGAGAAGCAGAAAAAACGCAGAAATAATTTTTTTTTTTTTTTTTTAAAGGAGGTTCCACCGAGATTTGAACTCGGGTTACTGGATTCAGAGTCCAATGTCCTAACCACTAGACCATGGAACCTTACAGTATAGTCATCTCTCGGTTTCCTATTTGTCAATATGCTTTACAATCCCCTCCACTCATTTTCTATCATTCACATTAGCAATGCACTGAAAATCGAATCAACAGAAATAAAGAGTGTTGAGGTATCCAAATGAAGTTTAACAGAATGAATTTATATCAATCCGATCACAAAGGTTCAAGGATATTACAAGAAAAAAATTTCCTCAACAGATTCAAACAGAAGCATTTCAAGTTCCAGCAAGATTCAAGCACATCATGATGTATATGCATTTACCCTTCATGAAATCCCTTCATTCAATCCTCAAACAAATATCTTGCAACCTAGCATAAAAAATTCTGCAAATCCTGACTGACAAAAGCAATGTTCAGTTAAACTACGGGAATTCAAATCTTTCCTCTCTAACAACCCATTTTAGCCCTCTTCTGCTAATCAGTTTTCCGGCAAGAGAAAGAATCTTTCTTAGAATTTGTGTAATCCCCGTAGTATGATCTTTCTAACCCTTCTATTACTCATCCAACTTGACAGGAAGAAAAAAAGGAAAAAAAAAAAGTCCAATTACGATCTCATTAATTCCAATTTTCTCTGAATATCATTCAGAAAATACCAAGCATTAAATAACTTAACAGTTCTCAAACATTATTTTAAAAGAAAAAAAAAATTGAAATATGAAATTTTAAAACAGAGTTCAGAAATTGAATGAAGTAGGTGGACTAGAAAATGGCGGAGAAAGTGGTACCCGAGGGGAGGATCTTGGGATTGGAGAGAAGCTGCTGCATCTGAAGGAGGAGGAGGAGGAGGAGGAGGAGGCCCTTCTTCTTCTTCTTCTTCTTCAACAACAGAGACAGAAGTGGAAGGAAAAGAAGAGAGACCCCTAAGCTTAGATGGCGGAAACCTAACGATGGTTGGTGATGGCCGTCGCCACCATGGGTAAGAGACAGAGTGAGATGGCGGAGTGGATACGATTGTGGTGGTGGTTATCATTCCCGCTCTCGGCTCTGTACTCCGCAGGCAGAGAGATGAGGATAAGAAAAAGGGTCGAAAGAAATAAAAAAGGAGGTTCCACCGAGACTTGAACTCGGGTTACTGGATTCAGAGTCCAATGTCCTGACCACTAGACCATGGAACCATAGGCATCACTTTCTCTTCTTTATTTATTTAGTTATATAAAATGATTTTCATGAGTTGAGTTTATAATTCCTAGTATTCATATATCATCTCATCAGAAGGGATTGGTCGAGTCTTCTAACCAAAATAGACATTTTATTTGAAAAATATGGAGCACAATGATCTTTTTTGGGTGATAAGAAAATAAATTTTTATTAATTAACAAATTAAACATCATGCATGGTTGAAGTGATAGAATATTTACAGTTAAAACATGCATAATGGTATAAATAGTGGGTAAATTCGTTCCAAGTGGGATAATTTACTATCTTGAAGTATAGTATAATGTAAACAGGAGACAGTTTACTAAAGTGTTTAGCTTTTTTTTAAAAAAAAAATCACATTAGCCACCGTACCAATATGATCCAAAGTAAATTAAATGTGATATATGATCCAAAAAGAAAATTAGCCTTGATGGTGGAATTACTTCCACTTGACATCTAATGATAATAGCAATATTATACACTCTATTCCTCTCGTATGTCCATATAACCATCTCACCCCCTTTACCGCTTTGTAAAGCCTTCTCTTCCTAACGAATGTTTTCTCACTTTAATCATTTACATGTTTTTTTAATTTTTGGCTTTTTGCCATGCCAGTTTTTAACTTTAACCATCTAATTCAGAAATCTTTTTTTTTTTTTTTTTTTCTGGTCGCATGTCTTGGAATCATTTGGGTATAAGATCAATAACGTGATTTTCTTATAAAATTAGTTTTATCATAGAATAAAAAAAGGGCTATTGAAATACTGCAGTAGCAGGAAAGGGCGAAGAAGAAATGGGTATTTTTCCGATGGGAAAGGCCCTGCCAAAACTAAGCGCGCAGTCAATCAGAACTCCTTCCCACATACCTTTTACTTTCAATCGTCCCGATCACTACAGTGTATTACAATTATCTTATACAAAGGATCAATAAAATTTTAAACACAGATGAATTACGAAAAAAAATCGATAGAAAAGGGCATCTTTATACCACAAAGGAGCCAAAACTGAGGTTGGAGAGAACTACAATTGATTCTTCCAAAGAAATGATAGAGAAATTTCTGGGTGACTCACTTCCTAACAACAAATACTATTCTTTTGTAACTGTTGTATTCTTTTAATCATCTTATTATTGTCTTTTCTCTTCCCTTCTTTTTCTTTTTCATTTTTAATTTTCTTCTACCCATTCACCATCGGTTGATCCACCTCTCCATCGATGAGCACAGAGCTGTGATGATGCACCATGAACCAATGGCCGTTATGGAACTCATAAACATTTGTTACGTTAAATGGCCCAGTATTATGTCAGCTTGAGGTTTTCATTGTGACCCAAGCCATGTCTGTAAGCACCCGAGCCCTCACATCCCTCACCTGGAAGTCCACGCCTTGGTCCCAGTTGAAAGCAAGCTGCCAGCTCTCTACTACTGCATTGTAACTGTAAGGAAGAAAAATTATTACGCTTTAAGACATGGATTTAAGCACACCCTCTAAACGAGACGCCAAAGCACAAACAACCTCTTCTTTTACTCTTGTGGATGTCAGGGTTAATTTGCACACATCTCAACTAATCCCACGGGCCCTAAAGTTAACAACTAAATAGAACCTCCAATGGCTCTAAGGAGACTCAAGACCTAGTGACCATGGGATGAAACCTCAAGACCTTAGATTAGAGAACAAGTACAACCTTAAAGTAATAAGCATATTCCACCCACTTGAGAGTTAATTAGTCATTTCAGAAAAATTGATGCCATCTCATCATATTCCTTAAGTAAGCGTGCACAGATGGGCTTATGTAGGAAAAGCTAGCATCCTACCATATTCCTAAAGTGACCATACACAAATGTGTGACAATATGTGGGAAAAGCTATCCTACCTAAGGTCTAGTAAATCAACAATGCCAATTGATCGCACATAACGTTTAAGAGCGAGCTCGTGAAACACATTTCTCTGATATAGAGACAAAGCACCATGCAGTTCTGATGTATAAACTCAGAGACAATCAGTACCCAATGATCTACTGTAACTACCCTAACAGGGCCGATCAACAACAGTGATTTAGATCAGATGGAAAGTACTCTAGTTTAAGTTTCTTTTCAATCGGCTCAATCAAGTATTTGCATCACTATATATGCTTTGGTGCTGGGTAGTAAATAGAATCTACCTCATTAAATAAAAAGTATAAAAAATGTCGTACCCTGTGAAAAGCTCTCCTGAGGCATGAACACACTTCACATAATCTGCATTAAACCAAAGATGACTCATTGCTGTAATTGATCTTTCTCTGATGATGTTAAAGAATTCTGCATTGATATTCACAATGGCTCTTGTAGCCGCATAGTAAGCCTTCCATCCGTTGGGCGGTGTCACACTGTCTTGTTCCAATGTGAAATCCTAAAAACAAAATATAAAAAAGGTTTATACAAGCACAGAAGAAAATCTAGAAGACAAATGGCAGGAAACCTAATTGCCAATCTCTCCATATGACTGACTAGACATTACTCTTTTTTCCCTTCATATGGATAGAACATCAGATAAATTTTCTAGTAGTATGGTGACTTGGTATCTGCAGAAAGAAAACTCTATGTATAACATACGAAGACATGAACAAAGAGAGTAAGCAGAATGACAAAGTTCTGAATCACAACAGGATCATTTCAGAAAGAACACGATAAGGTACATGACATAAAAAGACAAAGTTCTGAATCACAACAGGATCATTTCAGAAAGAACATGATAAGGTACATGACATAAAAAGACAGTTCTGAATCACAACAGGATCATTTCAGAAAGAACATGATAAGGTACATGACATAAAAAGAAGATTAAAACCTCACAGATGAAACCAGAGTTCTGAATCACAACAGGATCACTTCAAAAAGAACATGACAAGGTATATGATATAAAAAAATAAATAAAAAAGATAAAACCTCACAGATGAAACAGAAAATTTCTAATTGTTTTATAGGGGAATAGAGAGGACACGAGGCTAAATCAATTGGGTAGTAGCACCAAAATACTTCAATCTTCTCTCCTACGAACCAGAACAAAGCAAAGGAGAGCTTTTTAAATGGTTTTCCTTGAGGAGTAAAAGCCTAAAGATATCATCCTACCAAAAGCCTGTCAAGAGAAAACCAAACAAAACCAATGTGAACTGTATGAAGCTCAGAATAAGGATCAAGCATGCAAGAATAAGGAGCAACAGATGGGTAAAAGAACCACTGCTCCAACTGAGCCTTACCAAGAACAATATAACAAAAAGGTTGAGCAACTTTTCTCTAACTAAATTTCTGAGGAAAAATCTTGACAAGGCATAAATAAAGGATTTTATATTTGTAATAGGAACACAAATATTTTTAACATGCCTAACAAAAGGCCAACAAGTAAAATTAAAAACATATACAACAAAGGATCCCATCTAATTAAAAAAAAAACGGAGAAACAAATTAACCATACTTAGTCATGGGTCCTTAATGCTAAGGAAATTATAGGACAAAAACAACTTCAGAATTGTCAACCCACAACTATTTCCCAATTAATCATGTCCCTACCAAAGAAACGGGTTTAAGACTATAAACTAGAGAACTGGTGATATATTGGGGGAGAAGCATTTTGTTAGGAAGAAACCGGAATTAAATAGAGGAAATTTTTAAAATGATCCTCCTTAGATAACCAATCTAACCGTTTTTTTGATAAGTAATCGTAACAATATATTGACAAAACATGGCCAAGCCCCAGAGTAACAGGATGTATACAAAGAAAAGAGAGCAAAAAAGGCAAAGGAATAAATACCAACCACCCAAAGAACATAAGAGCCTAAAAGTTCTAGAGAATGCACATTAGAGTTTACAGTATTTACCCTCATAAATATAAGGCCTGCTCAGAAGTGAGATAGGTGATGCAGGAATTTTTTAGCCTATCTGGAGAAAATTTGTCATCATTAAAGACCACCCTATTTCTTTCCTTTTAGATTGCCTAGCAAAGACTAGAGAGTGCCGCCTTCCATAGATTTTTTGTTTTCTTCCTAATAGGGAAAGTTGTCCAACCCACCATCAAGTCATTTACCCAAAAAGGGCAGACCCAATCCACTCCTATCAAGTAGAAAAGGGCAACCCAATAACCCCAAACTAAGGGACAGTGAAGCAATTGGTGGTCTAAGTTTTCCTCATCTTCTTTGCACAAAGGGCATATGCTTGTAGACTGAAAACCCCTTTTCTTTAGCTGATTCATAGTCAGTACCTTACCCCACCAAACCTCCCATGTGAAAACACTCACTTTAGGGGGCACACAACTGTTCCATATAAGGTTTGCTGGTAAAACATGTACATCATCACCTGTTAAGTGCCTGTAGTTTGCTTTGACATGTATTGGTCTTTCCTATCCGCAACAAAAAATTCTATCTTTCTCCCCCTAAAGACTTTTATTTGCTAATCAAGCGATTAATCTTTGATTTCTTCCATCTCCCAATCAATGAAAGGTCTAGCCGTCTTAGGTTCCGCCTCCCTTCTTCCCCTTTGTGGTTTCCCAAACCTCTCCCACGGTGGCCTTTGGCTTGACTATAGCATAGACGAGTTGGGAAAGAGCGCTGTAAAAATCTCCCCACACCATCTATCTTCCCAAAATCTAATACGACTCCCATCACCCAGCATGAGTTTGCACTTTTGTTTTAGTTGTTGAGCTTCTTTTCGAATATCCTTCCATAGGCCCACCCCAAAACTACCCCTTAGCTCCATCGAGAACCATCCTCCATCTTCTAGCACATATTTTAATTTAATTAGGTCCTTCCAGGTGGGGATGTCCTCCACAGCCAACCTCCAATTCCACTTGCTAAGAAGGGACTTGTTCAGATTCAACAAACTTCGGATGCCAAGCCCTCCTCCCTTTTTGTTGGTACACACAGTTTCCCAATTCACTAAGTGAATTTTTGTGTCCAAATTACCCCCACCCCACAAGAAGTCCCACTGGATTTTCTCCAATCTAGACTTTACCCCCTTTGGGATTCTAAACAAAGACAGAGTGTAGATGGGCGGGTAGAGGTGTTAACTCTTGCTTGAGTCCACTCTTCCATGCGAGATATAATGCCTCTTCCATAAAGCTAGTTTCTTTCTAACTCTTTCCTCCACCCCATCCCAAACCTATAGGGAATTTCGCCTCGTACCTAGGGGAAGGCCAAGACAAGTAGAAGGCAGAACTCCTATCTTACACCCTAGTTTAGAAGCCAGGACATCTAAATTCACCACATCACCAATCGACAGGATTGAGCTCTTATCTAGATTGATTTTCAGTGATGATTGATTCAAGAAGCCATAACAAGATCTAGGCGAGATAAGTTAATTGTCCCTTGAGTCACTGGCACTAGTGTATCATCAGCGAAAAAGCAAATTAGGTAATATGTAGGTCTTCACCATCTCTATTTGCTATCTTAAAGCACGAAAGGAAACCCCGAAGCGATAGCATACAAGGATGGAGAAAACTAGGGGAGACCGAGTCCCACGCCTCGACCCTGCAGTGTTGTTAAAAAACACATTGGGCTACCGTGTCCCGATGCGAAAAGGATGTTGTTGATATGCATCTCTTAATCAGTTGACCCATAACCCCAATTGTTTTTTGAAGGACCTTTATAATGCAGGTTCTAGTTGTTTCGATCATATGCTTTCTAGGTCGACTTACTGCTTACCCTTTGTCCTTCCTTTTAATCATCTTATCTATAGCTTCATTCGCCATCAAGGAGGCATCCATGATATGTCTTCCTTCAACAAAAGCATTTTAGGCTCTATTTATTAGTTTATGCATTACCCTTTTTAATCTATTTGTGAGGACCCTTTGCTGTAAACGTATATTCCCACCGAAGGCTTTAATGTCCTTGAAGTCCTCATTGCCCTTTTTATTCGACCTTAGAACTAGAAACGTATGTTTAGGTTTTCTTTACAAATGTTCCAGTCTCAAAAAAAATCCTTGAACATCCTCATTATATCAACCTTAACAATCTCCTAGCTAAGTTGCCAAAAAGCCAACGTGAAACCATCCAAGCTTGATAACTTATCCCCATTTAGATTGCTCAAAGTTGTGAACACTTCCAATCTTGCAACCTCCTCTTCAGTAATTCTCTGAAAAGACAGCTCATCTAGACTTGCTCTCCACTCCCACAGCTATCCCGAGAGCAAAGGTTTTAAGCATCCACAATACCTTGCCACCGTCTACTGCTTCCTCACATGAAATCCACCCATCATTTATCTTCATTACGGTGATGTGTTCCTCTTACGTAGAATTTGTCATTCTATGAAAGAAACGGTATATCACCTTCCTTGAAATCATATCTCCCTAGATTTTGCCTCAAGCTCGTTCTTCCAACATAGCCCAATGTTAAACTCTTGTGCCATTTTCAACTCTCGCTCCTGGGAGAGAGGCTTTCCTTACTCTAAATCATCCCAACCTTTTATTTTCTTTAAAGCCTCTTTCTTTTTCTCTTCTACTCTCCCAAAAGAATTCTTGTTCCAAGATCTAAGATGAGCTTTAAGGGCTTTCAACTTCTTTGTTAGAACATAGCTACTAGTACCTCTTATCTCAGAGCTCCTCCACCAATCATTAATAAGGTTTTTAAAGCCTTCCTCCTTGAGCCACATATTTTCGAACCTAAATGGTAATGGACCTCTAACAGGGAGCCTCCTCCTTCAAGCAAGATTGGGTGGTGGTCCAAGAGAGGTTTTGGTAGTAGACTTTGTCTTGCACCTCCAAAGACTACTTCCCAATCATCTGTGATCAGAAACCTAACCAACATTGCCATTCTTTGGTTGTTAAGCCCCCCTTTCCACGTGTATTGCCCCCCTTGTAGGGAAATGTCTTTCAATTCTAGCTCGTCAATGATCTACGAGAACCTTCTCATAGAATTTGAAATCCTGCCTTCTCTATTCCTTTAATCAGGGAATTAGGTTACATTAAAGTCGCCTCCTATAAACCACGGCCCTCCCCATAACCCTCTAACTGCCCCCCAAATCCTCCCACAGCAAATTCCTTCCCTCCCTTGTATTGGGCCCGTAAATGCCCGTAACCACCCATGTGTTGTTGTCCTCACAATTTCTGAAATTACAGGATAAAGAGGATTGACTCTCCTCCTTACCAACAAGCTGAAGCACTCTAGAATCCTAGAAAATTAGGATCCCACCTGAAGCTCCTATTGCATTATGTTTGTGATCAACAAACCTCCCCACCCCTAGGCTTCTAACCAACTCTTTGGAGGACCCATCAACTTAGTCTCCTGAAGACAAACTATGTCCACTTTCTGAATTTTTAGGGAGGCCTTTATTATTTTCCTCTTTTCTGAGTCATTTACCCCTCTAACATTCCAAGAGAGAATTCTTATCTTCATTAGTACTTTAGAAGTAAAGCCCTAGTTCCTTTCCTCTTGACCCCTTTTGTTGACCTCCCCTTTTCTTGCATTGTCCACGCTCGTTTTTTCATTTCTCTATCGAATTTGGTCGTCCCCTGCATCTCCTTCCCTTTTCCTTTCTGTCTTCTGTCACTTATTTTATACATTAGATCCAACACTTCATCTTCGTACTCCTTCGGCGACATTCCCAAAAATTTGTTGAACCTTAAAAGGCAGCTTTCCTGCCACGTTAAATTCTCAGGATCCTCTTCTATTGAAACTTCTGCTCCCTCTTCCTTATGGATGCCGTGAGGACTCACCACCATAACCATCTCTTTCCCTACATTTGAATTCTATAATATCCACCCTCGGTGAGAATCATTATCGGCCGTTTGATTTTGGCTCCCCCTTTACGTTACAAACTACACAACCCCAGGCAAGAGCCCCTCAATGATGCTCGGTCAAACAAAAAAGAAGGAGAAAGAGAATATTTGGGACTCCAGCCGATAGTTCCTTCTTTTAGGTTCTTCCGCATCTTCTTCTCGGCATCTCTCCACCCTCCTATCTCCCATCGCCGCCTCCTCTTTTGTAGAAGCTCTAGCAGTGGAGTTCCCTTCCTTTGAAGTTGAGGGTGTGCTCTTTTGGTCTTCTAAGCCAACATGTTGCCTTTTTATTCCATTTATCTCCACCAGGCCTCCATCTTGATGGACTTCTTCTCCATTTGGGCTTTGTTGGCCCTTAGAATTTGGCCTTGACTCATCAAACATCTCCATAAATTGTCTACTAGATCTAACTCTAGTTGGGCTTTTGGGCTTAGAAATAGCCAGCCCATGAAATTAAAATTAGAGTTAAAAGGCCTAAACTCCTCCAAGACCTCCCTCTCCCCATTCTGATTGTTGGATCTTACACCAAACAGTCTCTTGGGCTTAGAAAATGACTATCCATGGGTTATCGGGGGGTTTGGCCCAGGCCTATCGGGCACTTTTCTTGGGATTCATGTCCCACCTACAGGGGTCTTTCCATCTTAGAGCCCCATCCCCTGCGCTGCCTGACAACCTCCTCACCCATCTTATCCATTTGTCCTTCATCATAGAGGTCCTTTGTAGATGTGCCTTTGTGTTTTCGGCGTGTGTGTAAGCCTCTCCTTCTTCCTTCCTCTCCTTCTAAGATTGTTTTTTTCCTACCTTTGACGAATAAACATCTATGATTTTCAACGGCACCTCCCACCAAATCTGAAGCTCGAAGCTTCTCGCCCCTTCCAGGATGTTGACAACACTTGGTCTCACCGTCCCTTCTATCTTCACCAAGATTCTTGCCCACGCTACCTTCAATCTGAGTGTTGTTTCATATAGGTGCCAAAAAACCCCCTAGCCATCTTAGATCTTCTTCAAGACCTCTTGTCTCCATAGATCTGAGAGCAATCCCACCCTCACGATCCATGCCTCCCTCACTTTCTCCTTATTGCTCACAAGGCAGGAATTAGGGCTCCATCATTCTAGGTTGAGAGATCCACCCCTAGACCATCTTCTCCTTGACTTAAGAACCCATTTTGCTTCCTCTAGAATTTCAAATTCTATAAATAAAAGATCTTGATTCAAAAAAGTCACCATTAAACTTCCCTTTAGCCTCCATCCTGTTTTGGCCCAAGCTTCCAATTCTAGGGCCGTTGGGTAAGATTCGGGGGATTCTCCCAATGACACAAAACTTCAAGGTTCCCATTGCCTCCCTTGGTAGGCCTTCTCCTGCATCTATCCAAATCATTATTGGGTTTTGACATTTTTCTGCTTTCGTTACTTCAGCAAAAGATCTTCCCTGAAGGGTACTCCTCTTCCTTCACCCCCCCCCCAAACCAGATTTATCCACCTCCAAGGCAACTAAATCCTCGATTCTGCCCCTTGCTTTCTCCTCATCTCCCGTTCCCTTAACCCCCAACTCTCCAAGTTTATCAGCCAGCAAAGCCCAACCCTTTATTAATCCCCGACCTTCTGTGATGAAGATCTCTCCTTCTCCATCTGTGACCAAACATGATAGAAATTTGCCCGCATCATTTTTGTGACCCTCCAGTTTATAAAACCCCCCATTCTCCTTCCATTCAAAGGTTCTTTTGGGATTACCTCCTTCCTTGAAACAGATTTCAACACTCTTTAGCAGAGTATGTAGCCCTTCTCCACCAAATCTGACCCAAGATACCACCCCTTTTCTTCCCTTTGTAATGAACCCGTTCAAAGATTTTCCTTCTCCCTACCCTTTGATCTCGAAAGATTTTGAGTCTACAGAGAACCATTTCTTAATACCTCTCATCTTTATGTTATTCACCCTATACTAACACTGGACCTTAACTCTAAAAGCTCAAACACAGCCTCAATCTGCCTTACAATAATGCAATCCACAAGACTGGAAGAAAATTATAAATAAAGCCTATTTTCTACTGACATACATGACAATTGAAGAAGTGATCCTTACCCAAATTAAGAATCCTGGGATGCAAGCAAAATCACCACAATTATTATGCTAGAAAGATTTATTATCATAGTAAATTAAGTGAACGGATACAAGAAGTTGCTTTTGTACAATGCAATATAAAAAATTCGCACCAACCCAACCAAATTGTTGAATTAGCTTAGTTTTACATGCCTCTTCAGGCTCCAAATAATGATTCAAAATTTCTTTTTTCACAGCCTATCCAAGCCAAAAGAAAAAAAAAACTATTTACACTCCTTTTCCTCGGTCCCCCAAGAAGAAAAATAATTCAAGATTACAAGCGCTTCAAATATTGGAGAAAGAAAATTGCAGATAAATTAGTTGAATGACATCACAAGAAACTCGAAATTCAACAGAAACATACATAAACAGGTTCAAAATTTTAAAAAAAAAAAAAAAAAGGTGTAGCAAAAAACAAAGAAATCACCTTGTGATAGAGCGCTTTCCATGCATTATCATCATTCGCAGCCTTCCGCATTAACGAATTGGTCATCGAAAGGCGACACAGACTCGGATAATCCAAGTAACTCAACGCATGGGTAGTAATCTCCGGCACCAACTGTTCCATCATCGAAGCCCCCGTCTGCCGCTCCGATACCACCGGTGCCCTATCGAGCATCTCCTCCGCGCCACCGTTCAAGTACGGCGTCGAGGTGCCGTCGCCGTCGCCGTCGCCAGCCCTGACCCCGAACTGTTGCACGAACAAGCACAAGAACACGCCTTTCTCAATGAAGCCCCACTCCCGGCCCCGTCCGATTCCACTGATCTCGATTTCCGGCCAAACGACGCCGGAGACAATCGGACAGCAAATATAGCGAAGACGAAACAGAGTCCGGAAACCGCTATCGCTCCTAAAAACTGGAAAAATGAGAAATCGCCTGCAAAGCAAGAGGCAATCTCCATTCATAAGACATCAAAACGCCGCAGAACATGAAACCCTAGGAATCTAGCACCACGCGAGTACACAACGCCAGCCACTGCTCCGTCGCCGTAGAACTAGGGTTTTGCAGTCGCTTCTCCGGTCGAAACCCTAGGAAGACTCTCTTCTCGGTCGATTTTGCATTCTTCAGAGAGAGAAGAGAGAAGAGAGAAGGGGGACTTGGTGTAAATTGTTAGCACTTGTAACCGAATGTGTGTGTAGAATCTGGATTCTGGAATGTGTGCATGGTCCAATGCCAAATAAACCAAAACTTTCGGGGTAATTTCGTGATATCGCTTTCCTCAAACGACGTCGTCCAGACAGCGACTGCTTCGACGAAGATATTCAGAAATCAGACGACGCCTTCTTTCGACCAAAGCTTCGGAGATTATCCGTCACATCGAAACGACGTCGTAATGAATGAAAGGCAACACTCTCTGCCCTTCAAACGACGTCGTATAACGGGGCCCCATAGAAAGAACGCCTCACTCCCTCCAAGGTGGTGACTGTTGAAGAATAAGATGTACTTCCTAGTTCCTACTTATATTATTCATAATTGAATTTAATTTCTTTCTTTCTTCCTTTTATTTTAATTTTTTTCTTCTTAAAGTAAAAATAAAATAAGATTAGAAATATAAAACATGAGTTAAAAATAATTTTCCTTTCCATTCTCAAATTGTTTCAAATTATTATTTAAATTAAAATCTTTGTGGAGATTTAAAATAACAGCTGTGATCCATAAGTATGGTTTTAATCTTAAATTTTTTACTTTTCTTTCATTTAAAATAGTTAACCCTTTTTTTTTTATAACTATAACCACGGTTGAATGACTTTGGTTTTGAAATTTGTTTAAAATGATAAAACAAATAGTCAACAACCACGATTTTAAATTGAAATTAAAATGAGTATCCTTTTAAGCTTTAAATTATAAGCTAGAACCATGATTTTAGTTTTAAAAATTTTGTAATATTTTCATTTGAAACATTTAACTTTAATTTTTTAATTAATTATATATTAAAACAAATCACATATTGATAAGCAAAAGTCAAAACATACTTCTATTATACAATTACTGAAGCGTACATGTAACATGATAAAAAAAAAAGAGTATCCAATTGAAGGGACAAGATAAAGGCTAAAAATCTTAAATAATAAAATGAAATTTAAATAGTAAAATTATTTAAATGTGTTTAAATCTACGCATCATTAAATTTTTTATTTTTTATAACTAAACATTTAATTATAATCACGATAAGCTGATACCAGCCTCAAAACTCAAACACCCTTTCTGGTTTTATTCACATGAAATTAGACATTATGAATAAATTGTAATTGATAATTAAGACATTAATCATTTTTTAAAAAATTTAAAACTATAGTCCCCGATTACAATTTTATGATTTGGTACCTTCACGTACATGTTAGTGATGCTTTAAATTGGACATTATTTGCTGAAAAAAAAAAAACTTGACATTATTTTAATAGAAATTGTAGTTTGTGAATTTTTTAAAATGATTTTTGATCAAAACTCTAAACTAAACCAGTCTTATAATACATGAACGCTAAGACATATTTAAGTTAAATATACATTTAAGTTAGGGAAAACTATGTTTGTCTATATTAATAGGAAAATATTATAAAAATCGAAAAGGATAATTCAAATTGCATTAATCAATATATTGTGGCCAAAAGTAATTGTTATTTGGTAACAAAAGAGATGATTGCAAAAAAGCTTCCTCAAACAACTCATATGCCTAGCTATCCCTATAGTAACACAGTAAAAAAAAATTGAAGAATTATCTTCTTTTTCCTCTTGGTCGATCACAATGCCCTAACCACTTTTCTTCTTCAACACCTGAAATTAAGTTTGCTTGAACCGTGTTCTTTCTCTTTGGATCGCGGCGTTATTACGGGTTCCTCTTTCTGGATTACGTCAACTCCTTTGAAACATCTGCGGTGGTGTTCTAAAACCTAACATATTCTTCTTTGCCACGAGCACATTGTTGGATTTGTATGGGAAGGAAGAAAGCATACCCATCACCAACACTTTTTTGTGAGATTTGTATAGCACCCGATATCACAAAAACTTTTTCCAAAACTTCTTCTTCTTTATTTCAACACTCATTGTTCGATTTCTATGGGGCCAGAGAAAACAAGTTTCTAATTCTTTGTGACAATACCATTTAATTTATCTTAGGTAAAGCAGAAAAATTGAATTTGCAGTAATAAGCAGGTAATTGTCATATCGTCTGAGTTAAAAACACGAAAGAAATTTTCTAGATCTCTACGATGGCTGAAACGAGGTGTGTTAGTTTGTCTCGTGAAATGCCAGTTGCCGAGTAAATTTCGTCAAATTCAGAGACGTCGGATTTTTCACGTTCGGAGTAAGCGAATGTCTAGTGACTCAGTGCTGAAATTGTTTAGAAAATATAGGAAGTTGAGAAATGAGCGATTTAAGTTCATGGGATACATAAATTGAGCTTGAGCTGGGAAGGATAAGGTAGCTTTAGGCTAAATCATACAGAAAGGGTGAATCGTGGCACGGCGTGGGCGCCGACTCGCTTAAGTTGGGACAAAAGAGGAATTAAGGCAAAAAGAGCCCATTTTTCCTAGTTTGACCGAGAGAGAGGGGAGAAGAGAGAAAAAGAAGAGCTAAGACTTCCTCCTAAGATCTATGGAGTTCCATTGGTCGATTTTCATCGAGCTAAGAACGAAAGTTCATCGCGTCGACGAGAGGTATGCGTGGGTACCTGAAAATAGGAATTTCGCAGAAGATCCAAGAGGGGAGATTTTAGGAAATCGAAGTTGACAGGTTTAGGAGGCTTCTACCCATGTATCACGCTTCTAAAAGTAAGGATTCTTCCTACCTTGGCTTACTTTCCATATTTGGGCCGAGAAAATAGGGTATTTCGGTTAAGGGCCTGTTTGATGAAGAAAAAAGCGGATTTTTCGAGGAGTTGCCGTAGTGTAGCCGCCTAGGTGAACCTCAATTCGCCTAGGTGAAGGTGTAAATCTTCCCACGGAAGATGGTTGCTACGCCTAGGCGAAGGGAAGGCTCACCTAGGCGTAAGGGTCCACTTAGGCATGGGCCTTTTAGCTTAGGTGAAGCCGGGGACGGGAGGAGGACCCCGGTCCGCCTAGGCGGCGTTGCTCGCTAGGCGACAGTGGCTTGCCTGAGCATTGCTGCAGCCCCAGCAAGGCTGTGTTTGTGTGGCACATTTTAAGGTTGGTTTGTGATTGTTTATGGCAGCGGGGCCATTGTGTGACTTGTTTGAGTGTGTCATTGCTTGACTAAGAGTGACATGTTTAGATGTCGATATGTGTGTTCTAATATGTTGACACGTGATGAATTGTTGTGTGCAATGGCCATTACATGGCTTGCTTGTTTGTGTCATTGCTTGATCATATAATGACATGTTGAATGTGAATGTTGATATATGCTTGCATGATATATTGACATGAATGAAATGAAGATATCGTCTTATCACAATTGATGTATTGTATAGCCCGGTAAAGTGGTATGGATTGTGTTGTCCATGTAGCATTGTGTCATGTGACATGATATAACATACAATGACAAATTGCATTGCATATGCTGCGGGAACATCGCATGAAATGGGTGTAGTGCATGGTTGTCATCGACCTCGTTTGGTGTTTTTGATTGGGTGAAGCTCATTTAAATGGGACCGGCGTCAATAAAGTCACACGGTGATGAAAATGATAAAGAAAAATATGTGTTGGGTATCGAATGAGGCGTGATCCCCGTCGGGTGAAAAACCCGACAGTATGGTCGAGACACTAGTCCCAGCAGATTGAAATGTTGTTAAAGTGTGGGTTTCATTTTGGCTAGCGGTGGGACACAAAAATCAAGCTACCCACTAAAAGGCGCATAATTTTGAATATAAAATTATCATTATGATATATAATCCAAAAGCTTGATTTATAACCATGAAGTAAATTTGTTTTGAAAAGTAATCATTGGATGTCATCGAGAATATTGGTTTTTTTCACACAAGGGCTTAGGCGTTGTGTGAGGAAGTCGATGAAGACACAGGCGCATGGTACATGATGAGTTGCATCTCATTTCATGGCATGGCAAGTAGGATTCCATATAGAATTGACATGTTCTTATTGGAATGTGAATGTGAAATGTTGAGTGAACATTGCATGTGCACTTAGGTGGGGAGTTTAAAACCCGGGAAAATTCGAATTTTCTTAAAAATGGTAAAATGGCATTTGATTAACGCAGAAATTTTTTAGATGCCGGATGATGAAGCAGTTCACTTGTGGAATCGTCTGCATGAGAATTGAAACATCACGTCGAATTTCGTGAATTAGAGATAGTGAGATTTCACGTTTTTAGGAACACTTAGGTATCGGGGTCTTTAATAAAGAACTTATGAAAGACATGTGATGTGACCGAAAGTCGCATTACGTGTCTTTAAATGTGACTGCCATGTTGCATGATTAGAGAGAGGGTGGAGATGAATGGCTTAGATTAAGCCATGTGTCAAAAGTCACTTAAAAAGGACATGGATGGAATTAATGGAAATGTTTAATGAGAATAAAGACAAAAGTTGAAATAGTTATCTTCTCCAAAATTGAAGAACAACCTAAGAGGAGGTGCAGGTCGGGTTTTCGAAGTTTTAGAGGAGAGAGAGAGCTACTTCTCTAGATTTCCCGTAGCCTGACCGCTTGGCTCACTGCAGCAAGAAGCAAAGTCGATTCCACGCGGTGAGGGCTACCCGTGGACACCGATTTGAAGGAGTTCCGACAACTCCAAGAGGTAGGGATCTTTCCACTTTGTGTTATTCTTGCCAAAAGTCAGCGGTAATGCCAGTGGTCATTCGCTATTTGATTTAACCGTACTTCAATTTCAAAACATTTGAACTGAGCTGATAAAATCTCAATGAATGTTGCCAACTCGAGTGTTTCACTATTCACGTGATTTTCTATGGGTGAATTTTATAATGTCGAAAGTGATTCAAAATGAATTAAGTTTGTAATTGTTAATGTACCATGTGAGCTAATTTTTGTGTTATTGATGTGAATATAATAAATACGAATTGTGTGAATTAATTATGTTAATATATACATGTTTTATGCTATAATAGTACGGGAGTTGTTAGATTGCATAATGCATTCCATATGCATCAAAGGTTCCTAGAATATTAGAGAGCGGTACATTACGAAAGAAAAATAAAAAGGAAAAATGTTTTGGTAAAGGAATTTCACGAAAGATTTTCTCGGAGAATTATGTTGGGAGATTGTCCAACAATTCACGCCCAGGGGCCCATGGAATCTCTGTTCCCCTTGATTGTCATTCAACATATTCGCCTTAAGGGGTGTCCAATATGTTTACCGAATCTCGTAGGAGTTTTCGAGAACAAACAGGCTTTGTTTGAAAACCGCGATATTACTCTGAGTTCTGGCTTAGTCATGTGTGAAGGAGTCAAGGGAGGACCTAGACATGGGAAATGTGCATGCAGACATCTGCTAGGATCACGTATTTACTGTTTCGCGATTGTTTGCCATGACATGTGCACTTAAAGTGAAGAACCCACGTAGGAAATTATCACTACTTGCGCTTTGCTTTACTCCCTGTCGAGGGATCACTTATTTCGTGTACACAAGGAGTGTATTAAGAGGACGACGCTCACTAGAGGTCATTTAAGAAAGCCTGTCACAGGCTGTATTCGTTTAAGTAACATGTCATTAAAACCTAAATTTTGATATATGTTTGGTAAAGTATAATTTATTAACCTCAACCATTGTATATACTTGATGTATTTTAGAGTATTGATGCAGGGTCCAAGCTAATGTACTATTTTACTTGTATTATGTAGATCTTGGTGTGGTCATTGTTAATCATAATGTGTTTGTACCTTGCAGAGCTCCCTGCATTAAAGGAGATTCTGCCCGATTTTCGTGAGTGGTGTCGGGTTACCCCACATCCACGAGTATTCCGCGGGTTAACAGGTTGTCAACGGACCCCCTGGTCGCCATGCGGCAGCCCTCTTGCAGAGGTATTCTCACTTCAGGGTGTGGCTCACCCTTTATGGGACAACCCTTTCAGGTACAGGGTAGACACCGGTGGATGGCGCTTAGACGAGGTCGTGATTATGAAAAAGGCCGATATGTGGCCTTGATAAATCTTTTCAAAAAGATTTGCAAAGAATCCATCAAATTTTCTACTATTGCCAGCCATAGTCGAGTATGTAATTATGGTAAGGTCATGATCGAATCCTTACTGATTGTGGCTTGCCGTATTATTCTCATATTTTTAGATTTAATTATGAATTAACGTCCTTAAGTAGGACGACGAGGTGGTGCCGAGCAACCTGCGTCACTGCAGCTAAAATCGTCCGATACTCAAGACTTAGGGTGCGATAACCTAAGGTAGAAACTTCCGCAGTTGATTCGCTAGGTCAACGGACTTTGAATCAAGGCCACATGTAGATCATTTTTTTTTTTTCCATTTTTTCCTAGTAATAAGTCAAAGCATTGGTTAAATCCCGTGAGTTAGCATCCTTGAAGCCAGTGAATTGGTCTGAATCAATTAGGTCGATATTTGGTAATACTCTTGTCGTATCGACATTATCATAACATATCTGGCAAATGCACCATAACACAATCGGGGTACTACCATGATGGAACACCACAACTGAGCTCTATCTCCCATTAACAGGTCATTATATGTTCTCTTCTCATTTAATCAAAACTGAAATGTCGAATGTGAAAGCCTGCCCAAATTAAATTCGTAGTGAAGTTGAAGCAAAGTGCCACCACCAAATTGATTCAAAAAGCCAGGATATCATAGCAATATTCAACTAGGGAAGAAGTTTTATGAGTGCTCTTTATAACTCAGAAGGGCAAAATTAAACACTAACTAATATAGGATGTCTTTCACTCACTTCTCTAATTTTGCTTTTTTCTCCTTAAAGACTCCAAGCAGACCGTGGTTTTTTAGACGGGGTAGAAGATGTTGGGAAACCAAATGTCATGGAGTGAAAGAATTGAAGGAAGCCATTAGACAAAGAGAGAGAGTGCTCACTTGGAAGTAGAGAAGAAAATCTTGGAAGAAAAAATTAAGAAGTTGAAAATGAAAAGAGACATATTGCAGGTGGCCATGCAAGACATAAACAATGAGTCGCGCCAACTGCGTGGTGCTCTGTGCAAGAATGCAAGAGGGGAGAAGTATGCTCTGATTGCATTTGTTATGTCATGACTTATTTTTACCATTGTTGTAATGGTTGGAAATTAGGTAATTGTCGGTGCCATTACAATACTAAGTTGGCTATGGATTATGTAGTTATGATATCTTTATTAATTTTTACTAATTTTGATCTTGTAATGACCATTCATAATTTTGCTTTACTTAATGCTTTTAATTGGCCAACCATAATATCAAGTTTCAAGTAAATTTCTTCTCTTAATCACTAATTTTTTTATTCAATTCCTTCACATCTTTAATAAGTCACAAATGTATGAATCGGGCTGTTAGGGTCACATGTGTAACGCCTCGAAAATACCCTACCGCTTTATAACATGTTTAGGTGTAAAATAAATTAAATTATATTTTTTCGGAGTTTAAAATGGCTAAAAACGAAACTATAAACCCGCGCCCACACTGCGAACAAATAAATTTGGTAAAATGTCAAAACGGCGACCTGCCGATCATAACAAGCAATGTAAATGCCAAAGTATAAATGAGATGAAATGAAGAGGAAATGAAGCTTTAAAATGAAAAACGAGAATGACTTAATTAGCTAGAATAAACATGACCTTTAGTCATGACGAAATAAAAGACCAATTTTTGGTCTTTGAACGCCATAACCCACATTTTGCTAAAGGAGAGGAGAGCTAGGGCAATAATAACAGGTCAGGAAGAAGAGAAAACTGCGATTTTCCCCTCCATAGAATCAAGGATTGAGGTGATCAAAAAGAGAAATAAGAAGAAAGAAGAAAATTGAAAAAGATTTGAGGTAAGTAAACCAAACCCTAACCCCCTTTTCTTGTGTTTGGATTGGGGAAAACCCCAAATTTGAATAAAAATGTTTTTATTAGTTGCTCTATTTGTTTTGTGGTCCCTAAATGAGGGAATTTTTGCATAAAAGGAAATGTTGGGCTTTAGGGAGATGTTGCCGTAAAATCTTTTCCCAAAACCCATGTTTCGTTTCGACGACCGCACTATCATCACTATTCGAATTTAGCTGATGAAATTTCTTGGTAAACTATAATTCTAGGAGAACAAATCCCTGAAATAAGTGTATCCAAATTTGGACCCTATTGAACCCAACAAATTCGTCAAAGTGAGGCTCTGTTTTTAGGCCAATTATGTTCAGTTTTGATTTAGTGGGTCTGCAAGCCTGGAGTGGGTTTATTTACATAACTTGGTTGTCATCATTCGAATTTAGTAATTCAAATTTCTGAGTAAACTAGACTTCTAGAATAACAAATATTTCTGAAATAAGTGTATCCAAATTTGAAAAACAATCATTAATCCAGAAAATCTGCTGCAATTGGTGCATATCAATGCCAATAATGATAAGAATGCCCAAGGATGAGGAACCTAAAATTGAAAGGAATAAATGCACCTAAGGAGCCTGCAGAAATAAGACCTAAATAGAAACTTTAGAATACCCAACTAATATATAATTATCATTTAGGGATGGATTATACAATAAGGAGAAAAACCGTTTCGGTGCCAGACCAAGATATTAATAACCCCAAAGTTTATCACAATCTTTCTACTTGTTCCCGCTCTCTCTGCCTAATTCCAAAGTGTTCAATGACATCGTTGACCAAATTTTCCGACACGACTACAAAAGACTAACTAAAGTCCCTAGCAACAACACCAAAGACTTGTTGAGACCAAATGATGTATATATGAAAATATGGCCAAGAGAGTAAATGTGGTATATACTCAAAAACTGATTTGAAACAAAAGTAAGTGTACTCAAAAACTGAAATGAAAAGTATTACCAACATTTAACCCCTTTCTGTAAGTGCACGGGTCATACAAGTAATAAAGTGGACTCTAAAAGTTCGGATATCGCACCCACAAGGATTGGATGTTCTCTCTAATTGGAATTTGATCACCCCGATTACAAGAGTTCTTCACTATTTAGGCGACCAAATAGGATGTGGAATAAAATGAATTTAATTGAAACAAAAACTTATTTAAAACTAATCCTAAGATCTACCAAATAAACAACTACTTAATTCTAAAAGGTATGAAGAGAGGCACTAGGGATGCGGATAATTATTTGACAATTAATTTGCATTTCCTTGGAAGTGCAACATTTGTGAGTTGAATGTTGAATTTGTCCAAGAGCAATGTAGTATAGCCTTGGATTCCTCCTAACACTATACATTTCACTATCTAGCACATCATATTCCTTCGTGACAAATGGGGTCTAAATAGTTACTTATAACCCCAATCTTTTAAGATTTGATTGTTTTTCTTTTTCAATACTTTACAACCATTTCTTAGGATTGAAGAATTCTTGCACCCATAAACAAGACAATGCAAGCCTTCTCCAATGTAATTGGTACCTCAACCATCAAATCTAATAAAGTTCTCTCTTTCCTTGATTAGATCTATGTTAACACGGGATCAAGGTCATTCTATCAGATTGAGGTGAGACCTTTAAACATTAAATTGATACATCATCTAATTAATCCTCACACCACGAGTAAATTAGTGATCTATCAAAGTAATATTTTAGAGTTCGTTAGTTCCATAATATTAATCTAACATACCCCTGGTTACTTACTTTACTTCAAAGAATCTCCATTTCTATGTCACGTAGGGTTCTCCAAAATTAGAGCAAGATACAAATTTTTCAGTATAAGCTACTAATATTCGAACATCTAATTATATGAATGCATAAATTATATAAATTAAGTCTCTAAACCCATGAAATAACTGTTGAATCTCCAGAATCGAATGTTCAACAATTAACTCCTAATTCCTGTGAGTATGTTTAATGTTTCATTACCTGATTCCAATCATCACCAATCAAACAAAAGTATGAAAATGAAGAAAGAATCAAAAGACAGAGTGAGGAGAAAATCTAGGATTTAGTTTTCAATCTTTTGTCTCGAACAAAAGAATAGAAATCAATCTCTCGTTATATAGCACCGAAATCTCTTCAATAGAAATAAAAATCTTCTCTAAAACTACTCTAAGATCTATTAAAAATCAAAATCTGTAACAAAACTAAGAAAATAGGCAGTTTAGAGAGAGAAACCCCATGAGAGGTATTCTTCCACCTCCTCCGTTCTAAAACCTAAAAAACGAAAAGTATTTATGGGGATCCTAGCGAAACGGGTCGAATGTCCAAAATGCCGAAGCGCTTAAAAAAAGGCCCATTGTCATTTAGCTATAGCTGACAAAATTTGGCTTTGGCTGACGTAGCCATTGCTAACTTGTTACGACAAAATCGGTTTTGTCAAGAAACCCTTGTCACTTCCACACATGTCAAACCAAGCCCCGTGTCGACTGCAGCCTTGCCTGCCAACTATGTCGCGATAAAATCTAAGCTTTTTTCGCTACAAAATCTGGTTTTGTCGCGACATAATTTATTACTAACTCTGTTGCGACAAAATCTGGGTTTTGTCGCAAGAAAGCCATGTCACTGACTCTGTAGCGACAAAATCTGGTTTTGTTCAGTACAGAGTTTGTTGCTAACTCTGTTGCGACAAAATCTAGGTTTTGTTGCAAGAAAGCCTTGTCACTGGCTTTGTCGCAACAAAATCTGCGGACTTGTTTTCTTCTCCAACTTGTTAATGACATAACTTCTTCGTTTGAACTCGGATTTGGGCGTGTGAGGTGTTGTTGGAAAGCTCTTTGAATGAAGAATAAAACCGTGGGGGAATTTGAACAATTTGATGTTCTATCTGATACAGAAAAATTCATCTTCCTAGTGGCGAGCTGTGAGACACACGGTTGACTCTTCTTTTGTATATATATCGCTCATTTCTTGTCAAATCACTTGCTTTTCATCAAAAATCCTACAAAACCAAGTTTAGAGGAAATGTTATGAGTTTTACATGAATATGGATATAAAATGCTCAAAATAACCTGTGAAATAAACTCAAAACATAGATGAGTTTTATACTCATCAAATAAAAAATGATTTGAATTGCTGAAATGATTTATAAGAAAAAGCATATTGATTGTATTGAATTGCTTGTATAAATGTACATACTATACTGTATTTTGCTATGAATGATTTGAACGCCATTAATAGAATGTTAACCGCTAAATTTGAGTTGATGATAGATTGGTATACCAATAAGGGTCCAGGTGCGATCTTTATGACGAACATAATGATGTGTCACTCAGGCCGAAGTAGCCAGCGGGACAATATTGGTAGTGTTCACGGCCAATTTTTTAATAGCCCAGTCGACCCAACGGGACCGTCTTGTGTTATAAAACAAAATGTTTTATCTTAGGCTGCGGCCAGGTGGGGCCGTCTTGGAGTGATTCCATTATTCGTAAGAAAGCATAGGTTAAATTTGTTTAAGGGAAAATTGAAATGATAAGAAAAGATTGTGAAATGCACTTGTTTGTGTTTTAACAGTTTATTGCATATGAAAGTACATATTTGGAATAATCAATAAACTGTAAATGAATGTATATGAAATAAATATATGTATTGTGTTGCATTGATCATTCAAAAAGGTTAAAAAACAATGTTTAGAAAAATTGCATGATTTGTATTAAACTGAAATGGAAGAGAGAACTATATAGAACCACTAAACATGAAAATGCTTAGCACGCTGTTTTTATCATTGCGTAAGTACCAAATGAACTGGTGCGAAGACGTAGACCGCAATGAGTCGAGTCATCGTTAAAGTCATACGGAGGATAAGTAAAGCTTCGTCACATGCGTACATGAAATTATTTGACTCATTTTGTACAAACACTATTATGAAAATTGAACTCTGATTGTGTTTTGTAAATATTTGGATATTGAAAACGGTTAATAATGTCGCATTGTATAAAGATGGGAAATTGACCAAATGGGCATGAAATGCCACATCAAATGAAAAAAAAAAGGTTTTGTGATCAAATGATGGGCCCCATTTATGTTAAAGTGGTATTTACGTGTGTATATATATATATATATATATATATATATATATATATATATATATTATTTATTAGTATTTGAAATGTGTTTGGAAAAGTAATTGTATTTGGATTATTCGAAATGATTCAAAAAAAAAAAAAAAAAGAGTGAGGACCGTTTCCTCGGGTCCGGGTTTGGCCTCCGGGTTGGGTCGGGTAGGCCGCCATAACATGGGGGTACTACTTGGTATTATCTTAATGAAAAATCAGAGTATGATATGAAACATCTGGTATACGTTTATAGTTGTAATGATCAAGAAGATTGGTTGGTTGTGTACATATTTAGAAATAGTTGTGGTATTACCAAAACATACTGGGGGTACTACCAAAACATACTGGGGGTACTACCTGGTACAACCATAACTTATTTGAAAATATTATAATTATAGTATCCCTCACCAAACATCTACTATACGTTTATAACTGTAATGGGGTAGGAGATTGGTTGGTTAGCTAAATATTTAGAAATAGTGGTGATATTACCATAACATATTAGGGGTAGTACTTTGTACAACCATAACTTATTTGAAAATATCATAATTATAGTACTCCCCACCAAACATCTATTATACGTTTATAATTGTAATGAGACAAAAGATTGGTTAGTTAACTACATATTTATAAATAGTGGTGGTATTACCATAACATACTAGGGGTACTACCAGAATATACTGGAAGTACTACCTGGTACAACCATAACTTATTTGAAAATACCATAATTATAGTACTCCAACTAAAATCTACTATACGTTTATAGTTGTAATGAGGTAGAAGATTGGTTGGTTACCTACATATTTAGAAATAGTGGTAGTATTACCATAACATACAGGGGGTATTACCATAACATATTGGGGGTACTACTAGAACATACTCGAGGTACTACCTAGGTAACCATAACTTGTTAGAAATATCATAATTATAGTACCCCCTACCAAACATCTACTATACATTTATAACTATAATAGGGTAGGAGATTGGTTGGTTAGCTACATATTTAGAAATAGTGGTGGTATTATCATAACATACTAGGGGTATTACCAGAACATATTAGAGATACTACCTGGTACAACTACAATTTATTTGAAAAATACCATAATTATAGTACCCTCCACCAAACATCTACTATACATTTATAGTTGTAATGAGGCGAAGATTGGTTGGTTTGAGTAAAATGTTAGAAATAGTGATGGTATTACCATAACATACAAGGGGTATGTTGCTTATCCAAGTTGATACTCTTTTTACTTTTAAACTATTTAAACTTCAACTTGGGCTTTTTTACTGGAAGTGCATAGATCAACAAGTAGTAAAATGGATTTTTAAGTCCAAATATAGTACCCACAAGGATCTGAGGAAATTTCAAAGATTAAGTACTCAAACTACTCAAAGGACATCTTATTTGATAGTTTTAAGATTGTAAACTAACTATTTAATAGATAAAATGTTTTTTTTTTTTTTTTTTGGGCTCTTTTTCTTTTTAAAAGATTGTCCGGATCTAAACAACTGAAATTTCTTTGAGATTGAGTAAAACATTGGGAATGAAATTAGTAAATGTGACTACATTAGATTACATTTTGTTCATAAACGAAATTGTTTTGGGTTGAATCCTGGACTTGTCCAAATGTATTTTAGTATAGTCTTGAAAAATCTCCAACCACCATACATTTCACAGTTTAGACTACCATGTTCCAAAGCCAGGATTGCATGAGTATAAAAAGCTACTTTTAGGATCTGATTCATTTTAAGCCTTGGATGACTTCCCAAACTAGGACTCTTCACCCAATTCTTAGGACTGAAGTTAACTTGCTCCCAAAACCAAGGTAACACAAGCTTCCTCCAACATAATTAATCTATCCCTCTGGCAAATTAACCAATATATCCACTTCTATTGATAGAAACGAAGTATTTTGATTAAAATGAGACAAGTTATTAATTTCATATACCAAGATATCACTATCCTTAACTCCGAGAACACACCTCAGTTGTCACTTGAGGGGATCCTTGAAAGCAAGGGTTTAGAACAGCTCCTTTGGTTCATAGAATTACTAAATCAAGCATAAGAAAATACACTTCTAAACCAATTATATCAATTATATTAAATACTTGCAAACATAATAATCACATAACCAATCCCTTCCCAAAAGGTGCTTAACCTTCCATCACCGGATTACACATAACAATGACAAGTCGTTTAAACACATTCATTATGATTATAACCAAGAAAATGAGGAAAAAATTCCAAACGTATTTTTCTTCTTCTCTTCGTTCGACGGTAATGGGCCTTGATTTCAATATTCTCACCCTAAACACTCAGCTCAAATCAACTATTCTAATAAAAAAAATTCTAGTTTAGATCTACTCAAAACCTCTCAATAAGAAAAATACTCCACAAAAACTTTATTTTGCTCTCTCTATCCTTTCGCCCCCTCAATTTTGCGTCCTATCACTTCCTATTTATAGTCCAATCATTGTTGGGCCGAAATTCTAGGTAGATTTTGTGGACTTTTATGCAAGCCTGCAAGATGATGTGTCACGACTTTCTAATCGTGTCGCGACATTGTCTCCTTTCATACGTGTCTAGGGCATTGTCTTGATGTTATTGCGACACTCAACTGATGATTTTACCTTTGAGATTGAATTGAGACTGTCATGACATTATTTTGATTGTCACGATCTTCCCTTCCAATTTTGTGTCTTTAAGGTCTATCGTGACACTAGCCTTGTGATGTACAATTGTCGACCTCTGGAATGAATGTCGCGACACCAATACGTTTGTCGCGATATTGTTCAGTTGTATCTCCATCGATACTTCATGTTTGTGTCGCTGTTTGTCCCATATTTTTTACCAAATCTACAGGTGATTGCGTATACCAAACTTCTATCACTACTATCAGGAATTTATTCAATCGCCAGCAATCATGCCTGAAACTTGATATACCAAATAATTAAAATTTGTTTTCTTCTATTTAAGTTATAATTTGCAATTTAAATTGGTTTTGGTCAAAAATCTTTGCAAGTGCACAGGTCATACAAGTAATAAAGTGGAGATTCGTCGGCACGGAGGGTGTTCTAAAATCAACAAAATGTATAACCTATTTCCTCCTACTACCGTAGCATAACTACTACAGTATAGTGGCTCTAGGGTCGAACATAGGGATGGGTTTTCTTCGCACATATAGATTACTTAGTTCAGCTCCCGAAATGGTGGATTTCAATTTGGTTGGGTTTTGATAAAAAACGGTGAGGGGTAATGTTCGGAAGCGAAAACAAGGTGAAAGAAAAATATAAAAAAAGCTCCTTGAAGCATCAAGCCCCTTTAGTTTGAAATCCTAAGATGGCGAGGGTCCTCGGGTCCCCTTCCTCAGATTGGGAAGGATGACCTATAGTCATTTCGAGCCAGGATCTTCATATGGCCTATAAAAAGCGAACCATAATAATTTTCCTTTTAAATATAGCATTTATTTAGACATAAATGTTCCGGACTGATGAAAATTATCTCCCCTTGATCTACCTACGAGTAACAAATAAATGGAAACTAAGGAGTCTCAGTTGATCCCAGCAATAGCATCCCTTTGAACCATAAAATATTATGAAATCTTTGGTCAATCAAGGTAAATATAAAGATTTAAACCTAGAGTGAGAGATAGAAACATATTAGCAATAAATGCTTGCGTTAAAACATGAAAACCACGGTTTACCTCGATTCAAGCCCAGTAAGCTCTCTGCTTCAAGGATGAAGGGGGTTAGCCAACCATCCTCTAAGTTGTCATCCTCAGGGGTGTTTGGCAACCAAGAAAATGAAAGAAAAAGAGAGGAAATGAGAGAAAAGAAAAGCGGAAAACTCCTTGATTCTCTATTAATGAAGCTCCCTAGTACAATAACTTATCTGAGCTTATATAGTGCTCTCAGTAAGCAAAATTACAAAATTATCTCAAATACCCACTATACATGAAGGGTATTTTAGGAAAAATCACAAAAAGAGGTCAAATGGAGTCAACTGGATCAAAAATTTGGAAGCAGGTTGAGAACGGGTTGTGAATTTCGCAACCTAAGAAATTTTGTTTCGTAGCCACAAAATTTTGCGGTCCCTCTTTCTTACCTTTTCTGTTCCACTTTCATACGGCCGACCTGCTGACTCGAGTTCAACATTGTTGCTTGGATTTGATGTGATCGAGCTTCTTCGAAAACTTTGGCGCGTTAACTGCAAAGCTACAAGAATTGCCACAAAGCGTCGATAGCATAGCAAGGACCTTAATGTGCCAATCCGGTTAATTAGGCGGATTAGTACACAAAAAGTGCTCAAAACCTGCAATAAATAGGGCTCAAAATAGCACTATTTGGGCACTAATCACTCCCCCAACTGACACATTGCTAGTCCCTTAGCAATGAAAGAAAGAAAGAACAATAAAGCAATAACAAAATTATGTTCTCAAAAATGGTATTTGAAAAAGTATGTGGATGAGTAATGCCTAACCCTCGTAGGAAATTGCGAAACCACCTTGATAACCATCTCGAGAGGTAGTACCACTCTGAGAATCTAGCATCAAAGAGAGTTTCCTTCTCTAGAGAATCAACTACAACTTCCACGAAACCTAAGTGTTTATATGATTAGTTTTCAACAATAAAAATGCCAAAGCCTCTCTCCCCCCAGCCAAGCTACGCCTGACCTAGAACACTAACCGACCTAAATAGATCAAGATCCACTCTTATTCAATAATTCTTTTTGTGTTGTAAGGGTGCAATGCTGAGGAATCGACTTCACCAAAGTCCATGTAATGGGGATCCACCGATGACTCCCAACCAATGAAGGTTTAGGGCATCAAGTCATAACGATTTTTCGCCTAAACTCTTGGGTTTCTCCCCGGACTTCGAATGACTTCGAGACTCCAGCACCTACAACTTGTTAAGCTTCACTCATCCACCCATGTAACGAGCAACTAAGTTGGTGACTCCTAACCAGTTGACTTAGGGCACTAGGCTTTAAAGACTTTCGTCATATACCCCTCGGACAGTGCTCGGGTTTCAAGGCAAAGCGTTGCAGTTTTCTTCTTTTCCTTTTTCAATTCTTTTTTTTTTTTTGGAAGACTTATTGGCCTTCTTTTCATGGGGGTCCATAACCTATTGAAGGTGGTCAACGAAACTAGGTCAGGTTTTTGCAAGGTTTAGGAGGTTAGGCAGTTTTTCAGCTTATTGTTGAAACCTAATATGCCTGGAGTGGTTAGCTAAGTCTGGAAGAAAAGGTTGAAAGTAACAAGAATTCAACTGATCATCCACTCAATTAGGCATGGAACTAATCTAACATCAACAGAATTGGACAATGTTTCAATTTTTCAAATGTTTCAATTTTTCAAACTGCAAGCTAAGCAAAACACACAAAAAGAAAACAATTTTTCAATTTTTCAAGGCAAAGCGTTGCAATTTTCTTCTTTTCCTTTTTCTATTCTTTTTCTTTTTGTTTGAACTACAAGTGTGAGCTGTATGGTGTGTATTATAAAAAAAATGACTATATTTTCAGCTTTTCAAAAACAAACTAGCAGCTTCACAAACAAAACAAACAACTACACAAAGGGAAACTAAATAGCAAGTCATTAATCTTCACAAAATCGACTTGCTCAAAATAGATAACAAAACACAATATAAACGCCACTTCCTTCTCTAACTCCCCAATAGAATGTCACATTCTCGTAATAGGGCCGGATTGGAAAGTTAGGGAAGGAAGTCTTCTTCGATGGGGCTCTTGGTGGAAAGGTCATCCTCTGTAGGAAGCTACAGTGAGGGAGTTCTTTGGAGGAGCATCTCTTGCAAGCGAGGTCCTAGAGAAGAAGCTAAGGGGGATCTTGTTTGAGTAGAGTTGTTGGTGTTCTTGGAAGATGGGCCCAGAGGCTGGCGGGCATTGATGGAGAGATAGGAGGTAAGCCCAGGTGACTCTGAATCTGCACAAGGATGGCGTGATTTTGCACAATAGCAACCTCTATGTGTGTCATCCTCTCAGCTAAAGCTATATAGAGCGACCCATGAAGAGATCTTTGTGTTGTTGAGAAGGTGCGGAATTTGCATCATTAATGGTGAAAATCCGTGGATATGGATACATCTTTGTAGTGGCGACTACGATGTCTTGGTTCTAAATTTGAGTGCAGCTATTAGGGTGGAGGCACTTGAGGTGCCGAGAGGATGCAAGCGTAGGTAATGGAGCGTTGGTAGCTGGGTATGGATGGTGCGATCTGAGGCTCCACTCTATATGCCTTTACCAAGAGGTGGGCTGATCACCATAGAATAGGCTTTCTTTGTGATCCTCGACTAGGTCTTGAGGTGGGAGGTGCTGAGTATGGGGCAGAAGCTGCCACTTATCAACAATAAGAATGGCCTCGCAATCTCGGCGGCGCTCCAATCGGGGCTCAACAGGAAAATCCATATGCTCTAACACCTAGCATAGTAGCCTTGGGAATAGGAGGGGTATGGACTTAGCCCGGGTCAAGTTCCTGCGGTGGACCTTGTCCTCAAAGTGGAACAAGGAGGTCATGATAAGCTCAGCCGGGCTGAATAAAAAACCCTCGGATATGCGATATAAAGCCTCCAAAATAGCTCATCTTCGATGTACGATATGTTGGAGTAAGAAGAGGTTGGACCGCAGTATGTAGTCGATAAGGAGCATACTTAGGGGGAGTTATCTCCGGAAAAGGATAGATCCTGTTGTTGTGTCTCTGGATAACAGGCTAACCATCTCCCGAGGCGAGGGGTGGGGCCATAGTCTGTAGTTAGCCCAGTTGGCTAGGATAATTGGGAAATTGAATGTAGCTGTAATGTCGGTGGCCTGAAGTGTCCCCTCATGGCCATCAATGGAGAAGTGGATGGCAGTAGGATGGGGAACTCGCCTTGATGTCATAGTATGGTAAAACTCAATGACCACCCGAGGGTAGAAGAATCGACGTGGGGTCATAAAATGCTCATGGAATCTCTAAGCTCGGGATCGGCAGCAAAAGCTGCACAAGCCTCATGGAATCTCTAAGCTCGGGATCGGCAGCAAAAGCTGGAAAATCATAATATGTTTTGTTGTGCACTTCCTTGGTATTACATCCCGAGATTGCACAGTAATGGGGCGCAATGGAAGATGGGGCGCGGATAATAAGCATAGAGGCATGTCGGAGGATAAGTCATTAGTTGGTCCTGAGCAGGTGGGAATGGGGCTCTTAGGACTACTCAGCTGGATGTCCTGCCCGGTGCGAAAGTCCGGGCCCTCTTTGGAGAGTGGGGCCCTCCGGGATGGCGCGAGTGAGGAGGGAGTAGGCCCGACCCGATTTATCGCCTGCGGGCGGGAGCGGCGGAACGGGGGGCATGAGGCGCGGCAAATGCGGCGGGAGGGTGCTGCGACCTACGAGGGCGATGGCGCTGGCATGGGCGGGGCTTGCCGGCGGGGCGCCCAACCGACATCGGCGGGGCGGAGAAAAGGCCACACCGAGCTGAGCTAATGCCCCTCGCAGTAGTCTTGGCCATGCTTGGATGTTTGGATTTGTGAAGGGATGGAAAAGGTGGGAGGATTTCCTCTTCGGGTAAGGAGATGGAATGACTAAACAAGAAGGAGAAGGGGGTTTATATAGAGGGGCCTTGGGGAGGTGAAAGGGCTAACCTATTTAGTGTTCATAAATTGGCACTAAAAACTAGGTTAAAAAATCTAGGGAATTAATGTTATGGTGTGGGAAAAGGTCTACCGGGAGATGAAGAGGCTGAGGCGGCGGGAATCTTGCGGCTGAAATTTAAGCGAGACTCTGAAATTTTGCAATGCAAAATTTTCGTTCAACTCCTACAAGCTTGCAACACACACTTAAAGCAGAAAACCCGAGAATTATGAGTATAGGCATAAGAAAGTGAGAAATTGCAATCAAAACTAAGCTACAATTAAGGGAAAAGCACAAATAAAACTTTCAATAAACCAAATAAAATTCACAACAAAAATTGGAGTGCTTCTGAGCCTCTGCAAAAACTACGCCCACACAGGGTAGACTTTCAGGTACAAGGAGGGGGATCTTCTCCTTATCTACTGTGAACTGTATTGCATAAGGCTTTGGCATCTGCCCATTGACCTTGAATACCCTGCTATCCTTGGAATTGAGCAGGTCCACTGATCCATTAGGATGAACTTGATGGATGATGAATGGACCAGTCCATCTTGACTTGAGCTTGCCCGGGAAGAGGTGAAGCTTGGAGTCATAAAGCAACACTTGATCTCCTTGCTTGAAATTTTTGCGGGTTATTAGCTAATCATGCCATTTCTTTGCAATCTTCGAGTTCAAGTAGGCATCATTTCTCAGCTATTCTAGCTCATTGATGTCAAGGAACTTTTGAGGCGGTACGTTCCCAAGTCGAGTTCGACTTTTTGTGCCCTTACCAGTAGCCTCTTCAATCTCCATAGGCATATGGCATGCCTTTCCATAGACTAGGCGATAGGGAAACATTCCAAGAATGGTCTTGAAGGTTGTTCCGTATGCCCATAAGGAGTCCAACAATCGAGGAACCCGGAGTCTTTCTGTTGGAGTTCACTACTTTCATGATATGGTCTTGGTTTCCTTTGTTGGTGAGCTCGACTTAACCACTAGTCGAGGATGGTAAGGGTGGCCACTTTGTCTTTACACCATATTTAGCTAGGAGGTTCTCAGAAGGTTTGTTGCAAAAGTGTGAACCTCCATCACTGATTATGGCCTTAGGGACCCCAAATCTTGAAAAGATGTTTTCCTTCAAGAATTTCAATACCACCTTGTGGTCTGCTGCTCTACATGGAACTGCTTCAACCCACTTAGACACATAGTTAGCCCCCACGATATGTATATCCAAAACCAGCGCTATAAAGTCGATGCCCCAAACATCGAATAAATCAACTACTAAAATTGGGTTTAGGGCATCATGTGACGGTGAGAGATCTTCCCTAGTCTTTGGCATTTGTGGCATGCACGGCATACGTTGTGGGCATCCTTGAAGAGAGAAGGCCAATAGAACCCAGATTGGAGCACCTTCATGGTAGTTTTCTAGGAAGTAAAATGACCTCCACATGCACTCTCATGGTAGTGACTGAGTATTCTTTGTTGTTCTTCCTCAGGCACACATCTTCTAATTATCTGATCTGCACAATATTTGAACAAGAATGGCTCTTCCCAATAGTAGGAATGAATCTTTGCAAAGAAGAACTTCCTATCTTGTGCCTTCCAGTCAACTAGTAATTCTCCTGTTGCCAAGAAATTGGCAATGTGGACATACCATGAGGCTTTCTCTACCTTAGCAGGGACTCCTCGAGGCTTCGTCATTGATTGGAGGGTTGTGAGAGTGTTGTGTGCTATTATTAGTCGAGAGATGATCCGCCTTATTCTCTACACCGCTGCACATCACTGATACGCGAGTTGGTGCTTGAGCGGGGCTTAGTCCTAATAAGCCTAGCCTTAGCATTTTTGCTTTGTGAAGGGTACTTCAAAGTCGAATGTGATGCATTAAGATGCGATGTCGACCCACACCAAGTATGCACGAAATTTGTCAGGCATAGACCCTGGCTGCCCGGCGGTTCTTTCTCAGTGGTATAGTTACATTTGTGCTTCATTTAAGCGTTTTCTTGCATAGTATACCCGCATAAGGTTTCCATAACTTCTTTGTGAGAACTACTCAGATGGCAAGATCACTGCATCGCATAACCTCAAAAAGCTAGCCGGGTTAGAGCCTCACTATTGGTGCAGTGGTCAAGTAGGCTTTGAGCTCCTTAAAGCTCCTTTGGCACTCATCATCCCATATAAATTTAGCATCCTTTTTCAGCAGCTTGTAAAGAGGTTTGGCAATTTTCGAGAAGTCCTTGATGAACCTCCTATAGAAACCTGCATGTCCAAGGAATTGCCTCACAGTCTTCACATTTGTGGGAAAGGGAGTGTACGCCCAGATCCGGCCCGACCAGGTGGCGGATCAGAGCCGGTCAGGGCGCGATCTTATCTATACTATCTTGTCTTGGGACTCTCGATGACTGTTCTTTCGGAGAAGTAATACACAATACCTATTGGTGCACAAACAATTTCAGTAATAACAAAAATCATTTGTACATATACAAAAGAACTACCACCGGAGTGGTGTCCATCACAATTTATACACATATCTGAGTCCCCATTTACAACCATTTAAATTTTCTATGCAAAACATCGGAGATTGCGGAGCGGCTTATTTGGTGAGCACCTATCTACGAGTCGGCCTTCTTTGCTGATGTGGAATGTCCCTTTCCTCTATCCCTTGTCTTACTAACGTACTGCAGTTGAACACCGTTACAGCTTTACGCTTAGTGAGACATAAGCATGAATGACCTGATGTGTATCCGCAGCTTATGCATATGCATTATATATATCTAAACATATTTCTATAACGTAATTCCTTATCATCTGATATTCTATTGCATGTCAATCTTTAATTACATGTTCTATGTTTTAGCATCTCCTTTGTTATACTTTTTCCGTATTCCTATTTGAGTACTTTACACATATTCTATGCTTGTCACATTGTTCATCTTTCACGCTTGTTATATGTCTTTTCAATGTTCCTATTCTTTGTCAAGTTACATAGCATGTCTCTAGTCTATGTCTTTTTCATCTTTCAATTCTATGATTTATTGCATTCTTCACTTTCATACTTGTATTATTGTATACTTTCCTATTATAGGTGTTCATCTTGTACTTTTCATATCTTTGGTATCTATACTATTCTATATACTTCATATACATTTATGCGTTCTTATTCTATCTATCCTATACTTTGTGCTTTTGTATACTTTATTACTTTTTCTTGTGTTCATATACTTATTTCATATCAATTTATCTTTGTACTACTTGTTCTTGTAATTGTGCGTACTTTCATTGCATAAGAGTGTTATGCTTCTCATATCGGAATATATCTTCTATACATATCATTTCCTTTTGGTTTCATGTCCGCAAATACCTTAGAAGCTGACACGGAAACTGCGCGCATTCGGGAATAGTACCATCACCGTACGCAGGCAAATGATCTCGTCTGCCATCACCCATCATCACCGTACGAGACAAAGGACCTATGTCATATGCCATCTGCATCCGAAGGTACCATCACCGTATCGAGGCGCTGATCTCTCGTCCCATTGCGGTGACCTCATGCAGCCACCCCGATCCAAACGGATCTATATCATCACCCAAACGTGGGCCTCACATCCGTCTTCATGAATATGTCATGAAGAACTAGATTCTTCCCTATGTGCATGCCTATCTATCCTCTACTCAGTCCTAAGTGCATAAATCACTATTTACATTTTCGTACATATTTCATATGCATGAATAACTATTGTTATCATAATTACTTATGCAATATATACTATCATTACTTTATTCCTCGTATTAATTCTCATATCCGTAGCTCTCCCTATATTACTTAGTTTCATATATCTATATTACATATAGTCATATCTCTTATATCATTTATACATTTCTATCATGATTTATCTATTCTTGTACTTTCTATATTTCTATCATGTAGGTTTCTTACTCATTCACATTTTCAGCATATGTACTTATCATTTATGCAAATGTTCTCATTCCCTACGCTTTGTCATCTTTTACTTATCTCCATTGTTTCACACATTGGCGCTTTCAACCATGTGTTCAGTATCGCTCCATCTTATTCTCTGGTATGTCTATCATATATTCCTATCATTTATATATCTCCTGCCATGTCTTTATCTATTCATATACTTTATATTTCTATCATAAGTTCCATCTATTCGTTCATGTATACAACTATATGTTCACAAATATTATGAATCTTATATTCATATGTGCCTATCAATCAGGTAATTTTGGGACTCATCGTATCTTTATGACATATCCTATCATATCTATCATATCTCATGACTTATACCTATCATATCTTATAACATATCCTATATTAATATTTCATATTCATGTTTTACTTAACATATCTATACATATCGTATTTTCTATATTTTCCGTTTAATATATTACATATAGCACTTCATATACTTATGAAGTATGATGTCTATGAAATCACGCCTCATTCATATATTCTTATTCCTCTATGAATCTATTTTACTTAGGAATTGGAATCAATCCATTCGGATAATCCAAAATAAAGTTATGGCATTTTTATGCCAACTAGTCATTTTACCATTTTCTAGGGACAGCTTGTATTACCTATTTTACGGGGGTCTTAACTTCATATTTTGACACTATGTCCTTATATCATTTAAATCTAAGGTGCTAAGGGTTCTATTGTAACTAGAATCACCTAATTCGAGCACTTAACTCAAGTTACGTCCAAATAACCCGACTTCTTATGTTCAACACCGAAACCGTAATTTGTCTGCACATGGTCCCACTCCTAGAGTAGATTTTCGGGCCACTTAGAGTCATAATTTGACGATGCTCATTTCTATATGTATAGTTCTCCTTGAAGTCTATTTTAATTGGGCTACTTGAATCACTCAAATCGGATAAGAAATGAGCAAAGCGGCTAAAAATACAAAACCGGGTCAAACTGAAACATAGCAGTGTATTCAGACACGCCTAATATGCATCGTACATGTCATTAAAAACGACTGTATCACACGTGTACCTTCTGACATGTTCAAGTTGTACCGCACATGTCACCGAACGCTTCCAAAATGCGGTTTTTCTACCCATTTTTCCATATTTTTGATCCTCAATTCAACTTTATACTTCATCTACACTTCAAGACTAATTCCATGTCTCTTGTAAACTCTTTCTACTCAATTTCCTCTTTCACGCCTTCCTATTTTCTTTCAACAATTCTATCCTAAATTACTCTCAAACCCACTCTAATTATGGGTTATGCACCCATACACAACTAAACATGATGATTAGTTAGGTTTGTCTAAAACCCTAACTCAATTACTTTCTATCGAACTATGAACCCATCCTCAAAAAGAGAAGATTTCCTATGTGCTTCATTCATTCAAGGTTTTACCAAGCTTATTTTTAAGAATTTTGTGGTTAGGAAGAAACTTAACAAAACCCTAGTTTTTGGGAACCAACTAATAACCACAATTGCATGGAAAAACCATTCAAAGCTTTAAAAAACAATAGTTCCATACCCAAATTTCGATTCCTAGCTTCTTTTCCTTCTCTTCTTTCTCTTCTTTCTTCTTCCTCTTCTTCTTCTCTCTTCTTCTCCCCTCTCTCTCTCTACGGCTTGGTCTCCCACCAAATGAGACCAATTTTGGTCTTAAGTCCATATTTGTTAAGCGCCATGTTTGGCCAAGTAAATAAACCCATTTTTGCTTGGGCTTTTTATTTGCACTTAAGCCCTTCCATTCATTCCAATTTCACTCCATCTTTTCTATTTCCATAATGGCATATAACTTATTGATTTATGTCATTTGGCATATAATCCTATTGATTTATGCCATTTATGTCCTCAAGTGGTAAAAGACCACTTTACCCTTGTCTCAATATTAATTCTGCATTTGTTTTATTTTCCGAAAATTTCCATTTAGCTTATAATATACCCTAAACAAGTCCGAAAACTGTTATGGTATATTTCGGGATGTTACAACTCTCCCCTCCTTATAGGAATTTCGTCCTCGAAATTCAATCTATGCGCTTTATCTGTTCTATGTCAAGTCTTTTATTTTCATGTCTTTTACATATGACCTTTCTTATACTTTCTTTTCATTTCTATTTTCTATGTCATGTCTATATCACTTCACTGTCATCTATACATAACACAAGGACATCCACATCAGAGGCCAATACTTTTCTATACGTATCCATGTCTATCTTTTCTATCTTATACTCTATCTAGAACAACATCTTATACCCTATCTATGTTTAGTATCTTATACTCTACCGAGAATAGCATCTTATACCCTATCTATGTTTAGTATCTTATACTCTACCTAGAATAGCCTAAATATGTGCTCTCCGTAACCGACTAAACCTTTCGCTTCCGATACTCACTAAATCACGCCCCGATCCCGCCTCAATCTGACATGATCCAAACCAAGTCCTGGGCGCGATAATATCTATACTATATCAGACAAATCAGATTTTGGGACTCATTGACTCCTGCTTCTTTCTCGAGTCAGACCAGACTTACTGTGCACAAACAATTTCAGTAATAACAAAATCATTTGTACATATACAAAAGAACTACCACCGGAGTGGTGTCCATCACAATTTATACACATATACGTAGTCCTACTTACCTATACATTTAAAATTTTCTATTACAAAACATCGATCATGCAAGGTACTGGTGAGCACCTATCTCGAGTCGGCCTTCTTGGTCGATGTGGAATATCCTTTCCTCTATCCTTGTCTTCGTCAGGACCTACACCTGATTGAACACCTGGGTAAGGTTTTTACGCTTGAAGGAACATAAGCAATGGACAACCACCAATGGCGAATGCTACAAGCTTATGCATATGCATTATATATATTCAAACATATTTCTATAACGTAATTCCTATCATCCGGACATTCTATCAGATGTCAATCTTTTCTACATGTTCTTATGTTTTTTAGCATCTCCTTATTTATACTTTTCCAGATTCCTATTTGAGTACTTTACATATTCCTATACTTGTCCCGTGTTCATCTTCACGCTTGTTATATGTCTTTTCAATGTTCCTATTCTCTGTCAAGTTACATAAAGATGTCTCTAGTCTATGTTCTTTTTCATCTTTCGCCTAAGGATTTATCAGATTCTTCACTTTCATACTTGTACTATTGTATACTTTCCTGGTCATAGGTGTTCATCTTGTACTTTTTCATATCCCTCGTTATCCCGCACTATCTCCTATACTTCAGTATACATTTGTAATGCTCTTATTCTATCTATCCTATACTTTGTGCTTTTGTATACTTCTTCCTGTATTTCGGCATCAAGCCATGGCTCAGATTGCCCTCAAAGATCGCTTGTTCTATCCATCATATCCTTCACTCAAGGAACAATAAGATTCTCCCTGGGTGCTCAATGACTGGAAAATGAAGCATCTACTGTCAAGGTGTTTCAAATGTCGCTTCTCACCTCATGTTGATTTCTCATTTCTAGCTCCTCCAACCTTCTAGCTAAGGTGGATAACTTTGCCTTCATTTCTATGTCTTCCGGGAGTGAGTACATGTCTCCCCTTGAGTTGGTTGCAGGTCTCATTCTCTCTACCTCCTGTCGGGTTCCATCCCAGCTTTAGAAGTTTTGCCACATAATTCAGAAATCCATGGTTTTTTGGGTTTTTACTCAAGAGTCCTCCATACGGCACTTCTACCACCGCTTCATAGCAAGGGACATTCCATCATAAAAATAATTGACTAGCATCCATGTGTCAAAGCCATGGTGAGGACAGGCATTGATGGTTTCCAAGTACCTTTCCCAACACTGGTAAAATTTCTCATTTTCGTGGGCTGCAAAGGTGTAAATCTGTCTCTTCAAACTGTTGGTTCTGTGTGTGGAGAAATTTTCTTCAAGAACTCAGCCTGCATTTCTATCCAATTCCGAATGTTCCTTGGCCTTAAAGAGTTTAGCCAAATCTTGGCCTTGTCCTTCAGAGTCAGAGGAAAAAATTTCAGCCTCATCAGATCCTGATTGGTAGCATCTTCCTTGAAGGTATTGCATACTTCCTCAAATTCCCGGATGTGTGAATAGGGTTCTCACTCCATACCATGGAAAGTGGGAGAAGGGGCAAATGTAGGGCTCGACAATATGTCCTCAACTACACATGAGGGTGCACTCACCCTTGGGATGAAGTGGTCTCTGTGATCTATATGCATTTGGATTCTCTATATCCCCGCTGTCTCATGGTTCCTCGTGTGGAGGCTCATTCATCACTATTCAAGTCACTCATAACCTTATTCTCATGGGGCACCACTTTCTAACCCGCCCGGGCCGTGTTCCTATCCCACTGGTACATAAACTCCTATATGAAAACAAACACCAACAAGAAGCAAAAACAAGGCTACCAAAAAGGTTAACAAGAGCTAAAAAAAAATTGTAAATGGACAAGAAAGATCAATTTACCCAAGAAGGAACTACTTAGGCACCAAGGAGATAAAGTCTAACCAATACTCGTGGATTGAGGATCACAAGTTCAACAAATTCACGCTGTACTAAGGCACCATCCCCAAAGAATCCGCCATTTGATTCGGGCTTCAAGATGGAGGGTGTTCCTAATCAACAAAATTTATAACCTATTTTCACTACCGTAAAGATAGCTATCACAAAGATAAAGGGCTCTGTGGCCTAACACGTGGGATGAGTTTTCTTGCACAAATGATTAACAATATTCAAATGAGAATTTTACTAAGATTTGTGGTCTGATAAAATAAAGGAGGGGCATGTTCTAAACCTAAAACAAGGTGAAAGAAAATATAAAAAGAGTCTTCTCACACTACCACCTGGGTTTTGAAATCCTAAGGTAACCTGAGGGGTCCCTGTCCCTTCTCAAGATTGGGAGGACGACCTATAGTCACTCTCGAACCAGATCTTCATTTGGCTATAAAAACTGAACCCTAATAATTTTCCTTTTTTAAATATAGCATTTATTGAACATAAATGTTCCCGGACAATGAAAATTTATCTCCTTGATCTAACCTATAGTAACAAATAAATGGCAACTAACCGAGTCTTAGTGGATCTAGCAAGCATCCATCAATCCATGTAATATTTGCTGGGCATCAATAATCAAGGTAAATCTAAGGGATTTAAACCCAGAGTGAGAGATAGAAACATAAATGGCAATAAATGCTTTATGTTTAAAAAACATGAAACCAACAAGCTTAATTTTATTCAAAGCCCAAGAAATTCTCCTCTTCAAGGATGAAGGGGGGTTAGCCAACCATCCTCTGAGTTGTCATCCTCAGGGGTGTTTGGCAGCCAAGAAAATGAGAGAAAAGAAAGGAAATGAGAGAAAAGAGTGCTACCGGGAAACCCCGCCCATCAGACACGAAGCCCCCAAGACAATAACCTATTCGAGCCATACAAGGCTCCTAGTAAGCAAAATTACAAAAATATCTCAAATGCCCACTATACATGGCACGAGGAAAATCACAAAAAGAGGTCAAACCAAGTGGGTCAACTGGCCAAATTTTGAAGCAGGAGCTCCGAGTTCAACTTGGTATTTGCTCGATTTGCTATGATCGAAAGAATTTAAAATCTTGGCATGATTAGCTTGCAAAAACTACAAAAATGGCCACAAAAAGTTATCAGTAGTATAGCAAGGACCTTAATGTGCCAATCGGATTAATTAGGTTGATTAGTACACAAAAAGTGCTCAAAACCTGTAATAAATAAGGCTTAAAATAGCACTATTTGGGTACTAATCAAGTGGATGTAAGTCCAGATATCATTCATACGAGGATTGATTAGAAAATTAAAAAACTAACTACCCTCATTACTGAAGATCCTCACTATTTGAACTTCCAAATTTTAGGTTAGATTTATCTTCTAAAGTAGAATGAAGAATGAATCAAAGCAATAATGAAATTCTAAAATACATGATTAGAGAATTCACTGGACTGAAATAACATTGGGAATGAAAACAGCTTTATTGTGACCATCACCTTGCAAATTCCAAATAAAAGATAAAGTCTTAGGTATGAGCCCTGGAATTGTCTAAGAGCATATTAGTGTAGAAATAGATTTCTCCTAACACTACACATTTCACTCTCGAGCTTACCACACTTCTATCTCTAGACAATAGGTCTGAAGAGCTACTTATAAGGATTTATCCTCTTTTAAGATCTGACTGTTTTTCCTTCTCATTACTTCACAGTCATCTCTTAGGACTGGAAATTGCTTACCCCCATAGACAGGATAATGCAAACCCTCTCCAAAATAAATGGTATCTCAACTATCAATTAGATAAGAATTCTTTCTCCCCTTGATTATAATCTCAACTAACACAGGGTTGAAGTTATTCCTCTCAATTGAGGTGAAACCTCTCAGAATTAAATTTCTAGATCAATAAGTGGATCATATGCCTCGGGCACACACTTTTGTTGTCACCTAGGAGGGAACCTTGAAATCGGAGGTTGAATCTTCACTAGTGATGTATCAAAGTAATCCTAAAAGTGCATTAGTTCAAATAATATTAGTGTAATTTACCCCCAAGTTATTGCTCATTGCTCTCAGGTAGTCTCAACTCTATGTCACTTAGAGGGATTCCTGGAAATAAGAGCAATAATACAACTCTTTCTGGGTACCAAACACTGATATTCAGAACAACTCAATGTAAGAGCAATATCAATTAAATCACTCCAACTTTCATACCTAAAACAACATTATAACATTACAAACAATAATCCCAACAATAGATTCTTCCCAAAGGGAGCTGAGCATCTCAAATCTAGATCACAAATGATAATGGCTAGTTGATCAAACAAATTCATTGTAATTGTAATCAAAATTGAAAAAAAAAAATTTCAAAAAAATTCCCAAATTCCATTGAAATTAAGACATAAATTTACGCTTCGATTTACATTCATCTGGGGCCCGAATCCTAGTCTTGATCACTATCCAAAGAAGAAACTAAATTCAGAAAAACAAACTAAAAATAGAAAATAAAAAAAAAGAAAAAAAGAAAATATATACAATGAGAGACTTTAGCTCTTCCAAAAGCATATGAACTTACGAAAGCTTTGGAAGCTACACACTATTCCCCCTGTGAGCTCTATATATATAGGTTTAGGTCTCAAAGCCTTAAAACAAGGCAATAATCATGCATGTCAGAAGCCTAAATCCCGCCCTACCAAGCCGATGTCGCTAGTTGATGCTCGTATGATGTCAAGACATCGAAGTCACAATGTCGTATCGATATGATGTCACGACATTGAAAATTTGCTGGCCAATTCTCAATCTTCAGTGATAAGTCAATGTCGTGACGATTTCGTGACATCGAAATCCAGTATTGTAGATCAACTATGATGTCGTGACCTTACTTTCCGTGTCAGTGACATCGCGGTCGGGCGTCGCCACATCGCTTCCCGCATGTCAGTTACTTTCTACCGTCACATTGTATTTCGCCTCTTCCTACTCGATAAACAGCTGATGATCGGAGTCAATGTCGACATCGCTCTTCATTGTTTCAATTTGGATGTTCAAGTTGGATGTTGCAACATTTCAATAGTTCTCTATTCTGATGTTGCGACATTAGGTTGATGTTGCAACATTTCTAACTGATGTCTCTACTCTTACATTTCCTGCCCTGATGTCGCGACATTGGCCTGCCTTTGCCTTTCAATTCTTCACCGATAAGGCAATATTCACATCAGAAGTGGTGATAAGACCTTCTCCACATAACAATGTCGTGATGACCTAAACCATGTCGAGACATCACCTCTTTCTCTCGCACAATGCCGATTTCGCTCATTTTTATGCGTCGACCGCTTCTTTTTGCTTAATTTCTACAAAACATAAATTTGGATGAAAGCTCCATAAATTTGCATTCAAATGAACTTTTAAGCCTGAAATATACTTGAAAATTTGGCTTAAAAATAGATGAGTTTTAGACTCATCAGTCGCGACATAAATTACAATGTCGCGACAATAAACTTATGTCATCCGGGCCTTTGTTAAGGCCGCAAGATATGCCGAGGTGTCACATCTTAGACTCGCTTTCCCGTCCTTCTAGCGCTTAAAATAGTGATCAGGATGTCGCGGTTTCGCCTTTAGTTAATTAAGCCTATTTTTCGCTTCGTTTTTTTTGATATTGATTCCCTGAAACAATAATTTTGTAAAAGATTCCATAATTTCAGATTAAATTAAGTATTATGACCTCAGCAGGCTATGCAAAATGGACTTAAAGTTATATGAGTTCATACTCATCAGGTGCTCACTAAACACATCAAGTACTACTTGATACAACCATAACTTATTTGAAAATATCATAATTATAGTACCTCCACCAAACATCTATTGTATGTTTATAACTATAATGGGGTAGGAGATTGGTTGGTTACTACATATTTATAAATAGTGGTGGTATTACCATAACATATTGGAGGTACTACCTGGTACAACCATAACTTATTTGAAATACCATAATTATAGTACTCAAATTGAACATTTATTATAATGCTTATAATTAGGAATATGAAATTGTCAAGAATAAGCATATTTAGAAATAGTATGGTATTAACATAACATACGGAGGGTATTACCATAACATACTTGGGGTATTACCAGAACATACTAAGGGTACTACCTAGTTCAACCATAACTTATTTGAAAAAGTAATAATTATAGTACCCCCACCAAACATCTACTATATGTTTATAACTGTGAATGGGTAGAGATTGGCTGGGATTGTGCACATTATTTAGAAATAAGCAGTGGTATTACAATAACATGCTAGGGGTACTACTAGAACATACTGGGGGTACTACCTAGTACAACCACAACTTATTTGAAACATACCATAATTATAGTAATTCTATCAACATTCACTATAATGCTTATAGTTGTGATAAGGCAGAAGATTGGTTGGTTAGCTACATATTTAGAAATAGTGGTGGTATTACCATAACATACTCAGGGTATTACCATAACATATTGGGGGTATTACCTGGTATAACCACAACTTATTTGAAAATACCATAATTATAATACCCCCATCAAACATTACTATACGTTTATAGTTGTAATAAGGTAGGAGAATGGTTGGTTAGCTACATATTTAGAAATAGTGGTGGTATTACCATAACATACTGGGGGTATTACCAGAAAATACTAGGGGTACTACCTGGTACAACCATAACGAGCCGTCGAACACAAGCTTATATATGCTATTTTGCAAAATACAAGAATTTGTGTAAAAACTATGTCATAGTATGTACATGTTGGAGATTCACCCAATATCTGATTCTATTAAAGATCTGATTCTATAAAATATGTTTAACTAACATGCATTGAAAATGAGACACCATTACATCAAAGGACACTATTAAACATATACAATTGAAGTTTTAAATGTTACATAATGTCTGTAGATCCACAATATGAACTTAACAACATTTGTTTACAAGCCTTCGAAATTCACTTCCATTCTGTATTGCCTTTATTCATGATCAAGGTGCAAACTGTCCTTATCCTATGATATTTCATTTGTGTCTGAAATGAAAAGAAAAAAGGAATTAACCTTAACAACCAACAATTATATCATGAATATAAACTAAGCAATTTTCATCGATAACTTTGAAATAGCATGGGTAAAACATACCACATCAATGGCATGCGTTAAAACCATCTAATTCCAATACTCCATGTATTTTATGACAAAGACTCCACAATCATATCTATAAACAAAAGGTTCAATATGTTTTTAGATTAAATAATAGCAAATTTTGTAGTGATGGATAAAGGTAGATATTTTACCCATTATTTTGTTTTATGTGACGCCCAACCTGGGTCCGTTTGACTACCTATCAACCCACTTAATACTGTGGAATGCTCGTAACCCGACACTATTCATAAAAATCGCTATATTTCCTTTCAGATGTGAGCTCTACCTAAATACAAACCCTGGGTCTCCAAACAATCCAATATAACCCAATATGAGTACCACGGCCACTGGGCCCATATACCAATGTTCATCAAAATACATTAACTATATACCATAGTTTCAAGAGTTAAAAGTTTACTCTTATACAACACATATTAAAAGTTTACAACATTCTAAAACTCCAAAGCCACAACCCGACTTTCTTCAAGATCGACCCTAGATGAGCCGCTCGCACGCTCCCGCACTGCACACATCCTTCGACAGGTGAGCTATCGCCTGCAGTGGAATCACCCTAAATGGCCTACTCTCCACCTAAGTGCATATGCAATGTCTTATAACACATTCACAAATACGTTGATCCTAATACTTGAATGTCTAAATGACCAACCCATGTCCCTAATCCTCACCGACTCCTCACTGTCTAAGCCATGTATGAGAAACATCTACTTTCAAAACAAAGGTGTTTGTTTTAAATGTGGACAACCCTCCGATATAAGTAATGGACCGACCGATAATCCATTTAAGTGGACAACCCTCCGATGTATATCAATCGGGTCAATTCGACGACTGATAATTTTTATATGGACTATCCTCCGATATTGTAATGGACAATAATTCATAATTATTATTATTAGTCAACCCTCCAAACCATCAATAAAACCACCTCACGCACTCACTCCTATCATTCTGTGGTGCTCCTGTACCATGGAATGCATGATTTGCACTCACATACTGAGAAAATACATGCAAAGAGGTCATCATAAGAGAGTTACATAATTAAATCACAAATGAAGGCAATTTAACCATTACACCAAAATTAGCTCACGTGGCTAATCAACAACAAACACGAACACCATCTTGAATCACTCAACCAAAACACATTGCCAATAAAATTAATTGCGGTCAATTATTCCTCACATGAACAAAGAAGTCCCTGCATCGGCTCACGACCTATCATCCAATCACCTGGCTCACTTTGGGAACCCGAATTTCATGGCCATTTCCTACTTCATACACATCACAATACATAATTTAATGCATAAATCACAACCCAATACCATTACCGTCTACACGCCGGTCTGGTGGATCAGTCTAATGGTCTAAAATTTAAATACCCGGCCCCACTTTGGGACCGATCAAACGGTCATTCAAGGCCTCAACCCAACTGAAACATCATAAAACACTTAGTAAGTGTAAAACCAAGTAGGATAAATCCTACCTCACTGAGTTCGCCGAACTCCTTAAAACCGCAGCCCATGCGTAGGGCCTCAGCCAGTAGTAGAACGGTTCTTCTTCGTCCAAGAATTCACTGGTCCGATCGCCTCCAGAATCTAAAGAGAAGTGGCTTCTCTAAAAAAACTCAAAACTCCTCAACCCGTCAGCTTCCTCTCCGCTGTCCAAATGACGTCTTTTCTCTCTTTTTGTTCGAAGATAACTGTGAGCTATTTTGTCTTTGGCCTAATTTAACTATTTCCAAATGACATCTATGTCCCTTCTTTCCACTATTTTGACACTTAGCACTATCTCACTGGCCCATTTTCATCATTTCTACTCATGCAAATACGCACATACGAAGATAATGCTATGTGCGACTTTTGTCACATCACATTTTGTTTTACTCAAGACCCGATACCGATGCCTAGAAACGTGCAAATCCCGACCGCCCCGACTCACGAAACTCGATGTGGTAGCTAGATTTCATGAGACGTATTCCAACTGAAACTGCTTCTGGCCATCCGCATCTAGAGAATAAATTTCAGATTTTTGATCAAAATTACGATTTTGCCTTTTTTCCAGAAATTGGAAATTTCTCGGGTCTTATAGGTACATTAGGGCAGAAGTGATCAAATTGAGTAAAATCCACATTAAATTTCAGCCCTCAAGCTTTCACACAACGCCATAGACCAATTATTAGTTCTAGTGAATCCTCGGGTACGCTATTCCGACGGCCAAGTGATGCAGATGAAATATCTCAACACGTTCGGACTCAATGTTTATGACGTGGAGTTTCCAATGTTTGTCATCACATATTGGTAGATATAACTACAACATTATTCAAATCATCATTGCGATACCAATCAGAATCCCACGACAGATATAATCGAAATAACATTATTGTAGATGATCGGGTATACCTTATCAAGATCTTTTGTGATCAATTCCAACATATTCTGGGTCCATAAAGACTTTGGTCATATCATTTATTTCACTCATTTTAGCCTTTGTGTCTAATTTGGTCAGTGAAAACTGTAACAAGAGGTTAATAAGTAAAGAAAATCATTGCATGAGCCTTGAACTCATCCAAGACAATGAATATAGTCAACCAAGTATTATTATACAGCAAAATGTGGATCAAAATAGTGTCACATGCAGTTAATCCCTCAGTCTTCATTTAGCACACGACATACCATGCCAATTACCTATAGTGTCAATCCATACACATGTCAATTTAAAAAAAAAAAAAACCAAACCCAAGCTTAAAAATACATATTTATAACAAAGTCACATTACCACGTCGTCGACCCATCGTTCGCAACTTTTCATTTCTCCCCAGCAGCCATGGAACCCAAATATGGAGACCAAGATTCATCGCGGAAATAAAAAAAATTTTATGAGAAAAACCGAAATGAGTTTAAAAAGAATTGCAACATACAATATATGACCCAAAATACTTCATCGCCTTTAGATCATGCAGGCCGCTACTAATTTTGTGGTTAATTCTCTCAATTTCTGCATCCTTCAACAAAAGGCGACTTGTATTTGTAGGTCCTTTTGACAAACCATTTTTTGTTTTCCATCATCTTCACCCTTGGCTTTATTTTTGGAGAGGAAGTTATCTCAACAACATGTGTGGATGTGGATGCCAACACAACGACATCCCCAGCCATCGGATGTGGTGAACCATCTCTCACACTATTATACACATTCACCCCTTGATCTGGTGATGTAGGGACTTATCGAGGTCAGGTGTCAGTCAGATCTTTTGCTTTTCCTTTGGTTGATTTGTGTCTACTGTGCTCTATACGCCTTAATGTCTCAACGTGTTTAAAGTTTGCTTTAGCCATAACTCTAACCATCTCTTTAGCATTCAACCACATTCTCTCTCTAAAATGGCCTAATGGAAAATACTAGTGGGTTCATTGTATTTCAACCTACATTTCAAGGATTATAACAAAGTCATGGCTGAAAAAGCTACCTCACTATCTCGCTTTCACTACCTCTCGACTTCATTAGAATCAATCACCTCTTCATCCTTTCCACACGAGGTTCTCGACGTGGTACTAATCTCTCCTTAACTGTGAATAATCACATCAACATACAAATAAACTATGAAGAACCAAAAATATAAGAAGAAAAACTTGTTTTTTCATAACATATATCATCCTAACCTCAACCAATCCATAATAATCAAAAATATTTATTTCAAATTACTAATCAAGTTCCCATTATTCGGGTCGTGCTTTCAAACTCCAGCACCATGGTATCTGTGCTTCTACATTTACAATAGGTAGGTACGTCATCTATATAGAAGACCTAAGTGATAGTGTTTAACTCATTAAACAATATTGGCAACTCTAATAGTATAGATTAATAGATAAATGATATAAGGAACCAACTTCCAACTGTACCTGCAAAAATAACATACATCCCCTCACATATCTTCCGTTTGTTGCTTTGAATTCCTATATGCCATCTTCCAGATAGTCAAGCATAAATTTTCCTCAATTTCTTGGGACTGAGACATCAATGTCCCATATAAAATCCCACAGGTCATGCATTCCCTCTGGTTTACTATTGGGTGCCAAAATAGTGGCATAAGTGAATATGAGGAAAATTTTAGTAAATTCATCACCAATAAGTAATGAATCCAGCTGGGATTCCAAATATTGTATGTTATATATCTAGCCCTTCGCGACCTGTCTTAGATGTACGGGCACATCGAGGCCTCAACATGGAATTCCCATGGTAGCCTAGACATTCGCTAATGTGAAGTCCACAACAACTGAGCTTGCCATTCTGATACGAATGTATGGAACATCGTATGCAGAGATTAACCATTGGAATAACTGATATCGGATCTGTAACACCCCGAATTATACCCTAGTAGTTTATTACATATTTAGGGTATAATATAAGTAAAATTTGCATTTTTCGGAAATTTGAGTACTAAGGGTAAATTGGTAATTTATAAAATGAGGACCCAAAGGTCATAAAACAAGAAGATGATATGTTATTGTAGGAATTTAGATAAGTTGATTTTCAAATAGGATGAAGTGGAAGGACTAAAATGCAAGAGCTAAGAAATTCAAGTCAAAGAGGCGACAAGGCCTTATAACAAATGGGGAATAAGATCAATTTGTCTTGAAATGAGATAAGTTCTCATTTTAGCTTTGGAGTTGGGGCTTAAAGTTTGAGAAGAAGCTATTTTGGGTTTCAATTGTTCAAGCAAAGAGAAGGAAAGTGCTAAGAAGAGAAGAAACTGTGTTTTCAACTCTAATATTTGGTTATATGGAATTTCATTCAAGTATGGATTTGTCAGAGAAAACCCTCCTACCTCTCTTTGTCATATTTGCTAGAAGAACCCTATCTCTGTATAAAAGTGATTTTTGTTGGTGTCAATTCAATTTTGTGGTTGGTTGGACATTTCGGGTGAAAAAAGGCAAACTCGTAAATGCAGGTAAGTAACTATATCTAAAGTCAGAAAATTCAGATCAGCTATTTTCGTAAAGGATATTGAGTACCTAGTGATCAAAGTTTTTTTTAGTCTAGAGGATGTTGGGTACGCATCAAGTTGAGCACCTAAAAGACTAAAGCCATTTTTGTCCGTAGGATGCTATAATCAAGATCGAAAGTTTGTGCACCTACTCCAAGCTTGTTTGCTGTCTCAGAGTACCTACCTCGCAACCCCCGTTTTGTTTTGTTCTTTCGTTATTCATAATGAAAGGTCAATGCATGTATAAAAGTTATATGAAAAATGCTTTATACCTCACCGTCGAGGCGAAGCGAAGATCATGTTGTTGGGCAAACATTATTCTTGCCCTTATTTGCTAATGTGAGTAAGAATGTGTCAAGAAGACGGAACATAAGTGCAAATGAGACCAACAGTGTGAGTACACATGAGGTGGGTATGAATTCTTCTGAGACCTGAGCAGTGAATAAATAAGAATGTGATATTCACCGCGACGACACTCGTGATTGTATACGCAAGACCTCGCTATACGGGTAGCATCGTCCCGTTTAGTGCTCTGCACTCTTGCCATTACGACACTTCGCACGTGTAGGCACGTATCGTAAGCTGCACTCGCCGCATCAGATGCACCTTGGGTATCTATTGTGTCATATTCCTCATTCAGTATTATTACTGGTCTATACAGGCAAACATTTATATGAAAAGTATCTAAATAAAATGATGTGTGAAACATTTATATGATAAGAATATGAATAATGAACAATCAGAAAGTATAAGTAATCAATTCTGCTATGTTCGATATTGTACCTATCGGTACCTTCTGTACAAGATCTCTGTTCTAAATATGAAAACTTTGTTATAGAATTCTGTTATCTGTAAACTCTGACATATGCATTATGTTATATGTATCCAGATCAGGGACCACTAGTTGGTTATATTTTATTTGCTTCCTACTAAGCTATGTTTCAAGATGAGTGTTTCATCCATGGCACCGTAAGAGGACATTGGGGTATTCCTTATTCGCCAAGGCCAACACAACAATAGAAGTCCACCTGATGTAGGCTTTTTTTTTTTTTTTGGAATGTAAATGTAAAAGTTTTTTATAATAGTGGAATTTGTTTATATACAAGTAAATGGGACTCGGGAATATGTACATGATAGTTTAAACACCACTACGATGGTAAAGACTATAAGTTTTATTTCCTGGTGGATTTTATTTATGAATTGGCCCATGTTGTCGAATCTGTGTAACGCGCCCCCTCTCTTCGCCCAGGTGGAGGCATGACAGGATCTCCTTTGTTGCTAACTATATCAACCCACCAAAGCCCATGGCTTCAATACTTACTTACCTAAAGAACCGGTAAGCGCCTCACACCGCCAAGAACTGTACCGAACATCTAGATTCAAAGCCACCATTGAAAACAACAATAAGGGTCAATATGATGTGGTTCAATAAATCAATAATATGAATACAATAGTAATGTAAAATTTATTCACCTTTGTTTGATCTTCTGGGACATGCTGTTTTCTTTTTTTAATTTTTTTTGTCATCTTCTCCTTAACATCACATAAAATAACAATAATCACTATGTAATAAGTTATGGTAGATGCACATAAAATAACATGCACATAGCTAACTAGGTAATCCCTCCAGTATGTTCTAGTAGTACCCCAGTATATTATGGTAATACCACCACTATGTGGTACTACAATTTCTATAAAAGATGTTTGATAGGGATACTATAATTATTGTATTTTCAAATAAGTTATGGTTATACCAGGTAGTACCCCCAGTATGTTCTGGTAGTAACACCACTATTTCTAAATGTGTAGCTAACTAACCAATCTTCTACCTCATTAGAACTATAAATGTATAGTAGATGTTTGGTGGGGGTACTATAATTATGGTATTCTCAAATAAGTTATGGTTGTACTAGGTAATACCCCTAGTATGTTCTCAGAAAATAATGCATGTTTTGGCACTTCAGAGATGTTCGGTAGTACCAGAAATGTGTTAACAATACTGATAATATTCAATAATATAATTACCATCAGCTTGATAACATCTAACTTCAGTTATCCAAATATTAGAAATGAAAAACTAAATGTCAGAACAATACCACGTAGCTAAACATCCGGTTATCCAAATGAAAACATAAATGTTGTGACAATACTATAGTATGTTTATACAGAAACAAATTATTCAATTCAAGATCATGTCATACACTGTTATAACTAATATTTAGAAGGAACAGTTAATGATGTTATTGTTTAGATACAGATAATATGTATTATCGATCATAGAGTAATTGCTAATAGAATGTTACACAACGATATAACAAAATCATCTAATTAAGATTAGAACATAATTAAATGTCCTCAAAGTAGAATGAGATATGCAAAGCAAACATTAATCAGGCAAGAGGATTTTTGCATGCTTTTCAATTATGCTCGGCCAAATTACAATGTGAACAATACACGGTGCGTTTATCCTAAAATTGAGACTTTATACACTTTTTCCTTGGTATTCTAAGAGGTCAGCTAACACGGAGGATTTAGAGAGAAGTATTCATTCCCTATAACATCTCGAACAACACCATCAACATCGACTTTTGGCATGTTGTGAGTCTCTATACCTCGAAAAAAGCTCAAGTATATCAAATATTAGGTCGGGTAAATCTTGAATTGATAACAAAATCACCCACATTTTGTTCATTAAACTTATCAATTATTACAGATACCACAGTATAGATGTTCCAGATCGTGCCCAATAAGTGTAACTATGCTCCTGATGTCACATTGAAGATTGAAGTACCCAATGAAGACACCAAATATAGACTCACCTAATGGTCATTAAACCTCGCTTTAGCAATATTAATTTTCACTTTTCATCTATTTTCTACCATAACCCTTCCATTGATTGAATTCAGCTTTATGCTTAACAAGCATAGCACCCAACTTAGTCATGTGCTCAATTAAGAAGCTACAAAGAGAGTGATGTCGTTCATCTCTTAACCAGGCATTAAAAGACTCTGCGAGGTTTGTCATTATTCATTCCATCGCTTCTTCCTACTTCGATACGGCCTACGCTAAGGTTCATTTCGTCGGAACCAGTTGCTAACAAATCATACATACATAATTCATTCAAGTGAGCATTGAAATCGGGCCTCAACAAGCATAGGTACCTATCAAGTCATTGCAATGCATTCTCCTTCCTTATTCCCTTGTGTTATACACTTATTAAAAAGCTACTCGAAATTCTTCAAGGACTATAACAATAGCATGGTTCTTCTCATCTAAAAGCTCCTGGGATACTACGCAGAACACCCTGCATCTATCCAACAAAATGACCACATCCCTATCCCTAATGAGACTTTAAGTTTTGTAAGAACTAATCTAATCCTCGTAATTTCTGAGCTCATCACACTATATGCTACCTGAACATGTCACACAAGATCATATGCAGCAGAGGCTGCACTAATTATATGGCCCACTCATGTGGGAGGAGTCAATAGCAATGATTAGTCGACATCCCCTCAAAAACCCTATAATAGACACTTCATGTATAGCAAAGAGTTGTTGAAATGACCATCACTAGAGTGAAGTCAACTTCACAATGATCTTACTAGCATTTTTTTTTATTCGCTCACACATCCAAGGCAACAATTTATAGAAATTCTTCATTGACTATATATTATTCTCGCCTTCTCCTTAATACATGTTTGTACATAAGTCAAATGCATCCCATGTATTCGAACGGTCTTTACAAATTTTTCTATGGCATGTATTCGTGTGTACATCGAATGACATCATCAATAACCTTCAAGGCTCAACTGCCATCTAACTAATGGTCGAGATGAACCAGATCATCAATAAAGACGCCGGTGTCATTACGAACGTGTGCACTTGTACAACATGCGATGCACCCACAGCACGACAAGTTATCTTCCAAGGGCAAACATTTGCCGTGTATATAATGCACGCCATGTGTTTAAAGCGCTTCTGTAAGAACAAATCTCCCCGCTATATCAAGTACGCAAAGATCACGAATGATCCATATTTCATTTGGAATCGCTTGAATTATGCTGAACCACTTCTATGAGTATTCTCAAATAAATCGTGAGGTATTTAATATACGTCCATGTAATAAACTCAAATTAAATATATCAATATGTTCTAATTTGAAGCAACAATAGCGCTGAGGATCGTTGTTAAAACGATACACAAAATAATGAGTCCATGTTTCTATGAAATATATTATGTGAAGTTGTATCATAATCACATGTTTAACTAAACTTAACATACCTTGGATACTTACGTGTTAAACATATTCCATATCCCACCATCTCCACAGAGCATTCCATGCTCCGATGCTAATGTCTCACAGTCCATGTTTCGACAAATATTAATGAGTCCATGTTTCGGAAAATATATTAATGAGGTCATAATACTTATGTGTATGCAAGTTGTATTATAATCACATGTTTCAAAGATATGGAATGGTGTATGTTCATGATTTTTGTGATGACTTTGGCCACCAGATTCAATCAATTTTACTGGACTTCACCATTTCCCCCACCGTGAGTACACATAAATGAACACCCTGCCTCCATCTTCGTCTTAACCTATAGATTTAGTTTCACACACCAATGATATAATTCATTAGTTGCTACGCTAATATAATCCTTGTGTATGTATGGTGGTACTGTATACTATTATGGTTATCTAAATGCAACAAAAAGAATACAAACTAAGAGTGGTTATAACAAAGTTTTATTATGGTAGTAATCGTAACAGCACCCAATACAAAAATGACAGTAATTTTAGTATGTTATGCTAAACATTCTATCTAAGTAATCCATACGAATTACTTGATCTAGTTATATTGTCAAAATTGAAATACGATGGGCAAATCATTCTAATTCATTCCAAATGAATGACTCTAAACTTAATAGACTGAAACTTGGATACAAATATAGTGTTTAAGGAACTATATGTAATGGTAGTATCAACTGACTTGCCAGTTTAACCTAACCAACTATTTTGACCAATATATTATGGTCGCATCTAGGTAGTACCTAAGAATTTTGCGCGGTACCTCAAAGATATTATGATAGTCCCAAAAATACCTCAGATGTAATGGATCCACATAATATTTAGGACTATTACTAGGGTACCCTTTATGCTTTTTGGCTGTGCCTACCCTTCTCATTCCATTACAAACATCAAACCATGTGGTACGATTCTGCTCAAGCTATATCCGCTAAAATATTAACTATTTTAGGTAGGGACTCACAGTTTCAGTACCTCCATCCATCGTATTTACCCATTTGATCAAAACATGGTCGATTACTAATAAAGGTAACACCTTTATTTACAAAAACCAAGAAAGAACAGCGGAAAATGTCAAAACAAAGCTATATTTACAAAAACGAACAAAGAATAGTCGAAAATGCCAAAACGAAGAAAGAACAGCCGAAAATACCTAATCGGAGCTATATTTACAAAAATGAAGAAATAACAATCGAAAATGGCAAAACGAAACTATAATAAAACTTCACAACACAAATCATACCAAAATAAGATAAATACATGGAATAGCCTAAAAATGCACAATGACTCAGATTTACTATACAAGAAAGGGAAACATCCAAAACAGAAATGTGGAAAAAAACTTCCTTTTTCCTTCGTCCTCACTGTGTTGAGAGGAGAAATATGTGAAAATGAAAAAAAATGAAGAGGGGAGGGGAGTATTGGGTTGTCAAACTGTTAGAAGAGGGAAGGGGAAGATGAAGAGTTGAGTAAAGGGGAGAAACTAACACAATGTTTTTACCGTAGGGATAGCCTTGGCATAGGGGTACATTGGGGAAACTTTTTTGCAATCATCACTTTTGTTACCAAATAACAATTACTTTTGTACAAAATGTACTGAATAATGCAATTTGAATTCTCTTTTTCGATTTTTATAATATTTTCCTATTAATGTAGACAAACATGGTCTTCCCTTTAAGTTAATTATATATTTAAGTTAAATTTGAAGAGTTTATGAATAGTTTTTTAAGTTAAAAGAAAGCCCATCATGCCTAACTCATATGATAGAGGCTAGAGCGCTCAACGTTTCAAAAAAAAGTATGGCATAGGAAGGGAGGGGTCCCGAGTTCAAGTCACAATGGAGACAGTTTATTACAATGTAAGTTGTAACTTGAAGTATTTAACCGTAAAAAAAAACCTTATTTAAGTATTTTAATTAAAGAAATTTCAATTTAATAGAAACTTTTTTTTTGTGACAAGAGAATCCTCATTAATAGGAATTTGCAACAACGCTTCCTCTATGCAACTTGAGGAAGACAGATTAAAGACTAAGAAGTATATATGACTCTTACTAGCTTCAGAGCAAAATTTTGTCAGTTTCCTTCTAATAAAGCAAACTGAAAAATTGAGTCTTTGTCTACAGAGGAATCAACATTCTTGTACCGTTATACCAAACTCTAAGTTATCCTCATCAGGAATAGAAAGAACAGAACATCTTGCACTAAGCTAAAACAACCGAGGAATCTCTAATCTCATAACCCAAATTATAGCTTGACGGAGACCATACACTTATGCTTCTTTGAATGATAACACCCCAAGGATTTTTGCTGAATGACACCCCATAAACTCACCTTGGCTATCTCTTAAGACACACCTCATACTTGTGTAGCCTTCTCCGAAATAAGCATCACCATCGTACTCACTACCAGTATCCGTCACTATGTGGTCATATCTGAAGGCCTACTACAGAGATTGTGCGCTCCTTTGTTTCGGTTAGCTACCCATTCTTCTAGTAATCGAAACGAATTTACCACTGTTTGTCTTTACTTAGGACCATGTCTATAGTTGCTTGTTCCTTTGGCTCCAAATTCCCCACAAAACCATACAAGTTTTGCTTGCAGCATCAGGAATGCAAGAAACTAGCATGTTTAGGAGTCATTCTCTAACCGTCTCATGCTGCTCTAAATTGCCATAAAAGTTTTTCTCTTCTCAACAAGCTCTAGCATAAGGGCAATCCATGAACACATGACAAGAGTGCTCAATATCATTCCGAAACATGACACATGAGATGGGGATATCCAGATTTTTCTGTTGTAGTTGTAATCGGGTAGGGATGATGTCCCAGTACAATCTCCATATAAACACTTTAACCTTGGGGGGTATCGGAATTTTCCATATTTTATGCCACCCATCTGATCTCCTATTTGAGGTGTATACATTATTCAATTCACATGCTACCCGATACCCAGACTTCACATCATATTTACCATCCTTTGAAAAATGCCAAACCAATTTATCCTCCCCAATAGATGGTATAAACACCTATACATTGTTACGTATTGTTCGTAGAAAAGTGCCTTGAGCAAATCGTAATACCAACACTACATCTCTAGTACCGATAGGGATGTAACTTGCATTTCTTCCAATCCTTCAATACTTGGGGTAGTTGGTTTGAAATTTGGGTTGTTGGTAATCCATGGGTCTTGCCATACGTTTATATTCATCCCATTCCCAAATCTCCATCTGATGCCCATTTCAATAATACTCCTAGCCTTCCAAATATTCCTCCATACAAAACTAGGATTATGTCCTAGTGGAGCTTTTAAGAAGTTGGTGTGAGGATAATATCTAGATTTGATTAATTGAGAGACCAAAGAGTTGGTATTAGACAACAAATTCCAGCTATGTTTTCCAACTAATGCTAGATTGAAACTATGTAAGTGACGAAAGTTCATCCCCTCGTATTCCTTTCTACTACACAGTCTTTCCCAAGCTTGCCAATTAATATTTCTTTGATTATTTCTATACGTACCCACCATAAGGAATTCATGATTTTTTGCAGTTCTTCGCATAGAGAGATGGGTATTAGAAAAGTGCTCATGCATTAGGATGGGATTGCTTGGGCAATGACTTGATTAGGACTTCTTTTCCTACCTTAGATAGAAATATGTTTTTCCACCCCTGTAGGCGCTTCCATAATCGATCCTTCAGGAAACTAAAATTTTTTTTCATTTTATCAGCCTTCAACTAAGGATGGTAACCTCTAGATACCCATCCCCAGATAATAGAAGAGGAGACACCCAACATAGCAGAAATAGTGTTCTTAACTGAAGAATCAACATTAGGACTAAAAAAGATACCTAGTTTATGAAAATAAATTGCTTGCCCAGAGATCAACTCATAATTCAATAATACTTTATTGATAGTTGAGCTCTCATCTCTAGTCGCTCTGAAAAATAAGAAGCTATCATCCGCAAATAATAAATGGGATGTTGCACCTCTAGAAACCTTACAACCATGTATCTCCCCTCTATTTTTAGTTGCTTCAATAAGTGGTGATAGACCTTTCACACATAAAATAAATAGGTAAGGGGATAATGGGTCGCCCTATCGGAGTCCCCTTCCAAGAACAATTAGTCCCAGCTCCTGCCCATTAACCAACACAGTGTAGGTTACTATTGAAACACATATCATAATAAGTTCAATCCATTCACTTGCAAAACCCATTTATGACATGACATGTTGTAAAAATTTCTAGCTCACTCTATCATATGCTTTAGATATATCAATTTTTAAAGCCACTGACCTTGCCTTTCACCTTTCTTTTCATTGAATGCAGCATTTCAAAGGCAACAATGACATTATCCAAAATAGAGCTACTTGGTACAAAAGCTAATCAAGGTCGATATGAGGTTCTACACAGTTTTCACCTATCACAACACCTTCGCAATACCTTATACAACACATTGCACAATGCAATCGGTCGTAAGTCTCTCATTGTCTTACATTTGGGGATTAAAGTAAGCAATGTGTCATTCAAATTAGCAGGGAGCTCTTTTTTATCGAGCCAAGAACTACATGCATTAAAGATCTCCTTACCCATTACCTACCAGAAGAATTGGTAAAAGGCTAGATTGAGCCCATCCAGTCCTAGCACTTTATCAAGATGCATTTGTTTGAAAGCCAATTCAAACTCATCAAAAGTAAAAGGACAAATGAGACTCTCGTTGTCTAACCTGGTCACATGTCTCAGAAACAGCATGTTAGTATATGATCTTTGAATGGGAGTAGCAATAAATAATTGTAGAAAATAATCATCACTTTGCAAATCCCTTCCTGTGTATCAAAATGTTGCGATATTGGATTAATAGTCAAAGATTCTCTATTATAATTCTTTCCTATTACTATTATTCTCTGTTAGGCAAGTAACTTAATTATAGGAAAATATTATATTCTTTCCTAGTTTAGAGATATTTTTCTGTTAGACAAATAACTTAATTATAGGAATAGTTTGATTGTAGGATCTATACTATCTCTATAAATATAAAATATGTAGTATTACAGAATTATTATGAATAAAATATTCTTCTCGGGCTTAAGGTTGGTATCGTAGCCACGAAACCCTAAATCATTCTTCTTCAATCTAAACCACGAGCAAGTCAAATTCTCAAAGATCTCACTACAAAATCTAACCCCATCATATCCAACATGAAGGTTCATCATTCAATCTAGGAATTAGACAATGAGACCAACTATGATCCGTGGTCTCAAATGTTAGATGCAAATTATCAGAAGGAGAAACTCTCCTTCATTCGTGGCACATCGCCGCCACCTAAGGAGAAAGACACAGCAGGAAAGTGGTATCTCGTGAGCAATTAGAAGGTCAAAAGATGGCTGTTAGCCGTCTATGTCCCTGAGATTACAGGCTACATTCGCTTACCTACCAGACGAGATACTTTCTAGGGAAAGCCTGGTTTAAAGCCTTTATGATGGAGCCAATGAATTACGATTTTTACCTTGAACCGGAGGGTTTTCTCTCGCCAAAACAAAATATGTATCACTCTCTATATTATGGAGAACTCCATCAAATCTTCGAGTTGATCAATGTGATAAGGTGGTCATGGTGTGATGAGACAAGATATCGTGATCCTATCAAAGTGCGATGGACAAAGGGGTGCATATCTTTCATTGATTGGGAGGGTGATTTTGAGCAAGCGCGCGAAATCTTGAGAAAGGATCCTATTCCTGAATTAGAAGAGTGTTATGCCCTAGTTCGCCGCGAAGATTTTCAACGCGGCAGATGTGAAATCGCACAACTAGAAAATTCAAGCTTCACCATCGACTTCTGGAACCCAGATAATCAAACTGGTCCCCTCAACACCAACAAGACCAAAAAAGGCCCATCCATCCTAAGACTACTAATGGTAGATAAATCATCATATAAATGCAATCACCGCGGATCAAATCGTCATACAAAAAGCTTCGATGATATGAACTCTGGTGGATATCCTAATCAGGATCACGCCGTGATTCTCAAGAAGAATTCCAAGAAGGCCTCATCACGCAATTGTTGAAACAAAGACAGAGGACATAGCTGAAAAGTCCTTAGCATTGGTAGCAAAGAAGAAAAATGGTGGTAAGGTTTTAAATATTTCTACACTTGTTTCTAATAATGCATGGATAATGATTTCTGGTGAGTTACGCATCATATGACATTTGATCTAGACAAGTTTCACCTCTAAATCGCTCAAAATTCTGCTTTCCACCGCCATGAAAATTTTCAATTCGATTATCGGGGGAAGGATCCTTGTCCTCACTAACACCTTGAATTTTAGATTATGTTTCTGGCTATCTCTTTGAATTATAATTTTGTCATTCTCAAATAACCACGCTTATTTGTGTCATTATTGCCTAAATTGTGGTATTTAAGGACATCCTATTACGCGTATTACTGGTTTGTGGGTAAGAAGTAGGAAGTCGATTACTGACTTGGTGTCTAAAAGGTCGATGCCACGCTAAGCTTGGGGATCAGGTTCAAAAAAAAAGAAAAAAAAAAGGGAAATCTCCAAGATACGGGTTATGGCGATCGACGCCCGACAGCGCTTTTTTTGGTTACATGAAATTATTTCTAGTTTATCTTCGCAACCTTGATGTCTCGGCCCAATGTGATGTTTTAGAACTCGCAAAGTCATCATGCTTCATTTCCATTAACCTTGGAATAAAAGTCCACTTCTTTTATGATCATACATTCGATGTTTGTGGCCCATCTAAATTTGCTACTTTGGATGGATCATGCTATTGGTATTTTTATTGATGATTGTAATCAGATGACTGGGCATGTTTGATAAAGTCCAAAAGTGAAGTAAACTTGTTAATAAAATACCAAATGGTTGAAGTCATACAATGCATGTGTTCCGTGCCTCCGAGTGACAATGGAGGTGAATATTCGAAGCCAATCGGGGCGATTTGGAAGCCCATGGAACCATTCATCAAACTACTTGTTCGATAATAACTTCAACATAATGCGCTGAGCGAAAATCCGCCACTGTTGAGGTTGTCCATGCTTCATCGGGATACACACATGCCTTTATCCCATCGGGACATGCACTTTACCTAAGAAAGATATTTGATCAACCGTACCTTCCAAAGACTATTGATTTCTGACACCATCCCAGCTCACAGCAATTGCTGTCTGCAATACCAAACTTACTTCCCTCAATTTACTGTAGCAGACGGTACATCTTCATACTGTCAAGAATAAGTTGACAAATTCCAGCATCGCGATGTCTTTTACATGTCGCTTATCGTAAGGGGTACCATGCTATTCATCTCCACAAACAATGTTCATATAATGGATGTAGTTTTTCTAAGACTTATTTTTTCCTCTGAGTTCAACTTCAAGGGGGAGCAATTTGAAGAGTCTGCCTCTCTACTATGATTTTACAATCTCATGAAGGGAACTTCCGAACCCTGCAACAACTCGAATAGGAACGCGTGAATGCCCTAACTGGGTAATGAGAATGCCGTGAATCTGGATTTCAGTGGTATAAAATTGGACCACAAGAAAAGAACTTGATAGAAGTCCTAGACAATGAAGTCAGGATCAACCTCCAGACCTCAATCTTCACACCATGTAACTTATACCAACCAATCGCTCCGTCGAGGATGGTCCATCAGAGTGTCTCAACTGATCAAGAAAACAAATGCACCTGTCAAACTAAAGCAGACTCTAAACCCACATATGAACCGTAACTTTCTAGTAAAGTTAAATATCCCATGAGTCATTATGTGTCTAAATCACTGTGTCCAATCAATAAGTCATTTGTAATCACTCCATTCATCAGATTCATTCCTAACAATTTGCAAGAAGCCTTAGCTCAACTCAAGGTGGAAAGTCGCTATGAAATATAGATGAAATCCTCGTAATAGTCGAAACTTTGAACTGTCTGATCGTCCCTTCAGTGGGAAGAAACCAATGATTGCTCAGGTTTATACTGAAGGCACAAAAGATGGCAAGTAATTGAACGCTTTAAAGCGAAACTGGTAATTTGTAAATCAATTATCTATCAGATCTATTCAATGGGCTTGTAACAGCTTTAGTCGACCCAAGGTGAAAGTCATGGTGAATGAGGATGAAACTGCGTAAGAATGAAACTTGGGAACCGTCATCGCCTCCGTGGTTGTCCGGGCTGGATGTCGTGTTTATACCGTGAAGCACAAAGTGATGGTGTTAATCAACGTTGTGCCAACCGGTAGCAAAAAGGGTACACCTAAAACCATGGAATTGATTATACAGAATACATTTGGTAATCTCAGAGTTAAATCAACACAGCCAAGTCTTATTGTCTCTACCGCGAACCGATTGGCTATCAGAACAATTTGATGTGAAAACGCCACATAGACATCCAAGAAGTAAAAAGAGACTGCTACTGTGGTATGACAATGTGGCGCATTGGTTTCTGGAAGTGTGTGTTAAAGAAATCGTCAGATTAAGTAAAAAACAATTCCGAGGAGTATGGTTTGAATGTTCACAGTCCATAGGTCTTTGGCTACCATCGAGTAATCTGCACTACACTTTATTCTCAAAACAACATGGTAAGATCATTGCCCTTATCAGGTATGTTGGGATGACATGGTGGTTACAGGAAATGACCCTAATGAAAGGAAGGCTCTACAAAATTACTTGTCAGGTTTAATTTGAAATGAAAGACCCTAATACTGAAAGATTTTGGGATCAAGGTTCATCCGATAAAGGATTTCTTTGTCTCAAAGAAAATATGCTTTAGATTTGTTGCAGGAAACTGGTATGTTAGCATGTCAACCAACTAATACACCAATAGAAGAAGATTTGAAGAAGTGTCGAGGACTAACTGTGTGCCCGTTGGATAAAAGGAGATATCAAAGGCTCGTTGGAAGATTGATGCACTTAGCCCACACTAGGCCAGATCTTGTTTATAAGATTGAGTATTGTTAGCCGCTTTATGCATAATCCTCAGAAACAACATATGAATGAAGTTATGCGCATTTAAGGTATCCTCAAGTCCGCCTTGCAGGGCATTTTGTCTACAAAAATGTAGATTGTCAAAGTGTGGATGCATATAAGGTTTGATTTAGTTTATAATGATGACAGACGCATCTACTTCTCGGATATTTCACTCAGGTGCTAATCTCAAGCATGGAGAAGCAAGAAGCGTAATGAAGATACATCGTCGCTGCTAGAGACAATTTAGGTATAATTAATATGTGAAACATCAGGTTAAGACTTCTATTGATGATCACATTCATTTAGGTAATCGATTCCTACTTTTACGCGACAATAAAGATGTAATATTATGTCATAATCCTAAGATACAAATATGATCGTACAAAGTACATGTGGAGGTAGAGAGATTCTTCATTAAGGAGAAATTGATGAAAAATTGTCGAAAGGCTCAAGATTCCTGATCGTAAGATCAATCAAGCCGACATCCTCACCAACGCTGCTTCAAGTCGAAAGGTTCTAAAGCTTTGGGGCAAGTCACATGTATGACATTTTATGCACCAACTTAATGAGCTGCGATATTTGGGATTGACAGTCAAAGATCTCTATTGTAATTCTTCATTACTATTCTATCCGTTAGGCAAGTAACTTAATTATAGGAAACTATTACACTTTCCTAGTTTAGAGATATTTCTTCAAGAAGTGTGTCAATCTCACTATATAATAGTGATCAGAGATCTCAATATTCTATAATATGTACATGTAAAAAGTTATTACGAATTATTTTATGAATAAAAAATATTCTTCTCTGTTTTACAAGTCAAACCACATATCCTCTTCATCCCACATACCATGAATTTTATTGTTGCGTTTTCTGGAGGTAGCCATAGAATGGAAGAATCTAGTGTTAGAGTCTCCCTCTGCTAGCTAGAACGTTTTTGCACACTGCTTCCAATATTGTTCTTCTTGAATGAGCAACTTAGGTGGTGTTTGTTTTGAATTTAACGTCAAACTAAACAATTTTTCAAGACAAGTCGCTTATTTATTTTAAATTTTCACTATCATTGCTAAAAAATTTTAAAAGTTCGAATAGAAAAAGTGAAAATATTTATTTTTTCTATTCAAAAGTCATTTTATAAAAATAGTTAAACTCAATCATCGCTCAACAAGAAGAACGGCTAGCAATACATACTACTACATTTGACAAAATATGTTTGGGATGTGGCTACCATCCTAAATCTCATTGCTTTCTTTTAAATCTCAAACTGTTCATTTAAAATTCTCAAACTCACCCCATTTTTTTAATTTTAATTTTTTATATTTTGCTTTTATTTTATTATATTAAAATTAATATTTTTCATAAAATAAAATATTATGAAATTTTTTTATAATTATTTATTAAAGTAATATTATAATTATTATTATTATTTATATTAAAGTATAAAAATAAATAATAAAAATATTTTTAAAATATAATCTGTAATACTTTATTTATAATTATTAGATTTTTGGATACATGGGTCTATATTGCTTCCATTCATCTCTGTTTCTCACCCAATAAATAATTTATTTATTTTCGGGCCACTTTATTTTAAAACGAACTTAGCCAAAGACATTTCCCGACTTCCGAGATTTTCGTAAAATCTCATCCCTGAGTCACCTGGTGAATTTATCACCTAAAATCAAAAAAATTTCGCTTATCTCGTGACCACTAAACTTTAAGGCCACTGTATGAGACAAATTTAACTAAGACAAACTGCTTTCATTATCCTGCATCTGTGAGAATTTTCTGTGCATCCTGAACCCTTTGATAATTTATTTTTATTAATATTTGTTATTTTCAAATTTAATTTTCCTGCCTACACTTAATAACAATATTCCAACTCCAGTTTCGATTCGGTAAAATAAACCCAACTCATTAAAAAACTCGAATTAAAATTAAACCAAACTCGTGCCATTAAGAGCGATACTTATTTTAACCCGAAATAACTGGCTCTGCTGCCATCCCTACTAACTACCTAATATTAAAAACAAACAACTTAATACTTAACGCTATTAAAGACTATTCAGCATTAAAACAAGTTTCATATAACATTAAATAAAAAAACAAATACTACCTTAGTCAGCCTCTCAGATTCTTTGGATTTCATGCCAAACTTCCCCACTAGGATCTGCTCATGTATGTTGAAGTTTTGTTTTACATGTATCATCTGATCAGTGAAATTTTTGGCAAAATTTTTCCTCTACATCCATTGATCTCAGCATACTGTAACCTTGAAGTGACATTTCTCTGATCCACCAGAAGAGTCCCAGTTATTTTTTACCATCTACTGAAACTCGTCCTCCATGAGCCATGCGTTCTCGAACCTGAATCTCCTTTTACGTTGAGGCGGAACTGTTACCAAAGTGTTTAAGAGGATGATTTGAATGATCTGACACTCAGCTATTGTGTTTAAGATTATTAATTAATTTTAAAAAAATTTAAAACTATAGTCCCAATTACAATTTTAAGGATTTGCACATTCACGTACATGTTAGTGATGCTTTAAATTGGACATTATTTTAATAGAAATTGTAGTTTGTGAATTTTTTTAAATGATTTCTGGTCAAAACTCTAAACTAAACCAGTCTTATAATACATGAACGCTCAAACATATTTAAGTTAAATGCATATTTAAGTTAAATATATATTTAAGTAAAATACATATTTAAGTTAAATTGAAGAGTTTGGCGACTAGTTTTGCTGTTAAAGCTTCACTACGCCTAACTCATTCGATAGAAGAAAGTCAGTTTAACGTTTAAAAAAAAACGACATAGAAAAAAGATCCTAATTAAGTCACGATGGAAAGCAATTATTATAATGTACTAAAATGTTTAATGTAAAATAAACCTTAGTTACATTTTCATTAATGAAATTTCAATTTAATGAAAACTTGATCCTAAGTTAAAAATACAATTTATAAATAAATATATATTATCTAATGAACCTTTTGTTAATATTAAAAATATATAATTTTCTGGAAAATAATTCTTTGTATCTTTTTTTAATTGAATAATTATATTGGCAAACTATTTTTGCTTTCTCATCCTCAATCATGCTTACATATATATATATGTATATATATATATATATATATATATATATATATATATATCATTCCTCAAACAAAATATCACTTTAAACAATTAAAAATTAATTTTGAAAACATTCATAGGAGAAATTGTCAGCAAGGCCCAAATAACACATATCAAATATGAATTTCTGCCAAAATTTTCTACAAAAGCTACTATTACATATAGGCTAAGTTAACATGATACCTTGGTTTTCACACATAAAGATAAAAGGAAGCAACTACAAAACAAGGTAATGAATACCATCATACTGCTGCCATCATATCAAAGCCCAACCTCTACTTTTCCGGCAAAGCTCGCCGGACAGAGTTGCCCCAAAAGGTCCAAACCCGGTTCGAACCAGCTTCAGAACTGTTATACATGCTATGAGAAGCTTACTGCAAATGAATACAGTCTCTTGTTCTCCAAACTCATCTGCTCGGCTACTACCTTCTCAACATCCAGTCTTGGCATCAAAAAGAAAATTTTAGAAATATGTCAAGAAAATTAGGAATTGTTTGGGGAATGTTTTCCCTAAACCATTCTTAATTGTTTTAAGGAAGAAAAAAAACTCAAAGTTTACAACTATACAATGCAAAATCAGTTATAAGAGAGAACAGTATAACTAAAAACATTCCCACATGCACTCTCAACCTCGCTTGTAGTTCCTGAATGATTAAAATACACAGAACTGATTTTGAACCTCAAAACCCGACAACTAGGAAGCCAAAATTGTAAGAAGCAGGAGCATAAGTTGAATAACAAAAAGGTAGAATGTACCATCATAGAGGTAAGCAACAGTAATGGAAATCAACGGGTCTGTTTGTCTATGCTTTAAACACGCAGGAACACCACTGTTGTCAAAACTCGTTATCGCTTTCTAAATTTAATGTTTTATATGTTCTCTGTGTTTTTTATAACAAAAAAGAAAAACACTGGGAACCAAACTTGTTCCCCCCGCTGCCTTCTCTGGCAGATCAAACTATTAAAATCAAACAAGCCCAACTCCCTTTAGGAAACTCAACAGTAAGATTTTCAAAATTGATAGATACCCTACATGAAAGACGACTTAATATACACATATGGATATATATATATATATATATATATATATATATATATATATATATATATATATATATATATGTGATGATCATGAAATACCATCAAGATAAACACCCATCAACTCAAAAAAGGACATCTTCAAAACTTGAACTGTTTCTTTCAAAGGAAAACAGAATCAGATGTGGAAGTGTGTCCACGCTGTTGACTTTAGGGATAAAGATCAACATCTTTGAAAGATTGCAAAACATTAAATGAATAATAAGAAGGAGAGCACTGTCAAATGGAGAATAGGAATCCTGGAATTTCCCAAATTTGAAGTTCAACTCCTTGTGTAGCAGAAGTCAGAAACATACAATATAACAACATGATACATTCTTTTATAGCGTCAGGAATATCAAAAAGTCCAGACAAAATGGGTGCTACTTGATATCTCTTAAAGTGTAGGATAATTCCCCTTTTAATTACATGAAGTTTTCATTAGAATCAACTCTAGCATCGAACAGCTATGTTTAGTTTAACAACAAATATAGACACCTAAACATATGGATTCGAAGTGTTTATTTGTAGTATGGCAGTACTTCTTTCATTATCCCACACCAAACATGATTCTGATCATCGTGACTCCCGATAAAAGAAAATTCATTGAAGTACACCAACACCAATCATACTTTCTTTCTACTTTCTACTTATTCTAGATGTTCAAAACACTCAACTCACAAGGGGCTTTATTTGTGCATGTTTTGGGTCTAAACCCATCTAAAAAGCTGGCAAGTTGAACAGTTTACTCAAGTAATAGGCAAAGTAAAAAGTGCCTGGCAAATTAAACCAATCCAAAAGAGCATCCATTTGAAAAAAAGAATAAAGGATAGAATAAATTTGGTGATAAGGTAGGCATAGCCCTTACCTTAACATGTCATTTTCTCTGGCCAATGCCTGCACTTGAGATGAGAGAGCAGTTTTCCATAATTCAAGATCCATAATTCCTTTCTCCTGTATGAGAGAAGAATGTGAAGCGTGTTAAGTATGCATACAAAGATCCTTTTCCTATAATAAAATTCAGTTAGTCACACAAGTACCATTATCCCCTTCCATTCCAAGAGATCCTTTATTTCTGCTTTGCTCTTCTCCAAAAGCAATGAGAGATTCTAGATAGCTCTTTATCAAGCTCTGGCAAAACGCTGCTCCCCTTCGGTTCAGTTCTTTGATATACTCCTCCAACATGACAAGTTAAGCTCAAGTGACCTCACTTTCTGCATCAAGATCTTGAGAACGAAGCATCACCCAGCTATCTCTACCAGTTGGCTTCTGCCTAACTTCCACTACAGGGTCCGGAACCCAAGGCGCTGGCTGCTGGATCCCATCACACCTACTTTAGCAACTGGTGCTTTACCTGTTTTCTCTGTACCTTCACCAACCCCATTTTGCAATTCGCCATTATCAACTGGTTTCGAAGAAGGCATTGTACTTGAATTAGGATGCAAAGTTTTCACTGGAGTGGGGTCCTCGGAAGCCACAATGAGATCTTCTGTTATCCAGCCAATTGTATCAACCTTATACACCTCGAAAAACACTCAGTATACAGTAAAATTCAGACCCATAATGGGTGATTAAATTCAGTTTCAAGTACCTAACCCACTTTGGCTCAGGCAACTTAAAGCTTTGAGCAAGCTTGACATTTGCTGCAACAAAATTACCCAGTGGTAACCATTTTTCGGTGGGATAACTTAAACTACCAGACATAGCAAATTCCTTCACATTCGATGAATAATGCTCAAAATTTGCAATCTTAATAGCATCAACCAAAGTTTCCTCTGCAAGTTCGACCACAACAAACTTCTCGCTAACAGAACATGCATTTCTCAGGTATTTATCATGATCCTTCCCCAATATGTTACTTGCTCCTTTTACTTCCTTATTATGAGCCACCACCTTTGCACCTTTCGATGCTGAGGCATAGTTATACTCTGTTCCATCAGGCTCAAGGCGGTGGGTAATATTCACTTCAGCCGACGAAATATACTCCAGCTTATTTCCTGCTTTGTTGTGTTACGAAACTCATCGAGATTTATATAAGTGGAATGAGTTCTCTCACCGTGCATTTGTTCTGGCATGCGTTCCTTGTGTTCTTCTGGTGGCTGTAGTTGTACTTCACAGACTAAAGCAGTGTAACCTAGAATACTCCAGACTAATTCTTCTAAGCTACTCGTGTCCTTAAGTGAGAACTCCAAATTTTCGGGATCATGAGGAACCAAGGATTCATTGCTATGTACAGAATTATTAAACTCTAGCAGGGTCTCATTCATGTGATTACTGCTTCCATTCCCAACATGTGAGTATGCACCATTGCAAAGATCATCGTTGCAAACAGTAGAATAAGGTACGCTTGTTATCAGGATGAGAATTTACTGAAAGAAAATTCACAGACCAGCATAACATAAGGAATAAGTATTAAGTAACTAAATATACAGATTTTGACCCAACATTGAGTGAGTAAGCTATTTATTTCTATTTAATCGTCTAAATTTCTCCAACTATTTGCCCTAGTTTTATTTTCCTTTTGAACAAAACGACCTGGCACAAGCCAGAAATTGAATTCCATCTAGTCCTCTCTGAATTTTCTCGGTTACCAAACAAGCAAATAAAAGAGCTGGTACACTTTATATATTCGATGGTAATTGATATATTCCACCAAGAACAAAGGCATGGTCCCATATACACAAAAGCCTCAAACACAAGCAACTTGTATTTACTGAAAAAGGAATGGTACCGGAAATGATAGCGACAGGTTGGTTGAAATTTGTAAATGAGCGTATTGTAGTTAAAACTTAAAACCCATAAAGTAATCAAATCAAAGTAGCTGAAATCGAACTTCTGCTCTGTTTGATTGCCTAGAAAGTCCAAATCTTACGGAACATTCATTCCTCAAGGAAATTGAACCCTTGTGAGCAAGAAATGGATTTGCCATAGGAAAAAAAACACAGGAAAAGAGAAAAATGGGTTTTCAAAACATCAAAACAGAGAAATGGGCAAGAAAAAGAACCAGAAAACCCAAAAGAAGCGAGAAGGATCGTGGGTATATGCAAGGGAAAGACGAACACCCCATCAATACTCAAGGGGGTCAGCTCAAAATCCAGAAAAAATAAGATAAAATAAAATAAAACAAATTCAGAATCAAGAACCCAAAAACAAAATGAGTAAAAGAAAAAAAAAATTCCACTTACCACCATTTCCATGGCTAAGGCCATGCTTAGAGTAGAACAATAAAACAAGGCACCAGAGTGAAAAGATCAGGTATACGATAGCTCAAAGGTTTTCCTATTCTCACTGTTGCCAATAACAACAATTTGTATTGAGAGGCATTTTCGAGGTTTCTTCATCTGTCATACGTAGAGTGAAGAAGATGAAAGAGAGAAGATAGAAAGAGAGAGAGAAATATTTGGGAGTCTGAAAGGTCAGATCAGACAAAAGCCTCAGTGATTCCTCCCAGGACTTCCCTCAGAAATCGGTCTGTTTGGGTCCTTGTGTGGCCAATTACTCCCAATCACGCGGGAACCGCTTCCCACCATTTGTTTGTGAATCGCGTGGACTCCGGATTTGGATGACCCAAAACTTCTCTACTTCAATCCTGGCTTCTTCTTTGTGGAGAGTGTTCAATGGCTAATGCTAAATATATATATATATATATATATATATATATATATATCTATTCTCGGGAAACAAACAGCAGCAAGCTGTTCCAACTCTATCCGTGATTATTTCCATTATTGAGAGTAACATGAAAATCCAAGCCATGGAATCGAAATCCTTCAAACACATTAACATCATCACCCGTATGAATCACTTACGGCTTTCCTAATCCTATGAATCCAACTCATTTAAGGAGACAATCACCGATGACAGTATAGAAATTGTTTAAAAATGTACAAATCCAAAAATTATTTACATAATCAATCTCTTGTAAAAATAACTTGAAAATGTTACTTTTTTTGAATAAAAATGCCCATAAAAAATAAAGATAAGGCCGTTTAATTATTGTTTTTAAAATTTATTTTATGTTTTAAAAAATGATGAAAATATGAAAACATGAAAACATCGTTTGATTTATTATTTATTTTATTTTTAAAAATATAAAAAACATAAAAACACTAAATTTAAAAAACAAATAAAAGTTTTTAAATAACTTATTTTTAATGTTTTTAATGTTTTAAAAAATGATTCTCAATAATAGTTTTAAAAATCATGAACCAAAACAAGTCCTAAATCTCCTCATTACCTCTTCCTCGATATTATAATTCTATTTTAAGGGTTTTTTTGTCTAAAAAACTCCTTTTATATTTTAGTATCTACAAATACAGTTTACAAATAATCTGATTTGTTAAATGTTATCCCATTCCTATGGAAGTATTGGCCTTCATAATTGGAAACTTATTAGTTAAGAAAATCTAGGGTCATTATGTTTCTTTTCTTTTGGAGAAAAGGGAAATATTTTTCCAATTAAATAAACTTTTATATTAATTTACTAAGGTGTACACAAGATCAAGGGTTATTTAATAATAATGCAATGTATTATGGTATGATTATCATTATATCAAGTGGAAAATTTAGTCATATATTTTATTTATTAACATTGAATTCATCGAATTAAAAATGCACAAAAATCATGGTTTAAGTAAATTATCACACTCAATTTTTCAATTAATTTTTTTAACAAAAATAAAACAATAGTCCTTGAGGTATGTTTCAAGTAGTAAAAGGCTAGACAGGGTTCTATTCAAATTCTTATTATAATATTATACTATAATATAATATATAAAGTGAATAATAAAATTTTAAATAAAATAAACAGTAAAGTGGGTCATAGCAAAACAAAAACAAAAAAAAAAATTATTTTGACCCACTGTTGTCACAATCTTAAATGTTAGGCCACCAATATTAATGATTGAGCAAGATATAAACTCCTTGGTCTCTCATCTCTATGTATCATTCAAGTTTTCCTTATTCCACAAAAAAATAAAAACAAAAATACATATCTTGCCAATTATTTATTTATCTATTATTATTATTAAAAAAAAAAATAGGAAAAATAGTAACCTTATCTTTCTCTAAACCCACTTTTGGAATAAATTCTCCAACTAATTAATCATCACGAAAAGGACACTTCAATTTCCCTATTTTTAAATCATCCTAATAAGGAGATTTTTGGATAGTAAAAAAAATACCATAAATGTTTATTACCATATACTAGTTTCACTTGATCATTTATTCAAAAAATATGATTTTTTTAATAAATAAATAATTTCATTGATTTTAATTAGCAATAAATCTATAGAAATATAAAATAAAAATCAATAAAAACCATAAATTATGAAACAACATTCTGATTAATAGTATAATAAAATGACTCAAAGCCCAATTGATAGTTGAGTTTATACATTTGATAGTTAAGTTTAAACATTTGATATTACGATTGTTGATAGAATACCTTTGACTTCATTTTTGCAGTATAATTTGATTTATTGTTTACAAATAGACGTCGCATCATAATAACAAAATGCAAATTGTCATTTGAGACGACAAAATTATCTATTGCACTAAGACAATGATAATTGCAAGCACACGAATACAACGATAATCATAAGAATACTAAGGCAAAACTAACCACTTAAAAACATATAAAACCTAGATTCGCGCAGTAAGAACCATTTTATCGGTGTGCCAAAAGAGGCCAGTAAGTATTTCGTAAGAATGACTAAAACCATTCCCAATGTTAAAAATGCTAAGAGTAAAAGTCGAAAAGAAGTGAGTGCTAGTATTTATATTATGATTTTTTTAATTATGTGTTCCTAGTGATTCAAATGATTGAATTTATGAAATTGTGCTACATACAAAGGCATTTTATCAGTCTAAATATCGATCTTAAATTAATTTAATTAAAATTTTTAAATATTTTTATTTAGATTACAAAATATAAAGAAAGTTGGATAAATTTGTACCACAATCTTAAAAATATTTTCAAAAACCCTCAAAATATATTGATTTTAAATTATTTAACACCTATTCACTTTGCACACACTATTCATTTAACCTATCTTTTTACTCATTTGACACTTTAAACTTATTTTTAAAGAGAAGGAAAATTATACCAACCAAAAACTCTAAATAATTAGAAAAAATAAATTGATTAAAATTTTCAAAAAATTAAAATTATTAGTGAATTAGAAAGATTAAAAAAAGAGTTAATTTTGTTGGAATATTTTGAAAATTTAACATGAGGGGGGATGGGGTCCTTGTAGTGAGGAAGTGCCTTGGCAGAATAGGATAATGGCATTTGGCACCATGACGATGACCCCTGTGTCTCTCCCAGCAAACCCAGCCAAGAAAAGCATCTTCTCTCCCTTGCTTCTTCTTCTTCTTCTTCTTCTTCTTCCTCGTTACCACTCTTCACCAGTGGAAGGCTTCCACTAGATTATTCGGACACCGAAAATTCATTGAGAAAAGAAAAATACAGAAAAGGCCACAAAGGAAGAAGGGGAAGCCTCAATTTGGGGTCAGTTGCTGATTCCATTTTTAAGCAGCGATGGAGATTGACAGCATTGAGTGCGTGTCGTCTACAGATGGGATCTATGAGGAAGAGATCCACCACCACCACCATCAGTTCTCGTCCTCCTCCAAGCCCCTTAGCAATGTGGTGTCTCCGGCGATCTCTCCGGCCACTAGCGTCCACGAACTTCTCGAGTGCCCCGTTTGTACTAATTCCATGTACCCTCCAATTCATCAGGTTAGTTGTTTCGTTCGTTGATGGGTTCTTCGGGTTTGGGAGATTTTGCTGGTGGGTTGTTTGTTTTGGTTTTGAGAGCGAGAGGGAGAGAGATATGTATATTTGCCGGATTTTCTTGGTGGGGTTCGGTTCTCTGGAACTGGGATTAGAAGATTTTTTATGGGATTTTCATTATTACTGATGGGCTTGGAATTGAATTGGGATCACATAAACCCCTAAAATTGACAGAACGTTGGCAACGAAAGAAAATTGCAACATTTCTGAATTTCATGGAATTTGAAGTCCAAATCGTTCAGTTTTGTGCAAACAGATGAAGGAGGAGGCATATATTGGTCAGTTGTTGATTTGGTGGTTTGGATTGATTGGGATTTGTTGTTGGGTTGGGTTCAAATGTTCTGGGGTGATTGCAAGTGATAAGTGTTTTGTGATTGTTTCATATTTTCGAATCACGGATACTTATTTTTTAACGAGAATTCCTACGTGTTTGTGAATCACATTAACTGGGTTGATAATTTCCCGTAATTTAGGTTCTGATTAGATTTGCTAGTTTGGGAGATCAAATTGTTCATCGACATTAATGGGTCACTTCAGGTTTAGTGGCAAGTTGCAAATTGTTGAATTGGTGCCTATGAGATTTTAAAGGCATCATCAAACGGTAACCACTCTACGTAGCTAGAATGACGGAAACTAACTAATAACATAAGAGGGCCAGTAAGGAGCTTAAACTTACTCCAATTGGGAGTGTTTCAGGTTTTATTTGGAATGAAGGTGACAGATTCTCTTGTTTTGTACTGAAATATGCTAATCTAGAAAACATTTTTTTCTTAGTAGCGAAATGGAAACAACCACTGAACGAGAAAAATCTGCTATTTTTAAAAATTGTCCTCTTTTTTTCTTTTTCTTTTTTTTGATAAGTTTAAAAATTGTTCTCTTCATGTGTTAGTCAATGTATAATCTTAAATAAAATTGCGTTGAAAGTGAACAAACCAGCAAAGATAGAGTGTCCATGGATTTTGCAAGATATTAGGTAGATCAAAAGGAAAATATGGACGGTTTAAGCATTTCAGGTCTGATTGACTTTCCAAGGATCTGAGTAAAAAATTACCTGAGTCCTCTGCACCTGATTTATATGGTTAGATTCTTATCTTCAAAGTATAGATTAATTTGATTGCATGCATTGACCCACTGGGTGAGACAGTGTCTAAGTCATTTTGAAACTACAACCAAATGAAACCTTTTCCTTGGTACATAGAATAGTTTACAGTTACTCCTATCTAGTATTCTATCTCATTTGCCTCAATTTTTGTTCATGTAAGGTCCATTTAACTGTGAGTAGCACTTTATTCTTTAGATTGCAGTGTGGAGCATCATGGAAACTCCAAGGTTTCGTCTTCCTTCATAAGGTTATTGGTGGTTTTTACAGAGATTTCTTCATTACCTTGGAAAATGAGGACATGAATTAGTACTCTGAGGACTCCCAAACTCTTTGTCATTCATATATTCAAACTCATTATGATCCAAAGTCTTACCAGAAAACCATATCACGTATCTTAGCTTTGCAGGGAAGATATTATGGTGAAATTTTTTGATCTTACAGTGGTTGGTTTAAGTTACATTGTTCAATTTGATATTATTTACTTCTTCTCCTTCCATTACTTCTTTTGCTTCCCCTTCTGATTTTTTGCTAGACATCTTCTTGAAGGATGTGAATCTTTGTCCAAAAATATTAGCTCTATGGAAAAGACATTACCTCTTGAAAGGAGAGAGACTCATGTTGCTTAAAAGTACTTTAACCAGCTTACCGGTTTACTTCATGTACCTTTTTGTTATTTTTGAGTTGGTAATTATGAGACTAGAAAAAACTAGGAAAGATTTCCTGTGGGGAGGAGGGGTTCTTAAGAAAAAGTCCCATCAAGTGAAATGGTCAGCTATCTACAAAGATAAAAGAAAAAGGGGCCTACGGTTATGAGTTGTCCATACTCTATAAGATCTTATCGGGTGAAATGGTGTTGGAGGTTCATATGTTGTGGAGAAAGGTCATAGTGATAAGGTTTAGAAAATAGTCAGAAGGATGGTGCTTTTAGGTAAGAAGAGAAGATTATGATGTAAGCATGTGGAAGTTGATAAGCAAAGGATGACAAAATTTTGAACTTAAAAGGAAATTTTAGATGGTATGAAGGCCTGAAATTTTGGTTAAATTTGAAACAAAGCAATTAAAACTAAGTATAATAGTGGAAACTCAAGAATTTTAAAGTAAAAATGGCCATAGATCAATTTTAAGTTAGTAGATGGAATCATAGGAAGAATAAAATTTTAGTTTGATGTTTGGTCCTATGATATTCTCATACAGGACACTCTTCTATCTATATCCTCCTTGAGGGAATGATTTTTAGGAGATAAAAGGCAGGATGATCATGTGGACTAGTGCTACTTAAGACATTTTCAAGATTGAGAGATGAAGAAGACATTTTTTTAGAAGTGATGCATGCTAGGAAGAAGTAGCAGAAAGGAGAACTAGAGCTTTTGGAAGGCTAGCAAAAGTGGGAATGTTGGGTGAATTCTTTTTACATTGCCTTGGAATTGGAGAGTGAATTTTCCCTTGATATTTATTTCTATATTTTTTTTTCTTTAATACATATGACATATGTCTACTAATTCTATTTGGCTGAAATTAATTACTTTCTTGTAATAGTTGGGCTTTTTTTTTTTCAATTGCCACAATGGGCTGCTGTGTTCCCACTTGCAAATCAAGGGTCCACAATCGGTGCCCAACTTGCCGCCAAGAGCTTGGAGATATTAGGTGTCTAGCGTTGGAGAAGGTGGCTGAATCTCTTGAACTTCCTTGTAAATATTGTTCCTTGGGATGCCCTGAAATCTTTCCTTACTACAGTAAACTCAAGCATGAGGCTCAATGTAACTTCAGACCATACAACTGCCCATATGCTGGATCTGAGTGTGCTGTTGTTGGGGATATTCCTTTCCTGGTTTCCCATCTTAGGGATGACCACAAGGTAGACATGCACACTGGCTGCACATTCAATCACCGTTATGTCAAGTCGAATCCCCGTGAAGTAGAGAATGCAACCTGGATGCTGCTGACAGTGCGTGTTTTCTATTTCTTTAGTTTTGTCGTAGTGGCTCTGCAATTTGCTTTCAAGAATATTGTAGATCATTTAATAACTTCAAGACTGTTTAGAATTGAATGGTGAAAGAACTTTCTTGTTTAACTAATAGCTTGAAAAATATTTAGGTCCTGTAATAAGCATGGAGTTGGGCTGCAGATAGGCAAAAGTATTTTTGGAGAAAGGAGCATGCATTTCTGCCGTCAAGTTTATTCACATAATAGAATTATTTTATGATTTTACTACCATGCTGATGATAAATGTGGTATATAGATGTTGCTAGTTGCTTGAAGTTATTTCGTCAATTGGAAATGGAAAGGGAAAAAAAGGACATGATACAGCAGTGGCTTCAAATGAGAAGCGTAGTGACATACATGCACTTTAGTTGAAAAAACTTGCTATGATTGATTTGTGGCTTCTGTGAAATTTCCTATTTCAAATATATTATCTCTGAATACTTATTTCTTTTCTTATTTTTCTAATTGATCAGGTCTTTAACTGTTTCGGTCAGTACTTCTGCCTGCATTTTGAAGCATTCCAGCTTGGAATGGCACCAGTTTACATGGCATTCCTTCGGTTCATGGGTGATGAAATTGAGGCCAGGAACTTCAGTTACAGTCTAGAAGTGGGAGCAAACGGCAGAAAATTAACATGGGAAGGAACCCCACGAAGCATCCGTGACAGCCACAAAAAGGTCAGGGACAGCCACGACGGCCTCATAATTCAGCGCAACATGGCGCTCTTTTTCTCTGGCGGGGACAGGAAGGAGCTGAAGCTTCGGGTTACAGGACGTATATGGAAGGAACAACAAAATCCAGATGCAGGGGTGTGCATACCTAATCTTTGTAGTTGAGGTATTTGGGAACATGCATGCTCCTGTCTCTTGGTTGTTGTCTCTGTTCATTTAATTGCTGTCTCTCTGTGTGTGTTATATTGCATGCCAAGTATCATTTGTGTTGTTAATGTGGATGAAGAACAGTGGGAGCCCAAAATGCTTCACTAATACAGGTTTGAACTACAAACGTCTAATAAAGCCTTTTCCTCCTTTCTTTTTCTTCTCTATGTTGTGTGGTACACATGCCCATCAATGAATCTGTCTGCGGTTATCCAAAAGAATTCCATGGAATATCCCCTTATTTTTTTAGGATTTCCAACAATCTATATATGTAAATGAATCTCATGTGGATCTTAAACAGTTTATTAAGTGAATTTAATTGTAGTAAATTGGTTTTGCATTGCCTCCCCTCAACCAATCCAGCTGTTTCCTTGAGGAAGTGATGAGGCTCTAAATAAATTATCTCAGCTAATGGGATAAGGTACACAAATGCCCTTGATATTTAGTCATATGTCCAACTTGATCCTTAGACCTTTTTTGGGTTTAATGTTGCCCATAACTTTTGTTTCGTAGCTCAAATATGCCTTTACCATCATCGAAGTGAACAAGTGGGCAAACGATCGTCTAATGCTATTGATGAGGCATCCATCAGTGGTGTGACATATCAACAAATTATGTCATGTGTCGGTGACATGTTAGCGGCATACTCCGTACACGATAAAGGTGTATTTGAGGGACAACACTAAACCCAAAAAATGTTTAAGGGCGAATTTAAACATAAGACCAAACATTATGAGCATTTGTATACCTTATCCCTTGCCAATGTGATACTTGCATTGGTAAGAATCTATCTTTAGGCTGAGCCAGGCCTGGAGTGACCAGCATTGACCTAGTATATATTCCCGCATTATTGTTTGCTATGGCTAGCTGAATATTTCAACTACAAATTTACCATCTTTAGTCATCTTCTCTTGGCGGAGGGATCTAACAAGCTTTGTACATTTATGAAGCTCTCTCATTCATTACATTTCACGATACAATATACAATCAGGAAAGGTCATCACCTGGTTTTGTTACTATGTTTTGAGTCAAATCACTTCTTTAGATGCCTGATCCTTACAACGTTTGTATCGGCATCCTTGTTGGTTTGGTTTGGATGCTACACTGATCTACAAAAACAGTAAGGTTTTATATATATATATAGCTCTGGAGAATTGGGTCAATATCAAACAGCAGCCTCTGGGTGTAGTTGGTGCTTCTTTTTTACTTCTGCTGTGCTGTCTCCACATATTGCTCTGCAAGTTTCTTCACCTTCTCACCTTCCTTGATCAGGAAGTTAGCATTCTTGGCCTTGGCATGGTATTTCATAACTTTTTCGGTCGTTTTTCCAACAGCCCACCTATATTGCTCAACTGTGATCACACCACTCTTTGCACAATGGCTGATGTGCTCTTTGATATAGGCGAAACCTGCAGAAATTTAGGACTGATAAACAAAGTGTTGTATATACAAAAATGAATGATCAGGAAATTGTGTGATGATGAGAAATGGATCCTCTAGTACCTTTCCATGCACAGAACCGATGCTATCAGTCTGCTTGTTAGTGTCATTAGATTTCTCCTTTTGACCATTTTCACCTGTTTGAAAAGGATGGGATGAATTCTCTCCACCTTTTACTGCCTGATCTTCCCCATGGTTTTCATCCTTTCCAGGATTGATGTTCTTGGCTAAAGCTTCTGTTGTCTTTTCTGGAAACCTTTGTATGAGCGGTTCTTTGTCTGGGCCGTATAATTCCTCACATTCTTCAACAGAGGGTTCTTTTCCTCCTTCACCAAGAAAGGATTCTGGAGGAGGACATGAATTATCTGTCCCACTCCCCATGGTTGAGCTTCTGATGCTTATTACATCAGTATGTTGCTCGAGCAAAGAAGGAGAATTCTTTGGTACTTCAGCAAATCTCGCTTTCACATGCTCTTCCAAATTCGGATCATCTGATGGATCAGATTTCAGAGTGGAGAACACCACTTTCATTTTTGATTCCCCTTCTTCTTGTACGTTAGAGGCCTTTAGAGCAGTAGCACCAATATAGTCTTCGTCTTCCAAATCATACTCGAAATCACCATATATATCCAGTTCCAGGTGAGAATCCATTTCAAATACGTTATCAGGTCCTTCTTCTCTGTTGTCCTTTGAGGGATCATCTTCATCATTGAGATCTTTAGCTTGCTGATGTGGGCTGTTAGGAGGGGAATCAGATAAAAGGCCTGCAGTTCTCAGAGCTGCTTCAATTTCTGGATCAGTAGAAAGTTCATAAGTAGTAGTTGGTTCTGATCTGTCATTGGATTCAGCAGGAGTTAAAGGATCAGATCCGATGACTCTACTAGATTTGCTGCTATCTGAACCTGAATCCAAGGCTCTGCTAGATTTGCTGCCATCTGAACGATGCAATAGCTCCTGGGAACATAGATTCACATATACTAGCTTGCTGTTTGATCTATCGGCAACCTCTCTTTCAATATTAACCGCATCTGCAACAGCTAGCTCTGTCTCTGCTGTTCTGCGAATGACGGGCAGATTCGCTTTCCTCAAGAAGTGCTCTGTCAGGCGGTAAAGCTTAGTCTGTATGACCAAAAAAAAAAAGTTAGCAATGCATTTCTGTAAAAACTCAAAAACATAGGATTTGAGTTTAATATGAATATCGTGTCTTTAACACACCCCACGTGTGGTCGTGCGCGCGTGAAGAGTCAGGCTCAAGCCAAGTCGCCATGGACTTTCAAATCAACAAATGGAGAATTAATTGCAAGGAGATGGCTCAAAGGACCTTCTGCTAAACTAGGCTATAATACCATGTTAAACGATCAACTCTCCTAGAAGCTCAAACTTGTGGAATTTTGGTTTAATATGAATATCACGCCTTTTAACAAAAATCTATGTAAAACATATCCCAGTACATGGTAACTTAGCGCCATGAGAAAGAAAAAAATGAAAGAAAGAAAGGAGACTAAAAAAAATAATAAGAAAAAAAAAAAGAGAAAAGAGAAAGACACGAGCACACAGCAACAGAAGCAACAACATTTACCAAGTAACCTGATATTGTGCTACCAGATTAGGAGAAATTTCAAATTTCGAAACAATAGATGATTGTGTGGTAGAATAATTTCAGACTCTCCGTTGGTGGCAATAAGGGTGGAAGTCTGATGGGGGACATGATGATAGGAATGAATGCTGAAAGTGAAATGGAATTCAGGGGGTTGTCCAAATTCCATTTTTGCAATTGAATTCCTTACAATCCACAAAAACAAGCTAAATAAAAAAATTACTGAACCCAAAGGCGAGCAACGAGCACAGAAATCATACCTGCCTAACTGATACAGGGATTTTATTATGTTGACAGGTTGCCAGTACTGGTCTCATATCTAATGGTAGTTGAGCCTGCTCAATACCAAATAAAGAAAATCAATTCAATTGCAGAATATCAAACAGAATAAGGTGATGTATTTAGGGTGGTTCTGAGGTAAAAATAAAATCTCCACGTACTAGTAAGGGATAATTTCCTTTAAGGAGAGCACTGTCCTCCTGTTTTTCTTGTGTTGTATTCTTGCTAGCAGCAGCATTTTTTCTTGCAAGAACCTCTAGGGCCCATTTTCTTTTATCAGTCTTTATACCATCAGTTTTAACACCTGCTTCCTTTTGGGAATCAACTTTGGAAGTACCAGAAAGAGGAACAGATGACCCTTCTGAGCGTTTTCCAGGACGTGTTTTACCATAATCAGAGAGGGGAACACCAACCTTCGATTGAATCTTACAGGTTTCTGGAGCTTTGACTGCAGGACTATGAAGGGTGGGTTTAGAAACTTTTTCCATTGATCTATGTTCTTTGTGCATTGGATTACCACTAACACCAGAGCTGCCAGGATTTATGTCATCTTTCTTGGAAAACAGATCTTATCTGCTTGATGCCAATAAGAAGATGGATATGATGATCTGGCATTCGACACCTCTGGATCTTCGCTGTCGAACTTCTTAAAGATCAAGAACCGACTTCAATGTCTCAATCTTTTCAGGTGCATTAGCTCTCGTACAGCGATGCTTCCAAATTCGACTTCAAGGTCAGTCCCATCTGCGTAACCGTTTTCCTTTTGATGTAGCATAAATTTTCTTTGTCAGATTCTCACGTACTTTGCCCTTCTGCAACATTGGCTTCTTCGCCTTAGAGATGAAGGAAGGGGTAGTGGCATTGTGTTCAGTCGTGGGTCCTGCCAGCCCTGAATGCAGTGAGGTTTGGATCCATGATTGTCCCAAAGCTCTATTGGATTTGCTTCGGACAGCTTCTCTTATTTCTTTTCTTAACTTCTGAACCAGCACAGGCGACTCCTTGTCCTCAGAAAGGTCTCTTCATGATCTTTTCACTCTCAAACTGTAGCACTCTCTCGATTTTTCAGCCAGCCCCTTCAGAGGTCTACGATCTGTCCCCTGAACTATACTCATTATATCAGATGTGACTTTCTTCCTTTTCCGATTATGGCTTAACTCATCTCCTGTGGAAACTTCAATAGTACTGTGACCTCTTTGGGCATCAACTGGAACATGTCCATTAGATTGCTTCTCTACAGGAATCATCTGATTATTTCCTTCAGCTCTAACTTTCTTTGCTGGAACTTCAGTCCCAATCTCAGCTTTAACTTTCCCATTTCCAGCACTTGTTTCAGCACCATCTAACTAATACATATCAGAGACTGGGAAGAATAAATAAAATATATATAGTCCATTTCAGTGAAACACTGATATTAGCTCGGGAAATTACAACAGAGGCAAGTGATCTGACTGACTAGTTTCCAGAAGTAATATCATTTCTATCCTATGAGTCTAAGTAGAATACTCTACACACAGTGTGTGTGAATCAAGAAAATAACTGCTATTGATGGCGCAAAAATTGTAATATCATAGTTGAGATATCAATAGCAAAATCTGATCAATATGGTTATGAACATTAATTGCTGAAAACTAATTGAAAAATGAAAATAAAAGAGAAATGGACCAAATGGTGACCTGAAATCTGTATGCTTTCTCTTTACACCAGCAATTTTCACATCCTCCTCATTAGCATGAGCAACGATCTTGTCAACTGCAAGAATTTCCACAAACAAGTAATGAGATGGGATATAGAAATTGACGTCATGCACAACTAATGTGATGAATAATACTTGCTTCTATCCTCCAGACACAACACGGTAGGTGGAAGGAGAAAAAGAAAAATGGCCTTGGAGCACTGATTTCCATACCTGATAATGGAGATTCTTCTGAAGAGTGCTGCTGGTGCACATCTGCAGCTACTACCTCATCAGTTGTGTCTTTTGTGTTCTCATCATCAGTTCCTGTGTCTTTTATATTCTCATCATCATTTCCTCTTTCTTTTGTGTTCTCATCATTAGCTCCTCTGTCTTTTGCGTTCTCATCATCAGTTCCTCTGTATTTTGTGTTCTCAACTGGAAATATATTATAACAGATGATAATAAGTACAAGAACTTTTAATTGTGGCTATTGTAACTACGTCTTCAAGTTTAAACAAACACATAAAATAATACAACTTGCAAAATTACCAGACAAGAAGGAGCCCACAGATAAACCAAGATGAAGCCCAATACTGGATTCACTTTCGGATGGTTTGTTTTCAGTGCAGGATCTATCCAACAATTTAGTTGAAGAAATTCTCAACCCATCAAAGCCACTTGGTTCATTCACTATTTTATTAGCATAGTTTGTCTTCAAATCATTAAGAACTGATGAATTAGAAGGTAAATTGGAAGATGTGTCTCGTGATAGAGACAGTTTGAGTTCCTGTGATTCCAAGCTTGGTTGCATGTCAGCTCTTTCACTTGATGGAGTTGGAGACTCCAAACAGTTAGGATTAGATATCAAATAAGATTCAAATTTCCAGTCGTAACATTCATCCAGGTTTGATAAAAAGTCCTCGCTTGATTCTTCCATTAATTGATTTCCTTCGACCATCGAAACAACAAGAGCCGTCTCACCAGCATCAGCAACAGATACAGACAGCTTTCCAGAAAAACCATCTCCTGGCAAACATTCACTATTACCATCTCCTAAACCAGAAACATCAGATTTTCCAGGCATTCCAGAAATTGCACATCTACACCAAAACAACATAGAAGAAAGTTAGAAAATTAAAATGAAAGACCTAGAATTCTCGAAAAAAATGAGGGTTTTTATCAATCAAAAGCATACATGAGTTACATAAGCTGTACACATGCAAATAAGGGTATAGAATTTGGCCCCAACTTAGTCAGAGTGTCATCCAAATGACAGGTGTAGAATAGTTAGAGACTTCTTTTTTTCTTCCTTCTTTTTTTGGTTTCTCAGGTACATCAAGTGGATATCACAAAGCAGAATCCAAAGCACATAAGAACTTGTTTGTAAAACAGTAATTTCAATGAGTAGTTCTCTGAAAAGATTAGTGTGAAGAAGAATTGCTATTTAACGTACCAAAGAATAAAAGGAAAAAAAGTAATCACTTCCTATGAGCTCTTTGATAAAACTATCTTAGCCATCTTTACTTAAATTAACCTTCCAAGCCTAAACCCTTACACTTTAAAGTGCAAATTCATGCAACCGGACATGTTGCTGAACTCTTTAACATGAAGAGGAGCTAAGCAGTAAAAAAAGCTGTCACATGACCATATTCTGTCTGTGAGGCATATTTCTGTTAACCATAACTACATAAACCCTTATTCTCCTTCAATTCTCTACAGCAGGAGATCCTGAACTCTGCACATATAAGACTCATGCACATAGATAGAAGAATGCCACTGCAATTTGATAACAAATTTACACAGGAAAGAAGCCAACCACACAGTACCAACCAACAAAGTGAACTTCATTTCTAAATTACCTGGGGCATAACCATGAATCCTCAAAAATTTTGCTTCAGGATCAAATCCACACAGAGCATGATACCTGTCCCCATACAAGTGAAGGATCAACAAGAGAAGAACTACATCTATCAAAGAAATGAACCTTTGCTCTGGACAAGGCCCATCTGAGAATATTCTTGACAAAAACAAAGCCAACAAATTCTTCATTTAGCTCAATTTGATCTGATGATTCCATGCAAATCTTGAACACTATATTTAAGAAACACTGGTCACTGTCAACTAAAATGGATGAGCATGATGATTGCTTTCTTAACTCATGTAAAATAATCACCATTAGGAAGTCTATATCCCTACAGAGCACCTTATAAAGCTAATTAAAGAAATTAACATTACCATATATCACATGAATCGCAAGCAATTGATGTATCAAGATTGGAATCTTCTGTAGTGAATCCGCCGAATTTTGCAGCCCATCACCATCAGACAGATAACTGCCTACAGAAAAATAAAGAAAATAACATTTAGATAGTTAAAAACATAGAAATGTAGAAATTGAAAGACCAAAATGAAATCTTCAAATAAAACCTTGGGAAATAAGAAGTGTCCTGAAATTTTCTGAAAAAAAAAAAAACATTGGCCATCCCATAGGTTCTTCCCTTCATCATTTTTTGTGTTTGTTTCTGTCAGTAAAGGGATGATACCATCTCAAAGTATAAAATGATTGTTTCCTCCCTAATTATCATCAAATCAAATATAAGAAAAGATTTGGTGCAACAATTCTCTTTGAAGGGATGAGCTCATCTCATATAAGAAAAGATATATGTGCGATTCTTGACAATGTAATTAGAATCTAGCAGGGGTGGTCAATGTTTCTCCAAAAAGCTTATGGGATCTCTCTATCCAGAAGCCTAGTGGACATTCAGTAATAATCCCTAAGAACCATATTGAAATCAAGCATTAAGTATAATTACATTTTCATCAATATAATACGATGGAAAGGAGAGAGTGTTATTCTTCGCTTCAATTGACCAATCATCATCTCTGCATAGGTGAAAAAAGAAATGGAAAACATTAATTACCTGCTGAGGACACAAGCAAGCATAGTGAATCAGTAATTTAATCACTATAATTTCTGCAGATATAACTTATAAGTGTCTTGCTAGGGAGATTATTTTTTATCAATATGCAGACTGCAGAGATGTAGTCATGATAAGTGGATTTTTGAGCTACATAAACTCACTAATGCAACAAATGTGTCCTGTGCTGAAGGCAAGCAACCAAATACTGAAAAGTCTGCTATAACTACAAGAAAGCTGTAAATGAAGTATGAGAGTTGTGAAAGTTATACTAGTGAGTGCATCATGAAGGAAATATTTATAAGTGGAACAAAGCCCCCATTAGGTGGAACTTAATGAGTGTCTTAAACACCCTAATTATCATTGTGTTTTTAATGCATTTTGAGGGTATTTAATAATAATTATGAGTGGTCCAATACTTAAAACCTTTCTTTTCATGTGTAGGTTTTCCTTGGAGCCAAATAAGCAAAAAGGCCAAAAAGACTAAGAATGCCACCACTTACAGAAGCTGCTGTCTTTGGGAGTTTCTCACCAAGATGATGATTTCTCACATCTCCTTTCATGTGATGGAGACATTCTAGACATAGCAAGCTTTCCGTAGAGACCAAGATCACTCAATTTGGAGTTCAAATGATCAGATACGACCTCGGGAAGTTGAAGGAGGATCTTGAATATGGACTGAAACCAAACCAGTTTCTATCTTTTGATGTCTTGGTCTCTATGATGACTCCTAAAGGCTCTTCTCTTGCTATAAATACATTCTAGACTTCAAGAGCTTTCCATAGACACCAAGTTTGCGCAATTTAGAGTTTACGACCTCAAGAAGTTGAAGAGGAAAAGCGGCAGGAGGCTTGCACACTAAGGCGTACACTTGTACGCCCAAACATGCCAGAGAGCTTCCCAGGACACCATTCTAGTATGCCTAGGCGTACAACTCTACACCTTGGCATAGAAATCGAGCCCCAACTCCGAAATTACATATTTTTGGCCCATTAAAAGCCCATTTCGGTGGATGACTACTCAAGGAACATATGAGGGTTTTGAATAGGTCTTTTGGGTGGAGACACCCTAGGGCACAGTTTTGGAAGAAGAAGGAGAAGAAGGAAGAAGAGGATGGTTTTCACTCCAATACGTTAAATTTCTTCCTCTCTCTATATTTTCTTTCTTTTGATAATTGTATTTCTTCTAAAAATGTTTTAGTTAATTTTTTCTAGGAGTTCTGATGGCTGATTGGGATTGATTGTTGGAACCATGGATTAGCCATATTTATATGTAGTTGTTTATTAAATTTGGACGCTTCATCATGCATTTTTATTACAGATGGTTGTTGGCCACTTCCTATTTGATTATAACTCAAATCTAGGTTGGCTTGATTTGAAAGGGACTGTTTGAATCATTGTTTAATGCCTAGAAATAGAGATATATCAGAGGGAAATATGGCGATTAAGTTTCTTGAACTTAATGACTCTTAAGCTTAGCAGTTAATGCAAAGATGACCTTAACCTAAGCTAAAGAGATGTATTGAAAACTCGAGAGAGATCAATTACACCTAAAGTGATATATGCCAACAATGAGTAAACAAAACACACTCATTTAAATCCAATTCCTTCAATTGATCGTAATCATGGTGAAATCTATGCCCTAGGGTTTTTAGATTGTTTTAGGTCTTCTTGTTTTCTTGAGTCTTTCTTGTTAGTTTAGGTCAATATCTGAATGTTTGATCTTCTTATTTTGTCTTTTAACCAAGTCTTTGTTCATCCAAATAGAGTTTAAGGCTAGATTAGGATCGGTACTTAATAGCACAATCCTCATGGGTTCGATACTCTCTTATCATTGTATTACTTGTTAGCGATGTGTATACTTGCGCAAATTTAGTTATCATATTCTAGTGCAGGTTTTTGCTTGTAGTTAGAGGATTGTGTTTTAGATTAATATTGATTTGAAATGCTTGATTCTACTTTGGATATAGTTAGCCTTTTCTTATTTTCCCTTTTCTATTTTACTTTGGATTTGTTTTTGTTTTTATTTTTGTTTTATAGGAGTTGATTCACAATGGATGTCTTAACTAATTTAGCAGCCCAAATGGCTCTTCTCACTCAGCAAGTGCAAAGGAAGCAACTAGCTTATGGTCAACATCTAAGGGTGGAATGTCAAGTTTGGAATCTATATGTGCCTATGGAGCAAATTCATTATAAGGCTAGCTATAATCAGCAACATCATAACCTATACTTGAACACATATAATTCGGAATGGCAGCACCACTCAAACCTCTCATGGAATGCTCCCCAACCTCCACAAGAGAAGAGTTCAAACCTTGAAGATGCAATGGCTAAATTGATCGATTCAATGGCTGAAATGGAAAATGCCCAATTCAAGAATGAGGTAACTCAACCTCTATAAGAGAAAATGACAAGTCTAGAAGAAGCAATGGTTGAATTGGCTAAGTCTCAAGTTGAATTGGCTAAGTCTCAAGCCGAATTCGCTAAGTCTCAAACCTAATTCATAAATGGGACAAGGGCTAATTTCGAAATTCAGTCAGAACAACTCAAGAGCTTGGAGGTGCAAGTTGGGCAAATGGCTAGGATGCTCTTAGAAGAACAACAAGAGAGTTTGCCTAAACTTGAGGAGCCTAATAGAGTAGAGGTAGATGCCAAGGAGCTCCATGAGCTAGTTGAGGAAGAAAAGGGGTCAACTTCTCTGAAACCGGAAGAGATGAGTAAAGAAGTAGAGAAGACAATTTCGGAGATGACCCTTTGGGAAGATGTGCATGAGGAGTTGCAAAGTGAGAAAATGCCCTATATTTTAGAGTTTGAGGAAATCATATTGGCATTGAATGAAAATGAGAAGGCACCCATTGTGGAGAAAGAGCATGCAACCCCGAAGACCACTTGTGCTCAAACAGCTACATGAGCACCATCACTTCTTCTTAGGGAAGCATGGAGGGAAAAAGCATCATCCATCCGTAGTTTGAAGAGTTAAGTTGGACTCTAAAAATGTAGCGCTTCTTGGGAGGCAACCCAAGCTCAATAAGTTTTCTTTCCCTTTCCTTTTTTTTTTTCAATTTTTAGTAAGTTTTGAATTTGTTTTTAGATCATTTTTCTTTCTTGAACTTGTTTATCCTTCTTTTAGTTTTGGTTTTCAGGTTTTTGGAGGTCAAAAGTTGGTTTTGGAGGTGAAAATTCTTGAAAAAGTGAAGTTCAAGCCTCAATTTTGCTTCAAGGATTGTGCATCACTTTTGAAAGCTAGAGGTTACCAATGCACATTTCAAGATTTATGAAGAAAAGAGGCGGGACATAGATTATTATTCACTAGAGTACCTTAGGATGACCAGTCACCCATAGGAAGTTCTGCCTCTTCTTGCTTTTATATCACATTGAGGGCAATGTTCATCTCAAGTTTGGGGGTGCATTTCATCTTGAACTGGATTTTGTATCTTGTTGCCTGTGTGCCTCCTTTTTAGTTATTTAGTTGTATGCTTGAGCTTAGTTTCTTTTGTTTAGTTTGTTGTTTAGAATGTGTTTTGAGTCAATAATAAGTAGGAATGGTGCTTTGTTAACTGTTATGAGAATATCTTGGCATTGTGCTCAAAAAAAAAATAGAGTGAGGAAACCTATGCCTTTATCTGATCTAGGATGTGAGTGCATCCAGTAGTTGTGGGAGGCTTGGCTTAGTTAGCCACCTTATCTCTCAAGAAACCAGTTCTTAATGGAACCAATATCACACATACACTAGATCTTTTGCATATACTTAGGAAACTGACTCATCTCCTAATTGGTTTGTGCTTTAAAAATGACTTGACTTGGATAGTGTTGAGACACCTTGAAAAAGAGGATTGTCAATGTGCCCTAACCATGAAAAAGAAAAGAAAAAGAAAACCGAAAAAGATAAAAAGAATAAGAATAAGAGAATTGACCCAACCGGAATCTCGAGCACAGTTTGAGGGGCCTTTCAAAGCGTAATGCCTTAAGCCAACTGGTTGAGAGTCATTGATTTCACTGCTTGCTATAGGGGAAAGAAGATGGGATTAAATTCACAAGTAGGTGCTTTGGTTTTTAGTGGAGTTGTATGGGGTAAAGTTCGAAGGGAAATGAATGACCGGTGCCCTTAACCAATTGGTGGGGAGTTACAAATGGATCCCCGCTACATGGACACCCTTCTAAACGCCTTAGCATTGCTTCCCACTATTTATGGTACTGTATAAATAAAAGGGAGCGTTTCTCAGCCTGTTTAAGTTATATTCTTTCATCGAAAATTGTTAGGAGAACTTTGGAGCCTTGGTATATGTGTGAGATCTACAAACAACATTTTCACATGGTTCCCTTAAGAAAGGTCTATTGAGGATTTGGAAGGCAAGCTTGCCTTGATCACCATGTCATTGAATGCCTCGTCCTTTAGAGATGATAAATGTTTAGGAATCCAAACTTTAATATCATACTTTCATATTATGGTTGACATGTTTTCTCTCAATTAGTTGCCAGCATCATTCTCAATTCTTATCTATCTTTGTGTCCTCTTTTATATGTCTCTTTCCTTTTAGCAATGAGCAAAGTCTTAAGACCCAGAGTGTAATGAGTGTCTTAAACAATCTAATTATCATTGTGTTTTTAACGCATTTTGAGGGTTGTTAATGATGATAATTATGAGTGGTCTAATACTTAAAACCATTCTTTTAATGTGTAGGCCTTCCTTGGAGCCAAATAAGCAAAAAGGCCAAAAAGACTAAGAATGTCACCACTTACAGCAGCTGCTATCTTTGGGAGTTTCTCACCAAGATGATGATTTCTCACAACTCCTTCATGTGATGGAGACATTCTAGACATAGAAAGCTTTCCGTAGAGACCAAGATCAGTCAACTCGGAGTTCAAATGATCAAGATATGACCTCGGGAAGCTGAAGGAAGGAGGCTTGAATATGGACTGAAACCAAACCAGTTTCTGTCTTTTGATGTTTCAGTCTCTATGATGACTTCTAAAGGCTCTCTTGCTATCATCACATTCCCCAGACTTGAGAGCTTTCCGTAGACACAAGACTCGATTCAGTCCGGGGATGAAGGGATGCGGCCTCGAAGTTGAAGAGGAAGCGGCCCATGAAGGCTTGCATCTTCAAGGGTGTAGCATTTGCCAGTGGGGCAGTATTGCATTTGCACGCTAAAGTACACTTATGCATGAGACATTCATAGAACTTCCAGGGCTACCTTTACAATGCGCCTAGGCGTACAACTCTACGCCCACGCATAGAAGTCAAGCCCTAACTCCAAAATTGCATATTTTTAGGCCATTAGAAGCCTCTTTCGGTGTTGTACTACTTAAGGAAAATTTGAGGGTTTTGAATAGGAGGTTTTTTTGGGTGGAGAAACCCTAGGGCACGGTTTTGGAAGAAGAAACAAGCTTGAAGAAGAAGGAGAATAAGAAGGAAGAAAAGAAAGGCTTTCACTCCAACCCGTTTAATCTCTTCCTCTTTGTATTTTCTTTCTCTTGATGGTTATATTTCTTCTAGATATGTTTTAGTTCGTTTTTCTAGGGTTACGATGTAGCCTTGATTGGAATTGATTGTTGGAACCCTGGATTGATATATTTATATATAGTTGTTTATTGTGTTGGATGCTTCATCTTTGTTTTAATTCACAATGAATGAGTTGTTGGCCACTTCCCATTTGATTATAGCTTTCGAATCTAGGCTGAGAAGCCAGATTTCGAAAGGGACCTATTTGAATCATGGTTTAATACCTAGAGATAGAGATATCCTGGGGTTTAACATAGCAATTAGGATTCTTGAACTTAATGACTCTTAAGTTTAGATTAGTAAGATGACCAGCCTAAACTGAGATATCAATTACACCTAAAGTGATATCCACTAACAAGAAGTAAACAAAACGCCACTCATTTAAATCTAATTCCTTCAATTGATCATAATCTTGGTGAAATCTATGCCCTAGGGTTTTTAGATTGTTTTAGGTCTTCTTGTTTTCTTGAGTCTTTCTTCTTAGTTTAGGTCAATATTTGAATGCTTGATCTTCTTATTTTGTCTTTCAACCAAGTCTTTGTTCATCCAAATAGAGTTTAAGGCTAGATTACGATCGGTACTTAATAGCACAATCCTCGTGAGTTCGACACTCTTATCACTGTATTACTTGTAAGCGATGCGTATACTTGTGCAAATTTAGTTGTCATATTTTAACTAAAAGAACTAACAGCTAAAGATAGTACATAAACAATGAAATACCTGGGAAACGAGTCTTCATCCACCTTGCTACTTCCGATGGTATCATAAACCTTAATAATCATATGAAATTCATAAATATGATTCAGATGTGACCTCACATTTAATGTCCAAGAGAATTTAAAAAACGAATTTAGCAGAAAAATTTATCATGAACAGTCGGTAAAGTTACTGCAGGGAAGTTTACAAGCTATGAAAATTTTTCATGGAAGTGTACCAGCTCATACACACAAAAGCACTCTGATAAAGAAAAATACAGCTCCACACTTATTTGCATCACTCTCCCTTTGGAACACAAGTGATCCAGTGAAATTCATTCTGGCAAAACTAGATATTAAAGGTTTACATGATGGTAGCCCCAGTTGTCAATGCGGCTGAAACAGAACCTGAAATTCACATGATCAAGTCATCAACTGAAATTTTCATTCAGCTCAAGCATTTGCTTGCCTTTTACACCCACAACTGCACTTTGATAAGCAAAGAAACAAAACCAGAATCAAGATGATTGAATGCTTCAGAATCATGTTTGAGGAAAAAGGTGGATGAAACAGGAACTAATTCCTAAAGAAAATAGGCACACTTTAACATTTTAAAGACTTATACCAGTGCTGGCAGCAATCCAAAAGCCCCCTATCAATAATGATATCCATGCATATCCCACATTTTTCACCCTCCAAACCCAAAGCATCCTGCATATTATCAAAAAATAAAGTTAAATGAGTGATCAATAGTACAACCATCTGAGTCAAATCCAAAGCCACAAACCTCCAATGTTTTTAACAGAATTAGTTCGAGAAAGGGCCTAGATAGGAAAACAGTCAACCACTCCCTCGATGATTTCTCAAGCAGAGACTGAATTCACACCCTCATTTCTTTGTACAAAACACTATGAATCCAAATGAGACCAAATTACAACCAAAAAGTCAATGCTTAGAGAAACATATCATTCTCTAAGGTACTTCTCATGCTTTCAAGTTGCTTACAAAGGCAAGAAAGTACTCCCAAATTATCACCAAGAAGCCAAAATTTTCAGTATCAAGAAATTTCACTGTGAATCCAATTCCTGTAAAAGCAGCAATCCAATATTCTCGCTAGACTCTTATGATACTCATACAAACATTGTCAGATTAGATTAATGAGAAATAATCAAAGACCGGTCCCCAAATGTCCAAACACCAATCCAGCTGGCAAACACTTGAAGTCCATCATATCACCACAAACAACATCAAGATTTTGAATGCCACTAAGGTTGAAAGAATTCAAGTCATGATTCATAAGAAATGGCAACTGAGCACTTACAATATCCGCATCTACTTCATAACCATCATCTTCAGCCATGCCATTTGTAAATACTTCCACTTCCATTGTCCCAATCCTGCAACCAATTCCTCCCAAAAATTAGAAATCCGCACAATAACATATATATAACAAATTCCGGTCACATTCTACACATGAGCTGATGAATCACAAAGCCCTCTCAAGTTACTGAACAAATGATGCCAAGAAAATTTCGATTTTGTACCAAGGTCTTGATTTTCAGATATGTTTTAATTTCTGCCCGTTCACCTCTGAGAATGTCAGCAACTCTGATTTTGAAGATTCATCTGATCGAGATGAAGAACTGAGATATTCCAAGGGGTACAAAGAAAAAAAAGGAACAGGGCAATTGGGTAATTTAGAAAGAAGTTCTCCTGTAGCTAAGAGTGACCACCATTTCTGTCTGATGGGGAAGAAGAAGAAGAAGAAAAGGGCAACGTCGATTTGCAATCGTGGTTTCAGAAAATTAAGGCCGTGTTTGGATGCGCTTACGAGGTGAAAGAAAAACGCGTTTTATGTTTAAGTTGTCAAATAGTACCTAGTTTAAAGGCTCGCCCGCTTTAAGAACTTGTACCTTTGGAGTTTATTTTATTTTTGAAAAATTTTATGGAATATATTTGAGCATCAGAGCATGCATGTAGTAAAAAAAATTAATAACATATTATTCTGCGAAAAATATATATATTCATTTTAATTTTTCTTACTTATAGTGATTTTTCATATTATTTTGCATTTATCCACACTTTTAATTCTTATATTGTTTTTACTGTTTTATATTATAATATAAAAAATCATAATTATTGAAAATTTTGTTTATTATTTTAACTGAAATATAATAAATCATGTTTTAATGAAAGTTTTGCTCATTTATAAAAATAAATATAACTATAAAAAGGGTTTTTTTTAATACACTCCAATTACAAGGTAGTAAAATATTGTTATTGCAATAGACCCCTCTCCCTATGTCATTTACCTGATTTAACAACGATGAACGTTTCACTTCATGGGCTTATGAAAAATGAATTTAAATTGTTTTAATATAGTAATTGATAAATATTATATAATTTCAAATTACATATTTTTTTAATAAAAATATAACTTGTTGATATTAGAAACAATTTTAAAAGATGAGAAACATTTTAAATTGATTTTTTTATCGTACATTTAAATTTCTACTTAACTTAATATAAACAATCATTAATAAATTAATTTAAACACGTGTATTATTATTTTAAAAAACTTTCCAAAATTTTTTATAAATATTGATTAGCTTTCATTGTATCATATGTGAGTCTGTGAACTTGGCGCAACACCCACATTCAAAGGCCTGGGCGGATCAAAGCCCACGGTAGGGCGACGGTACGAAATCGCACTGCGAATTCAGTCCGATATCGCCGTGCGGACGTGGATCGAACCAGCCCGAGATCATTTCGTGGGTACGACCGATCCACGGCAAGGCCTCCGAGTTTGTACTCCGAGCACATCCTCTTCCTAGCCGTTTGCCGTCTACAGAAGATGGTGATGATAATTTCCCGGGTGATCCCTCGCATTTCGAGCCACGTCCTCGCGAATCGCATCACATGCCGTAGCGAATGGTCTAGCGATCTGGCGGGGCGGAAGGTCGGATGGCTTAGGTATCGAGGAAAAAGCGGTTGGCCTTGTGAGTAAAAGTGCCCTCCTCTGCTTAGATTTCGAGCCAATCGCCCGCTTTATAAAGTGAACCATCCTCCTCCTTCATAAAAAAATGAGGAATCGCATTTGGGAAAAGGGGGAAATACACGACTGAAAAAAGGATATTTTTTACTCTCTCTATTTATCTGTTTAACTTAAGCATCGAAGAGGCGACCGACACACCACCGTCGGTGCTTTGTTTGTTTTGCGGGTCGCTAACAACCTTTGGAGTTAATCTTGTGATCGAGGACTCCGAGAATCGAGACAACAATTGGGGTACATGCTGCCCAGAGACGACCAGACCAAAAATTCTTATCGACGTCACGAGGCTTGAAGCTGCGTGATATCGAGCCGTCCCCCGCACCCCGAAGCCCGGTAGTTCCGCTCATATCGGTTCGTGAGATCCCCTATCGTTATGGCTGACCAACCCACCGTCGGTCCCATGAGGACCGGTTCTTCTGGCGTCAGGATATGGAGATGAAGCAAGAAGAACAAGCCAAACGGATGGCTGAATAACGAAACCGTGTTGACCACCTATAGCAAGAGAACGATCGTCTGCGGGCTCGTTTGGAAGAGGATTAGGGTGAAAATGCACGAGCTAGCGACCATCCTGCACCTCTGGTCAAACATAATAGAGGCAAGGAGCCCATCCTGGCAGGCGATAGTAATGCAGCAGGGGATGATGAGTTATCCTCTAGTAGCTCTCCGCCACCCGATATTTCACCCCCAAAGAACAACGTGGAGGTTGAATCAAGAAAGAGGTCCCTGCGCCGTTCCAGCCGTTCCGTCAGTGGCATGCATCGCCGAGCACAAATAGAAATCAGTAGAGAGCAACGATAGTCGTATGAACCCCCTGAAATGTGCCCGTGTAACTCATGAGATTATTAAGCACCATACTTTCGTTCATGTATCCACTACCTTGAGGCTACCCACCTCGTGCATGCCACATCTACCACTATCAGGGACTGAGACATGCATCCTGCAGTTGGGACAACACATCTTAAACTCTGAACCGCCCCCTTAAGCCGCCATACGAAATCTTTTTGCCATGTATGATGGCTCCTCCCATCCGTATGATCACATGCTGCATTTCAACCGGGCAATGATACTTAATGCGGGAAATAACCTCTTACTATGCAAAGTGTTCCCGGTCAGCTTGAAGGGGCCCGCCTTGGCTTGGTTCCATAAACTCCCTCGGAGATCTATCAACTCGTTCAGCGAGTTATGGGCTGCATTTGTTTCCCAGTACTTGTGCTCAGTTCGACAGAAGGGAAATATCAGCTCTCTACAAACCATCTTTAAGCGAGAGGACGAATTCATCCGCAATTTCACTCGAAGATTTGGACCAATAGATTGATTCGTACAATATGGATCTGGTCCTCCGAGTTAAAGAACTTTGGGTCGGCCAAGATTCTTATCCTTTGTCTCTTGATCCTGTGTGATGAAGAGATTGTATAGACGAGCGAATAAGTATTCAATGATGGAGGACAATATCCAGGCAACCTCTCAAACCGTGATGATCACGGCAAAGCGTGAGTCGGTCCTTTAGGGACAATCGAGACAAAGGAGATTCAGTAAAACCAAAACGCCCAGGACCAGTCGTAGAAAGAGGGCACGCAGTTTCTACTCTGAACATCTCTTAAACAGAACTTCTTCCACTCTCATCGGGATCACCCCAGGCTTCAAATATGGCCCACACACCTGTTAGGTCGGATCTCGCACGGTCGTGTATTGCAATCGAGAGAGATTATGCAGTACGTGTAACCGTAGGTCGCATATGTCTTATTAAGAACTGCCAATTAGTTGAGTGCTATAGTAGTATTTTTGAAAGTTGTTTTTAAGGATGAAATTATAAATTTTTCAAAGAATTGTGACACTTTTGCAATTAAGGAAAATGGAGGGGTGAAAGTACAAATCATTGAGGCTTTAACTAGTTAAAGTTTGTCATTTTCTTGAGACTTGCAATGAAAAGAAAAAATCAACCCATTTGGGGAAGAAATGGCCGTGAGCTTCACTTAGAGGGAAGGTGATGATTTCTTTGGCTTTTTCTTGAGTTTTTGCAAGGGTTTTGGTCCTTGGAAGGTGGAGAGCAAGGTTGGTGCATCAATTAAGCAAGAGTTACTTCATTTGGGCAAGAATCAAGCAAGGGAAAAACCAAGGTTGGTAATTCTCTACCATGAAAACTTGGTTATTTTCAAAGTTAATGCATGAGTTTGCTCCTTGTATGCTTGCTTGATTGTGTAGTTGATTTCATAGTTTTGGGCATGATTTATAAATTAATTCCTAAGTTAGGGTTTAAGGAACATAGATGCCCACCATGTGTTTGATTTATGGCCTAAGTGAAATCTTAGCTTAAAAAGTTAAGTGGTTGGCTTGAAATGTTGTTAAGGTGGTTAATTGTAATTTTTAATACGATTGGTTTGGAATTCCCAACTTTGTCAAGTTGAACGACATTTTGAGGTTTTCCTTTAGAGTGCCATTTAGGCCTTGATTTAAAGATCTAAGTGCTTCGTTTGATGCGGAATGCGATAGGAATTGAAGTGGTTAACAAAGAGTTACCACATTTTCATTCCAATTTTACTAGTAAGCATGTTTTTGGCCGTAGGGGTAAAACGATCATTTATTTTCCGGATGTTTCTTTAAAAGTCCTAGTTTAGGACCTCAAGAGAGTGTTTTGTGGCAAGCGTTGAATTTATTACGTATTGTAGCAAAATTTGAAAATTTTTGAGTTCTCTTGGCCAAATGGTATGTGGGGAAGAGTGGGAGGGTAGTTTGGTCATTTTGACTTGAATTCTAGGCCTCCTGACTCGTAAAGTAGTCCCCCGTTGAATTTCGTTTAAACAGATAAGGATAGCTTATAATTCGCTTTGGAAAAGTTTGCACCAAAATGAGTAGTTTTAAGAATTTTGTGCTCAAGAAATTAATTTGGACATTTTGGCTTTATATAAATGTTGTATGGCCCATAATGTGACTTGCGTGTAAAGTTTCGTTAAAATTCGAATGTTTCAAAATTATTCATTTGTGTAAACCCCATTAAGTTTCTGTGAGTCTGCTTGACGATTAATGTTTTCGCGAAGTATTCTCTTGAGTGTGTGGGTAAGCGGACGGAGAAATTGTGAAGTCGTGCTCGACCATTTGTAAGCGGAAGGTGAGTGTTAAAACTTTATTTTAAATCTTGGCGTGGTATTTTATCGTAGTTTTGCGATTTGTATGGTATAGTTTAATTGTTAAACCATATTTTAAAGTTTATGGTTTTGATTTGTTAAATATATTTTAAAGCTTATGGTTTGATTTGTTAAACCATATTTTATAAAAGCAAGCAAGTAATATGTTTTATTAGCGAAAAAAAATTTATATTTTATAAGTTAGGCCTTAAGAAATTCCTAGTGCTTGCATGGCATTCACGGTCGAGTCTTTCGGAATGCGTGCATAGGGAAGTTAAGACATGATTTCATTTCATTTTATATTTGCCCGGTCGGCAAACTTAGTGTTATATCGGATTGATTTACTTACCTTTTACTTCAGATTCCACAACGACAATCACGTTCTTGGTCGATGAATGTACTACTAGAGTAAACTTAATCGTTCACAACCCAATCTACTTCTTTTTACCAAAAAAAATTTGCAGAGAGAGATCTATGTTTCTTTTTTTTTTTTTTTTTGTTCTCCTTTTTAACAAAGAAGAAAAAATAAAATAAAATAAAACTGCATTCATGTTTGAATTTCAAATCTGCAGTTACATGCATTTTTATTTTTATTTTAAGCGCGATTGCAATGATTAAATACACCACACACACACACACACACACATATATATATATATATATATATATATATATATATATATATATATATATATATATATATATATATATATATAGGGATTTAGTTCAAACACATCGATAGGCGACCAGTCAATTTCCTAACATCTAAAACCGCACATGTGGGTTGCAGACCCTCGTGCGAAAATTTTGCAATACCAATATAAGCAATAAGTTCATACTAGTAGATGGAGTGCATTCTTTGACCTAGCGGAGTAAGCTTGCATTTGTGAGCTCATTACTATGCATCTGTTAGGAATGACATTTAGCCTCACAATACTTATGAAGAAATATTGAGATTTAATCATTCTAACTACTTGATACCCTAGACTTGTCTATTTTCTGATTTTAACATCTCTAATCCCTTAAAGAGCATGTTAAATCAATTTTGTATTCATAATTAAGTCCTGACTTTTCTCAAGCGACAAGATTGGCTAGCCAATGAATACAACAGATATAATCTTCCTTTTCTACTCAAAATTTGCAATTTATACTTAGTTGCTTATCTAGACATGTTCCATAGATCGAATCAATCCTAATCATAGGTAACATGCTAAGACAGCAAAACACTAAGTAAAAATTCCAAATAATAGAAAAAAGTATAAGGGTACATAATGAGGTCAAAACTTAACCTCTTTTGAGGTCTCACACAGTGGAAAAGCATAGATTCATTCTCCCACTACCCTTTCGGTAAAAAAAAACACACATGGTATGAATCATGTGTTATAGTGTTAACTATTTTATGATGTCTTCTGAGAAACACTATACGAGATCTAGATTCGATCGCTACAAAGCTAGCACAATTCTCAAAATACTCTCATTTCGACAAAGTGATTTCGAGAACTCACATCGAAACTCACGAGGTTATTTTGGACATTTATCAATCCAAATTGGTTGTTGAATGCATGGTTAACAACCTCATCTCATCTTTTAATAAGGCGACAATCTTAACATTTAAGTCTCATCTCTATTCGCTATTCAAGCGTTAGAGGCGATTGCTCGTTTGAGTGAGCCAATCTTTGACCTGTGTGACATCTTCTTTGTTGAGCTTAAATATATAATAAAATGATGTGTATATATGTCGATCATAAAAGAATTTTAAGACTTTACTTATATTTGTAAAATAGTACAATACAAGTGCTCAACGATGTCTACCAATACTTATATTCTACGTAATCCAAGAGCATTCACATGTGAAAGATAAACATCTCTTGGAATTGGCTTCGTTAATGGATCAGCTACCATTTGATGCATGAAATGTATTATCGCATCACTTCTTGTTTAGCAATGATGTCTCACAATGCTAGTTGTTCTTGGCCCTCAATGTGTTTGATTTACTATGGTATTTAGGGTCTTTAGTAAAAGCCAATTGCTACTTGATTATCCGCGATGGCTGTATTCAGTTCAACCCAATCACCTTGAATACCCAAATTTCCAAAAAATCTCCTTAACCAAACAGCTTCTTGCACGGCTACTAAACATGCAATAAATTCAGATTCCATTGTTAACAAAGCTATGCAAGTTTGCTTCTTACTACACCAAGATATGTCACCTTTATTGAGTAAGAAAACATAACTAGAAGTGGATTTGCGTTGATCAAGGTCTCCTCCCCAATTGACATCCGAGTATCCAACCAAACGTAATTCTGACCCTTGATAAACTAAGCAATAATCCATTGTACCCTTTAGATATCTCATAATCCTTTTGACAGCCTTCCAATGCTCTCATCCAGGATTATATTGATATCGACTAACAAGTCCAACAACAAAACATATGTCTGGACGTGTGCACATCATAGCATACATTAAACTCCCAAGAGCAATAGCATATGGAACTCTTGACATTTCTTCACGTTCTTGTGGATTTTTAGGAGACATATTAAGACTTAAAGCCTCGCCTTTTGACCGGGAGTATCACGGGTTTGCAATTACTCATATGGGGGGAGCGTTCAAGAATCTTTGGATATAATTCTCTTGTGATAGAGCGAAATTTTCTTTGAGCGATCTCTCTTAATTTTTACTCCCAATATGTAATTTACTTCACCCATATCTCTTGCATATCAATATGTGTGGACAACCATCTTTTGATGTCATAGATACTCCTTGTCACTTCCGGCCCTATTAGTATGTTGTCAATATAAAGATAAATTGCAAATTTACCCATGATCCTTTTAACATAAACCTGATAGTCCTCGTCAATCATTTGAAATCATAAGTTAAAATTACCTTATGAAATCCCGAGGTACCATTATTCGATGGTGTTTAAGGCCATATATAGATCTTTGAAACTTGCAAACTGCGCTCTTGACCTTTGACAATGAAACCTCACGAGGGTTGTTCCATATAGATTTCTTAAAATACAGCTCTCCGTTTAAGAAAGTTGTTTCACGTCCATTTGATGCAATTCTAAATTTAAATTTGTCACTATAGCTAGAAATGTGAATAAATTAAGCAAGTACAATTGAAAAAGTTTCCTCGTAGTCGATACCTTCTTTTTAGGTATAGCCTTTTGCCACTAGACAAGCTTTAAATCTATCAATAGAACCATCCGCCTTACGTTTTATCTTGAGAATCCATTTATTCCCAATAGCCTTTTGGCCTGGCGGCAAATCAACCAAGCTCCAAACTTGATTTACTTTCATGGATTCTATTTCTTCTTCCAATGCAACCTTCCATTTTTCCTTTTGTAGGAAACTCATGTGCCTCTTTGATGGTTTCAGGTTCATCATCATCTTGCGGTGTAACAATGTAAGCTTCATTTTCAATTTGAAAACGCTTATGGGGAGTTTTAGAACGAATGCTTCTTAGAAGCGGTGAGAATCATCATCGCTTCTACCAATCAAAATTGGCTCATTCTAGTCCTCGAATCTCCCTTTCGGTGAGATGGTTGGAAACTAACTCTTTTTGTGCTCCCACTAGTTGAAACAGGATTAGTTACTATGGTAGGAATGTCATCAAATTGATGACTTGTACCTACATTTCCTTGTTCGTCTATCTCATATAAATGATGACTTTTATCAACATCATCCTTTACAGGAAATTGATCTTCAAGAAAAGTGACATCTCGTGACTTAATTTCGTTAGTCGCCCACTTTGAAATCCTCACCCGATAAATCTGAAAACCTTTTGAGTTTAGTATCGTATAAAGATACATTTCTTTCCTCGTGGCCCTAACTATATATTTATGAAGTATCATGGATATAAGTTGTAGATCCCCAAGGATCACGACCAATTCAAAATCCCGGGTTTTCTACATCCATAACTCATAAGGTGTTGAGGGATCTTAGGTTGCTAGATACTCGGTTAAGTACCCATAGGCGTGATCATCAAAAGTGTCTCCCCAATATTGTATTGGGAGATTAGCTTGTGTCATCATTGACCTAACCATTTCAAGCAAGGTTCTATTTCTTCGTTCGGCAACACCATTTTGTTGCGGAGTTCTAGGAGTTGTTAGTTGTCTCAAAATGCCTTTGTCATTACACAGTTTCTCAAATTTCTTAGATAGATATTCACGGCCTCGATCGGTCCTCAATGCTTTGATTTTTCTGTCTAATTAATTTTCCACCTCATTAATATATTGAATAAAGCAATCTAATGCTTGAGACTTGAGTGAAATCAAATTGACATGACCATATCGAGTGTAATCATCTATTAATGTAATGAAATATGAGGCACCGTGCCTTGCCCTTACATTCATTGGTCCATAGATATCGGAATGAATAAGTTGCAAAGGAAGTTCAACCCTTACAGTTTTACCAAATGGTTTTCTTGTTGTTTTCCTTGTAGGCAATATTCACAAGTGGACAATTCAACTTTCGTGATCGATCCTAATAGACCATCACGTGCAAGTCTATTCATTTTTTCTTGTCTTATATGCCCTAATCTAGCATGCCATACATTCACATTTAGATCATCGTTGCTAGATTGAGTAAACAATGAGAAATAAACACCACTATAACAGTCGATATATTAGTGTTCAACATAATAAAACCATCCACAATATGTCCACAACCAAAATAAACAGTATTATGAAAAATCTCAACAGAGTTTTCATAAAAATTCAAACAATAACCAAGTCTTAGAAGAGTAGTAACGGAGACCAAGTTTCGTCGAATTTCTGGAAAATGTTGTACATCATGTATGTAAAGGATCTGGCCTCCTTGCAAGTCTAATTTGCATGTCCCGACTCCTTTCACCTCGATCCTTGTATTATTGCAGTAAATCCCGCATGATCCACTCGGTATTTGTGAGACTGCAAACTCACTTGTCTCTAGCTACATGGTGCGTGGCTCCACGAGTCTCTGATCCCACATAGGATGTGCTTCAATGAGAAAACGATGCAGAAACAAAAAATGATAAATAGAGTTTGTACGAGAAGGGGTAAGATAAGACAATACCTTTTTTGGCTCAGTGCATTCATGAGCAAAATGACCCATATTGCCACAATTGTAGCATGTCATCTTTGTCTTATCCTTTTTCCCATCGCGCTTCCCTCTATAGCGCTTGTGAAACTTCCTTCCCTTTACTAGTCCCTTTCCAATCTCATCAAACTTCTTCTTGCCTTTGCCTTTAAATTTTTGAAATTTTCCTTTTCGCTTAAAACCATGAATATTCTTGGAGGCGGATCTTTTGCACCACATATGCTTGAGCATCGGGTTTCAGCGACCCTCACAGGCGCTCGTCCTCAAGTTCCAAATGGCGCTCTTTAATCGACAAAAGTCTTGATGTTCTCATTATGAGTCATGTTTACCTTCATATGTTCCCAACTATGAGGAGAGACCGGATCAAACGGCTTGCGGCTTGCTGCTCATCGGTTAAGGCGTACGGCAACTTCAATTCCATTATCATATTTGACATGTCTCTTAAATGTTGTTTCATTGATTTATTGGGGACCTTTTGGTAAGTGTCAAATTTGATAGTTAACTGCCTTAGTTTGGAGACAATAGTCTCTCCAAACTTTTCCTTTAATGCTACCCACATAGCATGTGCAGTTTGGTACTGTTGGTATCCATAAACCAAGTCATCATTGGCAGTTAAGATTCCTCAGTAGTGGAATCTTTCTTCAAGCATTATGGCGGTTAAATCCACGTCGCCCGAGTATTGTTATTACCCTCCAGCGGCTTGAGGTTCTTCCATTCAGCATTAATGGTCTCGAGGCTTGCTCTTCCAAAACATATTGAATTTTAAGGTGCCATATGTTATAATTGTCACCATTAAGTTTTCACCTTATTTGAGATCTGCTATGATGTTCTTTGATGTCATACTCAAATCACAATACTATAAGAAAGGACATAACAATTGCATCACAATCTTATGCAATATATACACATCAATTCTCAAGTCGAATTGAATTACTAAAATACTTTATTAGTCATAGGTGCAAAAGTTCATAATGTTCCCAATCAACACCTATATACTAATATTATATCTTGCAACTCAATTCAAATCATTTTGCGTTCATTTCTCATATCAATTAATCACAATTATAACCATGTATAAATATTATAATATATACATGAAATAACATATAACATATATAAACATTATAAACTAGATAAGGTCAATACAATAATGAAATAAATCAAGCATATTTACAATGAATTAATTTAAACAAAACAACAAACAAAAAACAAAAAAATTTAATGTTTAACGTTCTCTCATAGGGATAGATTCAACAATATTCTCCCTCTCATGTACAATAGTGCTTAACTTCTTCAACCATGACATTCCTTTTGCCTTGCATCTAAAAGACCGAGGGTTAGGACTTTCGGTTAAAATAGCGGATTTGATCAAATTATGCCATGTATTTGCCTCTAAAAATAGATATACCAGAGTCTCATAATTGTTTGCTTCACCAGATTCACTAATGAGTTGGAGACTTCCTTTATAATTAAGAGGCAAAGTGTTGTATAGAGCATTATATTTACTTTCCTCATTTAATATATTTCCGTTGAAAATGATCACTTGTATCATATTATTAAGCGTCTTCATGTTCGATAGGGTGTGGCGGGGGTTTCATTATCTGGCGAGATTGACTTGCAATAAATGAAATTAAGTAGCCGTTGACTTCACATTAAGTCTCCTATAGGGTTCGCTTCGTTACTTGGCATATTTCAACAGGTGTGAAATCCGATACAATGCCTAATATTGGACATCCTCCTTATAAGAGACATTTTCCTCTCTTTGCTTCAAAAAAAATTCAAGTCGGACATTTTAATTAAATCTCTTGCCCTTTCTCTCTATTATTTTATTAATTATACATAATGGTATGTAATAATTTAATCTGGAATATTAAAATTGGCACAGAAAATTACAAAAAAAATTACAGGCCATGTGTGCAAAAAAAATATCCAGGCCATTTCTTGAAAAAAAAAAAAAAAGGGGGCATGCCATTTGTGCATAAACAAAATTCTGCTTAAAAAAAAAATGTTCTGACACCAGAAAATTAAAAATGGTAAGCCATTTGTGCATAAACAAAAATTATGCTCCAAAAAAAATATGTTCTTGTGAATAGCAAAAAAATTAACAAATAAATCTCTCGCATGGAATCATAAAACATTTATGCAAAAACAAATTCAGCTAAAAAAAGTTGTTTGACACGAAAGAAAATTAAAATGGCGAGGCCATTGTAGTAAACAAAGTGCGCACAAAAAAAATGTTCTTATGAATAACAAAAAAAACAAATCGTCTCTCATGAAATCATAAATGTGAAACACGTACCAATGTTATAACGGATCTATTTACTTACCTTTTGCCGGATTCCACAACGACAATCATCTTTCTTGGTAGATGAATGTACTCTTGGGAAATTAAAACCGATCGTTGCGACTCGATATAACTGCTTTTCTATAAAATTTGCGAGAGAGAGATACATGTTTCTTTTTTTTTGTTCTCCTTTTAACAAAGAAAAAATTAGAAATAAAAGCGCATTCGTGTTTGAATTTCAATCTGCATTGTGCATTTTATTTTTTATTTTAACTTCTTGATGAATTCTTGTGATTAAAATATATATATATATATATATATATATATATATATATATATATATATATATATATATATATATATATATATATATAGGGTTTAAGGTCAAACCGAGTCAATGGCGGCTTGAGCCAATTTCTAACAAGAAACAAATGCATTAGGGCATATTAGAGGAGGATCGGTAGCGCGTCTTGAAGTATATAGGGTTAGCGCTAGCTTATTGTGTGGTGATGGGCATTCACACCATATTTACGGAATAGGTGATGTGGACGAGTCCTTCATGCGGCAAGGTAGAATACGGGTTTCCACGTGTTTATTAAATTCTGATAAACAAGAAAGGCCTTCAGTGGTTGATCATTATATTTATAAGCATTTTTACATACAGCTTAAAATCCAATCAGCATTGTAAGCAAGCATTTTACGAAAAGTGTTAGAAACTTTTATGGCAAAAGTAAGCGGAGTTTGAATTGTTTTGTAAAAGATAGTTTTACACTTTTGAGACATTTTCGGAAAAGCAAGCGACCTATAAAAACATACACTCCAGCACGAAAATCTTTTAGCTCATTATTTTCTGTTTAAAATTTATCTTCGGGTATCGGTACTGAAGCGCTCGGGCATATCGGAGTCCTTGAATTCAAGTTATATGTGCTCACATTTACTCACTCTTGCTATATATTTAGTAAAGAAAATGTAACTAACTTTTGTTAAACACTTTGAACTTGTATAGTTATTGCATATGTATGTACATTGTTTTGTCTTAATGTGATGGGCTGAGGCTCTTTTGAAGAATGTTGTTGGTGCCATATTTTAGAAGTGTAATTTGTATTTACAGGTTGTAGGACATAATACTATATGCGGTATTATCTTTGTCGAAATTTTATAAAACCTGAAGTTTAGAAAAGAAAAAAAAAAAAATTATACGGGGTTTCGATAAGCAACACGGCAACCCGCATGGTCTACAGTCGTTGGAAGTATCGGTTCGAGTTTACGTAGGGTTGCCGGCTGTCGCTGCTAGTAGGGGTGGGGCGTGTCGTATGACAGTCTACGAGATGTGATTACCACATGGACCATAGGCATGAGACCAACCGATGTCAAAGTCTGAAATTTTTGGTGGAAAGGTTGTCGGAGGCCGTACCTCGAGATGTTGAGACGGCCCGAGGAGGCGAGGCCACCCCGTGGATTGAAAGAATAACTGACCCGGTATGAGCCACCATAAAGCTAGAAAATTAATTTTAAGGTGGTAAAATGGTAATTTAAATTAATCGAGATTTTTAGATCTCGGATGACTGAAGCAGACCCCAGCGGAAGTCGGAATCATCTTGCGAAATCTAGGTACCACGTCGGATTCGTCGAATTAAAGGCAATTCAATTTCACGTCTTCGAGGCATGGTCTTGAAATAATCTGTTTTAATGAAATCACGCGCGGCGCAAGGGGCATGTGATGTGATAAGGGTCACATAATACATGTATCCATGTGACACATGTCACATGAATAGTGAGAGGGTAGTAGGAGATAAATGGCTTATATTAGCCATGTATCAAGTGGTCGTAAGAATCAAAACTGATATGAATAAAAGAATTAAAAATAAAAAGAAAAAGAACACTTTCTCTTCTCATTTGGCCTGGTATCCAGCAATGAAGGGAAGAAACAGATTTTAGAGAAAGAGATTCCAACTTCTCTCTAGATTTCCCGGCGTTGATTTATCGAGTTCGTCAGACAAAGAAAAGTTAGTCCTACGCTACAAAGGGCTACGTGGACACGGTTTAGTGGAGTTTCGACAAATTCCGGGAGGTAGGGGTTTTCTCACCACTTGTTTGTCTTTATTAAAGAGCCATTTCTGATGGATAAAAAATTTGTCCCGAGGCATGAATGGCGTGTTTCGGTTCAAACGGTGTGATTGAGTGAGAAAATCCTAGTATGGTTGTGACGATTTGGAGACCTAGGGTTTTTCTAGCACATTCACGTGATCTTGTGTGTGGTTTGTGTTGCTTGGGTGGTTCAAAATGAATTGCTTAAATTGTTCATTAGTCCATATGAGCTAATTTTGGTGTTATTGCAATGAATGAATAACATGTATAATGATTGTGGATAAATTCGGTTAGTATATGCATGATATATATATTAACATGAATTGTTTGGAAATGGCATAATGCATTTCATATGCACCGGGGCACCCTAGAATGGTAGGTGTGAGTGCATGACAAATAAAATCGGAGGTTGTCGACGATAGATTATTTGTAAAATTATTAAAAATAATAATTTTCACATCGGAAAGTTAATCGAAAATTGTGTTAGGGGAAAATTGTCTAACAATTCACGTCGAAGGGCCACTGAATTGTTTGGAGAGTTACCCGACAAATTCACCTCGGATTGTCAAACGTATTTGTCTCCGGTTGCCCACAGAATTAAAACAAAATATTTTTTGTTGAGAGGCGATTTTCGCCCTTGGCGCAAGCGTGTGAGGGGAGTGATGAGAGCTGAGCGTGAGATTAGGCGGGTAGATATTCAAGTAGGATCATGCATTTGCTTGAATGTGTTTGGTTTCCATTACATGTGCACTTAGGTGGGGAGTAACCCATGTAGGATAATTCCACTACTGGGCATTGCTCACCCTATTGAGGGAAAATTATTTCAAGTACAGGGAGTGTTCGAAGGCAGCTCACTAGGCAGCACAGAAAGAAAATGGGATTGTGGCTGATATATATTTGTAAAACATGTATTAAATTCTTAATTTTTTAATATATGTTTGTATTAAGGGTGATGTAACAACTCTTGAAACTATTGTAATATAGTTGGATATATTTTGGTGAGTATGTTGTGTGGGCCAATGTGACAATTTTTACTCATGTATGAGTCTCATGATATGAGACACACAGGTTTTTCACAGGTTGACGGTGGTCAACGAGACCCCCGGGAAATGGGGTGTCACAGCTTCCGCTTGAACCTCGACTCACCATAAACTACATATTGGGCGGCTCGGTTGGCGGTGTGTCGATCTAGCGCCAGGCATTGTGGGCGACCATGCTTTAGGCACAGGTGAACACCATCACGTCTGAGCGTGGCGAGCGATCGACGATTGTGACCCTATATCCTTTCCCCACATTAGCTGATCGAGGTCATTACGCCCTTTTACGATCTTTTTCGTACTTATATGTATTAGCGATTTTGATGTGCCGATCTTGGTTGACCACTGGCGGTAGGTGACCTGTATTCGGTACCAGCGCGCTAAGCGGATGAACATCTCTTTGATGATAGGGTGGTCCGGCTGGCATAATCTTGTCGGGTTCTTGGGGCAACCACGATGCCCCGATGGGGCGACATTGCTCTCCCGTCGACAAGGCGATGGATTGGCCGGAGTCTTATTTTCGGTTATCGAGGACCTGGGCCCGTACAATTCCATTGTTGGCCGAGCCTAGTTGCATGCGATGAAACTGGTGCCCTCGACCTACCATCAAATGATCAGCTACCTGACTAATGCCGAGCAAGTTGTACTCCTGAGCAACCAACTAGCAGCTCGACAATGCTACCAGCTGTGATGCGGGAGTGTAGAAAGCAGCTCCTATAATGTCGGCCCTCGGGGCAGGACAGAATGGCAATTACACAGCTCCGCTGCCCAAGCAAGGGCGGACGACAAGGAGCGATTGGCCGTAGACCCCCTAGAATCAATATGCCTAGACGGGTCGGATAAATCCACATATGTTAGTTCCCTCATATCCAGTGGGGAGAAGGAACAAATACATCAAGTGGCGAGAAGGGACAAATACAACAGGCTCTACTCCGTAATATGGATGTATTCGCCTGGACTCACTCAGACATGGTTGGCATTAACCCGTGGCCTCTCTCGCGAAACTAAATGTCATCCTTTAGCCGGGCCGGTTAGACGGTAAGGCATTTCCACTTGAATTTGTCATCGGGTTATTAAACGGGAAGTGGATAATCTTTTCGCGAGGTTTCATCGAGGGAGATAAAGTACCGGAATGGGTGACGATGTGGTACTAGTCAAAAAAAGCGTTAAGCGGAGAGTGTGCGTGGTTCTACGAGATCTTAATGAGGCATGCGAAGGCAGAAACTTCCCTCTACCTCAGATAGACCAGATTGTCAATGCGTCGGCCGGGCATGGGATGTTGTCATTCATGGATGCCTTCTCGGGATATCATCAAATACCCATGCATCCGCCAGACGTGGAAAAAACAGCATTCATCACGCGCGGATGTTACGCTAGAATGTGATCTTTATTTAGCTTAAAGAATGTCGGGGCAATGTATCAGAGGTTAGTGACCAAGATGTGCAGACCGCTACTAGGAAAAACCATTTAGATTTACATTGACGATATGTTGGTAAAGTCCAAGGAACGCCTGGATCATGTTGAACACCTGCAAGAGGCTTTTGAACTCCTAAGGGCATACGGTATGAAGCTCAATCCCTCAAAGTGCGCCTTCGGAGTCAATGCGGGTAGATTCCTGGGTTTCATGGTGACTCAAAGGGGTTTAGAATCCAACCCCGCTCTGCTTAAAGCTATTTGATCCCAGGCTCCCTTCTAGAAAAAGTGTAATAGTTGGTAGTGGAGTGCAGGCGCCACAGGGGCCAGTTCATCTCTTAGTTTACAGGCTAGCCTAAAGTCGTTCTTTGTTACCATAAGAGGCGGGCCGGATGGAATGTGATAAAGCCCTCACGGCCGAATCAAGCAACGATTGTCTTGAACCTCACAGTCCTTACCGGCCACGAAGCGAAGCCAAACACTCTTGGTATACTTAGCAGTTTAGGAGATGTGTCGATGAGTGTTGCATGAGAAGAATGAAGAATAGAACGGCCAATATTTTTTTCATTAGCAAGTCTTTAGGCGACCGCAGAGAAACTGGGCACGCCACCTCGAGAAGGCGGCGTCTCAGTAGAAACTAGACCGCCCATACTTAGCACCCGTTGTTATCTTTAACACCTCCCTCTTGGAGACACCATTCCTGGCTTGACTTGCTCCGGTGGATGACACGATGGCGGTGAGTTAGCGAGTTCGATTCGGGTATAAGCGGGGTTGGCTAAAGAGACGAGGATTACGGAAGATTTTCGCGAAGTCCCCAGTCGAATAGGCACAGGCGACTTTGAAATTTGGTGGATATAATACTAGACGGAACTCATCGTGACAAAGTAGCATCGGTTTATGTAGCAAATCTTGGCCCAGGGAGAAGGTGACGGGGCAGGTATCCTTTGGGCTTGGTATGAGGCGTCCCCCAGCGAATTGAGCGGCGGTATAGTGTCGGTAAACGGCTCTGTTCTAGGTGATTCTCGAGTTGGTGTGGGACGAGTAAATGAGGAATATGAGTCACGAGACCCTCGAATGGAAAGTATGTATCCACTGAGTTGAAAACGCGCTTGGGCCCGGCTTTTCAACTTAGGCTTCGAACACATTTCGAGGGCGTAATGAGAGCGGGCCGCCTTGGCCGCCATAGCTACCATCCCTCTGACCATCCCTATTATCAGCTGAGTTCTTGATTATCGCACTGCAGTGGTCGGTCAGACGAACTCTCTCTTTTGTAGGATGGATCCCACGGTCTGATATATCGACACGGAGGGCTCCCGAGCGAAAGGGGAAAAAGCTCCCTGAGATCCAAATCCGGTGAAGCCATAGTCTTTGGTTAATGGGCAGCTATTTAAACGATCCCTAGACGGGCCATACCTAAAGTGCTTAACCACTTAGAATAGGAATGATATATAATCACTTAGTACATGAAGGAATAGCCAGTAATCATCGACGGTAGAACATTGGCACCTGAGCTACGCTCGGGGTATTATTGGTACCGTATGAGATCGTGACGCAATACGTCACAAAGTGTGGTGATGCGTGACAAACCTCGTCTTGAGATCACGACAGGATTTAATTTCCATTCTGAGGCCCTTGGCCCTTCGCTAATGGGAATTGACATATTTGGTGCTCCTGCAGCCTGGCTTAGAAAAGGCCATTGTTGGTTGCCAGCGATTATTTGACAAAGTTGATGGTCAGGGAGCTTTTCATCGATCAAAGATAAGGATGTCACTACGTTCATCTAGAAGAATATTATGCAATGGTTCGGTATACCCCAGTCAATTGTGATGAACAACGAGCCTGATTTGATAAGCGGGGCATATAAAGATACGCGAGTTGAAGATAAAGGAATCTATACTCCACCACATGATATCTAGCGAGCTTGATGGCGAGGCGGGAGGCTTATAATAAAACCACATTGGCCTTAAAGAAAGCGATTAGACTCATTAAAGGCAAGAGTGGGTGGACGAACTCCACAGGGTTTGAACTAAGAACATGGCCAGCGACCAGCCAGGTATATCCCTTGCGACCAGCAAGGATGACTATAGTTCCAACATAAATCGGTATGCCCACACTCCGAAATGATATACCCGAGCAATCGAATACTGAATCTATGATTAAAGACTTGGAGCTTAGCGAATGACTGTAGCGAAGCCGGCGGTTGTGCAAATAGCATGTGTACAGCGAGCTAGCAAACCTAAGGCAACCGTTACGTGAAACTCAGTGTGTTCTGACCGGGGGACTGGTCGATAAAAAGTTTTGTCGTCGGAGTCAACGGAAAGTTCAGCCAAATTGGGAGGAATAGGTATATTATACTTGTAATGGAAATGGATCGTATGCGATGGAATAAAGCTAGGCGGGACACGTATTACCCCAGAATGTGGAATCTTATGCACCACTCAAGATCTTATCAATAAAGAATGATTCGATCTCTCTAACTTATGTTCAGTCTCGGGTTTTTACGAAGTCAGATGGAGTTGATGTCTATCGGCCTAGTATGGTTGAAGCCATGCGGTTCATTACCAAAACTGGGTAAGGTTGATGTCTGGAAGGCGATATGGTTGATGCCTTGTTGGTTCATTACCCAAAGCGGGTAAAGTTGATGTCTACCAGGTATGGTTGAGTGCCGGTGGTTCATTCTAGCTTAGTGTAAGGTTGATGTCCTATATGACCCGGTATGGATTGATGCCAGGTTCATTCGGCTTGGGATAAGGTTGATGTCTGCAGGCCCGGTATGAGTTGATGCCCGTCTAGTTCATTACAAAGCGGGTAAGGGTTGATGTCTGAAGCCCGGTATGGTTGATCTTGGTAGTTCATGACGGCAGGAGTAAGGAGGCAACAGTAAAGGGTCGATGAACCTTATCTAGTGTTCATCGGGACGACCTATGTCCACCACTCAAAGGTATATCTTTGCCACTCGGCTGAATGGCCCGGATGCGTGATTCGACAAAGAGAAAGCAACGACATCGGGGACTCACTGAAGCAACACGTAATGCTTTATTGAGGAACACAGTTACAGTCTTAAAGAGCCAGGGATACATGGCATTGGTGTGGGAACAGGAGCTCGATGAGCAATGGCAAAAATCTGACTAACCCCTCTGAGACATCTGGTTCCTAAAACTCCTGCGGTTACTCTAAGAGGAAAAGTCGAGAAGAAAGTAGAAAGAAGATATATGAAAAAAAGGAAAAGCCTAGGCCACGAAGTGCAAAGCGAATTAGCACACTTTCGCGCCTTTCAACGATGCGAGCGAAGGAGATATAGGGCTGAAAATATTCCTCCAAAGCAAATTAAGCGACTCCGGTGGGTTCCTTGTAGCCTCGGCCAGGCCCATCGACATCACATTCCAGCCAGGCTTGTCGAGCTTGTATTATCATTATCTAGCCATACATACCCGCCTATAAACTCGAACTTGACCCGTGCTTTTTATAAAAGACTCCAAGCCACGGCGCATAAGGGTTTCAAACTTGTGGAAAACCCCAAAAATCCGTATTAAATGTTTTACCAAAAATAGGAAACCCCCCGGAAACGCGCACATTAGAACACACAAGCATTAATGTTACGGATTCGACGTGACGGCGAGGTTAAGCATCGATATTTTTCCAGCAGGGGAAAAATGATCCCTGGCCACAGGAGAAAAAGGCACATTGGGTGGCTTTGGCCCCGACACGCTGATGAGAGCCCGAACTATGTCGAAGCCCGTAGACCGGGCCCAACTTAGGGCGAAATCTTCCCGCACCTAATGAGGTCCCCAGTATCCTTTACATGAGCGTGGATCGAAACCATGGCCCGAATGCCGGCTGGGTGGTGCCATCAGATCCTAGAGGCCTCACAGGGTGTGCCCAGGAGCACATCCTCTTCTAGTAGAATTTGCCGTCTCTAAAGATGGTCAACGATAATTTCCATTTGATCCCTGCGCCTTCGAGCACATCCTCACAAATAATTTACGTGTCTTTGTGGGATGATCGTACGATACGCAGACGGAAGATTCGAGATGAGCAGGTATCGAAAGGAAACGGTTGTGGCGCAAATGAAGCGCCCTCCTCCGCTGATTTGAAAACCAATTACCAGCTCATAAAAGTGGATCGTCTTCTCGCCTGTCGTGGAAAAGGAGATACATTTGAAGGATATTTTACTGTTAGTAGCTTTTAAGCGTCGGAGCGGCCGTACGCCACGCTAGTCTTTGTTTACTACCCGGTCTTCTTTATTAGTTAATCTTCGACGATCAGGAGATCCGAGAATCAGAGCGACATCGAGTTTCCATTGATGAATTTCTAATTCTAATTATAATATTTTTCATATAAAAAATCAGCTTTCATTTTTCTGTTGCTACGTATGGCTCTTGCCATGGATTGGTGCTCATACTGTATGTTTATAGCAAGGGGCTGACATAAGATTATAACATACTTATAAACCATACTTTGTTTATAAGGGAGCCTTTGAAAGCATATATTAGTGGTTATACTGAATATTATTAAAATAATTATAATTATAATTATTTTCATATTGCTTATAATTTAAAGAATTGTTTATAAGTTTAATTCTCTTATTTGATAAATTATAATAAGTTACTCATAAAAATATTCCCATCTTTAATAATATTATGCCTATTAAACAGATAAGCGACGGCATGTTTTAATATTGGAAGCCAAACAAAAGGATTGTTTTGCGAATTTAACGAACTTTATATTTTATATTTATGGGCCTACCAGTGGTTGGGCCTTGTGCGATTCAGGGCTCTGTTTTGTTAGCACATTCCTTGAGGTTGAGGCCAGGGGCCCGCATAACATGGGTCCGGGCCCGGACAGTGGAAAAGCTAATAAAACCGGTTTAATGACAACTAAATAATTTTTTTTAAATTAATAACTTTTAATATGATGTAGTAAATTAGACAACTAAATACTTTAATTACAATGATATAACAAATTAATTTTATTACATTTAATATTTAAATAAATAAAATTATGAAATATATTTAAAATTATAAAAATATTTTATATATAATTTACAATGCATTAATTTTTAGTTAATTTTGATTATATTTGAAACATAATATAATAAGGCAAATCACCGATGTGGATAATTTTCTTTAATTTTTTTGTTTAAGAAAACGGTTATTCCACGAAGATTTAAGTTTTATTTTGCTTTTTATGTTATTATCGTTTTATCGATGTGATGTTGTTCGTCATTCAAACATATAAAATATATTTGATTAGTCAGAACATATTAAATTATATGATAAATCGGTATGTCGAAGAATTATAATTCTGAGATATTTTAGTGGGTGGCCTTTACTTATAAAATTTATAGAACATATCGATTTATTAAGCCCCATTAATCTAAATATTATTTTATTATATATGTTTGTATATTAGATCCATCAAAATATAGCAAGTTTGAATTAATAATACTATTTTTCCTTTAAAAAAAAAAAAAACACTGCGACTCCAATTGACTATGCAGGTGAGAATGAATATTAAAGCTACTATAATGCAAAACTTAATTTATAAATTTATAAAATAAAATAAAACAAATGCAACCAATCAAGTATGAGTGTATGACTCAGAACCGACCTTTTCTTAATAGATTTTGGAGTACGACATTGGGAATATACTTTCGATGCCACCAAGTATTTTAAAAAATAAATAAAAATATATGAAAAAATATATATATGTACATACAAAAATGTCCAAGTTCCACATGGCAGGGGATGATCCCTAAAAGCCGGTTACATGGTAGTGGAGAACTCACGAAAGTCTCAAGGTTGTCTGTGACCAATCACTCATCGCCACGTCAATTTGCACCCCAGTGATTGGAGAGGATGTAGGGTAGCGTAGGACCGCGGCAGCAGCGGATGGGAGACGAGATTTAGAGGCCTGTCTTCACAGAGGAGAACAAGAAGAAGAAGGAGAAGAAGAAGAAGAAGGAGACTCATCAACGTTCACAGGTGACTCTCCCTTTTCCAGCCCATTAAGCCTGATTTTTACATTTGAGTAAGAGTTTTTTTTATTTTTATCTTTCTTATTCTTTCCCAATTTTCGAAAAACTTTTCATTTTCATGAGCATATGGTTGGGTCCGGTGGAACCTGATCTCTGTCTGTGATTTTCATAACAAGTTGAAGAAACGGAAGTAAAAGAAAATGGTGAAAATTACTTGAAACGGGTTCCCTTTTTCTTTTTGTTAGTTGGGTTCTGATTTCATTGAAACATGATGCTGTTATGTCGGTTGACTTTTGTAGTAAAAGCTTAACTATTGAGAATCATCAGTACTATTTGGACAATTGGGGTACTTGAGATTATGGGCTTGTACTGTTTAATTTAATCCCAACCGGATTCTTTGCAAAAAGAGTGATGGATGTTGGTTTCATACGCATTGTTGGTGTTGGCATATTATCAAACAGTTTAAGCTTTTCATCAATTGGTTGTTTAACATGGTATCCGAGTTTTGATTTTTCGAAAACTTAGTTCGAAGAGCAGCAAGAAAGTGAGAAAGGTAATACCAACTTGTTTCATTTTATGGAATTCGGAAATTATTAAAATGCTTTGCAAAAATTGATTGGGGTGACAATTATTTCAAAGGTTGGTACAAAAATTGGATTGGGGAAATGTTTGAGGAATCTTCAAACATTTGTGTTGTTAGTTTTCTTTTGATGCATCCTGTTCTTTTTCCAGCATCTGATATAAGAGCTGATAAGCTAAAAAATTAAAGTAGCAATTTTGGCATAAATGATCAGGGCATGATTTTGTCTTAGAACTATGCTTGCTTTTACAAGTTGCCTTTGCTTGAAGAAGGCTAAGCATCATCCTGGGTATGAGGACCCCATTACTCTTGGCACAGAGACACCATGTAAAGTGGACAAGTAAAAATTAAAAGAAGTATATCCAATTCAGTTTATTTTTGTTTTTGGTTTTCATTTTATTGAAGGAAATACAAATGTTTATGAATCGACTACTGCAATCAGTGATAAACTTGAATTTGGGCAAGCATGGTGGGTGAAGAAGGAACCATCTTGTTCAATGTAGCTTCCAGCCAAGACCCGCAGACAATCACCCAGCAGTAATGAAATGACAAAGTTTATTAGGTCAGTGTGAACTTGCAAATGGCACATTCAAGGAAGGGGCATTGTTGATTTACACAGTGGTAACTGCACTTTAGCATGTTCAAATATTCTGAAACTACAGCAGCTAACAACATCTTAGATGTCACCTTCTAATTTATTCTGTTCAATTCTTTTACATTTGATTTGTGTGGCTGCAGATTTTTGGTTCATCATAATCTTTAGAGCTAACATTTTGTGTAAAACTCTAAAGAAATTTTTACTTGTCTTTCAGTTACGGTAAATGAGGTTGAGGCATTGTGATCTATTCAAGAAACTAAAGCAGTTCGATAATTGATGATGGTTTCATTCACAAGGTTAGGTTTTTCTGCATGAGAGTTAGCTTTCATGTCTCGATATATGGTCTCGCTTTAGGATATTTCTGGTTTGAAATTCGTTTAGATCTTCTGACTTTCTTGTACTAGGATGCTATCACTTATTCCAATTTCTTTTGACATTTTCAAATGGGGAAGAATTTCAGCTTTGCTCTTTTCAGGAACGAAGTAAGCGAGAGATCTCTTTGCAATGGGAGTATGTATTCTCCAGATCGAATTCATATATTCTACTTAAGCTTCTATGAAATCCAAGAATTGTTTTGAATAAAACCTTCATGTCATGGGAGTTGGGTAGCAGCTTTGCACTACAGGTTCCTTTAGGCTGTTTTACTCTTTTCAAGATTGGCAGCAGTAATAAGATAGTAAAAAATCGTGCTTTATTTAAGTTGCAGTGTGTGTGTCGATCTCTGAAAGATAAATTTTGGAAATTCATTTATAGCTCAGTCTGAAAATTCAAGTAATGTCAGGTTGATTGAGGCTTTGACAAGTAATGATCAAGTCTGCAGGCCACTGACCTATTGTGGCTAGTTATCTTTCATCATAATTTACATTATTGTGTTTTGTGGTTTATACATTTCTAATTCCCAAAGGGCTGAGGAATGATGTCCTCATCTGTGTTATGTCATGGGAAATTTTTTATTGCAGGTGTTTGATTTGTTTGATCTTAAGCGTAATGGGGTCATTGAATTCGGAGAATTTGTTCGATCATTAAGCATTTTTCACCCAAATGCTCCCAAAGAAGACAAAATGGAATGTAAGACCAATTTTCTAATAGTGAATAAATTTAAATGATCCTGACTTTCTATTACTATTATGAACTTTTGTAGTCCCAAATTGAGACTGAAGTATAGCCAATAAAACGATCCTCTTGCTCCACAGCAAACCAAATACTTTTGTTTGCAGTTGCGATCAAATTGTACGATCTAAGGCAGGGCTGGCTATATTGAGTGAAGAGGTGAATGCCACAGCAATTGCTTTGCCCATATCTTTGGTTTTTCTATGATGTAAATAGTCCAATAATGTTTTAAAAAAAAACTTTGTTTTTGTTCCTGCGAATCTGATTTTTTGTTCTTTTGTTTTATTTTTCAACCTGCACTATGAATTAATTGACCAATCTAAGTTGAAGAAGATGGTATCAGCCTTCTCAGTGAATCGGATCTGGAAATTTCGGAAGATGTTGTTGAATCAATTGTAAAATCAATTGAAGAATACTTTCTATTTATATCCTTTTGGACTATATCAATGATTATTCTTTCTAGATGTTAATTTTTGCTTATATCTCTACGAACAATGGCAGGCGGTTGAAAGGAGATGGGAAGATTGATAAAGAAGGTGGAAGAATTTGTGGCCCAAAATCCATCAATCCTAAGAACATGACTCTTATGAGTCCCTTGTTATTTATCATTAACACTAATTGGGTGCATCAGTCCGTCGGTTTTTTCCTAAGTTACATACCATACATAGACAGAATTAGAATTAGGAATATTTGTATTTGAACTGTTTTAAAATATCACTCCAAATGCTATCACTACCCTGAAATAATTTTTGTTTTGATTCGGGTTAGAATGTTTAAGAGAAACAGGGGATTCCGGTTCATATGAAGCACTTTTCAACCTGCCATGACTCCTGAATCCACCTGTTTAAGCCCCATCTTCTTGAACAAGGATCTGTCAAACCTTCAATTTGAAATTTCTTTTGGGTTAATGTCTCATCCCGAAGTATGTACCAGAGTATTTAATACTGGTTAGTTGAACTTTACTGCTCGTTTTTTCCAGGCAGATAACTCTATCATTTCCCAGCTTTGTGCTGAACTCTGAGGTACGAGATTCAGATATAGTATTCTGAGAGACCTTAACTTTATCGAACTCTGTCACCGAAGGTGCTGGAAATATTTGGGAGAATTACATGTTGAGTAAGTATAAAATGCAGAATGGATCAGTGATGATAAAAGAGCCTAAAAATGTAGTTATGAATAAGATTCGGCGGATGAATAGTGTACTTCTGTTCCTTTGTTGATACTATATTTCAGGAGATTATGTCTTTCTATTTTTCAACTATTTTACATTTCAATGTTCCACTATGTAGGCTGCAATAAACCAACAACATAAACCCGGATTTGTAAATTGATTGTGCATTATATGAATCCATATCTTCTCCAATCTTGCTTGTTTGTGATAGTTTTCTTTATCTTCCTGCTGAATAGATATCTTAGTTTCACTGGAATCCGGAATAGGCAAAAACATAAGCTTCACACCGATATTATTCACCAGGGACAGAATACATTCCTTAGACAATTCACAGGACCATTCCCAACTCTAGCTTATTAAGTTTTGAATGCTTTGTATGATTCTTCATGTTTAGTCTATGTTCTTGCTAACATGCACTGCGATTCTTAAGCCATGAGAAATAATTGGTGTTGATTTGTGGCGATTTAGTTTGGGCTTATGTATAACACCAGAGGCCGCAGTGCGACTTTTGTGGAAAGAAGAAGTTTAGAAAAAAATAGTGTTTATTCTATATTCCATTGTACTTTGTAATTATCCAATATTCATAATTGCGAGTTTTCTCTTTTTTAATGGTTTTCTGCATAAGGATTTGCATAAAATCTTATTAATTTATTTTATTTATTTGTATTTATGAATGTGCTGATCTGTTTCAGCGATTGAATGCCGAAATGTGGGGAGTTGTGGGATGTGGCGGTCAACTGATAGTGAGCTTCTACTCGAGCTGCTGGTAAGTGAATTGACTGAATTAATCGGCGAGCGGCGCCAGAGTGAGTTTGGTAGGCACACATTGGAAATCGGGTTCGAGTGTCGCGATACTGTGATGTTAGGTGACTTAATCAAGCTTTACTATTTTATTAATCGAGTCGAGTTCAAGTATAATTATTTATTGTTTTTAATTGATTTGAAGAAAGGTTTGTCAGTCAGGTTGGAGTAGCTCAACTATTTTTAAAGTCGGTTCGAACAACGTAAAAAAAGCTCCATAAATTCCTATTCAAGGTGACTTTGGAGTTTTTTAAGTGGGAATTGAACTTGACTTGACTTTGTATGGAATAAGCCGGATCAATTACACCCTAGTTTGACTAGCTCTTCTTGGGAATGGAGAATCTATCGTCATTTCAAAGAAAAGCTATTTGCAAGGAATAATTCCTCGCTACAACCTCATCAAGCACATCATATTCCAGACCGAAATGCATGATAATCCTAGTTTGAACTTACCTTTTGATGAATATGCCATGCCAGGTTTTGTCAGGCCAAGAAGAAACCCCATCCAAGCTGGTGGAAATATGGACAGCACCTAACATGAAATGTGCTAATAGATTGATATGCCTTTTTGATGTTTCACAACCATCAAGTTTTGATATGGGCATAGGTCGCCTAAGTGGGTTTGACCCGACTGGGGCCTGTAAGACAACATCCAAGGGATATGTCTTCAAAAATAATAGTATGTCTGTATTAGAACCAATAAATATAAAATTTGATTCTCCCTCTGGTTTGGTTTTGATGAGAAAAGACCATATATATACACTCTGCCTCATTCGGGTTTTTTTTTTTTTTTTCTATCATCCAAACACATCATAAGGTGTTCGAACTATGATTTGTACAACCAGATTTTAATTAATCTGTTTTGGCCTGAAACAGTGAAGACATAAGATCACTCAACAAGTAAGTACCTGCTTCGGCTTCCGGCTTCCTGCACTGAATTCATGGGAAAAATAATCCCCTCAATCTTGCCGCAGCTTTAATCCATTGTTTCACCATTAGGTTTATCGTAGCATAATGCCTGAGCCCAAATGAAACACTTTAAATCAGTAAAATATATGAGCTCTTGTGAACCTCAAATCCATAATGGGTTGCAAGTACATTAACTTTCGTTTGTAAAATAAGACACTATATGAGAATGCTCAAAAGGGTCAAAAGCTTGGTCTAAGGGGATAAATGAAGAAACAACATCAGCAAAGCCCAAACAACAAAATGCTGAGAAGTTAAATCATGGGTCATTTACAATCTGTCCACTCTCAAGAATCACGTCTACCAACGGGTTGGTGGCTTCCACGAACCCACATCCTTTTTGCAATATCGGAGGTCAAATGGTTGTAAAGCCTATATGCTGACGATGTGGGACTCATAATGGGTCATTGCAAAGTGGTGATATATCTTAACTGAATTTATAGTGAATATATTCACTTTCTATAGGATGTTACATCTAAAGATTCCCCGAGGAAAAAAGCAGAGTTTTGGCATGTTCAGGGCTCCTAAAAAGTACCACAGGAATCCTCTTTTTGGGCGGCAAGTCAATGGAAAACTCCACTGTAAGCCTTTCCTTTTGAAATGACTTTTGTTTAGTTTGAAAATTGATATAACAATAACACATTTATATATATGGAGAAATCCACAGGACTAAGGTACTAACATACATAGAAAAGGTGCTCTCCCTCGATGGGCTGTGTGCGTGTACGAAGCAGCAGCCGAACCAGAAATGGTGCTTCTTGCTGCTCAAGCTTGCTGTAAGATCTATTATTCTGTCATTTGACCTGATTTTTAGAGTAAATTGGACTTTCTTTGTTCTTTCTGGTTATGCTTCCGTAATTTTATGCTCACTTTTGGCTGCTAATGTTCTTTTCACTCCATGAACTGCCATTTGTGCTTGCAGTTGAAGTTTCAGAAGGTGAAGCTTTGTGAGCTGTTCAGGAAGTGAGTTCTGTGGTTGAAAGACGAGGCTTATTAGCAAGGGTACTTTTAATTCATTACACTGATTACTGTTTAGTAAATGTGTAAAACCAAGAAATAGGATGAATGAACATCTACAATCAACTCAGTGGATTTGTTCACAAATCAAAGTAACTCGATTTGGCTTCTCCTGTAATTATTCTGAACTCGGGTTTTGGCTTTTCAGGAAGAGTTTCAGCTTGGCTTATTCAGGAACAGCAAGAAACAGAGTCTGCTTGCAGATAGGGTCAGCTTCTGTCTTTATATTTGATATTCTATTTATTAGCATGTGCTCCCATTTTGTGTTTTCCTTATAGTAACAAGATATTGGGACTGATTCTGCTTCTAAGATATTCGTCTGTTTTGACTCCAAAAACATGATGGGATGATAGAGTTTGGAGGTCATACGAATCATGGTATATTCACCAGATGCTCCCCAAGAAGAAAAATTGCTTGTATGAAGTTCTCTTTCACCAATAAATGCTTATGATCTGATTAATGCTTTGATTCCTTGTTTGACAGTCACATTTCAATTATTCAAAACCAGGCAGACAGGCTACATTGAACGTTAAAAGGTGTGACATGCTTGCAATCACCTAAAAAAAGGCATGTGAGAATGTTTGGTTCCTGTTTTGGCTGCCAGGAACACCAAAATTTGTTCTCTAAAAACTATTCTTTGTTTTTAATTTGCCAAGCCCCATTTTGGTTCTGTTTTTAAACATGTTCTTGAGGAAACGATTTTGAAAACAAAGAGAACACCCTTTTGGAAATGAATGTTCTCTGAAAAGCTATTCTTCTTCTCTTGATTCTTGTTTTTTGTGTTTCTTCTTGTTAAAGGGAGGCAGCGTGTTAAATTATTTCGCTGTTCTCCTTGTTACGAGAGCGATGATTTTGGCAGCAAGCAGAAACGCTTGATCTGTTTTGTGCTTTTAAGTTTGTCAGAAGAAAAAAATAGCTGGAAGCCACGAAAACGATTTCATTGTTTTATACATTTCATGTTTTGAGAATAGAAAACAGTTTTCAAAAATATAAATCAAACAAGCCCTAAGTTTTCCCCCAAATGGAGTGCTCATTGTTGTAAGTTTACCTGTTTTAGGTAAAGGAGATGGTTTTTGCCTTCCTGAATGAGTCAGACGTGATCCTTTCTGATGACCTTTTGGAAGCCATTATTGACAAGGTTCACATTCCTGGGTGATGAAGCATTTAGAAGTTAGAGTATGATCATATAATTGCTGAATATATATTGCTTTTGTTTTGTATCTATCTATCTGTGAGACTTTCAGGGAAACAATTCTAAAAGGAGATGGAAAGAATTGATCCAGAAGAATGGAATAATTTTGTTTCTACAAAGTCCATCCATGCTGAAGAACATGACCATCATAATTTGAAGTAATTCTTTCTTATCCTTAACTGAAAAATATTGAAAATGAAAGATTTATATGGACAATCTTAGATTCACACTTGTTGAAATTTCATTGTTATGGATATTGGAACTTCATTTCCCCAGTTTTGTGCAGAAACAGATACAGAAGATGATATTATCAGCTTGGGATAACACTTTGAATTACAAGGAAAAAAAAAAAAAAAAGATTTATATCACCATTATTTTCCATAATCATAAATGATCTATCCATAAGGTATTACACATTCTACTCTTGTAGATAAAATTTTTCCAGGGGAGTTCAAGTTATCAGATAGAGACCATCAGGGATGAAATACCAGTTGGGACAATGAGGACTTGGCCCTTGCTGGGAGGCTTCTCCATCGGTTCATCTGGCCTTGGCTGCCAACATCTCCTGCAAGTTCGAGGGATAACACATCTCAGTGTGCAGGCTGTGGACCACATTGTCTCTTGCCAGGATGGCGTTCACTGCATCCGTGATTTGGTGGAACTGGTCCCTGCAGATATGGATTCGAGATTGCTGCAGGCCATTTCTGGTGAAAGACAAATGATCCATCCCCTGTACCTGCCTAGTCCACAGCAGGCTTCTGCAGTGACATTGAAACCTGAAGGGGGAGATTAGAAATTTAGAACTCATGGCATGAGACAAGGATCCTATCTGAAAAACTGAAGGTAAAAGCTCAAATAGGCTCACCACCAGCTCTCTTATGATTCTTTAGTATATCCAGTGGGCATGAAACACATCGAAGATTATGTTGGCATGGGAGCTCCTCACCAAGTTCCTCGAGCGTGTATATCAGGGATTGCGAACTCCATTGCATCATATCATTTATCTCCTTCACACACTCCCATTCTGGCTTCCATACAGCCACAGGTAATAAGGAGCACAGCCTATAGGCATAACCCCATCACCACCACTTTTCAAGACATTTGCATTGTACACAAGTTCACAGATACCCATCAACATCAATGAATTAGAGATTTTCCATGAAAAATTATCATCCTCTAGCCTGTTTAAGGATATGATTTTCTATCTATATGAGTAAATATATATGTACATATTATGCACCATGATTTCTTGCTTCACTGTGGTTGCCAAGAACTGGTTGAAATTCCATGGCAGGTACAGATTCTGAACATTTGACATGTTGAGCAGATAGTAATGTATGTAGTCATTGATCCCAATTGAGATGTAGAACAACGAAGTCGAGATTAGGTCGTTTTGCTGCAGCCTCCCAGGCTCGAGTAGCAGAACTCACTGAAATGTATCTGTAACAACCTGCTCAATCACTGTGTGAAGGAGATGTGCTGACCCTGTAAAGACAATGATTGAACACTAACATGAATCTAATCAACGGTCATCAAATTCGGTTTCTTATGCAGGGTGAGTTGTTTCTGTTATTAAAAGCTACCAGTTCTGATCCGCTTGAAAAAATGATTCCAGCACCAGCGGAGGCGTAATTCACTCCGCGAATCACATCTTCTACCATTCCAGATTGCCCCAGATAACTCGGAACAAAAGGAAGCCCAAAGGCGTAATGCTGGTAAATTGATTCAAAAACAGAAATGTCATAATGAGAAAAGGTTAGCAAATTTATTCATCAGACAAGGGGAAAGAAGTATTGAGGGTTAGGGCGATCCCGATTTTTATTCCTCTGTTTGATTAATACTGTTCATCGCTTAGAATTGACTTCATTCCCATTTGCAGGATTTTTACAGGTGGAATTCAACGGATAAGCGGAGACAGTCTGATCGATCAACAATTTCCATCCAAGAAGACACAATAAAAACTAACTAAAATCAGAACATGAGGAAACGCAAGAAACTAAGGAAATTAAGATTGAATATTACCTTAAATCTCCACTTAACTGCTACTATAGGAATCCAAAAAGAAAAACCCTAGAAGTCCCAATGGTCCATTCAGTTTTATCAATTCTTTAAAGCAGCCAAATAAATCAAGAAACGCACCATCTGAGACCCAAGAACTCATGAAGAAAGAAAGAGGACACGAGAGAGAGAGAGAGAGCACAAAAGCATATCATTTTCCCAGCAAGCAAACAGAATCAAGAAGGTGAAAATTACCTAGGCTTTAATCAACTGATTTACTTCCATTGCAGAATCTCCCAGTGGGCTGGTGGGTGTCAAAATCTCTTCCATATGGAAGGCGATCCGCGCGAGCCAACGTGCCGAGGAAGTTGTTGTTGCCACAGTCCACAGAGGAGTCACCAATGATGAAGAATGCTGGAACCAGAGGGGGAAACAATGGAGAAACTGATGATTGAGGAAACAATGGAGCTGCCTTGGCGATGGAGTCTGAGAAGAGATCATCGAGTTCTTGTGGTTGCTTCTGTGCTTTTGGTTGAAGAAACATGGTGGAAATGAGAATGCAGTGGAGGAATATGGCATGATTGATCAACATCATTAAGAGCAATCAGAGAGAAAACTGATTTGGATAAAAGATCAACTGTTTGAATATGTGGAGAGAGTCAAAAACACCTTGTAGTTGCAATAACTCTCATTGGGATATATTTTTATAACTTTTGCCTGCCTAATAATCTCGATGTGAGAAGTTAATTATTGGATAAACCTCACGGTTTTAATTGAGGCTACTTCTTGATTTACGAACTCATTGAGATATTAGAATGAAGAGTTTAATAACACTTAATGTGAAAACCTAATAAGTTGCACTTTATTATTTATTTGCATTGAGAAAACTTTATTATCTATATTAAAATTGGGATTTTGATACACACGAGATTGTATTTTATTCAATAATTATACTTTTACTCTTTTCCTTTTACTTCTATTCACTATGTTTATTATGCATATCTACTATTCTTAAAAAGAATTCTCGATCTCCTGCAACCCAATCTCATACCTTTACTATATGAAATTTGCAAGCGCAGGTATTATAATTTTAGCGCTTTGTTTGGTTTAGGCGATAATTGATAGTTGATAAGCGACGGCGGTGCAAATTATTGTTTTGTAGAAGTAATGGTTGATGGCCCAGTTAAGAAAGTAATTACTTATAGATATGATATAGAAATATAAAAACAATAAACATATATAACGTGGATAGCTAGTGTTGATTATTGTTTTTGCACATTGAGTGAGAGTAGTAGAGATGAACAAGAAAAATAAGTTAAGAAATAGTAGTTGGAATTCAATTTCAATTTTCTTTTTTTAACTTTTAATTTTTTATTAAAATCTAATATCAGTATTATTTGTAATTAATATACTAAAATAACTTAATTTTAATATTAAAATATATTTATTTATAATAATTAATCATCTATTAAATAAATAAATGTTAATATTTTAAATAATATTTTGTTTGATTTTCTTTTAAAATATTCATATTTTATATTTATATTTTTCATATTGAATCTATTTTATATTTTAAAATTTTTATTATAGAATATTAAACATAAGAATTTTGAAAAATAAAAATATTATTCACTAGTTTAGATATTACTTAAAAACTAAGGGACATCAATTTTAAAGGAAATATAATTATAAATATTAATATCTAGTTAAAACTATTTTTGTACTCTTTTAAATAGAAATTATATGAAAACTATTAATACATTAAAATATTGATTCTTAATAAAAAATACATTCATCTATAATAATTAATAGCAATTTTAAAATTTTATATAATATTGCATATAATTTATTTCTTTTTATATTCATAATATTATTTTTATATTTTGAATATATTTTTATATTTTAATTTTATAGAATATTAAAACATAAATTAAAAAAAAAAAAAACTATTCACACTCGTTTAAAATTACATGCATAGTAAATACTAACATTATTTTTATATGTAACAATATTAATAATATTTCAAAGTAACAATATTAATATCTAAAAGTAACAATAGTAATATCTAAAATACCGTAATATATATAATATTGATATCAATATTTAAAAGTACAATTATAAACATATTAGTATTTTTAAAATAATTACATAAATATTTTTAATTTATAACTCTTATCTCCCTTCAAATATTTTTAAATTAGATACGCTTAAAAATTATCATTCCTAATTTTTTTTATTGAAAGAAATGAAATTTATATTAAAAGTTTTTCATATTATTTTTATTGAAAATTTAAAACTATTTTTAAGTAGATATTAACATTTGTTAAATATGTCTAGCTCGCTTTAAACATTTAAATAAATAGGGTATAGGAGGGGAGGGTCTCAGGTTTGTGTCTCATAAACTAAATTGTTTAGAAAAAAAAAACTAGATATTAACTATGGACATCGCAATTTTGGCTATGATGCATTTTCCACTCAAAATGTGAGACTCGTTTTTGTATTTTTGAACAACCATTTTGAAAACGGTTTTGAAGTTGTCAATTATTTTATTTTTTTTAAAGAAAAAATAAAATAATAAAGAAAATCCTTTAAAAAAAATAAAATAAGAAAGAAAATATGCAAATGTAACTCATTGTTGGAAAGGCTACCAATGCGATTAATTGCAAAATGACTTTCCACTATTTGTGTGTGCTAAAAATAGATTCAATGACAATTGGGCCTTAACAAAGCTGACCAAACAACAATAAATCAACCACAACGAGGAAGCTTGATTTTACGTGGAAAACCTCGAATAAAAGGGGTAAAACATATGGGACGAAGTAGTAGAAACCAAAACTATTATTTAATATTAATGTGATAATGAGTTCTGAGTTAACCTATGAAATTTGAGACTCACAATGACATGCTTGTCGAATATAAATTCTTAGAAACGTTTAAAACAACGAACATGTCTGAGGATGGATAAAGCAAGGAGAAAAGGAAAAATCTCACCCGAATGATGGAATGGCCAAAATGGGTATTGTGGAAACTGTCAGATGGCTTTGGGATTGAATCACCTTGCGGGGGGAGTCACCACGACCGAATTTGCGCCGCCAGGCATTGTTTGGCGCCCGTGCGTAAAATAATCGAAACCATTACTTCTTCTTCATTCTCAAAACCGCACTTTATCGTTTTCTTTCACTTTATTTTTAGCTCTTTAGAACAACACATGACTCACTTTTGTGATTTGCTTTTTTTTTTTATTCAAAGCGATGGACTTTGCCCATTGGTCCGGCCCTGAAAGGCGAGACCAACAAATCTCCCCTTCGCCTCGTATGGGCAGACCGACTAAGCCCGGCTCCTTTCTTACCACAAGCTGCTTCTTCTTAGAGGCAAACACTTTGAGTCAGTAAATGTCTGTCCATTCTCTTTGATGTGTATTTTTCTCTGAAATACAATTGCTTTGACTCGAAATTACATCACAAATCCGGGTGATATCTAACATCAGTATGTAGCCCCGATCTTGAATGGAGTCGGTGCTTAGAGGTGAATGACACTACGGCTATCAGCTGTAAAACAACATACTTACTCTTGTTTCCAAGCCTTAATTCTTCTAGATTTTTCTCATCCACAAAACTTCTTTACAACCCTCGGTAATAGCAATGTACTTTCGGCTCTGTGGTAGATAACCACGTTTTGTAGCTTGGATTGCCGGAGCGACTCCCCCTGCGAAGTAAATCATAAACCCTGAAATGGCTTCCTGGAATCAACATCACACCGCCATGTGCGAGATATGTTATTCATCTAGCATAGGCTACGCCTTCTTGAAAACAAACACACCTTAGAAGTGTCTCTCGGATATCTCCGATTATCCATTTCACTTTGCTTTGCAGTGCTCCTTCGGGATTAGTAAGCAGGCTAACAAAAGCTCACGATTGCATGGCGATGTCGCCTGTCCTGACCTGCTTGCTATCAAACTACCATGTGAATCTGTGGAACTTTGCTCATCTCTTTCATATCTTTCTCTTGTGGGACATTGCTTATTTAGCTTTAAGTGGCACACAAAAGTGGAGGGCCTCTTCACTTTAGCCTTGCTCATGTTAAATCTTTCAAGAACTTTCTCAACGTAGATTTCTTAAGATAACCAAAGCTTCCTATTCTTCCTATCACGGGAGATCTTCGTACCAAGTATATGTTTCACCGATCTTAAGTCTTTCATGGCAAAAAGACTTATTTGAGCTCTCTCTTCCAACTTTGTCAATCTTCTTCCCAAATTATGACCAATTATCAACATGTCATGACATATAGGAATAATAAAATCATCATCGAAGAACTTTCTAGTGAGGCACACAATGATCGGACTAAGTTATGCTATGCCCGACTCATCGTAGAAAGTCAAACTTCTTGTACCAACACTTGGTGCTTGCTTGAGTCCATCTGACTCTTCTTTAACTTGCACACAAGATTTTCTTTCCTTTTACTTCAAGCCCTTGAGGTTCTTTGCAAAGTAGATTTCTTAACCAAATCGCCATGAAGAAATGTCGTTTTCACATGGGGTGCTCAACTTCTAAATTGACGGCGGCGAGACCCGAGGGTATGCGAATAGAGGACATCTTTACCATTGGAAGGGAATATTTCTTCAAAATCAATGCCTTTCTTCTTGTTGAACCCACTTCCTGACAGTCATGCCTTGTACACGAGTTATGAGCCGTTGTTTTCCAGTTTTCAATCTTGTACACACCCATTTGTTTCTAGAGCTTTCTTTCCTTGTGGTAACTTCGCAGTCATAGGTGTGGTTCTGATGGAATCTCTCACTTCTTCTTGCATATTTAACCCTTTCTTACTCTCATGTAAAAATAGCTTCTTGGTAAGTTTACGGCTCTCCTCCATCGAAGCATCACATACTCATTAGGAGGGATATCTTGTAGAAGGTTGATCTTTCTCGTGAATCCTTCTCGATAATAATTGGTTCATATGGTGGTAGTGGAAGTTCTCTATCAACATTCGATTGGCTCAAACATCATAATTATAGAGATTATCTTCATTTTCAATGACACCATCACCTTCACGCCAACTCTACACAATAGAGTTAGGATACATTTGTAGGTGGAACAAGTGGGATGTTCTAATTGGAATTTCAGCTGAAGAACTAGCTTATGACCTTGCGTGCTTATCATCAACAAGTTGGTCTTCAAGAAACTCAAACATCTCGCACGACGATCTTCTCTGCAATGGATCCAGCCTTTTGTACCAAATTCTTCATGACCATACCCAGAAAATACATGGTTTGACCTTGACATCAGTTTGACCTCATCTTTGGGGATATGACAAATGCTTCCCACAGCCAGCACTCTCAAATTGTCATATGAAACATCCTTTCCAAATCACACTCTTTCGGTGCATCACCTCTTAAAGGAATTGAGTGGAGAAAGGTTTATCAAGTTAGTGTTCTGTATAGCCTCTCCCAAAGGACTTGGTAGCTAGAATGAGAAAGCACACCTAATCCCTTTCTTCAATGGATTAATTCATTCTCTCAGGCTAAAACCATTTTGTTAAGGAGTTTAGGTACAATTTTTTCAAGTCAAATGCCCATGAAGTTTGCAATAATTCCTAAATGGACCTTGTATTCACCACCATTATGCGCTCACGGCGGAGTCTTTAACTTCTTTTTGTTTCTGTTTCTAATTTGGCATGGAGTTCTTTAAAGGCATCTAGCACCTGGTCTTTTGTTTTCAAAGCAAAACCCCGAACTTTTCTAAAGTGATCATCAATGAATGTCTGAAATAAAATTGCACCACCAACGGGTTTTCTAGTTTGCATAAGTACAAACATTAGTAACGAATTAAATCAATAACATTTGGCCTTCTAAATGTTGGATATGTGTGAAATGCAACTCTATGTGCTTTTCCAACTTCATGATGATCACGAGTTTTAAGAGGCATACCTTGAAAATTTAGCAAAATTGCTTTATAGCAAGTTTGAGAGTCCTTTCTCAGCAGTGTGACGGCACTATGCTGGATAGCATGCTTGTTGAGCCGCATTGATCTCTCAAATTACATTAACAGCTTCCATGACATAGAGGATGTTCTGTTTCTTTCCCCTTGCCACTACTAAAAAGCCTTTGGTGAGCTTCCATTTACTTTCACCAAAGGAATTTGTGAATCCCTCATCATCAAGTCTGCCTGTGGATATCAAGTTAAGACGAATATTTGGAACATGTCTAACATCTTTGAGTACCAGTTTATTTCCAATACTAGTCTCTAAGCAAACATCTCTAATACCCACACTCTTGGATACACCAACTGTTTCACAATTCTAGTTAAAATCAGTTTGTAGACGAAAAATCAATATGAGGAAATGTGTTTTTATGGAATGGGCTTTGAGATAAGTGCAGGTTGCCTATCTTGGGTTGCAAGGCCCGGCACAACCATCAGTCTGAAATCATATGCCTTGTGTGATGCATTAGTCTCTTTATTTTTCTTTTTCTTATCATTTGTTCCTTTTTCCGTCCACGCACTCTTTCCTCGTGACCTTGATCTGATACAATGCTGTTAACCTCTCTCTTACGGATTTGGATCTTCCTTTAAAACCATGGGAATTTATACTTTGACTTCTCCCACGCCTTTCTAGTTTTCCTTGTCTTTCTTGTTATTCATGAACAAGCACTCAGAAAATTTACTTTTAACCCTTCACCAGCCTCATCATTTATTATTATCTTTAACACTCTCCATAGTTAGAATCCGTTTAGGTAGATTACTAGTATTTACAACCAATATCTCTCCAACTATTAAAGACCTGAGCTAAAGTAGGCCATCTCATCATGCATGTTCATTTTTGCAGCAGCGACTTGTTTACGATATCTGAAAGAAGCGATATGCTCAATACGCGTTGTTCCATCCTTGTACTTCAAGTTGACAAAGATCTTACTGATAAAGTAGTTTTATTTCACGATGTTTCTGACAAAAATGTCTTCTAAACTTTTTCCAACAGCATCAGTTTCGTTCATCGCGTGTGTTCATGTAGAGTTGGATCCATCCACCTTCTCATATAAGGAATGACTTTTCTATATTCCACATCCCAATCATCATCAAGTGTATCTGATGGTTTTTCTTTTAATCGAATGGGCTTATATAAATCTTTACAATAAAGCAAATCTTTCATCATACGCTTCCAAGTGGAATAATTCATCAAATTTAATTTTATCATGTCGTCATCCATTTTTGCACACAAGAAAAACTCCACACAACAAGATTTGATACCAGCTGTTGGGAAAGACTACCAAGCACTTGGTGTTAAAATGACGCTCCTGCTTTTTATTGTCTTGAAAAATAGGTTGACAAACAATTGAGCGACAACAATGCGCAAACGACAATAAATCCAGCAACGATGAGACCATGATTTTTCGTGGAAAATCGCCAAAGAATAAAGGAATTACAACCATTTGGACCATGACCACTTAAACTTATACTATTTCAACAATGATAATAATGGGTTGCAAGAGTTCTTCTGAAATTTAGAGGCTATATAATAACGTGAATATTAGCCGTTCTTGGAACACAAACAACAAACATCATCTCAAGGATGGACAAACAAAGAAAAGAGAGATAAAATATATCGAATGATTAGAATGACCAAATGGTAGGCCGGAGGTAATCAAATATCAGCGCTAGGATTGAAGATCAGCAGTCATGCGTCGAATTTGATTTTTAGCTACTTTGCCCAGAACAACACGCTTAACTCTACTTTTTGTGATTTGCTTTTCTTTTCTTTTTATCCATCTTTGAGGAATGATGTTGTTGTTAGTGTTAGAGTAATGTGTGACTCAATGAGCTCCCAGAACTTCTTTGTTAAATATGTTGTTGGCAAATGGTAGTGCGTGGTTTTCTTGTGTGAAGGTTTCTCGGAGGTAAAAATGATGCCTCTGTGGTTGATTATTTGGCACACAAAGAGGGAAATGTCATTTTAAAATAATTACATTTGGTAGTCTTTCCCAACACTCATAATATGAAAAAACGGGTCTGCATGTCAAACAATCATTCAAGTGACAACCATAAATGAAGAGTGGTATGCTTACGTACCTAGAATGTAGCTTAAGTGCTATCATGGAAACATTGAAGGTTAAATCAAATAATACAATACATAACGCGCATCTTATTCTATACAGGTAATCAGACACCGATCAAGTGGACAAAACATTCAAACATGATACATACACACATTTACAAAATTTTAAGGATAGAAAGAAGTAGGAGGTATAACTGGATAGCATTATTGGTTTTACAAAGTATTCACATAAGACTAAGAAAGTAGAAGGTTATGAGGGAACAAAATAATGAATAACTATAATATCAATAAGTCTAAATTATAATACAAAAGCTAAAGACAAGTCATGGTTCCTTATTTAGTGGCACAATTAACAACAAAACAATTCTTAATAAAATACCTTAGAGTATGAATTTAATTACAAAATTTTAAAGTAAGAAATTAGGTTATACATCCAGACTCAGTCCATTGCAATAGGTGTAACTTCAAAAAATCATATCTTAGGATAAAAAGAATATATCTCAACATTGTATGTGTCGAAAGTTAATTCAAGATGTCTAGAATCACTGAAAAATATCAAAGAGGGGTTTCAAAGCCATTTAATAATTTATTTTCAACAAAGAATTTCTAGTATCACGAATTTTAGTAGAAACAGAACCTACCAAAACACTGATTTGTATCTCATATTTTAAAGGTCCTTTTTGGTCAAATAAGGTAGGTCAAGTTCAGAGAGTCTAAAAACACTATACAGTTATTGGAATTTTTTTAAAAACATTACAAATAAGTCTAATCATTTTTTTATTCTAGAAAGACAGTAAAGTGGCAAGCTGAAAAACAAAAAAAGGTTTGAAAAATAATTTTATGTAGGGGTTTCACCAAATCCCCATTTGCTTATTCACAAATTTACTATGAAGATGGTTTGATGCTTATGGCTTTTGACCCGCGTCACTGTTCGTGAGAAGGATCAGGCTCGTAGGAGGTTCAGATGATCGCCAGCGTGAATATGGATCTGAACCTGACTAAAAGCTTGGGTTGATGGACTATCGATCCGCAGCCAGACTTTCGAGGTTATTATCCAGAGGCGCGTCCTCTTACAGCCCATTTGTCGTCTACAGAAGATGGTCGTGCACGATAATTTACTCTTGATCTTCCGCATTTCGAAACAGCGTCACTCGCACAAACGAAGACATGCTTGTCACTTAGGATGATCAAATGATCCTTGACTCCAAAAGAAAAAATGGTTGACGTCTGAAATAAAGAAATCTTCATCATTTCAATTTGAAACCAATCGCGTTTACGTAAAAAGTGGATCATTATCCTTACTTGATAAATAAGAATGAATAATGACAGAAAGGTATATATTAATGCTCTACTAAAAAACAAAAAGATATTCACTGACTCTGCATTAGCTTGAAGTATCGGAGCGGTCGACATACCGCCGGTCACGTTGTTTATTTTTACGGTCGCTGGCACTTGAGGATTTATGCCTTGACGATCCAGGATACTCTAGAGAATTCAAGGCATAAGCAAGGATTCCCATTGTTGGGCCCCAAGCTTGAATTTCGTGTTTCATTCAAAAGCTCAAAATTTATTTAAAATCACAAATATGCAAACAAAGGAGATGAAATATGATTTTTTGAATCCACTTTTTAAAAGAATAATTTTGACCATAGAAGCCAACTAAAAAAGGGTTTTTCTTTTCCTAAAATTGCATTGTTAACAAGAAGAATTTTGCTTTAGAGAGCTTTGATTTTCAAAGTAGCCAATGGAGTCAAGAGTATGCCAATAGCAAAACACCAAGGTCTGAAATGAAGCAACAAAAGGGCAATTAAAATCGTTGAAAGAAGTTTTGAAAACCAGTCAAATTAAGGTGGTAAGAAATAGAGGCTGATCTTCATGATTTTTCTGATAGCCTCATGGATTAAGCTCCAAACAATAATTGGAAGGTATAGGATTAACTTTCAATTGATGGAATCAAATTTTTAAACAAATAAATCATGTATGATCCAATCCATATGCAAACAAAACAAGATCTATTTTAGGCAAACTAAAAGAGGAAAAAAAAAATTATAAAACAAATGAATGACTTACAACTTAATCTGAGCAAATATGATCTTAAGGCAGCAGCTTCCTTGCAGTCACATGTATGAAACAATAGATTGAAAAGAGGTGGTGCTAAAGTTGCAGCCCAAGATCATCCCAAAAAAAGAAAGGATAATCTACCTTCCCAAAAGAAAAATAATAATAATAATAAAAAATCCAATCAAATCAAATCAAATATAATAAAATAAAATAAATAGAAGAAACCAAAAAATTATAGCCTAAATTTGGGGGAAAAAAACTAGATATTAACATTTAGGGGATTGCACTGTTATTGATGTGTTATTTTTAGTTAATTTTTAATTAGTGGTGAATAGTATTTTTTATGTTTTAAAAATTTATGTTTAATATTCTACTAATCGATTCAAAATACTAGAAAAATAATAAATGTAAATAATATGAATATAAAAGTTTAGTAAAAATCAATTGATAAAGAACTTCATTTAAAAAAATAAAATCAAATTATAAATATTATTTTAAAAAAGGTTAAAATTTATTTATGTAATCGAGGATTCATTATTATAAATAAATATATTTTTATATTAAAGATTAATTTATTTTAGTATATTAATTACAAAAATTTTAATTAAAAAAAAAAAGAAGAATTAATAAATAAAAAATGGCTATGGGGGTCGGGTCATGGGTGCAAGGGCTGGGGGTAGTTTGGGGATCTACTTTGAGGGAGGGGTAGTTTGGGGTGTTACTTTTTGAGTTCTCTTTTTCCTTGGGCCCTCATTTTTTAATTTCTTTTCCCTTGGGTACCTAAAACATAATTTAGCCTGCTTTAAAATTATCTGTGGGACCCACCGGCTCCTTCATTTCAAAACGTTGGACGACCGACTTTTTGACCCATTTTGAAATGATTAATGAAGGCAAAGCTCACGTGTCAACACGAATGGGAGAATACCACGTGTCCACTGTTTGGCCGGCCATAACGGTAATGTCTGGTAACGGAATAGAAGAGCGTCATCGCTTGAGAGGACCTTCCTTCCGCCGCCACGTGTAAAAATGTTAGTAAAAGACTCCTCCGGACTTACAACTTACATAATTTTATTTGTATGAAAACAAATCATGTTTTCAATTGCATGTTAAATATTTTAATGATATTTTCCCTCCTAATTTAGCAAATAATATTTATTAAAAAATAAATTTTGTTTTGTGTTTTGTTTTGAAAACAACGATTAATTTTAAAATTTTTGGATGTTATTATTTAATTCTTTACAAATTTATGAAAAAATAAAATAAACATTGTTTAATTTCAAATTATTACATTCTTTGATTAGAAAATTATAGTTTTATTTTCAATTTTGAAATATTTTTTAAGAATAATTTTTCAAAGATTCATAATATATCATATGATATTTTCTAATAAAATTTTTTTAATAGGATTTTAAAATCCCTCTTTATAACTTGTTACAAACATAGCATACTAGTTTTTTTTTTAAATATATAAAGTTATTGATTTGGGTTATGTCTGATCGATATAAGTATATAATCGAAAGTGTTAAAGCTTTTTTATAGAAAGAACGTCATTCAGTTAATGACAATGATCACGGTATGATATATGACCGATAATTTCCAGATCGGATTGAGCTTTTTATCGTTGAGCTACCCAGATTAAAAACTACGTGAAAAAAGCGTCGTCGATGGCATTGTCGCGTATAACAAGTTAGTGATAAAGCATTCTGAAACGAGTCGGTGATAAACGAATAAACGGAAAATGAAGAAAGCAATGGCTTCATTGATATGTAAGAAACCATTTTATTGAAAAAAAAAACTGGAATCTGAAAGAATACTTTTATAATATAATGAGTACGATTTCGAATAAGAATGATAAAAAAAAATCATATTTCCAATCCAACAAATAATGACTTGAAAGAGAGAATAGAACATACTGATTGATTATTAATTATTTGACATAAAATTCCCACAAATATAAACTGAACATATTCCTATAAATATAAATATAAAGTGGGTATCCAAAAATACCTAAAAACTTTATTTTCAGAAGAATTTGGATCTTTGAAAAAAAAAAAAAAGATATATCATAGAAAAGGTTGACTTCAACAAAGCTTTAGTCGCTATCACTTTATTTATTAATAAGAACTCTGTCTTATATGTAAACCCATTGGGCATCCTTGAAAGAAAGGCACAAAGGAATAGATTCAATTAAATTTATTTATTCTTAATTCTATGGCCATTGTGAGGCCTAAAATGGCATATAACTAAAAATAAAATGTATTAAAAGAATAATCTTAATAACATTTTAACATTTGTTTTCTTTTATTTATTTTGAATATTATATTGCGATGCTATTTTAGATTAAGACCTCATACCATACCCTCTTTTGATAAATGCTTTTTACAACAATTTTTTGTTTTTCAAAGCAAAAAATTATAAAAAATGAATTTGATAAATAGATTTAATTGGGTTTTACTTGTTTTATAAAGATGGTTCTAAAAAATAATGATGATACAAATCCGAAAATGATTAAAAATAGTGAAAAAAAAATTTAAAAATGTTTAAAAGTATGAAAAATATGTTTAAAATATTTTAAATTTAAAAATAGATTTTATTCTATAAAATATTTTCAAAAGCTTTTCAAGAACTGTTCGCACACATTACTTCATTCTCTATTTTTTAAAAGTGAAGAAATTATTCTTTATGAATAGAGGAATAATGATATTAAAATAGGAAAAAAATTAAAATCACTTCTTAGGAAACTTAAGAAATATAAATTAAAAATTTTTTAATGTTTTGGTATACCCACTTTATAACATCAAAGTAACAATGAGAAGGATAAAGAAGATTGTTACATTACAGAAGAAGAAAAAACAAATATTAAATTACATTTTTTTCATAGTATAAAAAATGTAGAATATTAAATTAACATTTTCATAAATTTTGAAGTATGCCTTACTATTATTATTATTTTTATTTTTGAGATCTATACCCCACTTTATAACATCAAAGTAACAAATGAGAAGGATAAAAAAAGATTATATATGATTGTATTAAAGTTTGTTTAGTTTGTTTTTTGGCTTAGTTTTAATCAAAAATATGGAAAATGAGGAAGCGAGATGTAATGTTGGTTTACAATTCATTCATACGAAAAGCGTAAAGAGCATCAAATATTTAAATTTAGAAAATAAAAGAATAATTTCAAAATAACGTCAAAAATTGTAATTTTTTATTGTTTTTAAAAACTAGTTTTAAAACTCCAAGCCAGCAAAACCATAAAATTACAATATGTTTTTTAAGTACCAAAAAAAAATGTAGGGAAGGTCAAAATTAATTTTCTAAAATAGAGGGCATTTTTCACATTAAAAATGGTATTATATGTGACAACATTGAACCCATATTAAGAACATGGTTTACAGTGGTGGGAATCAATACATGCAAACCCATCATATTGACAAATGAGAATAAAGTCCCTTGTCCTCTACTCTATAATTAGATAGAAATTGATTTAGAAAAAACTTGATCTCAGAAATAGCCAACCACTAAGGGGACACCTGGGACTAAACCCCACATTTCTCAACTCCTTTTTTTTTTCCATAATGCACCTTTCCATTTATTATATGTGGAAACTCTAACCCACCTTTGTTTTCTTTATTTGGGTTTTTCTTTTTGTGCTTTCAAGTCACCTTTTATAACATGGAACCTAATTCAATGTATTTGAACCTTCCTCCCAAATTGCAAATAACACTTGTAAATATCATTTTTTTTAATCAAATGATTATATTAATCACTAATTTAGTGGATTAGATGCACGTGGAATGCGCTTTAGTATCTTACGTCGAGCTAATGTTATGATCGGATGGATGTTACGAATTATAAGCGGGTAAAGTTTTAGCATGCGATTGTATTCACAGGTTTGAGCTGGAGTGCTTTAGTTGGATGAATCACCAATGCTTTGTGTTCGGTGGTATATTAATTCTTGGTTATATCCTTAATAAAGGCACTTTGTGGCCACTTTTTTCAATTTTGATGAAATTAAGTGCTTAGTGGCAAAGCAAGAGAGATTTGAGTGATTAAAGTGCTTTTGGGACACAATGATACACCTAAAAAAAAGATTGATTCCAAACAACAATAAGACCTCACATGGTTTTTATGAAGGGCAATGGACATGGCCCTTGAAAATTATCAAAAATTAATCTCATAACGTTATATCCAAATTTTAAATTAATTTGTTTTTGTTGAAAAAAAAAAACCCCAATGAAAAGAATTGTTGTGATTTTTCTTTTAAATCTTACAATAAAATTTGAGTTTTTTAAAATGTAATTCCTTTTGGAATTAAATGATGTTTTGTATGAACATAGGATTTAAGAATAAAATTTTAGTTTTTATTTGAATTATGAAGTCTAAATGACATTTTTTTTTAATCCATTTCCATCACATTTCCAATAAAAATTCAAAATTATTATTTTGATATGTATAAAATTAAAATATATGTAATAAAGAAAAAAACTATTTTACTTATAGTTTTGTTAGTTTTCTTTTTATCTATACCATTTTTCAGTATTGAAAAGATTATTGGAAAAGATAAAAGGGAGGAAATGAAATTAATAAATGACTATTTAGGGCTTTGCTAAAATCCCACTTACCATGAAATTAATAAATGCCTATTTTGTCTATATATTTCTACAGGCATTTCTGTTTCATGAGTGAGGTATTTTCATTACATAGGATGATTCTTGCAAGTTTCATAAGTTGCTGGAGGCAACTCAGATGATTTCCGTTTACTAGCAAACGGCGGTTAATTTGACCGTTAGCGTCATTTTTTTTTTTTTTTGAAAGAGCGTCATTGTTTTTAAAACCAAATAAATTTCCATCAGAGTAGTCAGGTCAAAATACTCGAACCCAAACCAACGGCTAAAAATCCGTCACCGGCGTTTCCTCCGGGGCAGAAAAAGTCGCCGAAGGTAGCACCTGTGAATCGGCGACCAAAAAACGGTCTAATTTTGGAAAAAATGGAAATCAATCCGATTCATCGACAATCAATTGCCATCTCTACAACATCTCCTCTTTCGTTTTCTTCCTCTACGATATAAGCCCTTATTCTTCACTCCTTGGCCTCTGATTCTTCCCCATTTGGTAAGAATCCACTCTTCATTTCTAAATCTCTAGGTCATCAAGATTTCCAGTATTATCTCACTCTCTGAAACCCTAACTGGACATATTTTCATAGGTTGGAACCTCAGGGCAAAATTCGTAAATTTGATATACGGATTGTGGTTGATTTGAGTGAGGAAATTGGAGGTTTCTGGGAGTTTGGGTTGTCGTTGAATCTTGGGGCTTGGAATTCCTTTGTTTTGAAATTTGGATTTTCTCTCTTTTTCTTTTCTTTTTCCTTCTTTGATTTGTGTACAGCTTTGTATCTTTGGTGTTCTGTGTATTTGGGTTTGAAGGATTCAGTGGATTTGATTGTATTAATGGTCTTTATTGTATTGAATCATTCATACCTATTGATTGTTAGGTATTGAAGCTTGTAATTTGAATTAGGCAAAAGAAGATTCAGGGTTTCTGGGCTTTGAGAAAAAAAAAAAAAAATGTCTGTGGCTGATGTCGCATTGAGTCCCATTGGCGGTGAATCGGTACATTCACCGGGCTTTTTCCATGGCCAGCCAGAGCCTTGCTCCAGCGAATCAATCCTAGTTTATCTTACTGTCGCCGGTTCTGTGATTCCTCTGCGTGTTTTGGAGTCCGATTCGATAGCGTCGGTGAAACTTAGGATCCAGACATGTAAAGGGTTTGTAGTGAAGAAACAGAAGCTAGTTTTTGGGGGGAGAGAGTTAGCAAGAAACGATTCTCTTGTTAGGGATTACGGTGTTACCAGTGGGAATGTTCTGCATTTGGTTCTCAAGCTATCAGATCTCCTGGCCATCACAGTTAGAACCACATGTGGGAAGGAATTTGAGTTTCATGTTGATAGATATAGTAATGTCGGGTATCTTAAGCAAAGAATTGTAAAAACTGGGAAATGTTTTGTGGATCCTGAGGATCAAGAACTCTTCTGCAATGGAAAGAAGCTGGATGACCAGGTTCTAATTGATGATATCTGCACCAGTGATCCTGTCATTCATCTATTGGTTCAGAAATCCGCTAAGGTCAGAGCTAAGCCTGTTGACAAAGATTTTGAGCTATCAGTTATTGCAGAAGATAGAAATGAAGGGACAAGAGATGGAGCCATTGGAGGGGAGAATCGATCTAGGGAGCAGCTTCAGGTTGTGGCCAAGGAACCACCGGATAGAGATTTCTGGTTGGAAACTATCTTTGTTAATCAGAAGCTGAAGCTTCCTTCATTCATTTGGGATTTGATCCATTCTACATTTGATGGATTGGACAGTGGGAACCACCCGATCATATCTTCTGAGGGAACCGGAGGAACTTATTTTATGCAAGATTCCTCGGGTCTCAAGTATGTTTCTGTTTTCAAGCCCATGGATGAGGAACCCATGGCTGTTAATAATCCTAGAGGGTTACCCATATCATCAAATGGTGAAGGATTGAAAAGAGGGACAAAGGTAGAAGAAGGAGCAGTGAGGGAAGTTGCAGCATATACTGGTTCTGGATCATCAAAAGCGGCCCTAGATTTTTCAGGTGAAGGTGCAGCTTTGCTGGTGTTCACCTACTGTAATGGTTCGAATTAGCTTGCACAAAGTTTAGCCATCAAGGGTATGAGGATTGGTCAGAGAAAGGTCAAGATTGGATCATTACAGAAGTTTATGATGGCCATGGAAGCTGTGAGGGACATGGGCCCTGGACTTTCCCTGTAGATGGTCCCATAAGATTAGTGTTTTTGATGTAAGGGATGGCCCGAATACGGATAGGCATGCTGGGAGATATTCTGGTGAAGGGCAAGATGGCTGGGTGTGCTTATTCCGATAGATCACGGATATTTAGCATACAGTGTAAGCCTATTCTTCTTTCTTTCTTCATAGCTCATTCATTAAAAAACAAGCATTATTATTTTGCTTTCACATTTATACTTGTTATGATGGAATGCTTCTTTTGGACCTATTAGGGCGTTCCCAATTGATGAAATGCTTATGTTTCCTACTAGTTGAGGAAAGCAGAAAAAATAGTTGGTATTAGAAATCAACTCATGTAAAGAGCTTTCATTTTGGACAATTATGGGTGAAAGAGCTATTTCTCATATCAAGTGTTGGTACAAAGCCCATGTTTCAAACAACTTTTCTGCCTAGAACCTGATAGGCTTTTTGGCTTGTGTGAAATTACTCTATACTAGTTCATAGAAAAGGGGGTGGAGGTTTAACATTCCACAGATATTGCATGTGTTGCAAAAACCTGGTTTTTAACACCATGTCTTAGGTTTTGAAGCATGTTAGCATTCCATACCACATCAAAGTTTCAGTATTGGTTGCATAAAACACTACCTTTTATATCTTTTTTGATTTTTACATTCAACATTGTTTTCATCTTTACCAGTTTGAAGATTGGCCACTTTTGATTGGCTGTACTGACACAAACCCATGACATGCCTCCGGACACTGTATTTGCATAAACTCACTGGATGCTGAGGAGGACATTGCTCTTCTGAAATTCTGTGGATGGGAGCTTTCCCTTGAATGTGCCCGCACGCTTCGCATCTCCACCATGCTTCTGAAGAAAGGTGCAGAGAGGGGTCTCACTCCTTTTGTGATCGGAAGCATCATGTGCAGAGGAAAACCCAGACAAGGAATCTGTCATTGAGGAGATTGTTCCAGCCCAGCCACGGGATTGTGCTACTGGGATGAGTGAAGCTGCATTTCTTGAGACGGTCTCCCAGCTGATCGATACCCAACTTGACAAGCTTATGAAATAATTGTCATGGGGAGGTTTATGTTATAGGTATATAACTTATATATATATTATTTGTATGTAGAGTTGAAATGGCCAGTCCATTTTTTGGGTGGACAAGCTCTGAGTTGCCATGAGATGCCAATGAAGCTGCCTGATTCCTAGGCCGGGTGACCTCAGCTTTCTTTAACTTCTGTTCCGTCGTTGATATTGTATTTAAAAGAGGTGGAACAGAGGATCGAAGCTTTGTAAGATATCAGTTCTGTTTAGTTTTTCATGTATGGAAGAACTGCCTGTGATATTGCAGAGCACAAGGAGAAGATTAGGACATCATATACATATCTCATAAATGGTTTTGAAGCAGATTTGGCTTTCCTGTCAAGAATGCAACTTATAAGGAAAGGACGATGAAACCAAATTTGCAGGGTGGGAAAAGAGTGGTAGAAATCAAAGGCCTTGTTTGGCAATTCTTTTGACAACTGTTTTCGATTATTTTGAGGATAGAGAACTGTTTTTTGTAACTGTGAAAATACTTTTAACAAATTTTTAATTGGACAAACTCGTGTTTTCTTGTCTTTTTTATGGAATATTTTGAGAAATAATTAAAAGTACAGAGAATTTAAGAACTTTTATATTTGATCCTGACCAATATATTTTTGCTTCCAGAAATATTCAATTTTTGAAGAACATTCAAAGTTGTTTTTTTAACAAATGAACACAGGAGGACGAGACAATGAATGAAAACAAGTAGCATTTTTTTATGCCACACCCTTTTGTGGCAGAAACTAGGGTAAAGTAATGATGAGAGCTCAATTGTTGCTTTAGTCAAAACTAGAGGCAGAAAATTCTCACACCCTAAAAAATAACTATGCTTAGCATACCAAAAAAAAAAAAAGACCCACCACCAATTATAGCAATCTTACTACTTTTTATTTCTCACACCCTTTAATAACATTTTTCTAAGCAAACCCACAAAACAAGATTACTTTTCTCTCACAAGAAATGTCTTTATCATTATCAGCCAATGAGTTAAAAACTTTATTAATCATACTTTACATTATAAATGAAGGTCATCTGGTGAATAATACATTAATTGTAATGATAGGCAGTATATATCGCTTAATGTCCATATAGATAATGAATAAACTGGTGGAGTTCATGAACATGCTTTATGGTGATCATTATTAACATCATTATGAGTTATTTAAAGTTAATAATGAATCCTTATACATGAAGCCTAGAAAAAGCGCACTGTCGACTTACTTTGTATAAATACCAGTGAAAGTCTTATAACTATATATATATTTATTCTGAATTAAGTATTTATTTTACGCTTTATAGATATAATATAAGAATAACATAATTATCTTTTGCTTTGCATTTTTTACGCTGTTTTATAACATTACTAAATTTGATTTTATGGACTAGTGGGATGGATTGGAGCTAAAATGATTAAATTATAGAGCCAAAATTTAAAGAAATATGCAATTAATTTTTAATTTAAACATACAATTAGTGTCCCTAATTTTTTCCCCTCCCTCTTTCGTCAAATATAATACATAACCTGCAAGAACCCCAACCCCACTATCAAAATGGATTAGGTTTACATAAAATTACACGATGAGGGGATTTGGGCCCTCCAAAAGCCCTTAACTTTTACTTTTGAAGGGGACAGGCAAAATACTTGAGAAATACAAATTATAGATTTTTGCCCATTCTTATTATATGATTTAATGGTTATGTCAAGACATTTATTTCAATAAGATATTTTTTTTTTGCCCTTTTATCATTTGAGTTATGCCTAAAGAACATTTAAATTATATATTATTCCTATAAAATTCGTGAAAGATATTTTTAAGAGACATCTCACAAAATACCCAAAAAAAAAAATCTAAGAGAAATGGTCGTAAAAATATAAAAATATTTTATAATTCTATGTGTCATTGTCTTTGAGACCTGATTCAAATAATATAGAGGTGAAAAGACATTAGGTTTGAATCTTTATATGAATAAGTTATTACTGTTGGATTGTTGAACTTTTCCTTTTTCATTTGAATGAAATTATTTTTTTTCTTTTCAGTTTGAATGTGTTTTTCCGTTTGAAACGTTTGGTTTTCAAATGTCTGCTTTTGTGGAATTGATTTCCTTCAATTCATTTTATGACTTTTTATTCTTCTCGTTCGTTAGCTTGAAACTTCGGATGACATTCAAATCTTCCGTTTGACTGAGATCCCATTTAAAAAGAGTTTTGACTATCTTGGAAAATAGAAAATAAGAAAATTTTCTTCGCCAGTAATTGTTCATTGGGTTGACTAACAAAGTGTTATTATTGTTACTTGAAGATTGTTATGCAGGGAAGTAGGTGAAATCTTGCGCCTTTATCAAAAAGCGAATCTTATAAATTAGATCTATTTTTAAAAAAAGTTGTATGAGGCTCGATCTTTTCTCTGTTTATAATATTAGTTTCTTTATAATATTAACTTACACTTCTTCTTTCAATTTCAGTGTATTCGCGAAATCACGCTATGGCTCCCAAAGCCTTGATTTTAAAGAGTAAAGAAAACAAAAAAAAAAAAACCAGCAAGTTAATGAGAAAGGACAAGACGTCGGAAATTGATCTGAGGAGCGACGCTGGGAAAAAGGTTTTTCCAAGTGTTTAAAACAAAAAGGGGAAAAAATTTTTGCAAAGGAAAAGCTATTTTTTTTAAGTTTTCTTTTATTTTTTAAAAGAAAAAACATGAGATAGAATAAAATATCTTTAAATGATGTTGTTTTCTGGATTTTGCTTACCCAAAGAAAAGAATTTGTCCTCTTTTCAGGAAAACCAATCGATTTTCCATCCTGGTAGCTGGAAAAAAAAATGAAAAAAAAAAATTACACCTTGGAAAGAAGGAAAAAGCATATCTCCTTTTTTAAAAAAGCCAAAACTCTACCCTCACTTGGAAAAGTTTTCAGAGCACCTTGGTTTTGAAGGGAAAAGTTTTCGAAAATTAACACCTTGTAGTTTTTAAGGAAAAAACTTTCACGGTTTTATTAATAGTGGAAAAAAAAGGAAAATTTTTATCCTATAACCAAATAGCTGGTTTTGTTGGCTTATTAAAAATCCTTTTCATAAAATCTGATGGGGAGTTTTGAACCACGTGGCGCAGCGTTGAGGGAAATATTCTACACTATACACTTTCGACATAGGTTTGAGCGATTTAACTGTGGTGGCAGAAATTAGAAATTACGATCTGAGAAAGTTATGCAGAGTTTGGATTTTTAGCGAGACTATTTGTGACCTTGATCTTTCATGGGAGTAAATGTTATTTAAGGAATTTGGTTATGAAACAGGTTTTTACATGCCGCATCTTTCCTATGAATACTTTGTTATTTGTTATTTTCAATTATTATGAGAATTGGTTTTGGGAATAGAAAAATTGACACTTTGTCTATAATTTTGAAGATAAATGGACTCTGGATTCGAGGGCGTTTAACCGTTCCCACGCATCTGCCCAGTGACAAGCTCTTTGTGGCGTAAGTCTGGAGTGGTGCACTTCTACGTGTCTATCTTTGTCATTTGGAGAAAAGTAGAAGTCGGTGGAGCAATTTGAAAGGTGGTAGCAAATATGTTATTCTGGGCAGCCAGATCTTGCGAGATAATTGATTGAAAGGCTCTAGCTCAAGAGATGGCGTGATCTCCAAAGTCATCAGTCTTTGTGGATGTTGGAAACATTCTAACCTTATTTTTGTGCAGGAGCTACGTCGTAGATCTTGTGATTCTCTATCAGATATTGTGTATCTGGATGAAAACGGTCGAGGAGTTATGAGAATCACTAGGCAGAATATGGCTTAGGGATCTGTTTTGGGCCAAGAAGTTTGTCGGTAGATTCGATTCATGATTATAAAATGGTAGATTCAGAGGCGGATTTGTCGGTCGAGTCGAAGCTTGAGTAATCCTCCATGAGATCCATCAGAGAGATTATGTTGGTAGCTTTCAAGTGACATTGTGTGAGGTTGCCCTTTTCTTGGGAAAGGCACCGCCGAGAACTACCTCAAACATAAGAGAAATGAGATGAACATTGAAGATCTAGTTATTAGACTTTGCATCGAAGAAGATAATAGAGGATCTGAGCAGAAAGTGGCACACAATCCTAATGAGGCTAAGGCTAACTTTAGCAGAACATGGTGGGTTAAAGTTCCGAAAGTCAACAACAAGAAATGCCCAAGTTGGGGACCCTAAAGGGAGTCTCAGCCAGATCATAGGAAGTAAACTTCAGCTATAGGAAGCAAAGGTCGTAAATCTTGATTGCGGTGTGAGAGAACATGGCCGAGAAGGCCGTGTGATTGCGAGCATACTCCAGGGCGTGTGACATTGAACTCACGGTTGTAATTTCTGAGGTGAACTTAATGGGATCCAATTCTAAGGAATAGTGGATTGACACTGGTGCTACCCGCCATGTGTGCTCTGATAAGAAGATTTTCTCCACCTTTGAACCAATTGAAATTTGAGGGAAAGGTGTTCATAGGAACTCTTGCCGCCCGGACATCAAGGGCGAGGAAAAGTGAGAGTCTTGGATGATGTTTGGAAAGGAATACTTTGACAAATGTCTTGTATGTACGAAATCCATGAAGGGCGGTGTCACGGTCCATTGTTGAATATTCATGGATTTCAATTGGTGTTTGAGTCAGATAAATTTGTTTTGTCAAAGAGCGGAATGTATGTCGGAAAAGGGTATATGAGTGGTGGTATGTGGAAGCTTAATGTAATGACTATCATTAAATTACGATATGGATAAAGCTAGTATGTGCTTATATTCTTGGGTGCTAATCTATGACATGGTAGATGAGGACATATTAAATTGTGATGTATTACATGGATTAGACAACCGTCATATACCAACTTTCCAAATTGATGCAAACATAACTATTGAACTTGTCGTTAGAGGCAAAAGTGACCTAGTCATCTTTTCAAAATGTTGAAAGACATCTTTTGAACCTCTTGACTTAATCATAAGTGATATATGCGTTGGATTGCCTGATAAAGGTGGTAATAAATATTTTAGTACCTTTGTTGATGATAGCACCAAATATTGTTATGTGTACTTACTCAAAAGTAAGGATAAGGTGATAGAAAAATTTGTTCTCTATAAACACGAGGTTGAGAATCAACTAAACAAGAAAATTAAAGTGCAAAAATTGCCGAGGTGGTAGTGAATCACCATTTGTTTGATGTTGTACTCAGCATTAGGTTATACATGAAACCACAACACCTTATTCACCTCAATCCAATAGAGTGCCAGAGCGAAAGAATCACACTTTAAAGGAAATGATGACATGATGACAAGTGTCTATATCAAATATGTGGAACATGGATATGTCATTGTATGCTTGTACGTAGATGACATGCTTATTGTCGGTAGTGATGTAACACCTAGAAATATATCCTAGTCATTTTCTAAATGTTTAGGGTATTTTGTAGGTATAATTTGAATTTTTCATAATTTAAATGCAAAACGTGAAATATGAGAAACCTGGAATTTGTACAAGATACAAGGGTAAAAGTGGAATTTGTTAAAACATGATACAAAAGTCAAAATATAAGAAGATGATATGCTATTATAGAAATATGAATAACTTGTGGTGCAAATAAAGGAGAGATGAAGGACCAAAGAGCAATAAAAGGGAAATTATACCAAATGGGATAAGACCAAGTTGGTCTCTCATTTTAGGGGAGGTTCATACGTGAAGGAGAAAGAAGAGAGAGAAGGGAAGAGAAGAAGAAGAGGAAGCTAAGAAACGTTTGGATACTTGTTTGGATTTGCTATGGTTTTGTTTGAATTTGCTTTGGGTTTTGTATGGAAACTATGTATGGAAACTTGAGTATAGAATGCTATGTTTTTGTATGGTACTTGTATGGAAGTGTTTGTATGGATATTAGTGGTCCAATTTCTAGGGTTTAGTTAGGAATTCATCATAACCCTAGATTTATTGAAAGTTGGGTTGGTAAAACCCTAGTTTGTATAAGATGAGTATGGATTGTATGGATTCTTGGTTTATGGTGTTTGGAGACATGTTTGGGTCTTAGGAAGTTAACCTAACTTAAAAGTATTAGAGTTTGGGTTTGGAAAAACTCTAATTAATCTATATGTTTGGTTTTGGTGAGGTTAGAACCCATTTGAGAGTTGTTTTTAGTGATGCCTTTGGAATATTTGAGGGTTTTGGTTGGATTTTTGGAAAAATAGAAGAAATCAGAAAAATCTGGGCAATGTCGGGGGTCCTACGTCGGCGTAGGGACCCCAAGCCGTAGCGGAGGTCCATGCCACGACGTGGCGGGACGGGAGAATTTCAGATTAAGCCTCGGTGCAGCTGTAGGCGTAGCCCGACGAGGAGTCATACAATGTAGCTACTATTCATAGCATGTAAATTTTGATGTTTTGTTTCATTTTGTTATCCCGTTATCCTGAGGACTTGTCTATCGAACTAATGAGGACCCTATAAAAATTGACATGAAGGATCCATTCATGTTTGTAAGGCAAAGGGAAAAAATTAAGTAGATACCTTCTGCGGAGTCGAAGTAGGCCAGTCGATGCGGGCAAACTTAATGCCCCTATGATAAGATAGTAGGTTCCTGAACACATATCATTGTAGGATTGCCTAAGACCAGATATTGAATGACATGACACTCTTGCTAGTACTACGACACTTATGTTACATGGGCAGACATGTCTCTGATCAGTGCTTTGGCACTCCTGCTGGCCTTCACGACGCCGCATTGCATTGGCGAACCGTCTTTGATCGATCTTGTGGCTCTGGTAGTCTTTACAACGCCGCATTCACGTGGCGAGCCGTCTACGATTAGTGCCGGCACTCACGCTGTGTTCACGACACTTTTTACATGGCGGTTGCGTATAGTACTTGGGTACTCTGTGGTGCCCGACCTCTAGCGCATTACGACGCCGCATTGCGTGGGGCGAGGCGTATAGTGCCCGGTACTCGTCCCGGTCTTGGCCTCCCTCACGATCTTCCCGACGCCCATTATGTGGCGGAACCGTATAGTACTTTGGTACTCTCTTATCGGTCTTGGCACTCCTGCTGTGCTCACGGCACCTCGATTACCGTCTTAGTACCTTCGGGTACCTATTGTGTTGTATCCTGCTCGTTTTTAGCACATTGCTAGTGCAGATGTTCAGCGGTTATATGATAAGAGTGAATAATAATAAGGTTAAGGGCCAAGCTCTTGTAGTACCTCTGGTGCCTGTACAAGCATAAGCTACGTAGTACCTCTGAGCACCTCGTATAGTATAAGCTGCAGCTCCTACGGGAGAGATGCGGATGAAATATAAATTTGCTATAAGTACAAGAATATGTATTAGTTTGCTATATGAATTCATGCAAATTCTAATATCTGCTACTGTATATATGTTACTGTTATATGCCTACTGTAAAAGAGTATTAATGCATGTGTACATGTGTAAGTCATATGTTTCCCACTAAACGTTAAGCTTAGACCTGGTTTTAATCCGTGTAGATACAGAGGAGGACGTTCGCGATCTTCCACATACTACTGGGCCAGCACACTTGTAAGGGTTCATTACCTTTAGGTTTCGCGCTCTGATTATGTAAATGTAATGTACAGTTTTTGTATATGTATATGTAAACGGAACTCAGGACTGTATGTATTGACACTGTAAACACCACTACGGTGGTAGTTTTATTTTGTATATTTTTATATGATATTTTGATTCAATTATAAGACTTGGGCCCGCAATGTACGAAAGAAATAAAATTACGATGTAATTACCGCACACCCCTTTGTCCGCCTAGGCGGGGGTTGGGGGGCATGACAAGTGATGATAAGATAATCACATCTACCAAGAACATGTTGAATTATAGGTTTGCCATGAAATGTCATGCCCCGAAACCCACTCTAGGGGTATGACTGTCAATTCACACCTGAAGCCTTCGATGCCCAAGGTTTGAAGTGTGAAAGCAACCAATTCTTGTATATAATTGAGTTTTTGTCCAATTACATGACACTGTTCAGAAATAAATGCACAACTTTCTAAATTCATCAACTCTCTCTAAATTCAAAATTTCAATGTAGATAAAAAATTTACTTCATCCAAATCCTCAATTATGAATGTCATATAAGTACATTCGAGAATATAACAATATTTGGAATCTCCCAAATCCAACTGTGTACTAATATAAAAAAGAATGCTATTATCCAAGTGACTTTCTCAATTAACTTTCAAAACCCAACATTTCACATAAACATGAACTTATTAGTTCAACATGATCCAACATAAAGTTCTAATCAAACCTAATGATGACGAATCTCAATATAAGCCGTATTCGCTCATCGAGGAAACTAAAAGTACTGAAAATATGTCAGATAGAGAGTGAGCTTAAAGCTCGATAAAAATACTAATACATTTTCATTGGATCGAAGTTTTTCAATCCAGATATGAATAGGAGATGTTTTTAAGTCAAAACTTTTGATTCAAAATAAGTTGGAACATTAACAAAATATACTTGACACATTCTCACATAGTTTTTCAAATAGTTTCGTATCAAATGTGATCCAAGCGATTTCATATTAAATTGATTCAAACACTTTCATATCAAGTCAATCAAATACATTTCAAATATATTTTCTCGGTGGCTCAAATATCGAATGGTGCCCAGTCGTGTGAGACTTTCAAATGGGTGGCTAGTCGCGGAATTGTTCCTTTAAGGTGGAATGAAATTGACGCTCACTAGTACTAGTAACCTCTAAGCCCGCCACAGAGGTTGGGGTTTCGAATCGGTCGATTCGCCGCGGGAATGTAAGGTAAGCTATTATTCATGTTGACAAAAGGGCCGAATAGTGTCGAAGCCTTATTCGTTGACATGTGTAACCAAAGTGAATATTTCATTCAAAAGTTAGAATTATAAAAGCATCGTACTCTCGCATTTCTTTCGTAAACAAAACAAATCTCAAAAAGTACAATCATACAAAACTATTTTTTGATCCATGGATAATCAAATAAATAAAAAGTAAAACTTTTCATAAATCAATATTATATATAATTCGGTTAAACAAGATTTTCATCCTCAAATAAAGTAAAAACAAACGATTTTAACAAAGATCTGCGTTAATATCGTATTTGAAAAGTCTTTCAGCGGCTTTGAAAGAGCTAATCAGAAAATTTCACCTCAATGAAATATTTCTTCTAAAATAATAAAGATAAGCTATCATCATTACTTATTCTTAAAAACTTTTCCCTAATTTGTTATTCTTAACAATGATATTATTTTAATTTTTCCATGATAATAAAAGTTAATAGGTTTAAATATTTATAAAATTTTTGATTTATAAAGTTTATTCTATCAACATGATTTTTTTTGTTCACCTCAAACATATTGACAACTATTCAAATGATAACTATTTAAATTATGTAGTTTTACAAATTTTATAAAACTCATATTCTTTTTGGATCTTATTTTAATAATTTATTTATTTTTTATGCTCTTAATCCGAACTAAATCTTTTACTAGAAAGAAATAATATTAATATTATTTCCACAAAATTATATTATAATACTCATCTAGCCTTTTACCTAACAATTATCATACTTGACAGCAAGTATTATTAACGGATCTTATTTATTATAATTGTTAAATAATTATCTAATCATATTCCTTATAAATTCTCAATCCTTAATAAAATATTTACTTGCCCAAAGCCATATATCTTTAAATACTTATCAAATACATATATTTATAAAATTCACTATTTTCAAATTTACTTATTTGTTTATTATTATTTTCTTTCAAAAGAAAATTATCCTTAAATACTTTCTCATTCTCATGCTCAGAAGTAATTCGATTATGACACCACCAATCCTTATTTTTATTTTATTTCTAAAGAACAAAAGTGTAATCTAAATATGACTTCTTAGAGTTTGATACAAGCTGAAAGAAAATTAAAGAATCTACGTAATCTGAAAAATAAAATAAGGAGAGATCTTCTGCAAATTTGTGCTGAGCCACTAGTCAGAAAGCCGTCACGTCTGCGGAATTCTATAATCGAGAAAGAAATTCAAAATTGAATAGAAAGAATTTTCTTTTCTTATTCCACGTTATCTGAAGATAATATTGAGGAAAATTACATTTTTACCCCTCTTCGATTAAATTAATTAATTAATTACTAATTGAATTATCATTATTATTTTCATAACGTATGCCTATAAAAATTCCTGTCATTATTATTTTCCCTAATTTATACCTATACAAATTCCTGTCATTATTATTTTCCGTAACTTATACCTATACAAATTCCTGTCATTATTATTTTAAACTAATACTATACAATTCTGAGTATTACATGAAGAACAAGGTTAAATTATGAAATTTTAGGGAATAAAATCAAAAGAACATCGAGATTGACTCAATTCTGAAATCGGAGTCTGTATGTGATAATATTATGGAAAATTTGATAAGACAGATTTTGGAGTTGCGGGGCACGTTGATGCAGCCTTTGCATCTATCGAGAATAAAAAGGAGAGTGTTTTCAAGTAGAATACTCTCGGAAGTAATGAAAGCCGGGTTTGATGTACCTAATGAGCTGTACAAGACCAGACATAGCCTATTCAGTTAGTAGATTGAGTAGTTATACGAGTAATCCTGGAGCTAAGCATTAGCAAGGAATTATGAGAGTATTAAAATACTTAAGGTTTACTCGTGATTATGGGCTGCACTATACAAGATATCCTGTTGTATTGGAAAGATACAGTGATGCTAATTGGATATCAAATGTTAAAGACTCAAAATCCCAGAGTGGTTATGTGTTCACATTGGGAGGAGTAGTAGTAGTCTCATAGAAATCCTCAAAACAAACGATTATTGCTAGATCCACAATGGAATATGAGTTTATAGCCCTATACAAATGTGGGGAAGAGGAGGAATGACTACGCCATTTCCTAGAGGATATTCCAAGGTGGCTAAAACCTGTGCCTCCAATATGCATACATTGTGATAATCAATCTACTATTAGTAGAGCACAAAACAATATGTACAATGGTAAGTCTGAACCGCATTCGTTATGCTTACAATATCGACAATACTCTTAACTGAGGTTATCTCTCTAGAATTTTTTAAATCTAAGGATAACATCGTGGATCATAACTAATAAGATTAAACGAAGTTGGTTGAAAAAATCATGAGGAGATGAGACTAAAGCTAGTAAAAGAACAAAAGTTGATAATTGATATCACGTCTGGTTATGCAGAGATCCCACGAATCTAGGTTGAAAGGGATAAATTGTAAAGGCTTTGATATAATCGTTGTAGGGATGCGTCACACATGTAAGTTAACATGATGAAAACAGTAAATCTTCATAAAGAAGGTTAGGGTGTACTTTAATGATCCATATGCCGCTGGAAAGTCGAGAAAAGAATAACCTCAGCTTCTCTTAGTTAGGAGATCGAACATGTAAAGTCAGTGGGCCGCTTCAAAGGGAAATGAGTAGGGATACAATTTCTATTAAACTCTTGTAGAACCAGACGCATATTCATGGCCAAAATGAACATAAAAGTGAAAACTGGGATATGTTAGGAAGATTCCTGGGTAAGGTATGTCATCATCTACGCGAATTGGCCTTAATAGTTTAAGGACATTGTATTATCTTTGTTTGAATTAGTAAGAGTAAGCGTATTGGTTGAAAGGTAAAACCTACCTCGTATACGGTGCATGGTAATTATGCTATCACGTGTGAGGAATCTGAGTGTCAATTTCATTCATGTGAGGAATTGTTGGATTGTTGAACTTTTCCTTTTTCATTTGAATGAAATTTTTTTTTTTTTCCTTTTTCGTTTGAATGTGTTTTTTCGTTTGAAACGTTTGGTTTTCAAACGTTTGCTTCTATGGAATTGATTTCCTTTAATTCAATTTATGAGTTTTTATTCTTCTCATCCATTAGCCTGAAACTGTCGGATGATATTCAAATCTTTCATTTGGCTAAGGTTGTATTTAAAGAGAGTTTTGGCTCTCTTGGAAGATAAAACGAAATTTTTTTAACCCCGTTGCTTTGAGTAAGATCTGCGTGGTAGAATCTGGGGCGTTATTGATTTATCGGGATGACTAACAAAATGTTATTGCTCGTCCGAGCAGGAATCGTTACATCGCAGGAAGTAGGCAGCCGTGAAATCTGGCAGCGCCAGAAAGCGAATATGCTTTAAGAAGATTATGTAACAATGCTCGATCTAGAGATATGTAATATTGGATTTTTTTGTAATATTATTTATTTGCTTCTTTTTTCAATTTCAGTGTATTCACGAAATACTATAACAATTACAACTTAATATACAAAATAGAAAGTGAAAAGACGTATAAAAAATTGTATAAGTACCAAAGGAGGAAATGTGAATTTCAATTTTGTATATTTCCATTAGTGGGTCCGCTAGAAGCCTAGATACTTTTGCTAAGTGAATCTGTCCCACCAATTGCCCTCGTAATCAAATCAAAATAAGGGGCAAGTAATTAGAAAATTAGAATTTAAGAAAGGAGAATATATTTAATACCTGATTATTCAAAAATAAAAAAAATAAAAAAAAATAAAAATAAAGGAAATGAAATTTTTAAGGGAAAAAACAAGGAGAAAAGAAAATGGGCCTTGACTGTCCAATCTTTGTCCTCAAAACAGCTGCTTTCACTTTCTCTTTTCCTTACCTTTTCCGGTTTTCCCCGTTATATACCGCACATCTCGGCATCCAAACACCCCAATTATCGGCCCTTTACTGTCTCTCTTCTCACTCTTCTCTCTGCTCAGCAATGGTCAAACCGCAGAGGCCACCCTCGGGCCGTACGAATCTAGCCTCATGCGTCGTGGCCACAATCTTCTTAATTTTCATCGTTATCGTTGTGTTGATCGTCTTCTTCTCCGTGTTCAAGCCTAAAGAACCGATAATTTCAGTGAACGCAGTGCAGCTTCCGAGCTTCGCAATCTCCAATGGCACCGTGAACTTCACATTCTCGCAGTACGTGTCGGTGAAGAACCCTAACAAGGCGGTGTTCTCTCACTACGACAGCACGCTCCAGCTTCTGTACGGAGGGAATCAAGTAGGATTCATGTTCATTCCGGCGGGGAAGATCGGGTCCGGCCGGACGCAGTACATGGCTGCGACCTTCGCGGTGCAGTCGTTCCCGATGGGAGCGGTGCCGGAGTCCGTGGGGCCCACGATCACGGACGGCCTCGGAGGGTTCAGAATCGGACCTAGTTTGGGATTCAGTCGAGGATGGAAATGGCGGGAAGGGTTAGGGTTTTGCACTTCTTCACGCACCATGTGGATACCAGAGCTGTTTGCAGGGTTTCCATAGCTGTGAGTGATGGATCCGTCTTGGGTTTTCATTGCTAGTCTTCTTAGGGTTTTTTTTTTTTAATTTTTTTTTTCTCGGGGGGAGGAGGGGATTGATTTTGGGTGTGGAATTTTGGATCCGCAAGTGTAAAAATTAAAATTTGAATTAATTAAATGTTTGGATTCACTTTCTGCTTAGTACTGTGCGCATTTTGAGCATCGAAGGCGGCATCCAATTGGAAAAGTTTCCAAAAGCATTCAAAAAGCCATGAATTCAGAGCGATAAGAAGTAAGCGGTGGAAAAGTTTAATTTTTTAAAAAATAAAATAAAGAAAAATTTATTTTTCGGGGGTTAAAAAAAGGAGTCTAAAACGACGCCGTATGGTGGAAACAGGAAGGGGGAATCTGGGATCCATGTGAGATCTGACAGGACAGGAGGTGGAAGGAGGAAGGAGGTGTCTACTGTCAACTGTCTACTGTCTTATTGTTGAATGAATGTTGAGTAGCTGCTGCTGCTGCTGCTTCTTCCATGACCATCCATCCATCTTCACCCTCAACGTCATTGGGATTGGAGCTGACTTTATTGTCTTGGCGGGAATCGGGGAAAGCTCCTGTATTTTTTTTTTTTTACAGTTTTTTAGTTTTTACACTCTAATTTAGTATTTGTAATTTACCCTCCTTAATTGACCTCTCAATATTCCATTTCACCTTTTACTTTCGTACATCACCTTGAGAGTTTTTGGTCAAAATAAGAGTTGAGGTTCAAAATTAACCTTTTATAAAAATATATATTTATATCAGGCAACTTTTAAAATATCTGTTCAAAATAGCCTCTACAGAAGAGTTGCTTAATTTTTTTTTAATAAAATTTAATTCAGAAACCATAGTTAAAAGCATGGTTTTATTTTGAATTATAGCCATTGAGACTTTTGTTAAAAAATAAAACCGTAATTTCTAATTATGACTTTAATATAAAAATGATTTGCCGATTTACGATTCTACAGTTTAGTATAAAAATGAAAATCACATTTTCTAGAGTTTTTGATATATTTAGTTTTTTTAAATATAAAAGTTACTAAAATAATTTGAAATGAAAATAATATCCAACTCTTGTGTGAACATTAATCACCTCCAATCGATAGCTGTGGCGTCGCCCAAAATTTTAACGTTTATAAATATTTGTATTTAATGCTTCTTGACAGCGTTAACCCAAAAAAATTCGATAATAAGTAGCAAAGGGCGTGGTATTATTGTTCCTTGCTTAGTTTAAGTATTGGTATTTCCAAACTATTTTAGTAATTTTTTTTGTGACACCCCAATTCCCAGGGGTCAAAATTTTGAGTTTTTTTTTGCTACTGGTCAACTTTGTCGCGACAGAGAAATCTTTATTCCTTGACAGAGCGAACTGGCCCAGTTTTGTCGCCTCGCGTGAAGGCTCGATTCTTATTGTGAGTGCGAATCCTTTATCGCGCGTCGCTGGCCAGCCGATTGGCCGTGGACTTCGCTCGCCCGATCCTATCGTAGCGAAACCACAATACGTGACACCACGCTCACTATGTCGTGAGCCAAATTGTGTCCTGACATCAAACCGTCGACAAGGGGGCCACGGTAAGCCACATGCGCGACAAAGAAGATTTCCGTCGACCTAGGCCATTGACGCGGTAGGCCGTAAGTGACATAGATGGCCGTGTCACGCTCTATCGCAGCGCATCGTCGTCTTGCGGAATGCAAACTCTTTGTCTTTAGCACCGGGTAAATGTTATTGTGCGTGGCACAGGGACCTATCCCGCGGCCAGGGATTTCTGGCGCGATAGAGAACTAGAATTCTTTGTCGCGACAAAGGACCATAAATGGGCCCATTCCTTCTTACCCTTTGCACTTCCACTTTTCGTTCATACGTTTTATCAAATACTCACGATTACGTACAGCACACATTGCCAGCGGTATAAGTTTAGGAAAATATCCACACCATACTAAACCAATCTGAAACTAAGTTTTTATTACAAAACTTATTATTTACATAACAAAACTGGACATTCAACCCAGAATATTACAAAATAAATGAACTGACCACAACCCGACCTTTTTCATGATAATTCTCACATGTGCTTACCTTTGGATGTACCTTCAGTACCTAAAATATATTTACCCACGATGGGGTGGACATTGCCCAATAGAGAAGTTTTTCTCTGAGAAATTTCACTACTCCACCTAAAATGCGCATCACATTGACAAGCGCTACATTTGAGTAAAAAATTATCGCGTTCTATAGATACACATGTCATTCCCCATGCCCCATGCCTCAGTGCCGCGACTCTTAACATGCACTCGCCATGTATGAAAAAAAAACTATTTTCAAAACAAAAGATTTTTGTTTTCGAAAACTCATTGATCAACCTCCGATATAATTCCATTGAACAACCGTCCGAATAATTCCGTTTGACAAGCCTCCAATATGATTTGTTAGATAACCATTTGATACAATTCATTGGACAACCTCCGATATGGTTCATTGGACAACCCTCCGATTTAATTCATTGGACAACCCTCCGATGTGGTCTATTGGACAACCTCCGATATAGTTCATTGGACAACCTTCCGATTTAATTCATTGGACAACCCTGATGGGATAAACATAAACAATGCACAACCAGATTTTATCCCCTCTTGTGAGAACCTAATAGGAAACAATTTAATAGAGCAATAACAATTCACCCAAAGCAACAAATATATGGACACCAACAATTTTAGCGTAGAAGAAAGCCTTCCCAAATGTGAGAAGTAAAAACCCTTGGGACCCTTAGGCCATAAACACACTCCACTAATATAATTAATGGGTTACACAATTATCTCTAGATAAAACTAGAGGCATATACCAATCATATCTCAAGAATTTTAATGTAGCAAATGCAAATCAACTTGCATAAAACAATAGAAATCTCACAAAACAGAGTCACTGTTCTCAGACATAAACACCACTGTTCAGAACTCCAATTAATCTGCACCGTTCAAAATGAAGAACAATGAGTTAAGAACGTGCTCACCAAAAATCAGCTTGATCAGACCACGAGATGTAAGATCGGGATCAGACTGATGATGAAAACTGTCAGTAGAAACTCCACAGCACAGAGGCACTGATCTCCGGACTGCAAATATGACCTTCCGGAAACTCCAAATCAGGTCTCCACCGTTCAGAATGAAGATCAATAAGTCACCAACCTCTCCTCCAGATTTCAGGTCGATCGAACCACAGATGAACCGGTATCGGCCGTTTGATCAAATCTGGGCAGTGAAGATAGAAGAAAAAAAACTGTGTTTTTTCTTCTCTAACTTCAAAAATGGATCTCTCTCTTTCTCTCTTCCTTTTCTCTTATGGAGACAACAAAGATCAAGAAGAAGAGGAGAAGACTACTTTGATGAGTGGGCTCTTAAAAAAATCCTCAAGAGAATAAAGAAGACACGTCATAACCTGCTTTGCATCTACAAGGCTTAGGAGGCCTTAGAAATTAGGCTTTAGGCTTTCCTCCATGAAGGAAATAACTTGACCCGACAAATCTCCCCCCTTTGGAGGCTCGTGGAGGGACTCACCATCAATGATGGAACAACAAACTCAGCTTCTCCACTTGTAGTGTCTTTGTCCAATATCAGCCATTATTATCGGTATGTATCTTCTCGATTTCAAACAAGTTGTCATTGAGAGCATCTCTCATCCCATGATACCTCACATCAATGTGCTTTGATCTTGCATGAAAGGTAGAATTCTTAACGAGTGAATAGCACTGGTTATCCACAATATACCACATAGTCTTTGTTGTTTTAAACTTGAGAGCTCTGCATGAAAGGCTTCATCCACAACAACTCTTTACATGCTTCTGCTACTGCAATATACTTTGCCTCTATTGTAGAAAGTGCAACACATTTATGTAGTCTTGATTGCGAGACACGGCTACCTCTGAGAATGTCATCAAATGTGCTTTGAAGTAGACTTTCTATTATCCACATCCCCTGCCATGTACGAATCGGTGTAACGATAAGTCGCGGTTTCCCACTTCCAAGTGAGTTTCAACTTGGAAGTGCCTGCATGAAGGAAAATATCTCATAATCCTTATTTGCCGATGTTGTCTTCACAGTTTCGATGAAAGCGACTACTTTGCCTGTTTGCATAAGCTATGTACGGTCTAGTACATACCATGGCATACATCAAACTCTCTTCTTTGAGGCATCTGGAACTCTTCTCATGTCTTCCTTCTCCTTATCTGTTGGTGGCTATGTCTGGCTGCTTGGCTTAAAGTGAGCTAGCTAGAGGAATGACCACTTTAGCTTTGCTCATGTTAAACCTCGTAAGCACCTTTTCAATATATTGCTCCTGTGACATATATAGCTTCTTGGATGCTCTATCCCGCTCAATTCTAATGCCAAGAATTCTCTTTACTAGCCTAAATCCTTCATGACAAAGAATTTGTACTTCAGCTACCCGAGCTATCAATTCTTGAAACATTTCTACCAACAATCAAGATATCATCAACATAGAGCAACAATATAACAAAATCATCATCGAGAATTTACGCACAAATACCTGATAATTGATAGTTTTAGTAGCCTTGCTTCCCATGTGACTCAAACTTCTTATATCACTTTGCCTCGGTGCAGCGAGCCATAAAGACTTTTCTTCGGTTTACACATAATCCTCTTTCCTTTTCTTTGCGAAACCCTCTGGTTTGTTCCATATAAATTTCTTTGTCTAAATCACCATGGAGCGCAGTCTTGACATCCATCTATTTGAATCTCCAAATCAAGACTAGGCTGCCCAGAAGCCCCGAAACTACACGAATAGATGACATCTTAACAACGAGGAGAAAAGATCTCATCAAAATCAATACCTTTCTTTTAGTGAACCCTTTGACCTTGAGTCTAGCTTTGTAGCAGGAATTTGTGAAGTGTGTTCTTCTTGCTTCACTCACCTTAAACCCACATTCTTCAGCTCTTTTTCCCTTTAGCGGCAATGAGCTCGAAAGAATGGTTCTCATGCGGTGACTTCATCTCATCTTGCATAACATGTCAGCCCACTTCATCTTATTTCATGCTGTGGCTTCCTCGCCTTTCGGGCTCTCCCAGTGGGTTAGTAATACATAGTCATCAACGAATCACAACGGTGTAGAGGATGTCGATCTCTGGTAGACCTCCCCAAGTGAATCTCTTGATAGATTTTCTGTTCTTGGTGGCTGCTTTTTCATGGGCATCATCATCCACCTCGGCACATTGTGGGAGTTTCAACATCACCCGTGTCATGTTGGTCATCATGTGCTTCATCTTCAGCACGGCTGGAAGATTTGTCAAAGGAGGATCGAGTCAATCCGTCATCACTATGTTGAGACTGCATTGCATCGAGACTTCTCAATATCACCAGCATAGTATAAATCTTCATAAACACAACATCTCGGCTTCTTCTGATTTTTACCGCACTTAGGATCATAAAACGTAACCAAGCTCATCGACCACCGCCAATAAATACCTGAGTCTTGTCTTAGCATCAAGCAGACCTCTCATCTTTGGGAATATGCACAAAAAGCCTTGCATCCAAAGACACGCAAGTGATCATTAGAGATTTCATTATCTGACCAAATTCTATCTGGAACATCAAATTCAAAAGAACACATGGTGTAAGATTGAGAACATGTACAACGAGTATTAGCCTCACCCCCAGATCTTGGCAGCTGTGTGCGAAAGTAAACATCTCTTACCCTTTCAACTAGTGTCCTATTCTGTTCTCTCGACCAACCCCATTCAAGTGAAGTCTTAGGAGGTGTCTTTTGATGTCGAGATACCATGTTGTCTACAATACTCATCAAAGGACGAGGAATATTCACCCCCATTGCTCGGTCGGATACATTTCGCTTTTCATAGATTGTCTTTCAACAAAGAGCATAAAAATTGTAACCGTCTAACACTTGGTCTTTTGTTTTCAAAGTATAAACCCAGATCTTTCTTGAATGATCATCTATAAAAGTCACAAAATATAGAGATCCACCAAGTGTTTTTTGTTTCACATAGGACCACACACATCGAATACACTAAATCGAAGCATACGGCTTCCTTGTATGGCGAAGTGAGGTACAGATGCAACTCACAGTGCCTTTCACCTGCTAAGCAATAGGCACACTTCTTCAAGATCCCTTCTTCATACCGGAAAGAAGATTCTTCTTAGCGAAATCATCAAGCCCTTCTCACTCAGCCTTGACCAAGCCTATTATGCCAAAGCTCAACTGTACTATCATCATCCACTGCATTGATACTGGAATCAATTACCCTTGCCTGCATCAAATACAATGAGGAACTCTTCTTTCCTTTTGCTATCACCATAGAACCTCTAGTGAGCTTCCACTGACTATCACGGAAGGTGTTGCAGAACCCTTCATCATCAAGCTTTCCTGTGGAGATTAAATTCATGCGAATATCCGGAATGTGTTTAACATTCTTCAAAGTCAACATAGTACCATTACTAGTCTCCAAACGCACATCTCCCATACCAATGGCTGTTGACCATCATTACCCATCCTAACACTTCCAAAGTCACGGATGTGTAGGATGTAAAGAAATCCTTCGAGGTGTAGCATGGATGGGCGCACTTATCAATCCTTGGCTGGTTTCTGGCGAAACAAAATTAACAACATCACTATCATAAACAATAAGGAAATGAGTGGTAGTGATGGCGACTTGGTCATCTTCACCACCATTGTCATTCTTCTTTTCCTTCACTTTTTCCCTTGTTTCATATCTCTCTTGATTGGCGACAATACTTTCTTATATGCCCTTTTTAAGTGGCCAGTAGTGACACTTTCCCGACATTGGTAAGCTTGTTATTCTTGCTTTGCTTCTATCTACATTCTTCGGACCTCTACTCTTACTCCTCCTATCTTCACCGATAACTAGGACATCGCGTGAGAAGAGCGAAATTGTGACTTTAACACCGTTTATTGCGTTCGAACCGCGACTCTTGGCGAATCCGTATTAGTGTGCCATGCGGTGAGGTTAGACAAAGTTCTAAACGTCTCCCACCGAGGTCAGGCAATGCAGAATCCACAACATGCACCTCTTCCTCCCGAACTTGATGTTCATTCCGGTGATTGATTAATAATACCTTGGAATGTATTCAAGTGATCTGTCATAGAGTTCCATCTTGATACTTCAAACTCATCATCTTCTTAATCATAAACAATTTATTATTTCAGTCTTTTCGAGCATATAATTGTTGAGCTTGTTATAAACTTCTTGCATGTTTCTCTTCACTAACATGATTGAGAACATTATCATCACCCAACATCTGATATAACCACAAACACATCGATGAAGTAAATTCCATTCTGCGTCGGTTTTATTTCTGAGCTTTTGAAGCAAGCGCGAGCGAATAATATCCTTCACACTCTGATAAGTCTTCCATTTTCCTTTGAAACATGATAATTAAGAATGAATTCAAAGTGATCATTCTACTTGTATTACTTTCCATTGTTCTACACAAGGCCCTTGACTTATCTTGAACCTCGACCTACGATACCACTTTGATGGGATAAACATAAACAATGCACTTAGGATTTTATCCACTCTTGTGAGAACTGTGAAACGATTTAATAGGCTTGATAACAATTCACCACAGCAAATGAATATATGGACACCAACAATTTTAAGCGTGAAAACCTTCCAAATGTGAGAAATGCAAAACCACGGGACCCTTGAGCCGCATAACACCTCCACTAATATAATTAATGGGTTACACAATTATCTCTAGATAAAACTAGGCCTTATACCAATCATATCTCAAAATTTTAATCTTGGCAAATGCAAATCCAACTTGCATAAAACAATGAAATCTCACAAAACGAGTCAACATTCTGGGACCTTAAACACCCCTTTGTTCGAACTCGATTCCAATCTTCAGCATTGAAAATGAAGATCGATGAGTTAAGAGAGCGTGCTCACGAAAAATGAAACGTCGGACCACGGATGAATCGGGATCGGTGATATTGAAAGCGTCAGTGAAAGCTCCACAACACAGAGGCGCGATCTCGGACTGCAAATATGACCTTCGAGCTCAAAATCAGATCTCGCCGTTCAGAATGAAGATCAACAAAGTGCCTTTCCTCCAGTTTCGGTCGATCGAGACACGGATGAACGAAGTATCGGCCGTTTGATCAAATCTGGGGCGGTGAAGATAAAAGAAAAAGCGTGTTTTCTTCTCCTTCAAAAATGGATCTGCTTTTCTCTCTTAAACTTTATAACATAGGCAATGAATCGAAAGAAGAGGAGAATTTACTTTTGATAGTGGGCTGTTTAAAAAAAAATCGCCGAGAGAATAAAGAAGGGCACGATCTCTTATATGCTTTCATACTCTGAAGCAGAGGCATGAAATTGAACTTTGGGCTTTCCTCCGCGTGCAGGAAATGCCAATGACGACGCCCCGATGTGGTCTATTCTTTGGTTCAAAACCATTTCGTACTTTTCGCGCTGGATTTCGCGATGTCGCCGTGCATATGAAATGCAACATCTTAATTGTCTCAATTTTCGCATGTTAATATATCATATACACATATAATAACATAATTTACACGCAATCAACATGTTATTTATTTATTTTTTAGCGAGCAAAAACAACACACATGAACCAATAACAGTTCGCAAATCAATCCTGGGATTGCCCAAAACAATCATAAAGATTCCGTTCCAGACTGCCCGATAACAATGGTATTTGATCCGGTACATCCCAAAACAATTCAAAATCGGACCAGGCATAGAAAGCGATCGTAATTTCAACCGTTTGTCAAAACTAGTCCCATAGTTTCAACCCTGGATTGTCCAAAAATAGTCCCAAACATCCAACATTCAGTTCCAAATCTTTGGGACTGAATGCAAGGCTGTTCCGGCTCTAAATAACTCAACCATTTGAATGACTCTTAGACAAAGATTAAACCAAGTAAAGAGAAAACCCTCACCTCACTGAGCCACGAAACCTCGTATTCTCTCGCCTATATGAAGCCTCACATGAAGAACGTTGCCTGTCATTTCAACAAACCGACGATCCGATTCCGAAATCTGTGGCAGGCTTATGAGCTCTTCTCATATTCTCTTCTTCTCTCCTCTTTTCTTTTTCTTCCCTTTTTTCCCCCCAATTTTCCTCTCCCCATCGACCGATCCACCTTACGTCAAGCCTCTAGCTTACATGTCACTTTCATCGGATCTTTGGATTTCCCTTATCCTCCTTATTTATTCATTTATTCGATTTCCATCATCTCAAGCATGATACGTCCCACATGTCCCACTTTCAGACTTTTGTTTTACTGGCTTCCTCCATTCGACACACGACTCCATATGAGTCATCCAACACGCTGTCACTCATTACTTTAGCAAGATCGAAAAACGCAAATTCGATCGTCTTTAATTACGAAATTCGACGTAAGAGTTTAATTGCGAGAGATTCCAACTACAAGCTCGCTTTATCATCCGGCATCTGCGAAAAATTTCGCATTTTTAACCAAAATTATCGTTTTACTATTTTTCATAAAAATTGAATTTTTTTTTTTGAGTTTTACATTTTTTTTTCTAAAAAACCTAAATACTTCTAAAGCTTAAGTTTCTAATTGTGACTTCTAACTTATATTAAAAAAAAAAAATTAAAAAAATGAGCATCTTTCCTATATGGTATAAGAGGACTATATTGAATACGCTTTAAAAACATAAAATCATTATTTTTTGAATATAAACGCTCATCTTGACCCAAACTCCCAAAATAGTTGCTTTGAAACAAATTTGTTTTTACCATTTTTTACAAAACATATGTTTGATATAACCCTCAAAGTCAAATCAGAAGTTATGATTTCATTTTTATATTAAAGTCATATTTGTCAACAATAGTTACATTTTTGTATTAAAATCGTTATTGATAACTACGATTTTAATTCAAAAATGAAACCTAGTTGATAATTATGATTTCTAACTTAAATTCAAAAATAAAATAATTTGAATATCTCTAATAGGTGGCTTATCAAATAGGCGATTGAAATAGTTTAGAAGAGTTTATATTGGATATTTGAGTTATAGCGGTCCTTTTGACCTCAAACTCCTCATTTTAGTCTTTTCTACCAAAAGGTCAAAGGGGAAAAGGAAAATTGCAAAAAAAAAAGAAGACAATTTTTAAATGATTTTCTTTTAGTGTTCACTATATATTTTAAAAGTTTTATATATAGAGGGAATTTTATATAAATTAAAGAAGTTCTATTAATGCTATCATAGGATATTTGCTTTACATCAACATCAGTTATTGTCAGTTTCTAAAAGTAGATAATGTGCCTTCTTTTTGGGTCACTTCGTTTTGATGAGTTAAAATTCGAAACTGGTTTTTATTTGAAAAAAAAAAAAGAGAAAAGAAAATATTTTTTCAAAAAGCAACTTATCAATATAAATTTATATTTTCAAATATGAATTTTTGAATTTAATTTTTCTTTAAAAATTATATTTTAAAACACAATTTCTAAGGTAATTATATAAAGATATACTTGAGCCTTTTAGTTTACTGTTATTATTTTTTTTACATCTATTTATTTCGTATTATAAATCAGAATGGTTAAAACCTGACGACGACGGCTCGATCGACGGACCGCCACCATTATAAACCAAATCGGCTCAACGAAAAACCGTTGACGACCTGACGACCTATTTAACCTACGGCTTCTCAAAATGTGAATCAATCCGCTCGTCTCATAATTTTTTTCAAGCTTAAAACGACGTCAAGTTGATACTTTTTACATCGAAACGACGCCGCCGCTTGTGACTAACAGAGTGTTGGGGAATGTCAGAATTCAAAAAAAATTTAATTAAATACGTAGTTTAGATTATCACGGTCAAGCTTATAAACGAACCAATTTTACCACGATTATTTTATATTAACAAAATTATATATTACTTAATTGGGTGATATTTATATAACAAAGCTTTTATTCTTATTTTACACAAGTTCATATTTAAAACATTATACATATTTTTAAAATAAAATTTAAAAATACTTTATTTATATAAAAATAATAAATAATATCTTGAAAAGATTATTAATTATATATTTTAAAATTTAAATGTAATATAAATAATATATTTATTACGCCACCGATTCAATCAAGTATCATTAATCTGGCTCGACCAGCCGAACCATGAACGGTGAATTTTTCGATTCAGACCGGACCATTTTTTAAACATTAAGGAAGATGAATACTGCTTTTATAAAACACCTGAACTCAAACCTCCCATACACATCCTTTTACTAATCTAGCTATTAAGGGTGGGAGTTATGTTTTTAAATATATTTAATAAAACGTTGTTTCTGAAAATATGTATTGATGGGTATAGAATTTTCCCAGACTTGAGATGAATCTACCGAATCCCAACTGTGATGGGTACTTATTAAAAGTTAGATTATTACTTGCTTCAGAAAGAGAGAATTTATTTCTCAAATTATTCCATATGGGCTAAAAGGATTCTGGGAACAAGATGAATATTCATAATGTACCCCTCTTTTGGCATTCAAAGAGAGAAGAGCCAGCAAAGCAAATGGATTTTGTTACTTTTTGTAGTTGTTGAAAAGCAACTGCAATAAATTGCGCAACTGCTGTTGATTGGTTTGGTAAAGTTTAGAGGAATGAGTGTAGAAAAGCAGATTATGAGCTGTTTAGATTCCCTGTTTTAAGCACTTTTGCAACATCATCTTATCCTACAATGTACAACTAAAAACCATTTAACTAAAAAAATTGTCAATCATGTTTAAGTTAAAGAACTGTTTTCTGTTCTTCACAGCAATTCTTCTTGTTCTTTGAATTTATTGTTTTTTATATTCTTTATATTTTTCATAACAAAAAAAAAAATCTAAAAACCAAAAATGTTTTCCCTGTTTGAGAACAGTAAACAGTTTTAAAATACTGTAAACAAAACAGGCCCCAGTTCTTCCAATCAACAAAGCACTAAGACTTGTGTTTTGAATCACATGATTTCAGCAGGCGAAAAATCAATGCTAGTCATGGGTTCAAGACAGATTTATACAAGCAAACAACCAGTAAAACAACATGTCTTTCTACAAACTAAATGGAAAGATTGTTTGGTTGGTTGGAAAATACATAGACTGGTTGCAAAGTAATCTACATGCTAATTCTATACTATCATCCTTCATATGGAAAACAAACCCAAAAAATAACATAATAATAATAATTAAATTAAAAACTAAGAGTGAATTCCAGTAGCTAACAACATTTAGCTGTATCTGTAAAGCTTGAATTTGAAGTGGCTATCAGGTCTCACCACTGGTGAACTGATGGGGCTCCAATGGAATCTGGGTATCTGATCTGAATTAATTGTTAGAGCAGCTGAAGGAATGAGGTGAAGTGGTGGCTCCGACTCCTTTCCCATTGCAGTCTTGAATAAACCAAGGATTGAATTCTGGGTAGCCAACCTCTCAATGCCTCCCGCTCCAATGTCCTTCATTTTTTCCCGGTGTTCAAAATACCCGATATACTCGGAGCAGATGTGATCCGCTGGATTAACAAACAAAGATGGAGCCCAAGTAGACAAATACACAAATGGATCTTTCAAACCTATTCTTTGGTGGGTACCTTTACAGCAACAGCTAGTCCTGCTGTGGGATCAAACTTTTTGCAAATCTGAGCCCTTCTTTCACTTTTCTTATCTTTAATTCTCTCTAATTGGGGCAGAGTAGTGAAACAGGATTGAAGAGAAAAAGCCCAAGAAAAATGCCCGTCATGGCCATATTCTTCCTGCAAGCATTGCAATGGATGAACCCAGGGAATGGCCGGATAACCGATTTTGTTCTTGGTTTGCAGCCACCATGTTTCGACAGCCTGGGTATTGCAACTCAAAACAAGATGTCTGTGAAGATCATTTAGACGATGCGGAGGTCCAACTTCAAGTCTCGTAAGACAGAATGTCGCTTCCTAATGGTGCCTCTGAAGGCAATGACATAATGTGGGTTTTCACATGTTGAGAAACTACTAGATGATGTTGGGGCTTAATCTAAGGTATGCACCAAAATAGAGGAATCAACATCTACAAGTTTGGCGCAATCATATCTGAAATTGAAAGAACTCCCACCAAGGAGGAGCAAGAGCTTGGGGTCCTTGACGTTTTTCCTGGCGGTCCCGCTCTAGAATTTTGACACCCTGAACCAAACTAGCGGCCACAGACCTTCGATCGTGATCATTCTTCCTGCATTAAATAGATATACGGTTTTTTCTTTCATCCTCTTGTTAATACACAAGTAAAGTATACAACATCCTGAAGTAAAATATAGAGCATCCTAGGGAAAAGCTCCAATACAAATCATTAAGGTAATTTCTTTGCATGAGTTCAACATCTAGTAATGATTCTTTCCATGAATTTTTACAATAGGTGGATACACGGAACTGAACCTACAACCTCAATGACTCCACCTCCAAAAGCCTTGCTTCCCGAGGAAAATTAAATACATGCATGCCCTACATTCCCATTCTTATAAGAAATTCATTCAACAAGGAAAGCAAATGAGGTATAACATTCACCAGTTTACAGCAGTCAGGTGTGCCGGTCCTGACTGGTGGAAATTTTTCCCTCTCAGATGCCATTACACCATATATTTCCTCTAATTTCATTCTCCTGATATATTTGGAAACTATTCTGCAAAGGAAGACAAATGGACAATGAGCAGCCAGTAAGCAGTCAGTAGGAAACCAACTTAATTTTCAGTTGAACATAAAGAGCCTCAGTAATAAGTACATTCTTTTTCATAAACTTTGGAATCTATTCCCATTAAAACAAAGAAAGCATTCCAGCATGCAATTTTAGGAAGTTCATAAATTGTCAAACAACCATTCCAAGAGAAATATTCTTAGTATATTTCAGGTGGCGGTAGAAATGGTAGCTACTGACTGAGCCAACCACCCTCTAACCCCCATCCCTCCGAAAAAAGTATGACTATAAAAAATAAAAAATCCTAGAAAAACAAAAACTTCTTTTTCTTAGGTTTCAGAATTTTATAGTTTAACTGCATTTATTAAAATCTATTTGTTCCTTTGCTTTGATCTGTAAATTGCAAATCTAACACCATCATCTTCCTCACCATTATTGTTTAAGAGGTTCAGTCTCCAAATCACTTTCAGATTGCACTCCCAACAATTGCTAGCTCTCATGCTTCATGCTTGTATGGCTTACAAAAGAAAGCGAAATGAAGAGAGGTGTGCACTTTTCAATACCATGGCTATCCACAGGTGCATTTTTGTCCTCCAGGTAGGTTTTATTGTGACTTATTACAAAACATAACTTTTCAAAGTATAGACATTATAAGAGGATTACACTCCCACTAACATGAAAAAAGAGAAAAAATGAGAGCAAAATAAATAGGTTCTAGATGCAGGCTAATCCAAGAAAACGAGGCAAAACCACAAATTTTCAATGCAGACACCAAGTTATCAGAATATATATATATTGACAGAAGTTATCAGGAATATTTAGATGCAAACTAAAACAATAAATGCAACTATATTGAAACTGTACCATATCTTCATCAGAAAATGAAAACGGAAGGACATAGAGTATCTACAACCCACTAAGGATGTCTGATAGGTTGATACAATGTTGCTTAGCCAGCTGCCTAGATGTCAATTCTGTTATGACAAAACAGGTGATGACAATTAATAAACAAACATGCATATAAGGCCAGGTGAATGATCCAAGTGGATGATATGGTGAACAAAAGTAAATGCAAAAAGACTCATAGATGCTCCTTACAAAGCCTGGGTTTTGATTACAGCCAATATATAAAATTTTGACACAAAAATTGAGGAACTACTAGAAAAATATGTAATCTGGTTTCCAAACATATTCAGAGTATACCCAATAGAATGGAGCTTAGCTCATTTTGGGTTTTGGCTGTTTCAACATTCAACTTTGGTACATATCCAGAGTATACCCAAGGACAAAAATATCGGTTTCGACGGATATATCAAGATTTCTGATTTATTTGATATATTTGATATACTCCATGGGATATTTTTATATTTAATATTTAAATATCTAAATTAAAAAAATACTTTGAAATTCATGGAAATACTTTTTGGTGCGTAAACGACATTAATAATCAAACATATTGCGAAACCCCTGAATCCAAATCCTCAAGAAGGGTAAATGGTAATTTCGATCAAATGCTTTTCTAGATCTTGACGACGAAACCTGATTTCATCCCGAATCGTCTCGTGAAATTAGTTACTACGCCGACGATGCGTGATTCTCGTAGATACGCCGAATTTCACGATTTCTCGATGCACCGAGAGTTACATGGACATTTTAAGACATTTTGAGTGGCTCAGGAGGAGACATGTGTCAAGTGGAGAGCTAGTCAAACATGAGCTCAAATGGGACCCATGAGAGACATGTGGCAACATGTGATTAGGTGGAAATCTAATGGAGCAAGTGAGCAGCAGAATCCAAGGCCACTTGTGGAAGTGACATTGTGGCAAGTGAGAGCAGACAAGTTCGTTGACTCATCTCAACGCCAAATCATGAGAAGAGAGGAGCAAACCTAGTTATAGAAAAGACGAGAGATTTGTGAGTGAGGAGCCTCACTTCTCTTCTAAGCCCCAAAGGACGTGACTTCATGGCTTCTGCGCTGAGCAAGTGTGAAGAGTTCATCCTCACGACAAGGGTTTCGCATAGAGACCAGAGTTAGGGAGTTTCGACAAAGTCCGAGAGGTAGGGGTTTTTCTCCTACTTGGTTTAATCCTCGTCTAAGGGCCAATCAAATGGCATGGCTCAGGTGGAGGTCGTGATGGGCCGCACAACCGGTCCCAAGACTTCGTAATAATGTGCCTAGATTCTCGGGATCTTTCTGACAAACTGGACCGATTGACTCGCAACGTCCTCGTGCCATTTTTATGCGTTATAGTTAAAAATGGAATAATGGTGTCATCGTCTCATTTAAGTGGGAATGTTTGTTATATTAACTATGGAAGTCGCTATTGTGGTAAAATACATTAACCCACTTTAGAACCGGTTTCTAGGTGGGAAATAGCGTAAATTTTAGTAAGTCATTCAGAAATCAGAGTCACATCAAAGTGAACTTGATGTTGGGGCTTTGAATTTCAATTCGACCTCTCACCGTTATACCGCTTACTCCCGAACATTCTACGGCCGTCCGCGTATCGTCACCAGCCAAAGTCGTTTCGGGCCGCTGCGCTAGTCAACTCCTACTTGCTCGACTACCCCTACGCGGCACTTCCAACTTCAAGAGGTCATAACTTTCTGCTCGAACCCGCTTTCGGAAGGTTTTCAGACTCCATGGAAAGCCCATCAGCCTGCATTCCAAATCCACGCGTCGCGAGGGCGCAGGATCGGAGCTGGCCTGCAAGCAGGTCGGTCGCAAGGTGTCAGTAGGTCGGGTCGGGTGTATCGGTTACTCACGCGCGACCTCTAACTCAAAGGTCATAACTTCTTCGTCCTGCATTCGCTGCGTTCTCGACTCTAAGTAAAGCCCATTAAGTCTGCATTCAGCCATGTGCTCGCAGGAGGTAGTGGCATCGAGCCGGGCCGGTACGGGCAGGTCGGGTAGGCTAACGTAGGTCACACTATGCCGACTCCAACTCAGCCGCCATAACTTCTTTCGTTTCGAACTCTGTTAAAGCGTTTTGACTCTACAAAACTCATCGGAACAAATTCCATCCACGCCATCGCTGGCGGCAAGGTACTGAAATGGCTCAGCACGTCATCGTATGTGCTCCGTATGCTAGCCTGTGGCTCTGGCTACCTCACGTAGATTCCAAATTGATCTGATCATAACTCTTCGTCCGAACTCCGCTTTAGCGTTTAATTCTGGGCCGGAAGTTCTATCGAAATAAGATTTTAGCCATGTTCCTGCGGAGGATAAACGGTGACCATAAACCTTTAAATCTTATGTTTTTGCAACAAAGTGTGTAGGTTGCATGGTTACGCGAGGTGAATAGTCGGGATATGATACGACCATCGTACGGTACGTCAGAAGCTATCAGACAGTGTATGGTATTTTCTTACTTTGCTTACTTTAGCCCAAAAGGTCAGAGTAATGGTAATGGGTTGTTTAGCTGGAGGCTGCGAGGCCAAGTAATTTAGTTCCAAAATTGGACCTGGATGGTCGAGTTTATGACTGCTTTCACAATGGGGCCTGGGGATCGCTGTGGAGTCGGGTTTGAACTCTAGGATCGATGTCTCCTGTCGGTTGCTTCTTTGCGGATATAATGATCAGATTTGGACAAAAGTGGAACCAAACTGCTCAGTTTTGCTGGACCGTGAGGTACCCCGCTGGATGGGGTCCAAGATCGTAACCTTGTTGCAGCATGGCCTTTATGAATAACATAAAGGTGAGACTGATGCTGGATGCATTTAATTGATGTATTAACATGGGATTGCATGGATGTAATAAAATTATACGTAAAAATTATAATTATCCATATTTGTAAATGTTTCACGTGAAGACTTATATATACATGTAACATCGCTTAAAAATGCATTTGAGATCATGTAGCTTCATGTGGCATGGTCTCTATCGCACAAGTCTGCAGCAGCGTAGGTATTGTTTATTCACCATGGAATGGTCGAGTTTCAAAATTTGACAAAGTCCACAGAGTAGTATTCAATGGCGCAAACGATCAAAATGATAGATTACATGTTTCATAAGAAGTCAGGCATCCCCCCAAGCGTGAAATACCCAAACGTTATTCACTAAGCGACATTAATCCCATGATATAAGTTCGCAAAATGTTTGAACGACGCGGCGGCGTATGAAACCCGAAAAATCCATGGCCCATAAAAGAAAAAGGAAAATCATGGTTTGATAAATTAAAATCGGAGTATTTGCTCTAACTACGGTCATCGATAAATACTCAAACGGGTCGGCTCTACACTTGAAATTAAGGTGTAATGGGGAGCCCATTGGGACTCAAGTCAGGATCACAAGGGTCGATCTCATGTATAACATCTAACATTTCATATAATGTCGTATAAATTATATGAAATGCGGATCGATGCTTACGTGACGCCTATCAGACGATCACTTAGTGTGAGGAATAATCCTTATAAGATTATTACTATTGCGCTGCCACCCCGTCGCTGACCCCTTTCAGTACAAGAGAAGACGACATTCCTTCGAGCCGCAAGACGAAAAGGCCTGTCAGGGTCTCTGACAGCATTTTTGTAAAATATATTAGAATAATCTAGTCTTAATATATTTTGGCATGCAAAAAGTGTATATAAGAGCTTGTACATCAAACTCTTGTGAATTTCATGTTAGAACGAAGAATTAGGAAGTTAGTAAATTATACAGAATGGTATCTCAATATACGAGATTAGAGTAAAGTGATGACTGGTATGAGACCCGATATCCATTGTGTTTCCAAGAGTCGACGGCTATCAACTAGACCCCAGGATTTGGGTCAAGTAAATATACATCGAATTACATTACAATAAGCTTAAAATCAAAACGAAGATCGACGCGACTCCATTACAAAATTCGATATGATCTCATTTCTCGATAAAGACACCATACCAAGACACGCTGGTTCGATAATATCGATTACAGGATCAACACGCCTACGTATAAATGTCTCACTATTTCCACAACTTCTACTGATGAAATTGCATTTCATCAACACGCCGTGTCAAATATTAACTAACATTTATTAATATATTATTAATGAAATGTTAATTTATTAATGTTATTACTAAATTAATCCAATTTAAAATACGAAAAGATCATATAAACTATCAAGGTTAAAAAGCGAGCTTAATGAAGATCGATACAAGAGAGAGAATTTAAGATCAAATGGAATGATATTGTGGCGTATTTATGTGATTTTTCACAAAATACATTGCATTTATAAAAAACTTTGTAATTTAATTATACCGTTGATGAATTTTTCGCAAATATGACCGCATATTCTTTAAAATGTTTGATCAATCCATAAACTGTCATCGTTTTTATTTCAATTAATTATCTGATATATCTCCGATATCTCGACATATCGTCGATATATCCCTCGATATATCCCTTTGATATATATCTAAGACATATTTTATTAAAAATTAAAATTAACGCGCTACACAGATTCACATACCCGATATTTCCACGATATATCAGTCCTAAACCGATATATCGTCGATATTACCGATTTTTTTTCCGATTTTTCCCTCAAATAATTATCGATTGCCGATATCGTGTCGAACATTACCAATATCCAATATATCGACAATATATGAGCTGATATATCGGATTTTTTATCCCTCATTATACCTAATATGATTATCCACATCTACCGTTATAAAATTATAACTAGTAGCAATTTTGCAGTCTCCCATACTGCCTGATCTGTAAGCTTAGAACCTAATAGCTGGATCATGTGACCACCATACAGATCCACTGACAACACCATTAGCATTTGAATTCATGTCATTGAATTAAAACAGCACCCTGAACCAAACATGAAGGAATTTCAAACAAGCCATCTTTTTTTCCCTTTATTCCCCACTTAATAAATGAAAAATCACACAAAAAGACATGAAAAAGAGTTGAATCTTCCCAAGAATAGCCAATCCAACTTCAACCCATTACAAGATTCTCAGTCTTCCCATTTCACAAACTTTATCAACAATCCAACCAAAAAAAAAAGAAGGCCTACCTGTAATTCTCATTGAAAACACTACCTTAGTAGGGCAAAATAGATAAAGGATACGCACCAAAGACAAAAATCAAAATCAAACTCCCCAAAGAACAACACGATTCGATTGCTCAATCTTCGCAGAAAAATAAAAATGATAATAATTAGGAAAACCAAAAAAAAAGAAAAAGAACGAGTTTGGTAGAGGACTCTTGATTCTTGAAGGTTGGTGGGCAATATTCTATGAATTTTCTACTTTCGATGATTAAAAATACTGTAATCCAAAAAGCAAATGGACAAACTCCAAAAGTCAAATCAACAGTTTCAAGCCCCTAATCGTGCAAGGGTTTTGGCGGAAGCCATAGAATGACAACTCAGAATCCACCCTTGTACTGATTCCAATGGCACTGAATTAAAAACAAAATAAAATGAAAAAAAAATCATAAATAATTTAATTGAAATAAATGTGAAAGAAATCTACCTTGTGGAAACTCCACGAAGAACAGATCTGAGATGTTAGTTCAAGCTTTTCAGAATCAATTAGGGGTGGAAGTAGAAAAATGTCGTTTATAGCTTGGTTTTGAAAAAAAAATTTGTTTTTAGCCTTTTTTCCAAACACATGTTTGATATAATCCTTGAAAGTTGAAATTGTGGTTATGATTTCATTTTCGTATTAAAGTGATACTTGTCAACAATAGTTACGTTTTTTGTACTAAGTCGTTATTGTCAATTATGATTTTAATTCAAAAATGAAATCTAGTTGATAATTACGGTTTCTAACTTAAATTAAAAAAATAAAATAATTTGAATATTTTTGACAAACAAGAATATAAATATCGATTTCGATTTACAGATATATTGAAAATATCGGAGAGATATCGATAAGTACTTTTACATGAATATCGATATATCATAAATTAATAAAAATATTTTGAAATTCATGAAAATACTTTCTAAAAGTGTAAAAATGACATTAATAATCAGATATATATATATATATATATATATATATCAAATTACATTACAATAAAGCCTTTAAAATCAAACGAAGATCGATTACATTCATCAGAAAATTCGACAGTATGATCTCATATCGATGTTGATAACGCTTCATAACAAAGATACTACACATAATAATATCGACACATGCCACGATAAACGCCTCGACTTATATTCACAATTTCTCGATAAATGTAAAATTTAAGCGCTCATTAATATGTTTCGTTAATATTAACTAACATTTATTAATATATTATTAAATTTAAACGTTAATTTATTAATATATTATTACTAAGCTTAACTAATTTAAAATACGAAAGATCATATAAACTATCACAGTTAAAAAATTGCCGAAATTAAGACGGGACATGTGATGTATAATTTATAATCAACTGAATGATTTTAAATGATTTATGATTTTTTCGTCAAAAATAACAATGGATGAGAAAAAATTCAGAATTTTAATTATAATCGGTTGGATTTATTTTTGCAAGAACCGATCGGTTAGATCTTCTTTAAATCACGTGATTAATCCATAATCGCTTGATCAAATCGTGATTTCACCTGACCATTAATATATATCAAATATATCCCGAGATCTCTAATAATATTTTACCAAAAATTAAACTAAAGTCACGCGCAAGGTTATGTAATCTAATATTTCCACCGACCAATATTTCGACAATATATCGCTGATATTATCAATTTTTTCTTGATTTTTCACTTAATTGATTATCGATGACCGATATCATTTTGACCCTTACCTATATCCGATATATCGGATATTTTAAACCTTACTTATAGGGGGCGCATCAATTAGGCGAGATTGTATAATAGTTTAGAAAGAGGCTTATATTGGATATTTGTTTAAAAAGAAGGGTCCTTTTGACCTCAAACTCCTCATTTTAGTCTTTTCTACCATAAGACAAAAGGGAAAAAGGAAAATTTTAAAAAAAAGAAGAGAAAGACAATTTTTAACGATTTTTCTTTTAGTGTTCACAATTTAAAAAGTTTTATATATAGAGGAATTTTATATAAAATTAAAGAATTTATTTACCATCATAGGATATTTGCTCACATCAACATCAGTTATTGTCGCTCTCTAAAAGTAGAGAGTGTGCCTTCTTTTTGGGTCACTTCGTTTCATTGTTGATGAGTTAAAATTCGAAACTGGTTTTTATTTGAAAAAAAAATTGAGAAAAGAAAATAATTTTTCAAAAAGCAACTTATCAATAGAATTTTATATTTTCAAATATGAAATTTTGAATTTAATTTTTATTTAAAAATTATATTTTTAAAACACAATTTTCTAAGGTAATTATAAGATATACACCTGAGCCTTTTAGTTTACTATCAGTGTTTTTTTTTACATATATTCATTTCGCATTATATGATTGTAATACTCTGTTCTTATAAAGACCCGAACCTCAAACCTCCCCTACACACATCCCCTTTACTAATTGAGCCAAGATAAGGGGTAGAAGTGTTATGTTTTTTAAATATATTTAATAAAACGTTGTTTCTTGAAAAATATGTATTGATGGGTATAGAATTTTCCCAGACTTGAGATGAATCTACCAATCCCAATCAGATGGGTACTAGCTGGAAAGTTAGATTATTACTTCTGTTTGCAGAAAGAGAGAATTTGACGCTAAATTATTCCATATAATAAAGGATTCTGGGAACAAGATGAATATTCATAATGTACCCCTTTATAACTATATATTTTTATATTTGACATTTTGGCATTCAAAGAGAGAAGAGCCAGCAAAGCAAATGGATTTTGTTACTTTTTGTAGTTGTTGAAAAGCAACTGCACAATTGGCAACTGCTTTTGTTGATTGGTTTGGTAAAGTTTAGAGGAATGAGTGTAGAAAAGCTTTCAGATTATGAGCTGTTTAGATTCCCGGTTTTAAGCACTTTTGCAACATCATCTCATCCCATAACGTACAACTAAACCATTTAACTAAAAAAATTGTCAATCATGTTTAAGTTAAAGAACTGTTTTCTGTTCTTGGCAGCAATTCTTCTTGTTATTTGAATTTATTGTTTTTTGTGTTCTTTGTGTGTTTTTCACAATATAAAAAAAAAAAAATCTAAAAACCAAAAATGTTTTCCCTGTTTGAGAACAGTAAACAGTTTTAAAAAACTGTAAACAAACAGGCCCCAGTTCTTCCAATCAACAAAAGCACTTGCCAATTGTGCTTTAATCAATACATGGATTCCAGCAGGAGACAAATCAATGCTAGTCTTGGGGTCAAGACAGATTTATACAAGCAAACAACCAGTAAAACATGTCTTTCTACAAACTAAATGGAAAGATTGTTTGGTTGGTTGGAAAATACAGTGATCATTACAGTAATCATATGCTAATTCTATACTATCATCCTTCTTATGGAAAAACAAAAAGCTTTTTTGTTTTTCCAATGGCAAACAAAAACCCAAAAATAATATAATAATAATAATTAAAAAAAAAAAGAATCCAAGAGTGAATTCCAGTAGCTGTACCAAATATTTAGTTGTATCTGTAAAGCTTGAATTTGAAGTGGCTATCAGGTCCCCACCACTGGTGAATTCCATGGGCTCCAACGAAATCTGGGGATCGAATTGAATTAATTGTTAGAGCAGCTGAAGGAATGAGGTGAAGTGGTGGCTCCGACTCCTTTCCCATTGCAGTCATGAATAAACCATGGATTGAATTCTGGGTAGCCAACCTCTCAATGCCTCCTGGCTCCAATGCTGTCCTTCATTTTTTTCCCCGGTGTCTAAAATAATTCGATATACTCAGAGCAGATGTGATCCGATGGATTAACAAACAAAGATGGAACCCAAGTAGACAAATACACAAATGGATCTTCAAACCTATTCCTTTGGTGGGTACCTTTTACAGCAACAGCTAGTCCTGCTGTGATCAAACTGCTTGCAATTCTGAGCCCTTGTTTCACTTTTTTATCTTTAATTCTCTCTATTGGGGCAGAGAAGAATGGTGGATTGAAGAGAAAAGCTTCAAGAAAAATGCCTGTCTTGGCCATATTCTTTCCTGCAAGCATTGCCATGGCTGAACCCAGGGAATGGCCGGATAACCAGATTTTCTTGTCTGGGTTTGCAGCCACCATGTTTCGGACAGCCTGCATTGCAATCTCAAAACGAGATGTCCGGTGAAGACCATTTTTTTTGAGGAGGTGGAGGTCCAACTTCAAGCCTGTGAGACAGAATGTGGTTTTCCTAATGGTGCTCTGGAAGGCAAATGACATAATGTGGGCCACATGTTGAGAGACTACTAGGTGACGCTAGGGCTTGGAATTCATAGATGGCACCAAAATAGAGGAATCAACATCATCCACAGCTGGCGCACCATCTGAAATTGAAAGAACTCCCACTCAAGGACGAGCAAGAGCTTGGGGTCCTTGACGTTTTTCCTGGCGGTCCCGCTCTAGAATGTAGACACCCTGAACCAAACTAGCGGCCACAGACCTTCGATCGTGATCATTCTTCCTGAATTAAATAGATATACGGTTTATTCTTTCATCCTCTTGTTAATACACAAGTAAAGTATAGAACATCCTAAAGTAAAATATAGAGCATCCTAGGGAAAAGCTCCAATACAAATCATTAAGGTAATTTCCTTGCATGAGTTCAACATCTAACAATGATTCTTTACATGAATTTTTACAATAGGTGGATACACGGAACTGAACCTACAACCTCAATGACTCCACCTCCAAAAGCCTTGCTGCCCGAGGAAAATTAAATACATGCATGCCCTACATTCTATCTATAAGAAATTCTCATTCAACAAGGAAAGCAAATGAGTGGGGTAGAACATCTTACCAGTTTACAGCAGTCAGGTGTAATGGTCCTGAACGGTGGAAAATTTCCCTCTCAGATGCCATTACACCATATATTTCCTTAATTTCTTTCTCCTTGATATATTTGGAAACTATTCTGCAAAGGAGGACAATGAGCAGCCAGTAAGCAGTCAGTAGGAAACCAACTTAATTTTCAGTTGAACATAAAGAGCCTCAGTAATGAGTACATTCTTTTTCATAAACTTTGGAATCTATTCCCTTTAAAACAAAGAAAGCATTCCAGCATGCAATTTTAGGAAGTTCGTATTTTGTCAAACAAACTATCTCAAGGAGAAATATTCTTAGCGTATTTCAGGTGGCAGAAATGGGTAGCTACTGACTGAGTCAATCACCCTCTAACCCCCACCCCTCCGAAAAAGTATGACAGAAAAATAAAAATCAGAAACAAAAACTTCTTTTTCTTAGGTTTCAGAATCTTATAGTTTAACTGCATTTCTTAAATCTAATTGTTCCTTTGCTTTGATTCAAATTAAAATCTAACACCTTCATCTTCCTCACCATTATTGTTTAAGAGGTTCAGTCTCCAAATCACTTTCAGATTGCACTCCCAACAATTGCTAGCTCTCATGCTTCATGCTTGTATGGCTTACAAAAGAAAGCGAAATGAAGAGAGGTGTCCACTTTTCAATACCATGGCTATTCACAGGTGCGCTTTTGTCCTCCAGATAGGTTTTATTGTGACTTATTATAAAACATAACTTTTCAAAGTATAGACATTATAAGAGGATTACACTCCTACTAACATGAAAAAAGAGAAAACATGAGAGCAAAATAAATAGGTTCTAGTGCAGGCTAATCCAAGAAAACGAGGCAAAACCACAAATTTTCAATGTTAACAATCTGGGTTATCAGAATATATATATATTGACAGAAGTTATCAGGAATATTTAGATGCAAAGTAAAACAATAAATGTGCAACTATATTGAAACTGTACCATATCTTCATTAGAAAATGAAAACGGAATGACATATAGTATCTACAACCCACTAAGAATGCCTGATAGGCTGATACAATGTTGCTTAGCCAACTACCTAGATGTCAATTCTGTTATGACAAAACTGGTGATGACAATTAATAAACAAACATGCATACAAGGCCAGGTGAATGATCCAAGTGATGATATGCAGAACAAAAGTAAAATGCAAAAAAGATTCATAGATGCTCTCATAAAGCTCAGTTTTGATTACATCCAATATATAAAATTTCGACATAGAAATTGAGGAACTACTAGAAAAATATGTAATCTGGTTTCCAAACATATTCAGAGTATACCCAATAGAATGGAGCTTAGCTCATTTTGGGTTTTTCAAAAAATCTGGTTGTTTCAACATTCAACTTTGGAACATATCCGGAGTATACCCAATATGATTATCCACATCTACCGTTCTAAAATTATAACTAGTAGCAATTTTGCAGTGTCCCATACTGCCTGATCTGTAAGCTTAGAACCTAATAGCATACAGATCCACTGATCAACGCCATTAGCATTTAAATTCATGTCATAGAATTAAAACAGCAACCTGAACCAAACATGAAGGAATTTGGCTAGAGATGCCTTGTTTGAAAACAAGGCATCTTTTTTCCCCTTTATTCCCCACTTAATAAATGAAAATCACACAAAAGACAAGAAAGCCTTGAATCTTCCCAAGAATAGCTAATCCAGCACCAACCCATTAAGCAATATTCTAAGTCTTCCCATTTCACAAACTTTATCAACAATCCAACAAAAAGGAAAGAAGGAAAGCTTCACATGTACTCCATTGAAACACTACCTTAGTAGGGCAAAATAGATAAAGTGATACACCAAAGACAAAATCAAATCAAACTCCCAACGAACATTAATTCGATTGGATCTATTCTTCACAGAAAATAGAAATGATAATAATAGGAAAAACCAAAAAAAAGAAAAGAACAGAGTTTGGTAGAGTAATTCTTGAAGGTTGGTGGGCAATATTCTATGAATTTTCTACTTTCGATAATTAAAAATACTGTAATCCAAAAGCAAATGGACAAACTCCAAAAGTCAAATCAACAGTTTCAAGACCCTAATCGTGCAAGGGTTTTGGAGGAAGCCATAGAATAACAACTCAGAATCCACCATTGTACTGATTGCAATGGCACTGGATTCAAAACAAAATAAAATGAAAAAAAAAATCATAAATAATTTAATTGAAATAAATGTGAAAGAAATCTACCTTGTGGAAACTACACGAAGAACAGATCTGAGATGTTAGTTAAAGCATTTCAGAATCAACAGGTGGAAGAAAAAATGTCGTTTTCTTTAATCTAGCATGAAAGCTTTTATACATTTTCGAAGGAGAAGAGGGCATGGGAACGTCACAAAGTGACGTCGTTTTGGCTTTACTGATTTTCCCTACATTTGCTCAGCTCGCCTATCGTTGCCGACGGAGGAGGTAGCCGGGCCGGGCCTGATGGGCTTGGTAGAAGTTTCAGAAACTGGACCAAACTCAGTGTTTGGGTCTAGAAGTTTTGGGTTAGTAGTTGCATGTCCCTATTGATAAAACAGCTAACTATCAAGGGAAGGGCAGACCGGGAGCGTTGAGTGGTATATCATTTTTTTTATGGAAACGTGCATATTTATAGATCAATAAGGTCCTCTGTCAAGCTTGGGAGCAAGAACGTTGCGAGCTGTAGTGTAAATTTCATACAAGCCACATACGACATAACGTTGTCACGTTTAACTACAATGTGAGCAACATTGTTCACAAACATTTTAGCAAAAGTGAAAATGATATTTAGCTACTATTTGCCAAATCATGGCAATCTTTAATTAACATAGCAAAAGGGGATGAAGCAAAATGAGATGTTCTATTGAGGGCATTGAAAACTGGGAATCCATTTCTACCAAAGACTTTCGGCTATCCGCATTTGCTCGGTTTTCTTTCTACACAGTTCCCTAACTCCCCATTATTTCATCTTCCTTCGGAAACACTACACTGATAGGGACTATCATTGCTAAAATAAAATCCCCTATAGAATTTCTAAGAACACATCCAATACCAATAGATCTCAATTTAGAGAAAAACCTGTCAATCTATCGGAAAACGGCTCGGCATGCGAAATAGCCATTCTCGCGTAAAATTAAAATGGGTCCCACAAACTCTCAGAATAGTCCACATGGAAATATGTTCTCCCTCCATGAGAGATGAAGATTATCTATTAAAGCCGTCTTCAAAAACCATTAAAATGTGTTGAATTAGAAATTGCCTCCAAACATCACCACTTAAAATGAGAACAAAAAGCGTTTAGTTCACAAAAGCTCTGTCCTACATCTGGATGAGAGAACAAGCATTTTGTGAAGCAAGATATATACACCTACCGTTGCTCCGACCCTGCCGCATCCTAGTTTTCGTGGAAGGCACCCAGTCACCGCTTAACCCACACACGCGCATGTGCCGCGCCGCCCCCGTGCCGAGTCTCGTCGGTTGTGTATATATATACTTAAATTCATCTTTTAGCCTCAAATGCTGTCGTTTTGCGACTAGCGTAGGTTACCTTTGGGACGCTTTCATTTTGGAATTTGACTGAAGCATCTTCTCCACATAGACGCGACTGTGTTTATTCGCCTTGAACAGAACAGACACAACCCATCCCCAAGCTTCATGATTGTGCCGAATGGGCCACGAAGCTGTCTATTTATAGCCACACATTCATTCATTCATTTTTTTGTGTGCCAATCATCTTCATTTTGAGAGACTGAAGCCTCGCACTAGTTCTGTTCGACTGTACCAACCATAAAGAAGTGCTTTCTTCAGGTTGGGAGATAGGATCATTTTAACTCCCGGGAAACGACTGCCAAGAACTCGGGCACCACCGCGAGGGTAATAATTTGTCTTAAGGATATCGTGTTCGCATCACAAGACTTGATTTGCCTCTTTACTCAGAACAGTTCCATCGCCATTAACGTTTTATTTGTACATTTTATCTGTTTCTCATAGTCATACCTGATACAGTTTCCGCTCAAGTATGTTCCCCATTGCTATCGGCCTCTAAACAATCTTAAGACAAATTATTTTATTTTTTACATATATCTACATCGGGCTATTATCCTCTGCTCGCATCCGATATACAGAACTCAAAACTATTATTCTGTTTCATCCTGGTTTATACAGGAATTACTGACTTCTACTGCACTGTTTTGATTTATTACAAAACTTCTATTGCACTGTTTTGATTTAATACTATTTTATTGCTCGGGACCGTCAAGAGAATGGCTAACGATTCTAAATTCTACTCGCGCGCTCCTCCAACGCTATATTTAATAATTCAATGATTGTGAGTCATGGAGAGAAGACGGAAAAGTTTAATGGGACAGAGTTCAAAAGGTGGCAACAAAAGATGTTGTTCTACCTGACCATCTTAAATTTGGCCCGTTTCCAAGAGGATGCTCCTGCATTAAAGGAAAATGAAACTGATAGGCAAGTGGCTGCCGCTGTGGAAGCATGGAAGCATGCTGATTTCTTGTGTTGCAACTACCTCCTGAATGGCTTGGATAACACACTATATAATGTGTGTTGTGCCTTGAATACTGCAAGAGAACTGTGGGAATCCTTGGACAAAAAATACAAGACCGAGGATGCAGGGCTCAAGAAGTTTGTAGTGGGAAAATTCTTAAACTACAAGATGCTTGATTCCAAGACTGTGATAAGCCAAGTTCAAGATCTACAAGCACCTTTGCATGACGCATACATGCAGGGGATGTCTCTTAGTGAATCCTTCCAAGTGGTCGCAATTATTGAAAAATTACCACCCCTATGGAAAGAATCACCAAGAATTACCCAAAGCATGCTTCTTAAGGAAACGAGACTCCTCAAGACCTTGATAGTGAGGCTAAGAACAGGAAAAACAACTACGCATCCGAGAAGAAGGCGCTAAGGGCATCATGGAATCCAAGGCCAATGTCAGGAACAACAAGGGCATACCTCCCACAATAACAAGAAAGAGGAAGCACAATGGTACTGCCCCAAGCAAGCAAGGTCCTACGAAAAAGTTCCAAGGCAAGTGCTATGTGTGAAACAAGCAAGGGCACCGTGCTAAGGACTGTCATAGTCGCAAGGAACAAGGGAATCCAAAGAAGAAACACCCTCAAGCCAATGTGACTGAAGTAGATGATTAGTGCCCAAAAAGTGCTATTTTGAACCCTGTTTATTTTAGGTTTTGAGTGCTTTTTGTGTATTAATCATTCTAATTAACCCAATTGACATGTTCGGGTCCCTATGGTACTACCGGACGTGATTTTGTAATTTTGCAAGCCATGAAGTTAATCGCCAACATTGTCAGCCGATCCAAACACGTAAGAACTCGAGTCAAACTCAACATCATGCATCGAGACTGGGGAGAAAAGAAGAGCGTAAAATAGAAGAAATAAGAAGAGGATGCAGAAGCAAAGCCGCGTGTCATAGATGCAGTTGGGAGCTAAAGAAATGCTATAGTGGAACAAAGAATTTCCGCTTATGCACGCTTTTCGCTATCTTAGCGAAATTTACTGTGCATAGCAAAAATTTGAAATTTCGCGATGCACAATTTTCGCTTTAAGCTGGGCGCAACCAGCTAGCTTAGCTAAACTACTATTCATAGTGAAATTCTTTGGTTTCCGCTATTTCTCAGCTATATAGCTGTCCTTCGCTATATAGCGAAATTCACCGGTTCATAGCTAAAATCCCGCCCCGTGTTTTTGATGTTTTTGATTCCAAACGACCTCTCGCTTTGATTATTTACCATTTTGGCCCTATTGTAATTTCATATTTTAGGCCTTTTGTCATTTCACATATTGGGAATGGCTATATGTCACTTCTATAGCTTTTTGTAACCCTAACTTTAATCTTTCAGTACATACGCGCAACTCCTTCATTTCGTTTCTCTCTTCTCTCTCCTCTTCTCTTATTTTCTACCCATTAAACACTCCTCCTCGAGATGACAAATCGGTGGATGTTAAGCTAGACCTCTTCCTCCTTGAAGAGGGGTGGGCCATGGTGACGTGCTCATGTAAAAACACCGGGTCTCCTGTTTTTCCCTGCAAGCAAGCATTTGTTCTCTTTACTATCTCTCGGGGATCTCACTTTTGAAGCTCAATCGCCCGTGGATGTACCTCGAGGCCAAGAGAGATTTCGCAAGCTATGCCCGCGGATGCTACCGCGGCCAGGATCCACCGTGATGCCCACAGAAGTTGTCGGCTTATGAGCTCCCGCTAGATCCAGCTGGATGGTTTTAATCGTTTGAAACATAAAAGGGGTAACAACGCTATATATTGGCAAATGATTTTATGCCAGTTTTAATGCCATATAAAGATCCTGCTCGAAATGATTATATGTCATGTTCCCCAATGCGAGGAAAAGCATCTATGACACAGCAATACCGCCTTAACCCTAAACCAAAGGGCCCCAGACTACAAGGGTTCATCTTTACTTTTTATTTTATTTTCTCAGCTTGCAAACCACTAACCCACCGCTTTTATCACCACCTTAAAAATCCAAACAAAATTTCCTTACTATTACCTATCAACCATTTGTAACAAGAAACCCATCCTCAGAAATCAATCTCTAGACCACTATATCAAGAACAGCTTGACTTCACGGCAAAGTAGGAGAACATAGGATGGCAAATTTTTTGTGATTCATCACCCCATCGTGGCATCTAATCAAATGGTGCCGCTGTCTGGGATGGTGCTCCTTTAGTGCAAGTGAGGAAGTCGGTGGAACCCTTGTGATTCTCATCACAAGTTCTCGTGAATTCTCTTGTCATTTTTATTTCGCGCAAGTTTTTTTTTAGTTTCATTTAATCAAGTAAAAAAAAAAAGAAAAAGTCGGCCGCAGGATTTTTTCTCTGCTTTGGTGGTCGCCTCAGGTCACTGCTATTTTTTTTCTAATAGCTTCAAGGTTGTACTCAAGGCAAGAAGTTCAAGATGTGTTCAAGTGGGAAAATTGACTGCGGATCAAATGGAACTCTAATACGAAAGATGGGCTGCAATTTGAGAGAACCCCAGATATCATGGCACAGGATTACAAGAACCTTCCACGGCAAAGGGGCAAATAACCTCGGGTAGAGAGAAATCCAAACCCCAGTTCATGAGGGAATATATAGAGATTCAATGGATGAGGCACCCCTACATGGTGCTCCACAAAGATGTTCAACTCTCAGCCACCACACAACCACCACAATTAATTTCAGCTTGAGCAAATATCTCATCTTACTAAACCTATGGTGATGTCGGGAGCCAACAAAAGAAATTCAATGCCCAATTGAGTTAAAAAATTCATACTGAGGAGAATTCCCTGGACCAAAGATTAGATGGTCAACAATGCACGGAGGCATGAATGTGGGACAACTTGCAAGATTCCCATTGAAGACCTAATTGATTAGCAAAGAATGTCCACCGTATGAGAGGCCGTAAAGTGACACCACGGGCGAGAGTCATGGCTTGCCAAAGCAAACTACCTAGAAGGCCCGGTAGAAAATTTTGAATCCCCTCGCCTGGTGCCGGTCCCGCCCGGGGGGAGCAAGAAGGAAGAACCCATTCCCATCAAGCCGACCAGGCTAAAGAGCGCCGAAAGCAAGCTGGGTGAGAACCCGAAGAGCCTACTACCAACCGCCAAACCCCATAGGATTCGATCCTAATGTCACCGTCCAAATCTAAAATGTACCCACTCGCCAAGGTACATATTGGTTAACACCCAAAGAACTCCAAAACCCATAAAGACTCAAGCCCTAAAACCCATGCCGTCACCATCGTTGTAATATTTCAAGAGAATAGCCATCAGATTACCGAGCCTCGCCACTACTCAAAGAAGATGACAATGACATACGGCGATGGGCATACGGGATGAGCCCGGTGCCGGCTCAGATTTGGCAACTAACCCCTACATTTCGAGATCCGCGCCCAGCCCAAAGGCCCAAGGAAGTGGTTTGGGGGGAGCACAGTCTCTCCCACTTTTTGTTTTAATTTTTCTTGCTTTGTTTTATTTTATCGTATTTTTATTTTTGATTGCTAATTTTTCTTCTTAGATTTTATCTAATTAGTTAATTATAAGCTATAAAATTAATTCTTTGCTTTTCTCGCACTTTTTCCTAATTTTTGTGTTAATTTCTTTTGTACAGGTGCAAATTTTGAAGTAAAATGTAAATTCTAAGCTTCGATTGAAGATCGTAAGTAACTGGAGCAAATAGAATTTTCGCAGCTTAGCTTAAAAATGCAATCCTCGGGCGCAAATATTTAAATGCGCTACAAGCTTAAATTGAAGTACAATTTTACAAATACCAACAAATCTGATATAGATAATAAATTGAGAATTTTCACAGAATAAGAAATTTCGCTAGCCTAGCGAAATGGAAGAAAGAAATGGCATGAGGCACTAAAGGACAAACAACAAGTATCGCATTTTTATATTTTATTTTATTTTATATATTTTATATATTAAAAAAACGTTTATTTTTTATATATATATTATTTTTATTTCAAAAAAAAATTTTAAAATTCTCATTTTTTATTTTAAAAATTTTATATATATAAAAAAAAATAGTTTTTATTTTATAAAAAAAATTATATATATATATTATTTTTATTTTATTTTATTTTATTATTATTTATTTTATTTGATTTTTTTCAAAAAAAAAAAAAAAAAAATCGTGGTTCAAAAAAAATTTTCGCTATTGTGACATGTTAAAATAGTAAATGATAGCTAAATTTTCGCTATAAATGAAATTTCCCGCAGCTCAGCTTTAAATTTATAGCTAGCCTAGCTTAAAAATTTTCGCTACCCACTACTCCAAATTGTTTTCTACATAACTCATCCGAACCCTGCTTTTAGATGCTCTGGTGCACCAAGTGAAAGCTTATGAGTGTGGAGAATCTCAAATATGGCCAGAAAGAATTATTTTTGAGATTATTATGAAAGTGTAATTTTTAAAAAATGCTCTAACTCGGTCACTTCTTTCCTCTCTTTTCTTCTCTCAACTCATATATCGTTCCAAACGGAGTGAATGAGGTGTCGATGGAAAGCTTGCAAAAGTCCCTATGCAACAAATGATCAAGATCTCATCAGGTGAGGGTGGTAAATACTCTTCTCAATTTTCCTGTCCGAGCCCATTTATTAATCAGATGTCGGTCGTATAGCTTAGTAAAGGAAGTGGCTTTATTATGTTTTGTTATTATTTTGTGCCCATTTGTGATGTTCGTTGGTTTGTCAATTCCCTTCTATAAAGCCGTTATACCATGCGCCTTTTCAAAAATTCGGGACCATCAGAACCAAAATTTCATATTGCCAAGGTAGCTCTCATAGTTTGAAAAATTGAAAAAATTTGTCCAATTCTATCATGTTAGATCAGTTCCATGCCTAATCGAAAGTAGATGATTATTGAATTCTTGCTGTTTCTCAACCTTTTCTCTTCCACGCTTAGCTAACCACACACACGAGCACATTGTGTTTCAATGATAAAGCCGAAAAACTCAAGCAAGAACCCTCCTTTACTTTTTGAAGGTCCTACCCTAGTTCATCGACCGCCTTTAATAGGTTAAGTGACCTATGAAAGTACGCCTAAATTGTGCCTCAAAAAAAAAAAAAAAAAAAAAAAAGAGAAAAGAAGTTAAAAAAAGTTAAAAGAGTTAAAAGAAAAGAAAAGAATAAATGTCGCAACGTCATCAAACCCAAAGACCCATCTTTAAGATACTACGAAAGCCTCTTTGAAAAGTTCTGCGGCCCTCAACCTTCATCGGTCGTGGTTTCTCAAATCACTTTTAGTGCTCGCTACATGGGTGTGGATGGGTGGAGTCAGCAAGTCAGAAGCCGGAGTCTCGAAATCATTCAAGTCCTGGTGAAACCCGGGAAGAGCGTCTGTGCTCAAAGATCCCATGACTTGGCACCCAAGCCTCAATCGCTGGGAGTCACTCCAGATCCCCGCCGGGCATGGACTTCTCAGCGGTAACATTCCTCGCGACGACCTACAATGCAAAAAAGAATTGTGGAATAAGAGACGTGGTCCCGATCTATTTAGGGTCGGTTAGCATGCTAGGTCGTGGTAGTAGCTAGGTCGGGGGAGAGTGCGCTTTAGCGCCTCATTGTCAGAGCCATCAAATAAACACTTAGATTTGGAAGGAAGTTTCTCGGTTGATTCACCAAGAAGGAAGCCTGATACCTCAATTTTGTATGACATTCAATACCTCTCATCACATGCGATGAACACTGCTTTGATGATTCTACTGCGGTTGCGATTACTCATCCACAACCTTAAATGTCATCATTTTTGTGAACGTTATTCGTTGTTATAGCTTTATATGTATTTTGTATTCTTTCTTTCATTGCTAAGGGACTAGCAATGTGTAGGTTAGGTGTGATTTACGTTCCAAAAGTATTAACCCGTTATTTGAAGGGTTTTGAAAAGCCATGTATCAATCATTCTAATAACCACTGGGAGCCATGAAATTGGGTCCCCATGGCAAATACCGATCGCATTTTGCACTGCGGGCTATAGCCAATCATGCTGGCCACGTGAGAGTCGATCCAAACACGAAGAACTCGATGAGTCAAACTCAACATCATAGATCGTATAATTCAGGAGAAAAGAAGAGTGTAAGTAAAAATAGAAGCTGACATGTGGTTGAAAAGAGTAATTAGCAGCGTGCTATGTGGATGCAGCGGGAGCAAGTCAGGGAATAAAGGAATACGCTACACGCTTGCCATCTCTAGCCAGCCTACCCGTGCATAGCTTAAAATCCCAGGCCCCGCTATGCAATGCAAAATCTCCTCGCCAAGCCAGCTAAATTTCGCTAGCCAGCTAAAACTACTGCTCATAGCTAAATTGTTATTGGCGCATAGTATAGCAAATTTTCCATATAGCGAAATTCACCGCTCACAGCTTGTAAAACTCGCCTCGTGCTCGATGTTTTTGATTCCAAACGACTGCTTTTGATTATTTTTACCATTTTGGTTCCCTAGTCAGAACTTTGCTATTCTTAGGCCTTGGCTATTTCACATATGGGAATGGTGTATGGCAAGCCAACTTATAGCTTTTTGTAACCCTAACTTTAATCTTTCAAGATACACGCAATCCCTTTTCATTTTCGCTTCCTCTTCTCTCCTTTTCTCTTATTTCGGCTATTAAACACTCTCCTATGATGACAACTCGGTAGGATGTTCGCTAGAATTCCCTTCCTCCTTGAAGAGAGGGCCATCATGAATGTTTGAAGGTAAAAAACATCGCCCCCTTATGTTTTTCTACGCAAGCATTTGTTCTCTTTATCACTCCGTATCTCACTCTTGCGTCAACTACGCGATGTATCCCGAGTGGCCGCACTTGGCAATCTTCAAGGTTCGCTGGATGCTTACTATTGGGACCTAATCGATGCCCATTTAGTTGTCATTTGGCTTTAGCCCCGCTGTGATCCAAAGTGATGGTTTTAACCTGCTTTGAAAACACAAGGTAACAAATGCTATATATTAGAAGAAATGATTTTAGGGGTTTAGGTTTTAATGTCATATGAAGATCCGTTCTGGGAAATGATTATATGTCAGCGTTCCCAATAGGAAAAAAAAGACCCGAGGACATGTGTTAGTTTCGCCTTTAAAACCCTAAACCAAGGGGTCATTCGAGACTACAAGGGGTTCTATTTTACTTTTTATTTTATTTCTTTCCGCTTGGGTAAACCACCAACCCACCTGCTTTTGTCACCACCTTAAAATCCAAACAAAAATTTTACCATTCGACTCACCTCAAATCATTCTCGTACTCAAGAAAACCCATCCCCTCGTGTTCGACCCTAGGACCAATTATAACGCAGTGAGCTTGACTACCAAGTAGTAGGAGGAATATAGGATACAAATTTTGTTGATCTCGATCACCCTGATCGTGGAAGCACATACGCTCGATTTTGTAAAGTTGCAACCGGCTCCTCGAATGTATTTCGATAACACACTATATAATGTGTGTCGTGGCTCAATACCGCAAAGAGAACTCGTGGGAATCCTCGACAAAAATACAAGACCGAGGATGCAGGGCTCAAGAAGTTTGTAGTGGGAAAATTCTTAAACTACAAGATGCTTGATTCCAAGACTGTGATAAGCCAAGTTCAAGATCTACAAGTAATTTTGTACGACGTATACGGGTAGGGATGTGTCTCTTAGTGAATCCTTCCATTTGCCTAATTATTGAAAATTGCCACCTCCTTATGGAAAGAATTCAAGAATTACCTAAAGCATGTTTTTAAGGAAATGAGACTTGAAGACTTGATAGTGAGGCTAAGAATAGAGGAAAACCACTCGGTGGCATCCGAGAAGGAAGGCAAGCAAGGGCATCATGGAATCCACAAGGCCAATGTCGCGGGAACAATACCCCACAATAACAAGAGGAAGCACAATGGTAATGGTCCCAAGCAAGGTCCCAATTAAAAGTTCCAAAGGCAAGTGCTATGTGTGAAACAAAGCGCGGGCACCGCGGCTAAGACCGCTATAGTCGCGAAGGGTAAGGGAACTAAAGAAGAAACACCCTCAAGCCAATGTGATCGTGGTAGACGCACAATCCTGCATTACGAACCTCTCGTACCATACCGTAAGTGAACTCATCGCGCAGAATGTACCAAGGAATGGTGGGTGGACACAGTGGGCTACTGGCCACGTTTGCTCACATACAAGAAGATGTTCTCATCATATCATAACATAGATAATGGAGAACAACTCTTTATGGGCAACTCTCTTTCAAGGTTAAAGTGCCAAGGGAAGTGTGTAATGCAAGATGACATAGGCAAGGAACTTACTCTAATGATGCTACAGCATGTGCCAGAACGGGAAAAGAATCTAGTGTCCTGGATCATTGTTGAGTAAGAAGGGTCGCGTTGGTGTTTGCCTGCATAACTTCGCCATTCTCACCAAAACGGGATGTATGTGGGCGCACATGAGCAATGGCTCAAGAAATGAATGTAACGTCAGATCTCTACTAAGAATATTAATGTAAAAAGAACACGCCCGCTTTATATGTTTCAATGTTCAAATGTGTGGCATGATAGACTAGGACATGTTAATATGATACATTGCAATGTATTAATCAATATGGAATGTTTTCCTTTGAACTTAAAATGATCCAAATCATAAATGTGAGATTTGTGTGGAATCTAAACTTATAAGAACTTCTTTCCAATCAATCGAAAAGAAGTAAAGTGAAAGAATTATCATATCTCGTATATCCTCGTATCCTAAATTTATTCTAACTGTAGGTGGTAAGAAATATTTTCTTTACATTAATTCATGATTGCACAAGATAATGCTATGTTTACTAATTGAGAAGTAAAGATGAGGTATCGAAAATGTTTCAACATTTCAAGAATGAGGTGGAGAACCAACTTGATAGAAAAATCAAGGTGATAAGAAGTATAGAGGTGGTGAATATGAAGCACCTTTTGGTGATTTTTATTCACAACATGGTATAATACACCAAACTACTGCGATCTAATATTCACCCTCAAATAAATGGGGTTGCTGAACGTGAAGAGAACACTCCTTTAAAAGAAATGATGAATACATTACTATTAAGTTCTCGACTACCCTTAAATTCATGGGGAAGCAATTCTTTCCCAAATTATATTCCTCAATCAATACTCCCACAAGAAAACCAACAACCCCTATGAGTTGTGGAAAGGTCAAAGACCTTCTTACAAATACTTAAAGTGTGGGGGTGTTCGGGCTAAAGCGGCGTGTGTACCTTATACCTAAAAAGGCATGCCAAAATGACCAAGAACGCTTTGATTATGTTTTCACTGGATATGCACATGGGCCAGGCGGCTGCTTATCGCTTTTGATTCATAAATCAGGAAATTTTTGATATGCATGCCAATACTATTATCGAATCAAGGAATGCATCTTTCTTGAAAATGTATTTCCTACAAACTACACAGAGTCTGCAACTCCTCAAGTAAAAGAACTCATGGATAAATGGTCAATAGGCGTAGTCAAGGCCAACAAGATGATGATGAACCCAGACGCGCAAAAGTGACTAGAACGCCAAAATCGGTCCGCATTTTCTAACGTTAGAAGATGAGCCTCGAAAGCTTTAAGAAGCAATGTTGGGCCTTAGAAGCTCATATTGAACGAAGCATAAGCGATGATGAATCCCCATCTTGCAAAATCATGCGTGGGGACTATGATGGATCTTCCACTAGGTTCAAGAAGCCTACAGGTTTAAATGATTATTCAAGAAGAAATAAGCGAGATGGATCTATTGATAAATAAGGCAGGGTGGTTATCAAAGTTCGTGAAGCAAAGAAGGCTTGGACTGCACGATGCGATATGATAATAACGAAGATCATCCATTCGAATGTTAATAGTTATTTGCGGTATACCTGATCTTGGGATATCAAATGGATGTAAAAAACGGCTTTCTTAAATGGTGACTTGGATGAAGAAATCTGTCAGGACAGCAGAGGTTTTATTGTTCAGGTCGAAAAAGAAAGTTTATTAAACTGTTAGAGGTCACTTTATTCTTTATACGATGCATGATTGTGAGTGTAATGATGATAAATGGATTCAAAATCAACGAGTGCCCAGTAAAATATGTATATCGAACAAGACATGGTTTGTCAGTGTTGTCTCTCTTAATATGAATGTGTGTAAACTTTGCATGTGTATTACGTTGATATGTGTCTCTCATTATGGTAACAACAATGAAGTCATTAACTACAAAAATGTTCAACAATGGTGACATGAAAAGACTTGGGGTGTTGCGATGTTATACTTGGGATAAAGATCTCTAAAACATCGAGGATGGACTAACAATATTATCTCAAATCACACATTACATTGAAAAAATTCTTAAGAAATTTAAACAATATAGTATATGATGAGAACACACAGCAGATGTAAATCTACATTTATCCAAAAATAAATATAATAAAAGCATCACAACAGAAGAATATACATAAAACAATTCAAATGACGAGTATGTATGTTGTGATCGAACGCAAACACGTTGTGAATAAAGGTAGGTAGAATACACAAGTAATCAGTCCAGTGAAGGACCATTTAGGCTGATAGTTAGTTTTGGTGTTTAATATGGGTATGGATTGCACTACTCAAAATATCTAGTAATATGAAGGATCTTGTGATGCGGTGGATATCAAGACACCAGACTTCGAAGTCCACAAGTGGCTATCTATTTATACTTGGTGTGGAGCGAATAATGTCTTGGAAATGTTCTAAATAAGCGATGTTCACTACTCCGATGGAATATGGGTTTATTATAGATAAACTGGTGAAGCGAATTAAACCGATAATGTTTTCTTAAAAGATATTAATGTATTTTAACATTACTCTTATACATTCATTGTGATTGATCAAATCTCGATGATGGTAGGTACCCTGAATATATGTATAAGAATGATCTCTTATGCTTGAAATATACCACTGTGAGTTTCGGACTTGTTTAGGAGTATATTAAAGCTAAATAAATTTTGAGTAAAATAAGGCTGGAAATGAACAATGAGACAAGGGTAAAGTGGTCATTTTACTTGAGGACATAAAGGCATAATCAATAGATTATATGTAATTATGGGTGAATTTGAGAAAAATTAGGGGCTACAATTAGAATGGCTGATGGATTTGCAAATAAGGAAGCAGAAGGACAAAGAAGCAGAGTGAGAAACTTAAAAAAGCAAAAATGGGTTTTGACTTGGCGAGCATGGCATAACTTAAATAGGATTTAAGATAAATTTGGTCTCATTTGGAAGCAAAGCATGTGAGAGAGAAGAGGAGGAGAAGAAAGAGGAAAAGAGAGAAAGAAGGGAAAGGAAGAAGAGAAGAAAGGAAGGGAAGAAGGAGAGAAGTTTAAGCAAGGTCAGTGGCAAACCTAACCTTGAATGTAAATCATGAAAGTGGTATGGATACATGGAATTCTAGGTTTTATGGTTAATAGCTTGTCTCGAATCGAGTTTTGGTAAAATTCATCTAACCTTAGATTTCTTGAAATTAAAGTTGTAAAACCCCATGAAACAGATGAGTATGGAATCCTCCTTTGAGGTTGGATTCTTTCTTAAATATTTAACATCATTAGCAGGTTAGGGTTTAGATGACTAACAAATCCTGGTTTCAGTTTTGTATGGAGTTCCTTAACATCAGATGTTTGGAGAAAATCATGAAAGTTTGATGAGATATATTGAATAGTAAATTTTGATGAAAGATTATAAGATCGTTGAGGTGATCTTGGCATTATTTATGATGTGTTGATTTGGGGTATCAACATATGGAAAAATGAGAAAAAAAACCTTCAGTTTTGGTATTTATTTGTGCTTCTAGATATAAAGTGGGGTAGCAAACGAACGCATGCCCCCAGTCTGACCCTCAGGGGTCGACGCATCTTGTGTGGTGCGAAATAGTGACTTTGCAACCGTGACCCGATTATTGTCTTGCGCCAGCATGTTTCTATCAGGTTGAACGATTGGTGATGTTAATGTTTGAAGGAAACCAAACATCAAATGAATATCAAATTCTGACAGTGACTAGAAATTCACTCAAGTGGAATATATTGCAGTAGTCACCATAGTTTGATCATAGTAATTATTGTTTTGAGACCTAACTGGAGTTTGAGTTACTCAGATTGGGTGATTCAGTGGGTGACCATAGCACACCTTAACACAAAAAGTCTGAAGAATAAGTGTCAAATATAGAGTCAGAACCTGGAAATGAACAAATACAAACTATCCTTAAATTTGTAGTCAATTCAAGCTAGTTTGTTAGCACAATACATAACTTTGGATTGGATGATCAATTGGAATGATTCATTCTAAGTAAAATCCGTTGTTTTGAAGGATGGAATACGAATGATGTGAATACATGGCGCGGTGTTGCTGATATGCATGATTATCTAATGATAGAGCAAGAAAATATGGAAATCACGAAATATGGATATCTGAAGCTATGACCGCGCCAGGAGGAATGTGATCTGGAAGAAGTAAGCAGTAGGCATGAATACCTTGATTATTGAAGGCACATTGTCAAATGAACATGAATCTGGTTGATTATATATGATTATTATACATATACTTGAAAGAGATGAAGTAACTCTGAACGATCGGAAATATATGGATGGGATGTCAGTGGATGATATATGGATAATTAACCATGATGGAGTATATCATGGAATGAGCATAGTATAGAATGAGTGGATAAGTGTGGATCAGTATCAATGGATGAATGTATGGATGAGTACTGCGTGAATGAGTGTGAATGATCCTCATGGATGGTATATTAAATTAGATATGAACCAAAGTATCTCACGTAAATGGTATATCAAAGTAGTACGTGGACTCGACATATGAAATAAGTACGCTGATTGGTATATCTTTGAAAGAATGTCGAAGGTAAAGTGAATTGAAATGTGATATTTGAAAACGAATGATGATAAAGTGATGAAGGCGGGTTCAATAGAAGCGGATAATCATAAATATGAAATCAGATTTTAGTCTCATGAATCAGCCCTTTTGACAAGGATCGCGGCGAAACGTATAATGAAGCACCCCTAAATTGTCCAATGTCCCACTTGGCGAGGATGCCTGTGCATCAGTCATGATGTATGCTCTTGTTAATGGATACCACATGAGAGTGCTGGCGGTATCGTCATGATGGAGCCGATAGTAATACCATGTGATTTTGCTAACAATCATCGACAAGGAGACGATCAGTGATATTCCTATGTTAGAGATTTTGACGACATCAGTCTTGGTAGGGACTGAATAGTGTCACTACATGTCGAGGTGCACTAAATGACGCATCCGTCATGATGGGGCGAATGATGACACCACATCTGAGATTTTCTTAACAACATCTCGTCCGCGTTGGAAGTAGAGATAATATTGATACACATTACATTTTGACAGCATCCGTCATGATGGGAACCGTTAGCAAAATGTGTAGGCGCTATACTGAATGATAATAAATGGATTCATTAAACGAAATCCGTGAAATAACCAAATGATAAATTCAAAGTGAAATAAACAACATTAATGAAGTACGTGAGTTTTTATGTTATATATTAAATCGTGAATTGAATTGATCTAGATCTTGTTATGAAAATCGTATTTGCAAATATGATAAATGATGTGTAAAATACAAGCATAAATGAATATATGGTATATATGATAAGGCATTATTCTAATACATTTTGTTTCTGGTGTAAAATCATTGCTCATGACACCGTAATCAGTGTTTCATAATTAAAGTCTAAATGAAATCGTAGCAGTTGTTTTGAGGAATAATTGAAAACGTCTGAATTGGCGGGTTGGCGGATCTTCATGCAGGGACTAGTGAGAGTTGGTTGCTAACAACACGACAAAATTGACCAGCCGAAAGATGTTGAAGATGATTGGCTGGCCGATCGCTGGTTGAAGCGGATCATGACCAAAGATTAGTCGGGATTGGTCGCATTACTTTTGAAAGCGAAAATTTAATAAAACAATAACTAAATGCGATTAAGCGATGTATTAATCTGTTGACCTGTGTTTGATGTAGCTTTGATATGTTTGATTTTCCATTATATGTATAAGTTCGTTTTGAATATGATCGACATGCACGTACAGCCTTAAAAAATGCTGAATTCAAAACATAAAGACATGACATGGAGTATGAACAAAGATAATGATATCGGTCGAAAAAGATAAAATCTACATGTATAATATAAATGCTGATTGAAATCCTTAAGAATAGGCTTAAAATTATATCGTAAGGAAAAGTAAATGTAAAAAAATTGTGGCGATTGTTATTCAGTATAGTGATTCTGTGCATATATTCCACTAAAAACAAAACAACGCGGTCGATGTCAGTCTTAGAGTCTTGAAGAGGAGATAAAGACGGACATTCTGACGTCTTGAACATCTCAGGAGATGGTGCTCCACGACCTTTGTTAAGCGAATCTGATGTTGTATTGGAGAAGTAATAATACATGTATAAATGTTCCAGTATATAATTAGTGGGTTCAGTATATGTATAGTTTTTGATGGACCACCACTCGATGAAGTATTCTTTGTGTATGTAAATTATTTTGGATATTACAAGAATTGTTTTATATACCTGGGTATAAATTCTTTTGAAAAAAAATTAAGAAAGGTAGAAGTCCGATGGTTTGCTTTTGAAACGGTTGGTTATGGCAGAATGGGGCGTGAGTCTCGACATATTAGTGAACATGATAGTAAGACCAACTACCGCGATGTGCAGCATTACCTGAATATGCCGGGTCAAAGGCATTGGAATAAATTAACGGGTTTGGCGAAGAATATAGTAAGTAATCGCTGAAATTCTCTGGTTTTAAAACTGCTTTTTAAAAGTTTGCGGATGCAAACTGACCTAGATCTTGAGATCACGAGGATCTGGGTTCAAGACAAATCAGATTACGTGACTCATTGAAGATCACTATGGAGAAACAAAATCTCCTACTCGTTCTATAATCTACAATAGTGATGTCTGCGGCGTTGACGGTGCGCCACGCTTTAATGATTCTTATATCTTGTTAAGACAAATTAGACATGAAGAGCCACGCCGCAGAAGTCACCTATGTGGTAGAAATTGGTCGGTTCTCTGCGGTAATCAGGCTGATTCTCTGGAACACTCATGAAACCAGGAATTGGTGAGGCAAATGTTTTAATGGTGGTGACATATGGAAAGATTATATGAATCTTTGTGTCTTCAGTTTACAAATGATTGACAGTTAAAGACATCATGTTCAACGTTAATCATTAACGATATTTCCTGAGGTTCAGAGGCCATAGTGCTTTACTCTTGCCATGTTTTCAATGAACTATCTCTTAGTATTAAACGTCATTTGCATTACTTTCAGGTAATTTCTAATTCATGGGGATTGTTGGAAAAATGGTTAGGCTAAAATTAGCATAACTATCTTATTTCTAGATTAAAATGGATCCCACAAACTCTTTTTAGTGGGTCCACATGGGAATGTTTTCTCCTCCCATGAGGTGTAAGACATCTATTAAGTTTATAGAAAACCATTAAGAGGTGAGTTATAATTTTCAAACATACTACTTAAATAGTAGCAAGGTTTAAGCTTGTGAAAAAGCTTGTCCATAGGATAGAACAAAACTTTTTAAAGAATTATATATACCACACCTGCCTTGCTGAGTTGAGGTTTACAGTTGAGGCTTGATTTAATATGAAGAGGAGGACCTATCATGCCAGTTAGTACACCTGTCTTTCATCCATACTGACAGATGGGTTCAAAGCGCATTTGTGTATATATACCAGACTATTTTTTGGCCTCAAACGCCATCGTTTTGCATCAAGCGTATATTACATTATGGGAATGGCATACGTTTTGGAATTAGTGACATCTTTCGTTTGCTCATGACGTGTCCATTCCTATGAGCAAGATTGACAAATCCCAAACTTCATGATTATGCCGAGCAGTCGAGAGTGGGTCTTATGATACACATTCATTGAATATTCATTCATTTTTTTTGAACAATCATCTTCATTTTGCGACGGGTTCTCGCTGGATTCTGGTTAAACCAAACCAAACTGCAAAGTGCTTTCATCTTTTGTGTTGGGAGATAGATCATTTATCTGAAACGAATTGCGAGAACTTCGAAGCACCAGCTGCGAGGGCAATAATTTGTCTTGCAGGATATTGTGTTTCCTAACCACTGAGGGCGGACGTCTGATTTGCAAACATGTTTCCATGGTGATTTTCATTCTTTTGTTTTATTTATTCGTTTTATCTGTTTCTCACTGATCTATGCTGGTATAGGCTCTGTTGTTATATTCTATTTACTCTCTTCTTTCAATCAACATTTAAGCAACTTCAGTCATTACTAGGTTTCATCAACGTGTAGGGATCAGAAAAATGAGACCTAAATGTAGAGATTTCAACACAGACGTTGAACCTCTGCGTGTTATTAATAATCCATTGCAAAATATGCCACGGAATCCACTTTTGGTTCTCTAGACTACTTTGCTTAATTTTGGATCCATGAAGGCCCAATATATCATGCCATCGTGTCATTGTATTGAGTGATGATGTGGAGCGTTGGAACCGAGGAAGGAACATATTCAAGTCCATCAGTAAAAGAAAAAGGGGTAAGGAGCCCTGACATTCTTGCTGCAGTGGGACATTGCAAAATGAGAGTGGGTGAACTCTCTATCACTTACTGTGGTTTCAAGATGGAATGATATGACTCCTCAAGTTATCAGGTATGGGAGGATACCTTTTACAAACGCCCGATGACAACATTTTGGGATGGATACGAATTCCCACAACCATTGTCCATATAAGGTGCTACCATCTTCATCCCTTGAAGCCTTGAATTCTAACCACTCTTGGTGAATACAAACCCATATCATCGACGATTAATACCATTTGCAAATTAAGTGCACACTTGAAACTAGAGGCATTTTAAAGAATCACTCTATACCTTGGATTAAATAAATCAGGATTAAATCCACTATCAAATTATTTAGTTCTTGGTTGAAACAAACTCTTGCTCTATTCTTTGTATCCGTTTAGAATGGTTGCCAACATTTTCAGATAATCATTGGAAGCCAAAGATTCTATTAATTTATAAATTAAACCTGCATCTCCATACTAAAGCGAAACTATCTTTGTAGAATATTATTAACAGCAGCACAGATATTTTCGGCTAAGTATAACTGGATTGTATTGCCCAACGAAGCTTGAAGAGAATGTAAGAATGGGAAATGTGAAACTTTAACATTGAGTTCAATAATAGTGTATTCATTTCTAACATTAGCTTCAACCTATTTTATGAAACAGAGTAAGTTGAACTAATATTAGTAGAAAACCCATTCTCAAGAAAACTTTTATATGCTTCCCCAAAAAAATACCTCTGTAATTTTATATCATTTTATTATATATTAAGATGTGATTGGAATACCAGCTGGTTTTGGGAAAATTATTAGATAAAACAATTGAAAAATGCAATTTGAAGAAGTGTGAGCATATAGTTTATGTATGTATAAATGGAAGAACAATTGACGGAAATAACGAGTGAAAAAAGAACCATCTTATTTGTAAGATAAGGACCTGGGGATTAGATAACTTAGTACAATGAATAAGTGATGATGACAAGGAAGGTGATAAGAAAGGTTAAGATATTACAAAAATGGAAGAATTATAAGTTTGTGTTGGGTGACTCTGACCAGATTTTATGGGAATATGTGGTTGACAAAAAATCAGAGTGGGAATGGGGTGGAGGCCAGCGGCGGCACCACACCAGTGGGGTTCAAAAGCCAACCGAGATCTTTGGAGCTCATTTGTGACATCCGTTTATGGAAGTCAGGAAAAGGAGAAGGGCCAAGGTTTCGAATCAACTTTAGTGTGATCTTTTGACTACTTCTAAAGTTAAAGCCAACATGGAAGGGGAGGTGAAGAGTTCAAAGGTGGTCGAACTTCAACCTCATCCAACACTGTTGATTTTGAGTTGAAAGCTGCCAGGAAAATGGATTTTATTGAGTCCAATACGTTTGGAGTTGTTTGGTACGATTCATGGTGCAGGATTTTGATGGACAGGTGGAGAAGAGGTTGTGGAAGAAAATATGAAAATGAAGAATCATATTGTGACCAGCTGTAGTCATACATTCTGAGGTTAGTATCTGACTCTGGGATCTGGAAGGCAATGAGTGTAGATACAATAAACACATCGAATCTAATAATGATGTGATCCTTTATCATGATGGGGTGAAAATTATCACCGTGCGATTGTTCCGATGATACTGTTTTTGACGTATTTTCCTTGCAAATTCGATCGTATTAAATGCCACAATCGATTGGGACTAGAAGGATTAATGGGGTTAGAGCCAGGATCAGTTCAGTGAAAAAGCATCGTACCTCGCGTAATAAGTATGGGTGTTGTAACATATCGTGAAGAATTGTGTTGACCAGATGCTGAGGGTGAGCGATAGCGACTGATTGATAACGAGAAAAGATGAAATATTGGTTTTATTCTTTGTTCCCTATTTGTTAGATTGTTCCTCTATTTCTTCAAATATTATGTCATATACCATGATTGGATTATTAATATTTGAAGTGGCATCCAAATATCTTTTCCTCCTGTCAGTGTATTTGAACACCAAGAAATTCGCTGCATAAAGTAAAGGTGGTTGGAGATGCCAATATTTAGATGATAACATGTGAGTTCCTCATGAATTAAATAATGAAAGTATATCGTATTGCATGTGAAACCACAGCCTCCCAGATATGTCTGTGAGACAGGATTCACAGTAGATGTAGTGAATATCAGTTCCTATAAATATATGAGATGATGATCTTAGATAATAACATGTGGCGCGGGATTCATAAGTGGAACCAGTATGAAGTGTGAGTAGATTACCCAGATGTGAAATATTATCTGAATGACAATGGAGGTAGGATTCTGTTGAATCATCAGTGAATAATCATAACTATAATAAATCTGGCGAAGCGAAGTATGATATAAAGTGTATTATGGCATCACACATTGCTGACCTTATAAACAATAATGTTCAAATGTGATAATATCAGTCAGGCCAGAATGGATAGACTATCATGAACCATAGCATTAAGTAACCAGCGTGGAAAATTTTATCAGTCTGGCAGGTCAGATAGCAGGTGAAACAAAGACCAGATCGAGAACAGTGGAAAGAGATTTACCCGGCACATAATGGGATGTAACAAGTCATGTGATCAACTCCATTTCTTTCAGGTGTTGATCATTTTGTAAAACAGTTTGAACTCTGAACCCCATTTGTAAAATCCTTTGTGATTATAAAATATTGCGGGCACCAATAAATCTTATGGTAAAAGTCAAAATAGATAACTGACAACGTTTGAAGATAGTCAAATAATAGGTGGCGGGCTCAGTTTGGATTATGGCCGGATCGATAAAAATGGGGATTAAATCCAGCGACACTTTACAAAAAATAAAAATTATTATCGCGTCTTCAAAAGATTCAACGGGTATCCGGATCATGAAATCATAATTACCAAAGGATTGAGATTATTCGGCGGTAGAAGTCTCAGGGCTTTCGGGTTGAATCACTTTGGCAGAATAGTTAAGAGCAGGGGCCATACCTGCTGAAGTGGTATGGAGCTAGTTTGGCGAGTTCTAAAGTGATTTTCGTTGTTTGTAAGCCGTTCAGTGTTTATGACATATTTACATTTTCATGCTCAAGATGATATAATGCGCGGGATCTGTGGATGTAATAAGATGTCCTTTTTATGGATGTTTCGAAGTTCCCAAAGTTTGTAGGTGACTGGCCCGGGGATAGTCAGAATAGATCTTTTAGAATTATGGAAGGTGACTTAAACGCGCGCTCCATAATACCGGCAGAGACCATAATGGGGTAAACGGAGATCCTCGATGAATCAGCCGAATACCATAGAGGCGACTACAACAGAGGTATGAATTCTGCTCTGGCGATCTTTGTGAGCGATGGCGCGAGTGTAAAACAGATAGATTTTATAGGAAGAAAGATGTTGAACACCGCTGGCAAAAAATTGTTTCAGAGGATGGAAGAAATCTTGTGCAAATGCATTGCTGAGAGAGAAGAAGTGGAATGTCGATCTCCCGCTGCGCCCGAAGTGAAACGTTAGTGGGTTTCGATGATAAGGACCACGCCCACTTACCGGAAAGATGTGACACCAGGAGTTTCTTCTTGGGATGGTTGAAAACGGCTGTGCAAATTACATCTACTTGAACAATATGAGACAGAGTTCTATAGTAAGCGAAATGAGATGTTGTGGCCAGAATATCTCAAGAAGAAATTTACTTTCGGTTGAAGCGAATATATCACAGAATATGTTATTGAAGGAAGATGTGAGTTGAAGACCAGTCCGCCAACAGTACCATCAGGAAGGCCCATATCACGGGGTTGCGCAAGTTTTGCAAAAAATATTTGACGTATCTAAATCTCAAGAAAGGTAAAGAGAAAGATGGCGGAAAGAGGAAAACGGGATAAAGAAAAGCTCGGTCGATCAGTGCTCATCCGCGATGAGACCAGAAGGTTGCGGGGTTCTGTCGACCTCGATTCAAAACTAAGTGACAAGGTGTTCTAAAGTGCGGTGGTTAAGAGTCACACGAGGAGGTGCTTACGAACCGGTTATCTTGGTGCCACCTCATGGAGCACGAGGAGAATGTTGAAGTGTTGTTCTTTTGTTTGGTTTGCTGGATCTAGCGACCTGAGGTGAAAGAATTTATCTGGCGTGTTTCACTGTTGGCCGCCACTGAGCGGAGCATGTTATCAGTTTGAAGTACAAAGTGTTTATAAAATTTAAGTGAGGACAAAGAATTTATTCACAGAGATGGGTGCCTCAGGCATATGGAGTGAAGCGTTCTTTCATAGAAGATATCAGCGCCGGATGATGATGGTGTTTTACTATCTTTTGGAAATTTGTTGCATGCATTGATGGAGCCGGGGTCAGCGAATTCATATGTGTAACATAACACCCAACGGAAAATTCTGGGAGTAATAGTGTAAAACATCACTGTTGACGAACACCGTAGACACATATGATATTATTATGGAACAAAGTGTGTAAAGTTGTCTATCAAGTGAAAATATAGATTTTGGGAGATTGTTGATTATCATGAGAGTTTGATGTGATGTGGGATAGTTAGTTATAAACACGAGCGATGATGAGTTGTAGAATGAAGGTGATATTAAGGACACAGATAGCCAGTGAGTTATTTTCTTGGTGAAGGTCAAACTCACCTCAATGTGATGGCAAAGCTAATTGTAGAAAATGCGTGGAAAGATGTAAACCTAACAGCTTATGATTGAAATCAGTGACCTGATACAGTGCTATCAAATTCATCCTCTTCATTGAAATTGACTTTGGGATGTGTTTGGAAGAAGGTATGGATTATATATGAGGAAGTTAGTTTATTCTATAGCGTTATTTTGATTCCCTGTGGCGTCTTCCATAGTATCAAAATGGCTCCCATGGCTGGAGATGGTGTAAGTTGCAAAGCGCTATAACAAAGGGTTTAATTGATAAATGTATCCATGGGAGCTCATTCTTTTTGTTTAAGAAGAAAGATGGGCTTATATGACTATGTATTGGATCTAAATGGCCCGAACAAGTTGTAGTAAAGAATAGTATGTTCTGAGATTGAATGATTTGTTTGACTAACAAGGTGTAAAATATCTTTCCAAGGTGTTGACTTACGTCTGGGTATCATCGATTGAAAGATACAAGATCATGGTCTTATGACAGATTGAGGCAGCGTCTGAACATTCATGGTTCCATGATGCTTCTTTGTTGTGATATGTAGACTTCAGCGGACTAATGAATAGTAATTTTAGAATATTATGTGGATCCGATTTGTAGTGATCTTATAGACGGCGTTCTGTATAATGAAGATAGAGAAAGATCATGACACACCAGGTGTGATAGAGACTTTCTCTGTGAAAAAAGTAGTTATATCACATTGACAGTGGTTGATTCGTAAATTGTCTTTTCTTGGGCGCGTGGCCTTGAAGAAGAATGAGTGGGGATCTGAAAATAAGTGGTTGTTGGATAAATGACCATAAAAGTCTTCATGGAAATAGTGTTTTCACAGTCGCGGTTTCCTGAAGTTAGTTCAAGGGTTTCCTGGATTATGTAAGCTTGAACAATGAGATTACTCTGAAAAGTGAAATTTGGATAGGTGAAAATGTCAGAAGTTTGAAAAACTAGCTTGTTCGCAGGGGCTCAGTTACTTGCTGACCGACTATGGTAAAATATGTGATCTTTAGTGATGCTACTAAAATGGTTGATATGTCTAATACGAAATTAGTGGTATTATACTTAAAACATTGTTACTTACGAAAAGAACTACCCCATATGATTTGGAGGTGGGCTGCCAGTGTATTTACCGTGAAAGATTTGGAGACATTATTTATATGGAGAAAGTTAGCTGTTACGATCGCAGCGGTGTTCTCACAGCGACATTGCTTTGGGTTGAGGGGATGGGTGATGATGCGGGTATGTCTGTGTTGATATCACTGATCAATGATGGCGATCGCGCGATGAAAATGATTCGCAACGCTCGACGATTGCCTATTGTCGTCTCAACGTTCGTCTGAGATGGCATAATTGATATGAGGCCAAGATTCTTAAATCAAGTCTTGATACCACAAAAATGATGAAGAATTCTATGTGTAGATTGAATGTAAAAGCTGGTCCACAGTGAATGAAAATGGGTGTTGTATTATAAGGATCCCGGGTTTGTGTGCAGATGATAATGATTTGAAAATATCTGAAGAGGAGGCACATGATATGGATCATTCTATCATCCGTGCTGAGTGCCAAGATTTGAAAATGTCATTACAGTGGTTTGGATGAAAAGGATGTCAGATTTGTAACCAGAATGTTTGGTAATAAAGGTAAGGAAACATCAGAGTTCTTGATTATTCACAACCCTATCGGAAGAATCTGGAATTGGAAGCAGTTGAATAACCATGATTTTGTGAGTTGGGTTACCTGTTGGCGGGAGGAAGCATATTTCCGGTTAGTGCAGTAGTGGACCAGTGTGCAGTCGACTCACTTCACCGGTGAAAATAAACTATTAACAACAAACCAGCGGCTGTATCAGTCAGTTCAGTTGCGTGAGTTCTGTCGTGTTTCCAGATGAGATCAGTTTGCCGAGATTTTGGAAATTGCAAAAGCCATGGGCTTTCGATTCGGATTTGATCTGGCGTTCCACATGAAGCAGGATGAATGATGGAAGGTGATCAGGATCGCGGAAGATCTTATTTAAGAAGTTGTCTAGTTATTTGGAAATTGGGATTGTTACGTTACTTTAGTTGAATTTGTTACTAACCATGATTTCCAATCAAATATTGAATGGCGCCTTACAGAACATACGTGGAAATCATGTAGAACAGTTGTGTTGGACATAATTGAGTGAAGAAAAAAGTGATTGGCCAGATTGTTACGAGACGGAAGAAGAGTGATAGATTAGAGAGATTAGAAGAGTGTACCGGACGAGTCATGTCTGACGAGAGAAAGATATTGATTATGAGATCAGTGAAAGTCATTTTCAAAGTGTGGCTGGAAGAAGGTGGGTGATTAGGAAAAGACAGTTAGACCTGGTTGTTATTTATATCAGCAGGATTTGAAAAGTGGATCCAGTTGACATATGGTTTGGCGTTCATCAAAAATTGAAAGATTCATAAATCATTTCATATGTGCATACACTATGGAGTCTGATTGGGATGTCATATGATCTTGAACAATTGACCAGACGGGATTTGACATGAAAAGAAAGGCTAGTGAGATTTTGGCTCGTGGAAATTGAAGAGGTGCTGGGGTGAAGTTAAATGAATAAGTGTTGTGGAGGAAACCAATGGAAGAATATGGGAAAAATTGAAGAAACAAATAAATCAGTATCTTTATTTATCAGTGAGGCCCCAGAATGAGGGTATTCTTAAGTGGAGGAGGTTGTATACAAAGTAGCACAGATTTTATAATAATTTTATTATATATATTCAGGGTGCTGGATTGAGCCTAAACTTGGGTTTCCAGGAAAATTGATAAATTGACTAGAATTAAATATAATTTGAAGTGTGGAGAAAGCATATGATTTAAATATATGCTAAATGAAGCAAATTGATGAACAGGAAATAACCCGGGTGAAAAGAACAAATAGGGAAATTTGTAAAATACAGGACTAGGAATGATGTTGGCAAGTACGATGGAAATAGTGATGATGATAGGAGAATTGAAATAAAGATTGGAAATACCACAAAATGGAAAAATTAGTTTATTGGGTGGCCAAACAAGACATAGGGAATAAGTGATTAAGACCAAAAAAGGGGAAAAAAGAATTGGGAATAAGTTGGGAAGCGACATGGCCTTACACTTAAGTGGAGTTCTTGGGATGACAGAGGTCTTTGGAACTCATTTGGCAGAGCCATCCGGATTATGGAGAAGAGATAGGAGAAAAGGAGAAGAACTGGGTTTCCAAAAGGTCAAGCTTTGGTGTGATCCTTTCCCCCTTCTTGCTCTAAGAAGTCGAAAACGACATGGAAGGGTTGAAGAGGAGTTCAGGTAAAAGAATCAAAACCACAACCTCATCCTTTTTGTTTGGATTTTAGGTGAAAGACTACAACAGGAAAATGGTTTTTATTGAGTCTAAACCACATTTGAGGTTGTTTTGGGTAGATTCCATGGTGGATTTTGATATGGGACAGATGGAGAAGTTGTGGAAGAAAAATGTGTAGAAAATGCAAAATCCACTTTATTTCGAGCAAACCAGTAGGGTGTGCAGTCTGAGGGTTGAGGCTGATCTAGAATGTGAGGATCAAGCGTGAACCGATACAACTCAAACTGTCTGGTCTGGGGCGAGTAGTGGATATTTTATGCAGATCTGGAATGAAATATCAGATAAGTTCAATTTCCAGCGGCCTATTTTGAAGCGTGACCACAAGCACCGTTAAGTCAGTGACCGACACCAATAGTTTAGGACCCTAAAGAGAAAGCGATTAATGAGGGTTCAAACCAGAGGATGAGACTAGTAGAAAAAAATGTACAAAAACACCTGCTTATGAAAGTATGATTCTTGCTTAACCATAAGTGAAGAATTTGTATTTGACTAGGTGCGGGTGAAGCATGGCAGGCTGACCTAGGATTGATCTGAGAAAGATCATAATTGGTTTGTTCTTTGTTCTGTTGTTCTGGGTTGACCCCTCTATTTGTGAAATATACATATATATGTGGATTTGATTATTAATATTTGAATCTTTATGAGAATATCACTATCGATAATATTTGGAACCATAAGCGAATTTGTGCATAAAGTAAGTGATTTGAAGTAATATTGAATGACCCGACGATGGGTTCTACTTGGTCGTCATGAAGTAGCGTGTTATTATCTGACCACATTGCCTCTTGATACTCTCATGAATGAGATTCACCAGCTGAATATATGTGAATGACTGGTTTTTCACCTTGTATGTGAGATGGTAATAATGAATAACCAACGCAGGCGGTTCTTCGCGTTCTTACTTGAAGTGCTTGTAATTTTTGAATGTGAAACCACGGTGTTTTTCTTGAATAATAAGCAGGCCCAGTTACCACATTGAATCTTCGTGAATGTTGACTCTGGACTATATGTGAAATCACAATGCGAAACGCTTATGATATAAAGTGCTATGTTTGTATGGCGTCTTTTACATTGCACGAGACATTATAAAGGCATTATTTTGATAAATGCATGAAATCTTCTATATATTGAGCCCAAATGGAGGCCAGAACTATAACAGATACTAAGCATGAAGAAATGCTTGCGTATTAATTTATCAATGCGCGGTGTACCGGGTTTTAGGCAGTGAGCAGACTGAGATCGAGGGCTGAGTCATGAAGAGTGCGCGTTGTAACTCAAATGCATGCACATTAACTCATTCTTTGAACATTGTCTTTATAAAACAATTTGAACTTTCAAAGACTTCCATTTTGTAAATGCATTTTTGTGTGATTAATATAAAATATATTTATGGAACACTGGAAATGAAATATTCATGTTAATAAATGATAAGTTAACTGAACAACGTTTGAGAAAGATAATTAAAAATGTCGAATGTAGGGCTCCGGTTTTGATCCATAACCGGGTCGAGTGGAGGTTGGGTGTGACACTTGAAAATAAAAATTTAATAAAAGCATTAACTAAAAAAGAATTGCGGGTATCCACGAATCATGCAGAAATATAATTGCTAAAGGGATTTGATTAATGACGGTAGGCGTCCTTGAGCTTGCTGGGTTGGACCATGACGAGTCGCGGGTGAAACTGGTCGCTACACATAGGTGGCATAATCTCTCAGCCCTCGGTGGGTGTTGCCACTTGTTGATTCTTTGCAAAGCATTAAACAATTCTGATCATATTTTACCTAGTGGGAAGAGCACATTGACATCACATAGTGGAAGGCTTGGCCTCTGGGACTTAGTGAACTTCTTTACCTGACCACGAGACAACTTCTTCATTTTTCCAACTATATCCCGGACCCATACACAATCCTTCTGATACTCTAGCTCGTTTTTACTCTACCACATAATGAAGGTATGCCAGATATTTGATCTTGATTTTACTATCTTGGACTTACAGATAGGTAGTGGTGTCTGCTACCTTTGGATTCACATTAAATAAAAAGAGATTGAGGACTTTGTTAATGTTGACCAGCATACGATGCCTCCTATACACTGAAGATATATGCGATGATATAGATTCAACTATTATGGCTACGAAAATAAAACAGTACTGAAAACGAATGAGAAATTAGAGGAGCCACTCTTGGAATTTTACAACCATCTTTCTTGCTAAGTTTGATTAAAGAACTTGAGACTTGCTTTATATAATAAAGATATGGAATAGGGGATCCTTGAGCGCGACCATTTGAGTATTATTGGACCTATCTCGCATATCAAAGTTTGGAAGCAGTGAAGAAACATGATTATATGTTTGACCCATTCTTTTAAATCCATTTTATACATAGTTTGCTCGAAGAAGGCCCATTTCATCTCTTATAAGACGTTTTCCATATCCACTTCCGACAACATAGCCAACCCTACCTTGGGTTTTTACGTGAAAGATAAACAAATTCATTATAGAAATTAAATATATTATCATAAATAGATCTACATGTAATAACATGAGTAGGAGAAATGATATTTGGTAGAACAACTTTATAAGGTATTTATGGGACTTTCATTACTATCTTTAGCCGTCACATTACAAGATAAATGGGCTCGATCAACCATAGATTCAATCTTTTATTTGTAGGTATGATGCAGAGATGGGTGTCGTACCCAGAGTTCTTATAGGAAAATGCTGTAGTGCAATGAAGAAAATACAGAGTTGGAGTAACATCTTACGACAACAATGTACACCCGTGCGTTGGTGGGAAGCCGACGACTATCGGCTGTATGTCATTCCCATTCATCACATTACTGAGGGCCTTCTTCTTTAAAGTCAAACTTTTGATTTTCTAATAACATGAAAAGAAAAACTAATTTAGTAATAAAGCCTTTTTATTTCTACGTTTTACAAGAGATAAAAGAGGTTTGACTTTTTCAATGATATTCAAATTGTGTTTTTATTTTAAAAACGAAAATCAATTATTCTCATAAATGGTAAAAAATAAAACATTATACATGAAATTGTTTGAAATTTTAAAAATAAAATTTATTTTGTAAATTAACAAATAATTTTAGAAAAGTTATTCATTACAAAGTATTTCAATAGTCATTAAAAGTAGATGGTATATCTTGCAGCGATGGTCACAATCTAAGGCATGGTATTTGATGTAATCATGTAAAGAGATAGTACACTAGGTGGATTAGTAGCCTCTGTGATTAAGTGAGCAAAATAAGGGAAGAAGAGGAAGTTCGCATAGTTGAATTTATGCCTCTCCTTGTGGGGATCTTTACAATTGCATAGTCATGCGTTTTCATTTCTGTACTTGCTTTGGGAAGAGATCTCTTATTTTTGCGGGATAAATATAACTACCATATGCCAGACTAGTCTTTAACATCAAAGATTAATCTTGAAGCCAAGGCACAGAATCGAAGTCAATGAATATAGCCATACTCAGACAACAGCGCATCATTGATCACCAGCAAGGCGTACTTTGCCGTGGCTTGTTCGGTTAGGGGACTTAAGACTCCTAGGCCGAGGCCCATTGAGGTTGGCCTCTAGGAGTTCCCCTCAACTTTCACAGGAAAGACCTGGTTTCACATGGTGGTATACAATTTTAATATGATGTTGATTGGAGCTTGAAAATTTGCCGCACCTTGGGACCCAGCGGATGCATGGATAGAGGAGTTGTTACAAGGCATCAGGTAATCTGGGTTTTATAGATATTACAATACCCCCATTTTCCGTTGGAAATTTTGTACTTTTCTAGTTATGGAAAAATATTGTAATATTAAATGTTGAACTGGAGAGTTGAGATACCTGGGAAGAGTCTCTTGTGGATTCAAAGCATATGGGAAGCGCGCCAGAATATGCCAGTATCTTGTGGCGGTAGCATTTAGTTTAATCTTCGCTGTCGACCTACCCTACAAATAGGGGTATGGGTTTTGATAGCAGTTTCGTCTACGTTTTCTCAAAGTTTTCTCACTCCTACGATTTTTCCTTTTCTATGCTTCCATGAACTTTCCCTTTCAGCGAGCCCTTTGGAGACTCTTGACTCTTGAAGCGGGTGTATCAGATTTTTCGCGAGTGTTCACATCTCAAACCTTCTTTTATCGTTTGGTTTGTTTGAGTGTTTTGTGGTTTGGAGCTCATGGGACCTCTGCGAGTTTCGATTCAGTTTACTGATTTTATCTTTGGTGGGATGTAAGAAACCTCAAGGGGGGGATTTCTTTTATCTTTAAAACATTTTTAGTTTCCCCAACCACTCAAATGGACTTCAAAAGTGACCATATACCATTTTTTTTTATTTTTTTGCTTGTACCAGGATGATGAGGTTTTCATGGTGTTTGACATGGAGGGGCCTAAAAATCTTCGACAACAATCTAGTTCTTTGTAACATGTCTATAGAAGGCAGGGGTTGTCGGCAGTTCTGGCAGAGTGAGTCAGATGTTAAAACGGTCAGGCGTTGCCTCTCGACTATAGAGGAGGCGGATAATGCCATCTACTTCACTCTCGTGAGAAGCAGGTTCATTTGCCAGCCTTACTGTCTGTCTGATTGGTAGATGGTTTGCATTTCACAGAGCTCCTCTAACGCTCAGTATACCCAGAAACGTTCAGTTCTGTGGATTGTAGTGTATTGAACTCTCCCCTCTCTCTGGCTGGGCATCTACAGTGGAGATTTTTCATTACACTTTGAAGCTTGCAGTTGTGGGGGACGCTTGTTTATGGATCACAATCAGATCAAGTGTGGGCTCCAGACTCTCCTAAAACAGAGGAGAAAAGGGTTGTCTTGGTTAGGGGTCTGCGGCATGTGACGCTTAGCTCTCCAAGGCTTCCTTTTAATATGCATCAGTCCCTCTCTTTTCCAGGTTTGTCTTAGTTTTGATGTAGCTCATATTTTTCGTAGGCGGTCCTCTCTAATGACATGCCTCTGTTTTCTTGATTATTTGTTTGTAGGTATGACTACTTAGGAGTAGGTTGTGCAAGTTGGATCAGGAGAAAGCGAGGTGGATTTCAACAGTATTGTGAGATCATAGAGGGCATGGATCTTCTTCGCAAGAATCTAAGGCTGGGCACTAGTCCTTTCTCGTACATAGTGCCTGTTCTTCCCCAGATCCCCTTTATCAGGCATGGTAACACTTGTCATCTCACAGTTTCAAAATATGCAGGAGCTCTTCACAAGCGGTTAGATCTTGAGAACCCTGTTGATTAGAACACCTCTGCCCAGTGCACAGAATCAAGCATGCCCCCCAAGTGACGAAAGAGAAAAAAAAAAAAAAAAAAAAGGTCGAGATTGGGTAAGGATCTGAGCGAATAAGGGCTTGGGGGTTTGTTGATTGAGGTGAACCAACGACTGACAAATGGCGGAGGAGGGGATGACATGTCTAGCCTGTAGGCGGCTTTGCACGAATCTAAGCGAGGGATTGCGAGCTCTAGGAAGCCACCACAGGCTCTGAGTTCAAGCGTGAGCGCCCCAAAGCCCGATCTAGTCAGGATGGGAGGATTGGAGCCAGTCCATTGTTATCTGATCAGGTCACGGAGCAGTTTCAGGCATCTGTTGGCTTTGAGGCATCTTCCCCGAGAAGTTCTCTGGGACACTGCGCTTCAACAAGGGATGGGAGTTCCAAAGGAGACCTCGGTCACAATAAAAGCGATTGGGAGGCTCCGATGGCATTGGAGATGTCAGTGAACTTACGTTCTCTGCTAGACTCTGATGTGGCCCAGTAGAATAAGAGGGCCTAGGCGAGGTTGGTGCTCCAACTCTGCAGTGTCCAGATGGAAGTGGGAGCAACCATGTTGGAAGGGGATATTTAGTAGTGGCTAACATGTGATCTCTACCCAGTCGACCATCGAATACCGGTGGTGAAGCTAACCAAGATGAATCTTTGCATCATCTTCGGTTACTTGGACAAAAATGTCCACACTTGCGTGGCAGTGAAGGACCAGGATGCATCAGACCACATGGTTTCAAGGCAGGCGAGCTAGTGCATATTTAGAATTTCATAAAACTCAGCCTTTTTTTTTTTTTTGAAGTGATTCGTGGCGTCATTTTTTCTAATGCCTCTATTTTGCGGGCTGTCACTTGCCATCAGCTGGCATGCCAACCTGGGACTCAATCTCAATTTGAAGCGATCTTTGAGTAGTTGTGACCTTCTCCGTCAGGCGGATTAAGTCGAGCAGAATCGGGATGTTTGATCTTTATATTGCTCAACTTCGGCATAGATGTGATGAGTCATTCACTTTTTGCTACAGTGCAACTTGGCTTCGTTCATTCATATAATGTTAAACATTTGCTTATATTATATTAATATGATGGATTCTGCATCTCTCCAGCTATATGAGTGTTAAACATTTATAATATTTACATTGTTTGTTTCATATATACAAAATAGACTAAAATTAAGGCGTAGGCTTCTGATGCGTATTTATTTACTAATGTGGATTGTCCAGGATCTCTGGTTTCTCTTACCCCATTACCTACCGGATTGAACATATCGGCTTTTAAGCAGTGGAGATTAAACACATAGGATGACCTCATTAAGGTCACTCCATATACAAATGCATATAACACATATAACATTTACAATTCTTATCATTTTTCATATACATACTTATATAAATAAAGTTTCATTTCTTATCATATTTCACCTCACTTTTCATGTCATCTTGTACCATATGTGTATACTTGTATACTATCATCTTTAGCAATGCTATATGCTTCTCATATCATGTCATATATTCTCTACATATCGTTTATATACAGATGTTTCTTTTATAACCATGTACATAAACTTTAGAAGTGAATCTGAGAAACATAACTGGCGAAGGCGTATTATCGATATCTTGATAATGATCTGTCTTATAAAAACTCATTGTATTTGACCACTTTAGATTGTAGTAATTAACGGATCTATATATATCTCGACAAAGCGGGCACAAATAGAACATAACTTAACAAACTCTATATATGGACTGTTTTTCCTAATAGGCATACCCATCTATCCCTCTACCGGGTTCATGAATGTCAATCATGTATTTTATGTTAGTATATATCTCATATTCGAATAATTATTGTCTATATCGGAAATCATATATGATACTCTATAATCATTATTATATCTTTGCATTTTTCATATGTTATATGCCATAAATAACTATGCTTACCATGTATACTTATGACTTGTTTATATGGTGTCATAATAGGTGTTCCTTATATATGAATATATTATGTTCATGGCCACCTCTTTGTTTTTCATGATTTACCAGGATTAATATGAGTTTCAATTTCATCTAAGCCTATCTATGGATGGTGTTGACTCATTGGTTTCATGAGGTCAAGAGCACCAACCAGGATTCGGACGGAAGGAGTTATGACCTTAGGATTGGAATATATGATCATAACTAAACAATTTTGAAGTGAACTTCTTTAGACTAAGATGATATGACTATGTTTAACACCTCGTGACCCTTTTTATGCTCCTCAATCATATGAATATATTCTTATTCAATGACTCTATGATCAGAGGAACACCAGCAGATTAGGATGAAGAATTTATGACATAAAGATTGGAGATCATATCGATCAACTTAGATGAGTTGGCAGAGCTTTACTTAATTTAGACCAGGCTGGATTGACCGGATTTGCTGCCTCATTCTGACCTTTTTGTGCTATAGTCATATGAATGGATTCTTGACTCAATGGGCTTTCCATAGAGTCAGGAATACCCCCAACAGAGTTCGGACGAAAGGTTATGACCTTAAAAGTTGGAGGTCGCTATGAGTCAAACTCAACAGGCCCCGACACGAGGCCGCTACAAGGTGAAGTCTGGCGACCCTCTCTTGGATGAGCTCTATGCGACCTCGCCCATTTATTTGTTGAGTAAAAAGACCATAACTTGGTCTCACATGATTAAATTGAGAAATTGAAAGCCCTAACATCAATTTCATTGATGTAGCCACCATTATCGAAGAGATTACTTCAAATTCTCTCTTTATTTTTATTAAGAAACCTTAGTTCTAAGGTCGAATACAGTATATGATCAAAATAGGGAAGTTTGCGGTTAAAGCTTGCAACTAAACCCTTCCCAAAACAAATCTATAGAGCCTTGACTCTTCTTAACAAACCTTCCCAACAAATGGTTTTGGAGATTCGCCAAACCATACACAATAAAGGGTTCCCAACCATGTATCTCTGCACCTAGACCAAAGCCAGACTTTACTTGCATGGACTCACTTTAAGTGTCTGAAAATGATGCACCTCTGGAACTTAACAAGTTCCATACAAAACCATATAAATTCCATTTACCATATTTCCCTTAAATATTCTGGTTCATACTCAAGATTTCATGGTTCTTTGATATTTATAGTTCCATAACCTATACAAAATCCCAGTTTTCCTTTAGCCTTTAAGGCATAATCATACATGATCTTCTTCATTCTTCTCTTCCTTTCTTCTCTCTTTCTCTACTTTTAGTGTTTGCTCTCGCTCTCCAAGACCAAAATGAGATGTTATTTTGAAAGGTCTAATCCATATTGATCTTATCCTTTTTGTTCACTTTGGTCTTCCAACTCTTCTAATATTTTCATTCAATTTATGATGTTTTTACAATAGTCTCGAATCTTCTTCATGTATTTTTTAATTTAACGTATAATACTTTTGTTTTTATCTTTATTTATTCAGGACAAATATCACTATTACACATTGCCACCCTAACAGTATTGTCTAAAACGAATTTAGGGGTATAATTTGAGTATCAGGTAAATTTGTGACCTCTCACTGGATCCACGTGCCAAACCTGATTTACTAGATGGCCTTGAAGCTAGAATAAATCTCTTTTGAGATGAAAGGCGAGAGGCACTAAAAAAGAGTGATGTTTATACACTTTAACACTTTATATGTTTGGGACACTTTTGTGTAATAATTTGCTTAATTAGCCCAGTGGCGTGTTTAACAAGTTACTAATAATTTTGTGCAAATTTTGTTGTTTTTGGAGTTATAGATCTTGAAGACCAGGGTTTCAACTCAAGCATGAAATAGTGGCAATTAATTCTGAGCAGAAGAGGGCTAACCTCATGAGGGCGAGGAAGAAAGAGTGGCAAACAATAACCTTGCTAATTATGAGGGTTGTGAAATTCGCCAACCCTGCGAAAATGTCCACATAGTACGACTTTTTTGGATTTTTGTGTTTCACTTTCTCCCTATGCGTAGTGTTTTATGTATCTTTTGAGTAAATTTCTAATGGGTTTATGATAGTGTATTTTAAATAAGACTTTGTAGACAGTCGGTTCACATCGGTGCTAGCAGAAGCCTGGTTTTTCTCGTTTCTCCTTCACTCTGACATTAAACAACCCTCTAAAAGGCGACTAAACCGTTTCGGTGGAAACTAGGTGAAGGTCTCGGATGAAAAGGTGGGGGTTTTCCATAACGGGAGGTATTTTCCACCATTAATGGACTCAACGACATTGGTTTTAATCCCTTCAAGTTACCTGCGGACCGTCAAGTATTTGATAAACTTGCCTGGGTTCATTTGGATTAACCCAATACCAACGAATCATTCAGTATTATTAGTTTATCATCTATACGGGATTGTGAGCGGTCAGGATGTTTATTTTATTAATCTGAGATTTGATCTCCAGATTCACCGCCAGACCTGATTTAGTAATTTGGTAGCTCTGGAACTCCGTTGAAACTATCTATCAGATCGGTGGTGTTGATCAGTTATTATTTACTGGACCATTAAAGGTGATCGAAGGAATGTTGTCTTAGTATCAGTGAAGATAATGGAAGCCGATATGTTTTCAGGATATTTTATTGGAGGTGGTTATTAACTAAACCTGACAGCAGGTGGGAGACTCTTCCTGTATTACCTACGATGCAGAAAAGGCAGGAGAACTTCTCTGTTTTTTTTCAGGGCTTGAGCTAGTGGCTGACATTCAGGGTTGTTTTCTTTAGTAAATTTTTACTTGCGTTTTAATCTTCGATCCATATTTTATCCTTAAATCATCAAAATGAGTCACCATTAAAAGCTTTGTTGTGGTCCATTTCATGAAAACTTCACATTTCTATGGGCGATCTGTAACCTGTATATGTGGCTATATTCTGCGGCTAGTATGATCATTAAGTTATGTTTGTTGATTAATACCCTCACGGTGTGAATTAAATAGTGTGTTGGGATGTCTTAGTGCAAGAATGACTATAACATTCTGCTCATATACGATCTAATCTGGTGATGATTTTCTCTTATATCATTCTTTTAATTATCTTACACTTTATTTACTTAATTTTATTTCTACTTCTTATATATATATATATATATATATATATATAATAATAACATTAATCTTTTGGTAAAGATTGTTTTCTTTATTTTGATAATCATGTTTTCTGTGGGTTTTATGTTCAATGGATTAAAATTCAAAGCAGATTAAGCGTGGTGTACAGGAATTGAATCGATTGACGATTTGAACCACAGTGGAACCTCCTGAAGGAAAGGCAAAGCCATCAAGGGCAGTTGGGTTGGATCGAACAGATCTTCCTACAGACCCAAAGAAAGTGGTGTGCAGGAGAGGGAAGCTCTACTCGGGTGAAAAAATCTTTTTGAAAACAACATTTTGCAACCCTCCATGACTCGCAAATATTGTGTTTGCAAATCACAAATTTATATATCTACAAAATCTTCACAAGGTTCTTGACTGCGAAAAGTTCGCAACCCTCAGAAATTTTGTAATACTGGTTTGCCATAACTTTTTCTCCAGAACTCGATTTGGGTGATCTTGAATGCTAATGTTGGAAGCTTAGAAAGGATTTGAATCAGATGTCTTCTAGAAAGAATGCTGAAGTGCGATAAAGATATAGTATAAATGTTCAGCTGACAGCACAACCTCTTTCTGTATTTTCCTTCTAACTACAAAGTCATGACGATGTTGAGCTGATATAGAATGAATAAAGTTCTCTTTGGAAAAGTTTGGCAAGTCTCCTATCCATCCATATACATGTGCCCAGCCATTACAGCTGATACCAAAATATGACTTTACCATTAGACCTCTCCCATTACTACACGGTGAAGACTATTCACCTCCTGCGGATGTGATACTGCTATTTTTATCTTTGTTTCCATCTTGTATGATCATATTTTATATTCATATTTGGGTTCTTTATATGGCCTTGATTGGTTTATCTTTGCATAGTTTTAAATGCTAATCAAATACCTATTTTGCTTATTTTTAACACTTTTCATCTTTTGACTCTTGTTTCATGTGGTTTTCTCCTCGACGACTGCAGCTTTCATCGAGGTATGGCTTCCTCCCTTAATTTCCATTCCACCATACATTAGAATGATGTCAAATTTGGTTAGGGTAAGTTAAGGAGCAAAAGTGCTTATTGTGTCTTAGAAAATTTATTTTGGTTCAAATAGTTTTGAACTAGTTTTGATACATGTTTTCTTGGTTTCCCAATTTTTTTGTAATTCTTAACTGCAGTGGAGGAAGAAAGCTGTGCTTCCCCAATGCTTGTTTGGAATTGTTTTATGCTTATAAAAGTTGATAAAGTGGAAACTCCTCTTGTCTTCAACATACCTCTTCTTTGTGACTGATACACATTTATTGCACATTGGGTTTTGAATATAAGATGAAAAGCCATCTTTCCTCTAAACCTTTGCAAATCAGCTGTGCTATTGACACGCTAGCAGGTAAAGGATCACTAAAAAATGTGGGTCTCAAAAAAAAAAAAAAAAAAAAAAAAAAAAGAAATTTGTGACACTTACCTTGACTTGGAGCACGGTCAGGATATATGGTGAAAATGCTGGCGGTGCCTAAGCCAGCGGTTGAGAGTCACCGACTGATGCTCGCTATATGGGTGAATAGGTGGGTTGCTTGATGTGAGATGCTGATATTGAACTTATTAAGGTTGGGGTGAAATGAAGGATTGGTTGAAGATCCTTGCGACATGATGCCTGACCTTGATTGTTGAAAAGTCAGTGGACTGATTACATGGACAATTGAGAATTCGATACCCTCGACATTGCACCGCATTGAAAGAAGAAGAAGAAGTTGTATTGAAGCTAAGTGGTTCTACGATCTATTGGGGTTGTTCGATGGATGTAGAAAGAGCTGGGTTCTGGAAGGATAGTTTGTTTGAAACTAAATAATCATGTTAACATGTAGGTTATTGTTGAAGGCTACAGGTTGGTTCTTTAGAAATTGGAAATTCTTTTGATGCTTGATTTCCATAGTACCTCCTCTTCTTGAGGCAGTCATTGGGCGGGATTTTGATGACTCTTTGTTGAGGTTGGAGTTTATCCCTCATTACTGAAAAAATTTTGTTTGTGGATATATGATCATCTTGGCTTTAATTATTTCCATTCTTCCTTAACACTGAAGACTAGCAATGTGTTGGTTGGGAGTGATTATTACGAAAAAAGTGTTGTTTATACCTTTAACACCTCTATGTTTAGGCACTTTTTGTGTGATAATTGGCTAATTGGCCCAATTGGCTGATAAGTACCACAGCAAGGTTGCTGAATGGATGTTTGTGGCAAGTTTTGTTCTTTTGGAATCTTTCTGTGTAGAATATGGATTAGGCTCAAGAGCATGAAGAAATCGATCATGATCAGAGCAGAATGGAAGAGGAGCTAGCAATCGGAAGAAGAGCGTGACCTTGCTAATTTCGTGAGGTTCGAATTTAAACAGACTACCAAAGTTGGTTTTTCTCTCGTTTTCTCTCTTCCCTTTCTCAACAACAACCAAACCTCTGAAGGATGGTTAAAACCTTCGTTTCCCAGCAGATACAATGAAACTAGGTGAAGATTCAGAATGAAAAGGTGAGGTTTTCCATATTTCTCAAGGAAGATTATTTTCCACCATTAATGGTTTCTTTTCAAACAGAAATTGGTTTTAATCCCTTTGGGTTACCTTGAATGATTAAATGTTGTGGCTTTTATGGTTTGACTGGATGTGTGCTAGATCCAGTAAACCATTTGTTGAATTTATCATCTATGGGTTATTGGAAGGTGATTGAGATGTTTTTTATTTCCTTCAAATCTAGAGTTCGATCCCGCCGATTCACTTTGAATGGTTAGTATTTGGTAGCTCTCAGGCTCATTGGATACTTATAATTTAAGTCCGGAGTGAATATTTCATGAGTTATATTTATGGACCATTGAAGATGAGTCGAGGAATGTATTCAACATCTGAGATCATGTGGAAAATACAGCACAGATATTTATTTTACAGATGGGCATTTGCAATAAATAAGGCATTGAGATAACTATCTTCTGGCAAAAAAAACCCTTCTTTGCCTAAGGAACCTGAAACCTAGTGACTTGACACTTCCGAAGTTTAGTAACCATGTTTTGGCCAAATTTTACTTTACTTTTAATGTTAAAATACATTTTTATCAACCTAAATATCTCAAAAATACAAATCACCGAGTATAAGGCTTTTTGTATGATTTGTTCATGAAGAAAAACACAAGTCTCTGTGATCACCGAACCACTGCTGCTATAGTAGATATGCTCTGCTACAATGTAAGTGTGCGGTTATAAATTGCACAATGGCATACCACAGGAGGTGGCCGAGCTGGAGAAGGAAGTGTTGGGACCAGGAGAGTCTCAAATTACCCCATTATTGTCTCGTGTGTTGGTGATCTGAAACTGACGAGGATGACAGCTAGGTTCGAGAGCGGTGCGGGAGGGAGGCGCGTAAAGGCGAGTTGAAACTGCCTTGGAGGTTAGTGGGCGTTTCTTCTACTAGGCTTGAGTGCCAAAGATGATATCCTCCCCTTGGTCCCAGCGAGTAAAGATAAAGAAGCCATGGAGAAGAATTGCAAAGAAAAGCCTGGAGGTGATCTTCTACCTCGACTACGGTGTTAGTATGTTAAACACAACATCTGCAGAAGCCAAGCGGAAGGTTCGGGCGGCATGCGACTCACTCAACATTGCCAGGAAGTATTTCTGCGGGCCCTAGGTTACCCCATCCCGGATTCTGCGGGGTTCTGCGGCGTGATGTGGATCAGTCGGCGACGAGGACGACTAGTTTGCCACGCTCCCTCGTCTTCCTTTTTTTTGCTTTTTGCTGGGCCTGTTTTAGCCACCAGTTCTTGATTTTTTGGTATCTCGTTGAATCTCACATTATTTCTCATGCTTTTCGAATGCTCAGATCCGGATAATTAGTGCTTTTTAGAGAGCAAATATGAGTTTATTCTCTGAAGGTGCGGCATGTACAGAAGCGACCGTCTAACGATGTGGAAGTGCCAGCAGGCAAAACACAAATTCTAGTATTTTGAAAACATAGCGAACCACGAGCCATAAGTACGGTCTTTTGAGAAGTATAGCGGAAGCCAGAACACAGTGCAGATCTTTGAAGGAGGCGGTTGCAAATATTGGAGGCTATTATAAAGAAAACACATTAATGCTGTCCTCTTAGATGCAGGACTACATTCTTGAATGCGTGTCCGTCTAGTTATTTGTCACATTAAACCCCATTGCCCCCACACGGACAACTATGTATGGTCCTTCCTAATTTGGTTAAAATTTAAACCCAGATGGCTGTGTTTCTCAGGGTCTTTCTGAAGACTAATTCACGGCTTAGATTATAAAACTTTATATGCTTATTGTATCAGTGTATCTTTGTTGGTAGATGTATACGTATGTGAGTGCTTCTTAGAACTGACATAAAGATAATGGCTTTATACCCTGTTGAGAAAATGGTGATATTCAATCCGACTTTGGATGGTTGTTCTTGGCACTAGGACTCTCGATGGCTCGTCCACCATTTCCCCACTATTGGCGACATTTCAAGCCGTCAAGAGGATTTTGTTTGATGCTTCTACCCATCATTGCTTTCTGGTGCAGTTGAGTCTGGTTACGATTTTCGGCTCATGTGAAGTTTCTATACTTTGCTATCGAACTTTATGGTGTGGTTGTAGTGTTTGAACATTCACAGGCAGCGGACAATATTCTCCACATAGGTGGTGTCTTGGCGTCTTTGATGGAATGAGGCTTTGACCTCCATTTCTAAAGTAGTGATGAGCCAGCAACTTTTCCCAAGTGGCGAGGCGGGTGATGGTGGTCCGATATACAATTCCCAGCTAAGCAAAGGGTCGAGGCCCCCTTAATGGTGGCTGGTCTTGGTGGCATCGCCAGTATGCAAAGGCTTTTACCAGATTTAGCGTGGTCGCGCACCTGACCTCGGTACAATTGCATCTACTCTCATGGTTGGCGATAATACCCTTGTGTATGAGCGCCAGACTCAAAGTTACGTTGTCGGGATGGTTCTAGCATACCCCCTCATGAAGTTCAACTAGGTATATATTGTGTAGAGCGATGGAACCTTAAGATCGACTGTCTAGAGCTAGTTTGCCTCGCTGCCCGTTTACCAAGGAAAATCGCGTTACTAGCGGACCGCTTATGGGCTTCTTTCTGATATTCGGTAGCTAGAATGATGGCCAAATATAGAGTCAGCGGAAGGGCATGTTTATCTGTTTGACCCCACTAGGTTGTTGCGACTAGATGTGCCAGTTGGTAGCTGATTGGGAGAATCTGGTTTCTTTTATTAGGATGGACAGCGTTCACGCGATACGTTTACCTTTTCATTAGAGTCCCTTGAGATATGCTCAAGCTTCCAAGCTACAAAATTCCCTAGTCATTGCTTTACCAAGCCCATATACCTAGCCATAAATTTGGTCGCATTTCGTATCTTCAGTTTACTGTCTACTACCCGGTTGAGTGTATTTGCAGGAGTTTCTCGGTGAATGCGATTGGCGAGATTGATCCATGCCAGTTGCGCTTCATACTCGATCATGTGGGCGAGAGTCCAGTGAGTATGGGACTCACCTTTTCCCAGTTAGGGCTTTTAGTTGCAGCCAGGCCAACACCCACATTTAGTGAAGCTCCGTCATCCTGCAGGAATCCTGACCATTGTTATCCACGGACCACATCTCGTTGAAGTGGTTATGCTGAAAATCACGTCTCTCTGCTGAGGCGGGTTTATCTTTGGATCAGGAACTCTGCCAGCCAGACCATGCGACATCCTCCACATAACGGTCGAGCTTGTGTATAGTGTTTAGGATGTGGAGATTTGTGTGAGCATGACGTGGGTGTGCCTAAAGTAGAGTGAAGCTATGTGGCGCCTACATGAGGGCCCGATTAATAAAGCAATTTCTAGACCGGTATATCGAGTTTCTACCTCTGCCAAGGATTTTCTTATGAAGAATATGTGACGCCCCATTCCCGGGGGTCCGTTGACTACCCGTCAACTCGTGGAATACTCGTGGATGTCGGGTAACCTGCAGGCCTTCAGTGCGAGTCAGGCGGGGAACTCTCAGCTGTGCGGAGGCTCTGCACCGGATACATCACCTGTAATATAACACCTTCCACGATCGATCACAATCTGATATGGATAAAGCGACTCTTGGGTAGCACATGTATCATCGTCTTACATGGCATATATCATGTTTCAAGAGTTAAATGTTCTTATACAACATATATTAAAATAAATTCTAATACATGTAGATGGAAGGCTTCTGGCCCATAAGGCTTTCTTCTAAATCTCGGCCTCTAGGACGAGCCATCTCTACGTCGCGCTCACAGTACGAAATATATTTTCAGACGGGACGGCTAATGCTCGATAGTGGAGATCACTGGTGGGCCTGCTCTCACTGCAAGTGCATATCGATGCTCAAAGTGCATTAAACGATGTGATCTATGAGTCATATTTACTCTAAACTGCCTCAGGTCTGTGAGCTCTCACTGCCTAAGCCATGTGTAGAAAAACTAGTTTCAGTTTCAAGATTGTTGTTTATGTTGTGTGGTCTACCCTCAGATCTGATGGAACACTCTCAGATGTTATATTTCAGTGATTGCCTCAGAGATGAGATATGTCGATTGGAAGAAGTCTCAGACGATTGATATTTTATGTGGACTATAGATGTATCTGGTGGGCGTATCAAGTGATTGATGCTTATTATGGACATTTACTCTGAGTCTGTTATTATTTTTTGTGACCCTGAGATATAGCCTTACATTTACTAGTACTGACAGTTCTCTGAGAAACTACCCTCTTGCACTCCTCTGTCTCTCTAAATTTGATTGCATGGAATGCATGTATGTAATTCAATACAATCCTGTTCACATGTAAATATATAAACATGCATATATTTACAAAACATTCAATTCACACGATGTATGTGTAAATTCTCATTTCATATGAAATTAAAATAGCAGGCTGCTCAAATGTACCTGAACAGATAAATTAAACCACTGTTAAACACATATTTCTAAAAAATTATTTTGTGATCCCTTTGTTTTGGGAACGATAAAACCCTCGTTCTGTTTTAATTAAAATAGTATGGAGTTCTCTTGAGTGAACCCAGGGTTTTCAGTAGGTCAGGTCTCATACATTGATACATGATTTGTGAACAATTATACATTTTAACCCAAACGATCAAGTAAGGTGATCTGAAGGATGATGTGGGTCTCAAATCCCAGCATTTTGATTCCCAAAGTTTGGAAGGCAGATCAAGCAGTTCAAGGCCTCAACGACCAAACATTCAACATGGTGTACTTAAGCGAAAGAACTCTCTACAAACCCAGTAGGGAGAAGCACACCACCTCTGGGAGTTGAGAAACTCACAAATGCATTTTACGAAGCCCTCTCGCGTGACGGCTCTCCTTCTTGTCAGAAAGTGCAGACTGTTGGTCATGTCTTCTGAAGAGAAGACTCTCTCACCCAAAAATTCACCATTTTCGTTCTGTAAAAATCACATAAACTTTCCATGTTTTACATATATATAAGTGAAGAAGATAAACCTATGCAACTTTTTGTCTTTTTGTGACTTAAACTTTTCGAAAATGGCGTTTATAATCTCTCTTTTCCCGAGTTTTGACATTAAAATATCTCGAGCGTCGTTTCTCATTTCTCTACTCCCATGCCACTTATGACCCTTGAGTACATGTTATATCATGACTTTAAATCGCATCGAAAATCTTTTCTGACACGGGCAAGATTTTTCGAAAAACATGTAAATTACATTTGTCTGATTGAATGAAATTTACACTTGCTAACCAGTTTGTAGAGACTATTCAGTAGGCGAATGGTTTCATCATCAGGGATCTAGAATAAATTCCATATTTGCACTTAAAATAACAGGCTTTATGGCCAGGAAATCATGAGTTTTGCCACTTTTTCAAGAGAATTGGAGATTTCTCGGATCTTCAAGTCTCCCGGTTTTGGTTTCGGTTTTTGTCTTCTTTGAACAAAGTTGCGCTTACTGAGACTTTTGACACTGCTAGGTAAAGATAGAGTGTATCTACCTCTTTTCTCGGCTAACCGGGATTAATTAGTTCTGTAGATGTTGTTTTTTATAGCCATGAGGGCTTGGTCACTCATCATTCGATGACTTCTTTGGCTCCTTTAGGAGTGGTAAAATGGTCTTAATAGGTGGTGGAGTGTAAATCTCTCGGCAACTTGAGAGCTGCTAGCATGATGAGTTGACTGAACCCTTTTTAGAGGCCGGAGTTTGAGGTCCATTATTGTTTTGAGTTCGGGTTGAGTCCTCAAATCCTTTTGGGTCGCCAGCTGACAGAACTTGCATGCGACTCTGGCCATTTGGGTTGAGTTTCATGTCATACCTTCGTAGCAGCTCAAAGGCTTCTTATAGATGCTTGGCGTGGTCGAAGCGTTCTTTGGATTTTACTAGCATGTCATCGATATCAGCTTCCATGGTGTTTCCAGCCGAGTGGTGAAATATCTTTGATCATAACTACATGTGATGCCGACGTTCTTTGGGCGAAAGGCATCACATTTATAAGCGATTTTAACGTGTAGGGTGATGAAGGCTATTTCTACCGGGGTTAGGAGGTGCATGGAATCTGGTGATATCAGAGGGAGTCAAGCGATAGTATTAGGTACTGGATTGTGGCATCAGCAATGCCGCATGATCTATCTGCCACGAGAAGCCTCGCACGGCCTGCTTCATACGGTACTCTCGTATCTTTGGAGCTACACCACGTTGGCCTAACTACTGCAAGGTACTTCCTTTGATGGGACTTACTTTCAATAATTTGTCTACCTCTGTCTAGATGATTTGATGAGTCAGGTGGCACCTCTTTTGTTTTAAGTAAGCTTGGCGGTGGGGATGATATTTAGCTTGGGAGGCCGCAACACATCTATGTTATTTAATAGCACAAGTCGTAACTATCCTTTTTCGTCACCGAACATAAGGGAACTGACATAAGTGAACTTCTCCGGCCCGTCCAACATTACTTTTTCTAAGGGATCCACAGCTAGCGGATCCCTGTCTTCCTCCCTGATCTGGGCGACGAATTGTGATTGCTACGTGGGGGTCTGATTTTTAGGGTTCTTCTTCCCTTTCTGCTCTTGTGTAGATAGCTGATAACTTGTCCTGACGGTGAGGCGCATAAAGGAATTCGGCACAGCAGCGTTAATTCGAATAAGCGTGTTTGGTGGTATTGCAGGTTAGGAAGGGATAAGCTTTCATCAGAATGCGACCCCGGACCAGCCCATTATGGCGTTGTAAGGCCCCAAGTCTTTGACGATTGAGAATAGAACCCGTTGAGTCACCGACTCAGCCTTCATATGGAGAGCGACAACTCTTAGTATTGTGGTAGTCGCATCGTTAAAGTCGGAGAGGATCCGCCTTGCTGAGTTCAACATTCCTAAAGAGAATTTCATCTGCTCGAATGTTGGTAATTGCAACAAGTGTACCGTCTTTGCGGGATCTACGGTACCACAGTGCGCATCAAAACGTATTATCTGGTGAGTACTGAAGCATCATAATGAGGCTGAATTGTCTGTTCGGGTTGCGGGAGGAAAGGATATGGGATATGTCGCTTGATTTTCGTGTCTTCCTTAGTGTAATAGCATTCGCCCCTAAGCTAGCGTAAGCGGCTCTTGAGAGTTTCTTTTGTTGGCGCTTCAACTGATATTGGTCGTCAGATAGACCACCCAATATATAGTTTATGGTAGGTGCGGATTACCGTGGGGTTGTCCACGCCAGCTATGATTACGTCCATGGCTTGCCTTTAACTCCACCGAGTAGTCGGGTTCCTTGACATCTCTCTGAGATGTCCCACCTTAATAAGCTTTTCTACCATGAGTTTGGCCCGGCATGACAAATTCTCATGCCCATGGTCTTTATGATAATTGCATCGCAAGGATTTGTTCCTTTAGGAGGGATCTGATTCGTGCCACATTAGGGTGATCCGAAATCAACAAAATTTGTATCCTAAATTCGTCCTACTGTCGTAGCAAAGCTACTGTAGTATAGCGGTTCTAAGGTCGAACACAGGGATGAGTTTTCTTCGTACAAATGACTTACAGTGAGATTAAAACTAGTGAATTAAATTTGGATTTTCAGGTTTTTGGTAAAAACAGGGGAGTTGGATGGTTCTTGGTGAAAATAAAATAAGAAAAAATGTAAATAGGGCCTTGAGTGTCGGGCCGGTTTAGGTTTTAAGGCAACCAACATGTCCCTGGATCTTTTCCTCCGTTGGGGAGGATGACGTATAGTGCGTTTCCCCGGGCGGATCTTCGTTATTTAAAGCCAAAAGCGCATGATTTCCTTTTTGAAACATAGCATTTTAAGCTGGGTATAAATGTCCTTAATGGTGAGAACATATCTCAGCCCCTCTGATAACTAATGAGCAGCTAGCGGATACTTGATTGGATCTAGTGATAGCGTCCTTTGTAACCAAAAAAGCTTGTCAAATACACGTTAGTGAGGGCGTGCTTAAGAGATTTAAACCTAGATTTAGAGAAATAGAACATAAATACCCATAAATGCGTGCGTTAAAAACAGAGGACCGTCAGTTACCTCCAAACCGTTGCCCAGTAGCCCTCCTCTTCAAGGAGGAAGAGGTCTAGCCAACCATGCTCTGAGTTGTCATCCTTAGAGGAGTGTTTGGCAGCCGAGAAAGTGGAAAGAAAATGAAAGAAAATGGGAAAAGGAAAATTTCTTGGAAGCTGCGCCCACACAGTTCTCTATTCTTTGAATTGATTAAATTATTACAAACCTTGACTCTAAGTATATCATTTCGGAGCAAGGGAAATTACAAAAAAAACTGAAACTAAAAGCTATTACAAGGATAAAATGGGAAAAAACCAAAAACTCTAACAAAAACAACAAAAGCGTGTAACTGCAGGAAAGGTGAAATGTGAACAGTGGCAGGATGAATAGTGGCGGGCAGGAGCAACTTCACGGGTTGTGACCCAAAATTTGCTCTTGCTTCATTTTCTTCTATTTTTACGCTCTTCTTTCTCTTGGTCTACGATCCTCACGATGTTGAGTTTGACTCGAATTCTTCGTACTTGGATCGACTATTAATTTTAGCATGTGGTCTTCGCAAAAGCGCAAAATTTGCCTGAAATGCGTCAGGTAGAATAGTAGGACCTTAATGTGCAAATCAGTTAATTAGAATTATTAGTATACAAAAGCATAAAACCTATAATAAATAGGGTTCAAATAGCACTTTTTGAGCACTAATCACACCCCCAACCTACATTGCTAGTCCCTTAGTAATGAAAAGAAAGAAAAGAAAGAGCATATAGCGATAACAAAAATTATCATTACAAAAGGTTGCAGTTCAAAAATGTTGTGAAGAAGTAATGCCTAACCCTAAGAAAGAATCATCAAAACCTAGCCCAATAACTATCTTGAGAGAATGAATGCCATACAAAATGGAGTATCAACGGAGCTTCCTTCTCGGTGAATTAACTAGAGACTTCCACCAAAACCTAGAGGTGTTTGTTTGATCGGTTCTCAACAATAAAATGCTAAGCCCACTCTACTTTGCGACTAAACTCTTTGTGCACCTAGGACACTAACCAGCCCAAATAGATCCAGGACCCTTATTCCACAACTCTTTTTTGTGTATTGTAGGGGTGCAATGCTGAGGAATCGACCTACTTGAGTCCATGTAAAGGGATCTACCGATGACTCCCAACCCAATTAAGGCAAGACTGAAGTCATAGGATCTTTTCGACCACTAACTCTTCGAGGTTTCGCGGACTCGAATGATTTAGAAACTCCAGCGCCTACAACCCCCTTTCGCTGCCCATCACCCGTGCGAGCACAAGTCGGTGGCTCCCGACGGTTATTAGGGCACCGGGCTAGGAAGCTTTCGCCATATACCCCTCGGACAGTGCTCTCGGGTTTCAAGAAGTAGCGTTGCAATTTTTCTTCTTTTTCTTTTTCTTTTCTTTTTCTTTTCTTTTGGAAGACACATTGGCCTTCTATTCATCGGGGTCCTTAACCTATTAAAGGTAGTCAACGAAACTAGGGTAGGTTTTACAAAGTCTAGGAGGTAGGCAGTTTTTCAGCCTATTGTTGAAAACTGATGTGCATTGTGTGTGGTTAGCTAAAAGTGGAAGAAAAAGGTCAAAAGCAGCAAGGATTCAACTAATCATCCACTCAACTAGGCATGGCATCAATCCTAGCATCAACGAGTTTAGACAAAGTTTCAATTTTCCAGCTGCGAGTTAAGTGAAACAAAAAGTGGGTGCAATTTTTGAAAAATTAAGCTGTATAGTATAACAGCTTCACAAAAAGGAAAATAGTGAGCCACTGAACATCACAAAATGGGCTTGCTCAAAATAATAACAAAAACATAAATACATGACACTTCCTTCGCTAACTCTCCCCTGACCAGCGTCTCTTGTACAATGGGGCTCGGATTGGAAAGTTAAGAGGAAGGAAGTATTTACTGATGAGATGTGCTCATTTTTTGGATAGGAGACTTCACAAGCTTTCCATCGACACCTTATTCACTCCGTTTGGGCTTCAAATAAGCAAGTTAGGAGAGAAAAGAGAGGAAAAAAGTGACCAGTTTGAGCATTTTTAAAATTACACATTCATAATAATTTCAAAAGTGTTATTTCTGGCCATATTTAGATTCTACACTCTCTAAGCTTTCCAACGGTACCAAAAACGCCTAAAACGGAGTTCGGATGAAAAAGTTATGAGCAAAACAAAATAGAAGTCTGATAGTATTGCGAAATTTCGCGGGTTGCATTTCACAAGTGCGAAAATTTTTTTTTTTCAAATATATATATATATATATATATATATATATATATATATATATACTATATATATATACTATAATAATAATAATAATAATAATAATAATAATATATAATATATATACCATATAAGGCGAAAATAGCGCCGTGGGATCGAGGCACTATTGTTGTGCGGGAATTTCGCGAGAATGCGAGAATTTTGGAGCGACTGCGAATTCGCGGGTGCGAGAGCCCTACAGGTGAGCTTAAGTTACTCTATTTGCCAAACTTGACCAAGGCGAAAAATAAACACAAGAAAATTTTAAAAAAATTGAAGAAAAATGAAAATTAATCTAAAAACAAAAATTAACTAACAATTAGAGAAAATCTAAGAAGGAAAATTAAAGAAATCAAAATAAAATAAAATAAACTAAGAAAGCGAAAACAAAAAGTGGGGAAATTTGAGGCACCCCAAAACATGTTCTCGAGCCTTTGGAAATTTATTTGGAATTGTTAGACTTAAGCAATCTGCAGGGGTTCGAGGTCTTGAAAATCAGAGGCAAACGCTGAATCGACATTTATGTCATTGCTACATAAGCAACTGCCAATGTCTTTGATGTAGTGGCATAGGCTTGTACAGTGGCCACTAACTTCTTGAGGTTTTGTAGGGCAGGCAGTGTAAATGGAATGACCTTTGCTGTAGGTGCTTCAGGTGTTGAGTGTGCTGCAGGTGTGGGCAAGATATACACTGGCAGTGGGCTATTTTGGGGTTGGGCAGTGGCACTAGGATTCAAATTTATGGGGATTGGTTGAAGGATAGGCTTTTGGTCCCTTCCACTGTTTCCTTTCCTTTGCCCTCACTCGATCGGCTAATGGGAGATTAGCCCCGTCTTGTTGTTTATATTGCTCCTCGGCTGTGGTGTCAATTAGGCACTCTTTTACGGATTCTCCTCCTTGATGTGAGATGGATTTAACTGCGAGGATGTCGAATTCACGTGATTTGGCTTTGGAACACATCTAATTCCTTGTTAAGAGCTCTCTGCGTAATCGGTTTCTGATTGCTTTGGATAGTCAACGCCATCACACTCCTCTTTGAAATTATCCACTAGTTTTCTCAAGTTTAGTATTGCTTGCTCAAGCTTGGAGAAATTAAGCGTAATTAGTTTGTGGTATTGAAGAGTTGAGGTAAAATGTGGAGAAGCAGGAAGTACATAAGTTGAGGAAACACTATAGACGGATGCACTCATCCATTGGTCTCTATAGTCCCTCATAGACCTATTTGGATTTGGATTTCTCCCCCAGTTCTTGACCACACTTATGGAAGGTTCCTATAATCCCTCGTGGACATGTATGCTCCCAGGGTTCTACTCCATGAATACTCATTGTATTGTTCTCCCTCTCCAGCTAGTCACAATTCAAACCCATTGGACATGCCAGTCTCTGAGTAGAAATAAGGGCAACACAAGACAACACCAAGCGATCCTGTGGGTTTTTTTTTTTTTTTTTTATTTGCAGTGAAATAAAACTAAAAAAAAAAAATGACAGTGAAATATAAAAGAAATTCACCAACACTTGTGATGAGGATCACAAGTTAAGCGACCTCTCACTTACCTTTAGGCACCACATCCGACAGGCGTCATTTGATTCGTGTCACGGTGGGGTGATCGAAATCAACAAAATTTGTATCCTAAATTAGTCTATTTGTCATAGCAAAGCTCTTTGCGGTATAAGCGGTTCCTAGGGTCGTGAACTCTGGGGATGAAGGTGTTCTTAGCCATTGCAAATGACTTCTGATTGAGATTAAAACTGGTGAATTAATTTGAATTTTCAAGTTTTTGGTAAAAACAGGGGAGTTTGATGGTTGCAGACTAATAATAAAATAGAAAAGTATGTAAATAGGAACCCCCTTGAAGTGTTGGGCCGGTTTAGGGTTTAAGGCAGCAGCTTATGTCCTCGGGTCTTTTTCCCGCGTTGGGGAGGATGACATATAGTCTCATTTCTGAAGCGGATCTTCATTTAGCTTTAAAACTAAACCTATGATTTTCCACTTTTTGAAACATAGCATTTAGCGGGTATAAATGTCACTAACGGTGAGAACATATCTCAAAAACCTACCACTACAGGTAACTAATAGGAGCAACTAAGCTGGATAACGGTGGATCTAGTGATAGCATCCCACGTAACCAAAAGCTTACCCAGAATACATGTTAGTGAGGGCGTGCTTAAAGATTTAAGCCTAGATTGAGAGAAATAGGAACATAAATACCCATAAATGCGTGCGTTAAAGCAGAGGACCGTGAGTTACCTCCAGAGCCGTTGCCCAGTGGCCCTCCTCTTCCAAGGAGGAAGAGGTCTAGTGACCATCCTACGAGGTTATCATCCTCGGAGGAGTGTTGGCATGGCCAAGAAAGGGAAAGAAAATGAAAGAAAATGGGAAAATGAAGGCTGCTTGGGGAAGCGCCTGGTTCTCTATTCTTGAGATTGATTGATTATTCTGAGCTTTGACTCTAGCTTATATACGGCTCGAGCAAGGGGAAATTACAAAAAAAAGCTGAAACTAAAAGTTATTACAAAGGATAAAATGGGAAAAAACCAAAAACTGTAACAAAAACAACAAAAGCGTGTAACTGCAGGAAAGGTGAAATGTGAACAGTGGCAGGATGAATAGTGGCGAGCAGGAGCAATTTCACAGATTGTGACCAAATTTTTCTTTGCTTCATTTTTCTTCTATTTTATGCTCTTCTTTCCTCTTGGTCTCTGATCTACGATGTTGAGTTTGACTCGAATTCTTCATGCTTGGATCGACTCAACAATTTTGGCATGATTAGCTCGCAAAAACTGTAAAATTTGCCACAAAATGCGATCAGTAGAATAGTAGGGACCTTAATGTGCAAATTGGGTTAATTAGAATAATTAGTATATAAAAAGCACTCAAAACCTATAATAAATAGGGTTCAAAATAACACTTTTTGGGCACTAATCAGGATCCTTCTGGATCAGAGTAGGCCATATAAAGTCTGGCAAGTCTTGAATGACGAGCAATAACCTCTCATAAGAGACGATCAAGGGGGTGCACGGGATCGCTTTCGGTCTCTATTCTGACCTTCCTTGGATTTAGAGGGCTGTTCCCAGGCGGCTTATTTCCTTCGACCGATTTGCTGGTAATCATGACAGTCTAAGTCGCTGCACGAATATTGTCCTCTAGCATTGAGTACCTATCAGCCCATCTGTATAATTCTTCGATCGTCGCTGGCAGGTCTAAAGATAGTGACTGGAAAAAAAATGATTAGATGGCCAGAAGCTTCTCTTAAAGTTTTAGAGGACTACGTCCATGCTATACGACTCTATTTGCTAGACGGCTTGCCCGAACCTCTTTGTGAAGTCACGAATTGTCTCTTATTCTTGTTTGAGAATGGTTTGTAAGGAGATGATGTTTCTCTTTTGTCGCACGGAGCATAGATACTGTGATATGAATGTGGCCCATAGTTTGTTGAACGAATTTATTGAGTAGCGTGGGAGCTTGTGAAACCGACGGTGCCGGCCAGCGAGCTTCTTGAGGAATACTTTGCCAACAGCAGGTCATTACCGACATATTTAGTGTCATCACTTGATTATAATGAAGCATATGGTCGTAGGGGTTAGCCGAGCCATCAAACGTGGTGAAAGCTGGAATGACAAACTCACGGGGTGGCCCATAGTCAAGGATGAGTTGCCCTAGGGGTGAAAAGAGCATGTCATCGGGTCTCGAATTAAATTGGATTAGCGTATGTAAAACATTGGCATTATCTTAAGGCGAGGATGTCTGGCGTCTTGGTGGCAGCGATGCTGAGGGCAGCACACGGTTCTCTGGCCAAGCGGCCTGTCGGTGAGTGTCTTGCATGCCCTCTGGCCTTTTTGTGAGATGCACCACGATAAGCGTCGCGAAGGCAGGGTGAGGTGAAGGCCTCTTGCACGTTCTAGTCCTTATGCTCTCCCGAGTATTCTTTGTCGGCTAGAGATTTAGGGATGGGGAGCTGCCTGAAGATAGCTCATCGTCCGTTGGGGTATTGATGTCGGCAGGAACAATGGACCCTTTCCCTTTATCATTGGCAATCGGCTACACATCACTATCGTTATCTCGCGTGTCTTTTCCAAGATCGTGACTTTTTTCGATCTAGGTCCGCAACTGGTCATTCTCGCGTCGTAAGCGCTCGGCCTGACCTTGCAACTCTTTCATCTGTTTTGCTTGTTTCTCTTGCTTTCTCCATGTCAGCCAATGGAGGGGTGATCTTCTAACAGGTGGTTCATCGGAATGCTCGTCGCAAATGCCTCGGGAATTAGATGTAGAAGTGGGGATAGGCCGAGCTCGAGTGAAGGGCTACTTGATGATCGTTGAAGCCCGAGCTCTTGCCAGCCTACTCGTGGACTTTACGTTTGATTCCCACATACTGCACTAATTGTTGTAACCTTGATCATCTAATCTTTGAGGTATTAACGACACGATGTAATCATGCAAAAAGGGCGATCCGAGGACGATGGGCCGGCCGCCTCTTCGATGATTAAGTCAGCAAAAATACAGAGAGGAAAAAGAAAGAAGTTTGCACAGTTGAATTTGCATACCTCTCCCTCGTGGGGGATCTTTCTAATTTATAGTCAATGGATGTCGACTCTCCTTCCTATTTTGAGAATGAATCTCCTATTTTTAGGGATAAATCTATTTGTCCTTATATGGGACTAATTTTTCCTTATTAAGGATTAATTTTCTGAGAAGTAAGGAATTTGGGAACTAGAAAATTTGTGGATAAATACCTTTTGTGTGTTTCTCGCCTTTATCCATTCATCCATAACGAACGTGCTATAAGCAAAAGGACGGCCAGCTGGGAGACTTGGAACTTTAGACGGGTCGTCCTGAGGTTGGCCTCTCGGAGGACACCCCGACTTTCACAGATGGGCCTCTGGATTTCCTGACTAGGTAGTGCCTACAAGTTTTGATATGATTGGTGGGCTTAGGCTGCTTCACATCGTGGGCCAGGCAGACCATGGACCAAGCCGGCTAGGCCCTAGGCCCATTGAGTAGTGGGTATAAAAACCACGATACTCACAGTATCTTCCACACCGATATGAGTTTTCTTTTGTTTTTCTTTGTTTTTTCTTGTTGCTAATTTATTGTGGTATGTTTTGTCAGCAACTTGTTGCGACGTGTAATTTTGTCGTAGATGATTAACTTCTTTGTAGGTTTTCATGTTGGTGTTTCAAATGACAAATCATCATATCAAATCTTGTTTGTCAAGATGATGCATATCTAAAATCTTAGGTTGTTATACATTTTTTTTTACCAAACAATCTGCTTCTTTTGATTCTATGTTTCTTCGAATATATTGCTAACCTGAATCAATAAACTTGTCTTTTTTCAAAAATAAAATAGTGTAAAAAAAAAAATAGCTATCAACTAGATTCCCATTTTCTTATATTTTCTATTTGATGCATTTTTTAGAAAAAATCAATTCATTTCATGTCCTTTGGAACAATTTAAGTGCCTTCACTGTTCTTTCGTTTAAATCTCTTTAAAATCATAATTAAAAAAAAAAGTTTAGGAATGATAATCTCTGAACTCATGTTATGCATTAAAATAAGGGGAAAATATTGTTTAAATCATAAACTTTTCAGAACTTTTTGCAAATATATCTTGAACAAAAAAAGTTATTATTTAAATATATCAAATTTCATTTTAATTGATTCTCTAGCCTCGAATAACCCAAACCTAGTTACGAACCTAGTTGTCTTCCTATGTGGCAAATATAAAGCCTACATAGTAAAATACAAAATGACGTGGTTTTTTACTAATGGAAGAATAAAACCAGGTCACCCAAAACGAAGTCGTTTTGAGGGCATTTTAATGATACGATGCCATTTTGAACAACCTACAACCCATCTTCATCCTTTTGTTGTTCCAAAGGCAACAACATACCAGTTAAGCTCTTCTAGTTCTAGCTATATTTCCCGTTAAACCATGTGCTTCACTCCCTCACATCGACCATATCTTCCGCCAAAGCTCTACCTCCTCGATCTCTTCTTTCCTCTGAACAGATCCTTATGCTCGAGATTCAGTACATCTCATCAAGATAATCTCAGTGCTTAAAACCTTGACATCATCGATCCAAACACCCAAACCTCACAAATTCTCCTTGCTAAGCGTAGTCAAGTCCTACCTTTGTGAATTCCTTAAATCCAAGGGATTTTCAAGTCTGATTTCCCTAAACTCTCCTTTCTTTGCCTAAAACTATTCACTTTCGATTTTGACTCCATCGCCATTGGTTTTATTTCCTTACCTTCGAGTTGGCTGTGACGGATCAAGAATCGTGCGGATAATCTGGTGCCCTCAGTTTGAAGTTGGATGTAAACTGACACTAATTTATTGAGAAAATTAGGAATTGGAGAAGGTCGATGTGCCTACTTCGGCTTAATGCCTATCTTTTAGAACTTTGGGGAGAAGAGGAATTTATTTGGTGAATTAAAAATGACCTATCTTTATTGAACTCATTTAGGCTATATATAGCCATACAACTAGAAGGGAAAATAACAACAATGTTAAAGAACAAGAAATGTTGAAGAAAAGGAAAAAGAATAGAAACTATTCGGCAAACTGTGGCTAAATCAAGTTAGACCAAGTCTTCCATCTTGCTAGTGGCACATATCATTCCCCATTGCTTAAGGATCCTTGTCCACAAGGATGAAATCAGGATATGACTTGGTGAAATGCCACTCATTCTCCCAGGTTGCATATTCTATTAGTACATCGATCCATTTCATTAGGATTTTAGATTTTGGGCGGTATTTACCCTTGCGAAGCACTATCTAAGACAACTTTAGGTTGTGGAAGGACAGTCGAAGTATCCGAGACAGGGGGAAGTTGGATAGATGTTGGAGTGACTGGTCCCAAATGCTTCCTTAACAAATTGACATGAAACACATCATGAATTTGAGAACCCGAAGGCAAAGCCAGTTTATAAGCCACCGGACCCACTTTCTTAATGACTTTGTATTGACCCAAGAAACGTGCGGCGAGCTTCATGGAGGCTCGAAAAGCCACAGAACTCTGTTTTTATGGCTAGAGTTTCAAATACACATAATCTCCCACAGTGGGGCCTTCTTGTAGATGTTGTATATGACAGTCATCCAATCCTAGGCGTGAGAAGGTTGTATGTGACTTACATAGGATGGCATCTCAGTCACATAGGTACTCATCTACTGCTTGGATGTGGGAAGTGCCTGGTACACAAGCCAATAAACTTAGAGGTGGAATGCCATAAACAACTTCGAAAGGTGTCATCTTGGTGGAGGAGTGAGTTGAAGTGTTGTAGCTGAACTCAGCCCAGGGAATCCATTCGAGCCATTTCCGCGGCTGGTCACTTGCAAAACATCGTAAATATTGCTCCAAATTTCGATTGACAACTTTAGTTTGACCGTTTGATTAGGGATGGTAACTTTAGCTCTTACACAACTTGGTCCATTGCAAATGGAACAATGTTCGCTAAAAGGAGCTGATGAACACCTTGTCCTGGTCGCTAACAATTGATGTCAGAATACCGTGTAGGCGAACCATGTTGGCAACAAATGCCTTGGTGACAATTACAGCGGTAAACGGGTGTTTTAGGGCTATGAAGTGAGCATAATTTTTCAATCGGTCGATGACTGCCATATATCCATTAGAAGATGGTAACCCCTTAATAAAGTCAATCGAGATATCAGTCCACATTTGAGTAGGGAAGGGTAGCGACTGAAGCAACCCCGTCTACTTCATACAATTGATTTTGAACCGTTGACAGACATCGCATTGCTGTAAAAAATCCTTTACCATCTGGCGCATATTAGACCAAAATAAATTATATTTGATACAAGAGAGGGTTTTATGAAACCCAAAGTGCCCAATTATTGGCGACAAATGGCAATCAACCATTATCTTCGAAATCAAGGTTGAGGTGGGGCTCAAATAAACTTTGTCTCCTTTGAACCACACTCCATCATGTTGGAGCAGCTTGTAGACAACTTGAGAGGAATTTTTTTGTAATAATTCTTCATAAATGAGTCTCTTTGGACTTAAATCTTACACGTGGTTGAAAATGGATAAAATTGAATTCAACTACCATTGACGAAGAATGCACCTTGGTTCCAGCCCGCGTTTATGCTGATTTCGTAATCATAACCAAGTATTTTTGGTAGTCATCGTGTTTGTGTTGATGTAGTGATTCGTTGCTCTAGTAGGTACTTGAGACTTTTGGTAAGTCACGGATCATAAAAGGTTTCCAGCAAATTATGAAGCCATTTCTTGGTTGGCGTGATATAGCCAACATTTCTTTCTCATAGGTGGACAATGCCAAGGCTGAACCTTTCAATGCTTCGCTAAAATACGCCACTGATCGATTTTGTTGGGTAAGAATTGCATCAAGTCCGATTTCGCTAACATCGCATTCAATCACGAATCATTGAGTAAAATCAAGAAGGCGTAAGATTGGTGGTGACGTCAATGCCTCTTTTAATTGTTTGAAGGCCATCCATGCTATCTTATTCCATTGAAATCCATCCTTGCTCAAGAGACGGATCAAAGGAGCTAATACATCCAAAATGACGGATAAATTTTCGATAGTAGCCTGCTAAACCGAGGAACCCTCAGACCCCTTTTGTTGTTGTTGGTGTTGGCCACTCAATGATAGCTTGTATTTTGGTTGGATCATGGAAATACCCCTATCTGAGTGTGTGACCCAAGTAGTCGACCTGTAACACTCTGAATCTACATTTCGACTCTCTTGCAAACAAACTGTTAGTTGATAGGATATGTAGAACAATTTGCAAATGTGTGAGATGGTCTTCCCATGATTTCGAATAAACTAGAATGTCATCAAAGAAAACCAAAATGAATTCCTGTAGATAAGGACGGAAGAGATCATTCATGAGACTTTGGAAGGTTGTTGGTGCGTTAGTGAGGCCAAATGGCATCACAATGAACTCGTAATGCCCATCGTGCGTCCGAAATGCAATTTTAGAAATGTCATCTTCTTAGACGTGGATTTGATGATATCCAGACCGCAAATCTAGGTTCAAGTAAAATTTGGCGTCGTGGAGCTCATCTAACAGTTCATTGATCAAAGGAATTGGATACTTATCTTTAACTGGGATGTCGTTTAGAGCTCGGTAATCCACATACAATCGCCAAGCTCCATCTGTTTTCTTTACTAATAGAGCGCAGGGGGCAAGGCTTGAGCTATGACTTAGTCGAGTATCAAACCCAGATGCTTAAAAGCTCTTTACCGTTTTCTCTATCTCGTTTTTACGTAATAAGGAAGATGATATGGCCTTACATCTTAGTCTTCGCGGTTAGCTACCATGGAATGTGATGGTCATGTGACCGTCTTAGAGGCAAGTTGGTAGGTGATTCAAATACTTGAAGTGCAGATAGAGGTTAGGCCATCTCGAGTGGGGTAGGATTTTGGTTAGGCTCTTCTTTGTTGGAAGGAATTTATTTGATAAATAGCCCGATATCGTGTATTCCATTGAATTCTTTGTCAGTTAAGGCTGATGCATGTTCATCCCAATCCCTAGAAGGTGTGGGAAGTTCCTGCCACATTGAAGTTCATGGTTAGTTGCTCTAGTCAGTCTCGATGGGTCCTAGAGTTGCAAGCCATTGCATTCCTAATACCAACTGGCATGCTATGACAGGAAGAACATAGTAGTCGGCGGTGACGGGAAGTCCTTGAATGGTGAGGGTGAGCGCTTGACATTGTCAACACATTCTATCTTCTCCCGGTTAGCAACCATAATCAACTCGGTGTTCGGCATCGTTACATTCTTGTTTTTCAACTTGCCAATGACACGTATGGTTTGTGGGTGTTCGGCTCCTGCAATTGCCTGGAAAGAAATTTCAGGTATAGCTTCATGATGTTTCGGTTCTGGTTAAAAGCCCTCGGCATCCTCGATGCTTGGATGGGGTGAATCATGAAGCTATACCTAAACGCCCTTGACATCCTTGATCCTCGATCATAAATAATCGAGGTCGTTCGCAATGATGGCCTAGGATGAACTTCTCATCACAATAATAGCATAACCCCTTCTCTCGACGTTCTCGTGCCTCTTGATTGGTGATTCGGCGGAAGGTTACTGGTTGAGTATTGGAACTTTGGTTCATGCGCTAGGTTGGTGGAGGTCATAGCACCCCAGCTATTGGATTAGGTGAGGCTTTTGTTGTCAAAAAGGTTGTCTAGGAATGGAGTTGTTGGTTTGGTCTCTTCTACAACAGGTTATGTTCCTTGATTAGCCGAGCCACTCTATTGTTTCTGCCAAGGTTCTGGGTTGTTTAATTTTTATGTCGTCTCGGAGTCCTGTAATAAAACAACCAATTAGAAAATTTTCAGGTAGGTCATCAACTCGGTGGGGAAGCTTTTCAAAAGCTTCTTGATAAGTTGCTACGGTTGTGGTTTATTTAAGGCGAGTTAGAGCTTCTGACTGGTCCTCATAGTCGGTCGGATCAAATCGGAGTACAACCTTGATGAACTCATCCCATGTGGGTGGTCCGCGAAATTTCGTCATCCACCTATGCCATTGCAGGGCGATGCCTTCTAAATGGAAGGAGGCAAGCTAAACTTGTTGGTCTGGTACAATGTTTTGGAATTCAAAGTATTGTTCTGCCTTGTAAATCCATCCAGTTGGGTTGTCTCCATTAAACTTTGGGAAGGACAACTTGAGGTGTTGACAAGGGTGGTAATGGATGGTGTTAGAACGGGAAGTATGTGGGTGTGAGGATTCATCATAAGCAAATGGGTTGGTTTCAGGAGGGCTAGTGTTTGGGCTACAGGAGGTTCGAAGAGCTTGAAACTCAATTAACACCGCTTGTAAGGCTACGTCATCTAATGGCTTGGTCGTGTCGTGCTAGATTCCCGGTGACATCATTCAAGGTCTGCATTCGTTTCTATGAGTGTCCATAATTAGAATCGACTCTAATACCACTGATATGAAAGAATTTTGAATAAGAAAGGAATAAGAGAAGAAGGGGACTGTTGGGTGAATTAAAAACGACCTATCTTTATTAAACTCATTTAGGCTATATATAGCCATACAATTAGAAGGGAAAATAACAACAATGCTAAAGAAACGAGGAAGTAGCAAAGAATAGGAAAAAATTAGCAACTATTAACATACTTTTCGATAAATAATGACTAAATCAAAATTAGATCCAGATGTTATCTTGATTGGCACATATCATTGTTCAATGGAGAAATTTTGGGTTTTGGTAAGGAGATCTTGGCTAAGGAAAATGATGAAGACGGGATTGTTCAAAAAGATGTCGTTTTGGTTGATCAGTGTTTTCAAAAGCATTTTTGAGATGCGCTATAAGGCATTACTTCAGGATGAGCGGTCAAAAAGCGTGTCGAAATGCGATCTAAAACGCATAACCTGAGAGGCTTACACTTTCTCATTAGCGTGGGTAAGCGTATGCCTTCTTGGTCGATCTTAGAAATAAATGCGCCTCATAAGATCCCCAAATTAACATTAAAAAAAATAAAATTGAAATTGTAAAATAAAAACTAAAAACACCTAACCCTAATCGTTTGTTTTTTAAACAAAAGGAATAGAGAAATTAAATAAACCCTAACCTAAGTTGGTGATCCTTACTTTTCTGCCAACGTCGGATTTTTTGTCGGAATTAGAGCTCATTTTCTATCGGAATCGCTCCTCTGCATCAGTGGCTTCTCAATTCTCTTCGTCGAGAGCTCTCTCATTGTCTCCAAGTAATGTTCCTTCTAGATTGATTTCTCTTCCCCTTTCTATAGGGCTATTGCGAACTTGCAACTTCGGTGGGGCTTTGAGCCACCGAAAATTAGCAAATATATATCCCCTGTTCGTTGGGGCTTTGAGAATAAGAATATTAGCAAATATATTCTTTTATGGAAATTATGGAAGATTGCCATGAATTTTCTTTCTTTTTAATGAATATTAGCAAATATATTCATTTTCTTGATTCCCTTTTTCTCTTCCCCATAATGAGCAAATATATTTGCTAAACACGACTGATCATTAATTTTTATGTATTTTTTTAAATCAGTATAAATTAATCCTATTTTCATAAAAAATATAATCCATAAAATAAAAATATAAAAAATAATTGGATAAATATAAAATATCCCTAATTTTATATAAATTTCAAAATAATCGATAATTTATGTTGGATAAAACAAAAAAAAATTAAATCATTTTCCTAATCGATAAAATTTTGTTTGATGTATAAATTCAAATTTGGAAATTCTTTTTTAATTCTTTAAAAAAGACCAACAATTTCATGCTATAATTCAATAGAACAAATCATGACTCATTTTGCTTATAAATAAAATAAAATTATATAATTTATAAAATAATTTAAAATTTTGTATTCAATTATGTCTTTTTAATTTTTATGCAAATTGTGTTTTGATTATTATTATTGTTGTTTTTTAGAATGAGTTCCATTGATTCAAGAACTTCGAGAAAATATTTTTTATGGAAGTATGCTATTAAAATTCTTGAGGAGAAATATTTGAGATGTAATTTTTGCAATCAAAGATGCACGGGAGGGGTTAATATACTTAAGTGATAGTTGATTATGACTTAGCAAAATAACCAAGAGTGGGGTGAATTGGTTTTCTTAAAAAACTTTTTGCAAATCAATAAGAAATCTACAAATTTAACTACAAAAACATTAAATAAAGAGATATAGAGTAGATAAATCAAACTCTGGATTTTTAGTGGTTCGGCACACCCTTGCCTACGTCCGCTTCTCTTCAACCTTCAATCGATGAGGGTTCCATTAGTTTCAAGCTTCAACCCGAGCTTTTTCCTTTAACACTTGGATTTTGGCTTCTATTGGCATTTCACAATTTCTTCTTGTTATATACACTTGAAGCCTTCTTTAATACTCAATGAGACTCTTTCTCTCTATCTCTCAAGATGGATCAAATATAACTCAAGCTTATGATAAATACAAATGTGCACTATAGAATATGCAAGTGAAATGAATGCACCAAGAATCTTAGATTAAGAATTGATTAGCAAGATAAATGGTGGTTGAGAGAATAAATGCAACGAGTCTCATACCATTAAATGGTCCCCAACACTCTATTTGTGGAGTGGGAACTCGGCAGCAAAATAAGCTACCAACCGATCAACCAGTTCGATCAATTGATCGACCGTTTCGTTAAATACACTAGTCGTTGTGCATTTAATGCACTTTAGATTACCATTTTATAACCGTTGGACTTGACCAATTGCTAAATCGATCGACCGTTTGCTTTTCTAAACCTATAGATGAGCTATTGCATCAAATCGATCAAGTTTCACAACTCAGCCAGTTCTCAATCGGTCGATCGTTTCACCGACCAATTCCAGATAGATGCTATTAGATCCAAATGGATGTGATATGCATCTCAGTTGATTGGTAACTGACCGACTGGTTCAACCAATGGACCCTAACCAGTAGACCACAACTAGTCAACCGGTTGAGGCAGATAAATGCTCAAACTCTTATGTTTTTATTTAAAACACATATAAACCTTAGGTGTTCCAATGAAGCACCTTTTAGGATTATAAAACCTAAGGTTTTATGTTTGAACTCGAGTTTTCAACGGATATGCAATTTTGGATTTAAAAACCTAGTTGTAAGTGATGCATGATAAATGATAATATCCTAAGTGCATCAATGCTATCACCATACATGGATTCCTAAGTTTACAAATTCTTCATAGTATGCTTGAACTTGGAATCCCGATCTTACTTCTTGAACTTGATTTTGATTCAAATTTTGGATGAACGTTCTAGCCTTTAAGTTCATAATCACCTGTCATCTGTCACTCATTTCAAATAAACCAGTAGTAACTAATTACCTTGGGCTATTATCATCAAAACCTCAATTAGAGGTACCCTTGGACAACAATCTCCCCATTTTTTATGATGACAAACCTTGGTTATTTAGGAGGTGTGATACTCCCCCTCAACCCAATAATCCATCAATAAGTCAAGAAGATTATAATATACTAACATGCAAACATGAACCATGATAATGAATTATATCATTAAAACACACAATGATATATATATATCATAATCGAGGAGTACAAGATTTGACAACACAAAGGATAAGCAAGTGTAAATATAAGTGTATGTCAATCAACTAGAAAATATACTTCTAAACTCTTAGATACAAGATGTCTCCCCCTTTTGAAACATACCAATAAGAGCAAAGACCTTTTTCCTTCTTTAATCCATGAAAGAGAAAATCAAGAAGCTTTAGATATCCAAATCTTTTTAGGTCTTTGGTGGTTAGTGACCTTTAATTTTTCAACCCAAGTCTTCTTTAACTTAAAGTTGAGGCCTTTTGGGATCCATTTCTAAAATGACAAGTACTACTAATGTGTTATCCTCTACCACAAAAATTGCAAATGGTTGAGGGATTTTCACTTGTGGACTCCTTGACAAAGTAATTTTTGAAATATTTTTCATTATTTGAAGATTTGTAACCTAACCTCTTTTTATCAAAAAGCATTTTTGGCTAACTACGATCATATCAAAAGTTTTTTATCCATAAGAGAATTTTGAAAGGAAAGAGATCAACTATTCATTCTTTTTTAGTAGTTCTTCATTTACCTTCTCAAGAGAAATTTTTGAAAATTTTTCTTTGATTTCATTAACTTCTTTTTTAAGCTAAAAAATTTCCTTCTTAAGTGAGGTGTTTTTTTCATCAAGCTTGTTGATATCTTTAAGCAATTCCTCATATTCAATCATAAATTCGTGATCATTATTAAAAGTTAGAATTTACCTCATATTGATTCTCAATAGCCATGAAACACACGTTGACAACTTCTTCATCATTTTCATCATCAGATGAATCTTCACTTTGACTCTATGTTGTTATGATGGCTCTTCTCTTTTCTCTCTTGGCTTTGTAGAGAGGACAATCATATTTTACATGACTTGGCTTCTTGTACTTGTAACAAATTACTTCTCTAGCTCCTTCTTTCTTTTCTTTTTCTTCTCTTGAAGGACCTTCTTTCTTGTAGTTACTCCTTCTATTGTAGGTCCTTCCACTAAATTTATCCTTCATCATTAATTTTTGTACTCTCTTTGTGATGAGGGCAATATCATCTTCCATGTCATTGATTTTTGTTTCTTCAATGACTTTTTCTTCTTAAGCGTTGAGTGCAATATTCTTTTTTTTACCTTATTCTTCTTGCATTTCCTTTTTTTGTCTTGCAATCTTCAGTTCATAGGTTATCAAAGAACTGGTGAGTTCCTCAAGAAGTAGCTCTTTCAAATTCTTTTCTTCCTAAATAGCCTCCTTTGTAGAATTTCATTTGAGAGGTAGACATCTTAAAATTTTATATACCTTGTCTTCTTCACTTACCTTATTTCCTAAACCCTCAAGTCCATTAACAACATTCATGAACCTAGTAAGCATCTCAACAATAGATTCATTAGGTTTCATTTTGAACATTTCATGTAATCATTAGAGAATTCTAACTAGAATCTTTGACTTGGTCTCCTTCATGGGTATTTAAATTATCTCGAGCCTCATGCCGTTTTGCATTAACAAATTCTATTATACTCAGTTCTATCCATAGCACATACAAGAATATAAATAGCTCTTGAGTTTAACTGAAATTCTTTATTTTCTTCTTCCTCATATTCTTCAAAAGGTTTTTGGATTTTATTCTCATCAACAACTTTTGTAGGAAATGTGTAACCACATAAGATTGTTTTCCAAACTTCCAAATCAAGATATTGAAAATACCAAGTCATTTTGTTTTTCCAAAATTGATAATCGGACCCGACAAAGAAAGGGGGTTTGTTGATGGGAAAACTTTCACCTTGAAAAAGGCTTGAGCTAGTTTTAGTTTTAGTTCTAGTCATTTTCTTCTTAGACGATTAAGTCTTGAAAACAAGAAGTTAAGCTCTTATACCAATTAATAGTTGATTATGACTTAGCAAAATAATCAAGAGCTGGGGTGAATTGGTTTTCTCAAAAAAGCTTTTTGCAAATCAATAAGAAATCTACAAATTTAACTACAAAAACATTAATAAAGAGATATAGAGTAGAAAAATCAAACTCCGAATTTATAGTGATTCGACACACCCTTGCCTACATCCACTTCTCCTCAACCTTCAACCGGTGATAGTTCTACTAGTTTCAAGCTCCAACTCGAGCTTCTTTCTTTTACACTTGGACTTTGGCTCCAATGGGCATTCACAAATTCTTCAAACTATACACACTTAAAGCCTTCTTTAATGCTCAATAAGACTCTCTCTCTAGCTCTCAAGATGGATCAAATACAACTCAAGCTTATGATGAATACAAAGGTACACTCTAGAATATGCAAGTGAAATGAATGCACCAAAAATCTTAGATTGAAAATTGATTAGCAAGAGAAATGGTAGTTGAGAGAATAAATGCAACAAGTCTAATAGTATTAAATGATCCCCAACACTATATTTATAGAGTGGGAACTCGACAACAAAATAAGTTGCCAACCAGTCGACCGTTTCATTAAATGCACTAGCTGTTGTGCATTTAATGCACTGCAGGTTACCGTTTTATAGCCGTTGGACTTGACCAATTCCTAAACTGGTTGACTGTTTACTCAGTTGGTCGATCATTTTCTCTTCTGGTGTTATAAATGAGCTACTATATCCAATCGGTCGAGTTTCACAACTCTGTCAGTTTCCAACCGATTAACCATTTAACTGACCAGTTCTAGATATATGCTACTAGATCCAAACGGCTGAGATATGCATCTCAGTCGATTGGTAATCGGTCGACTAGTTCAACTGGTAGATCCTAACCGGTGGACCATAATCGGTCGACCGTTTGAGGCTCTGCCTCAATTGGTTGACCCTATAAATGCCCAAACTCTTGTGTTTTTATTTAAAACACTTCTAAACCTTAGGTGTTTCAATAAAACACATTTTAGGATTATATAACCTAAGGTTTTATGCTCGAATTCGAGTTTTCAAAGGATTTGTAATTTTTGGATTTAAAAACTGAGTTATGGTGAGTGATGCTTGATAACTGAAAATATCCTAAGTGCACCAATACTATCACCTTACAATGATTCCTAAGTTTACAAAGTCTTCATAGTATGATTGAACTTGGAATCCTGGTTTTACTTCTTGAATTTGATTTTGATTCAAATCTTGGATGAATGATCTAGTCTTTAAGTTCATAATCACCTACCATGTGTCACTCATCTCATGTAAACCATTAGTAATCAATTACCTTGGTTTGTTATCATGAAACCTCATTTAGAAGTACCCTTAGGCCAACACTAAGCATCATTTAGCTGGAACTCATCATGGTATGAAACAATGCAACAAAGTTAGTGAAGCTACTAGATTGGAATGCAAAGAGGCATTGACCTAGTTTCAAGGAACAAAAAACAAAAATAAATGAATTGCTTCAAGAACTTGGTATGAGTCCAACTTCGATGCATGATAACGTTTTGTCTTAAACAACGGGGATATTAGGGAGTGGGAGTGGGAGTGGGAGAGGGAGTGGGAGTATAAGTGGGGGTAGAGAACCTATACCTATGGGACCCATGGATAAATTTACCACTTCACTAGCTAGACAGAGTACTTTCAATTTTAAGTGGAAGCAAAAAGAAAGGAGTGGAAAAATTAGTCGTTTTGTATATTCAAACGGTCTCCCTTTCAATACTGTAAATGATCCCTATTGGTTTCCTACGGTTGATGCTATTGCAAATTTTGGGCTGGGGTTTAAGTCTCCATCTATGCATGAATTGAGGACATGGATTCTCAAAGAAGAGGTGCATGATGTAAGTACCATGATGAAAGAACATAAAAAGTTTGGAAGCAATATAGATGTTCAATTATGTCAGAGGTTGGACATATGGAAATAGTAGATGTCTTATCGATTTTTTGGTGAATAGTCCTGATGGCACTTGGTTTTGAAATCAATTGATGTATTCGATTCAATAAAAAAGAGGGAATTGATGTTCACATATTTTGATGAAGTGGTTGAAGAAATTGGTGAGGAGAATGTTGTGCAAGTCATCACTAATAATGCGTCTAATTATATGAATGCCGGAATGAGGCTTATGGAGAAGCGAGGTAGATTTTGGTGGACACTTTGTGCTGCTCATTGTATAGATTTGATGTTAGAGGATATTGGGAAGCTAAATGTTCATGCTAATACACTTGCTAAAGCTAGACAAGTTGTGAAGTTTATATATGGACATACTTGGGTTCTTAGCTTGATGAGAACATTTACTAAAAATCATAAACTTATTTATCCAGCAATTACACGGTTCACTACTTCATTTTTTACTCTTCAAAGTATTTATAAGCAAAAGCAAGTTATTGTAGCAATGTTCTCCTCAGAAAAATGGTGTTTAAGCACATGGGCCAAAAATCACGAAGGTGTTAAAACTCAAAGTACCGTGTTGTTTGATCCAAACTTTTGGCTTCATGTTGCTTTTTGCCTAAAGACCACTATTCCATTGGTTTGTGTTTTGAGAGAGGTTGATAAAGGAAATACCAGCCATGTGTTATATTTATGAGTTAATGGACTCGGTTAAAGAGAAGATTGCATTTAATTGTGGGGGCATGAAGAGAAAATATTACCCAATTTGGAGAAAAATAGATACAAGATGGACTCCGCAACTTCATCGACCTTTACATGCATCGAGTTATTTTCTTAATCCTCAATTGAGATATGAAGATAAGCTCTCTAATGTGGATGAGGTGAGAAAAGGATTATATGAATGCATAGATGAGTTGTTGGGTTTTGAAGATCATTTAAAAACTAACATTTAGTTGTTAGTAGAAAGGAGGAGACAAAAGGTTGTATTTCAAATCTATGTCGATATTGTCCAATGCAAAGATGATCATTGATGATGGGAATTCAAATAACATAGCGTCCATGGAGATGGTGGATTAGTGGGGCTGAGGCCCTTTTAAGTAAGGGCCTCATCCAAAGCCCTATTGAATTAGACCAAAAAGGGCATGAGCAGTGAGCCTTATGTTGAGTAAGGGGCAAGCGAAAACCTATTGCTAAGTTGGAGTTGTGGAAGTTATAGCAGGACGTCTAGTGTGATGGCGTCCCTATGGACGTATTACATATCCTCCTTGCAAGACCATGGTAATACGATGACTCATATAACCAAGCAAATGGTAATTTTAGAAGCCGTATTGCAATTTAATCTAGAAAATTAAGAAGTCCTACAAGTTGGTGGATGTGTTTTGGGAGTTCAACATCGGAGTTGCAGAAGTTTGTTGTTCAAGTCCTTAGCCTTATTTAAAGTGTTTCGGGATGTGAGAGAAATTTGAGTTCATTTGAATTGGTAATATATCTATTTTGTAAATTTATATTCATATATTTTTATTCTAATATTAGATAATTTTTATTTCATCTTAACACATAAATTTATTTATTTTATTATTTATAGATTCATACAAAAAAAAATTATATACATATATAATAGGCTTAAACATAAAAGGTTGAATGCACTAGTGTATGTAAGATACAACACTAGATTGAAAGAGCGAAGTCTACAAAAAAAACATAATGTTGACCCAATTTTTGTGGATGAGCTTGATTCAGATGATGAATAGTTTACAGAGAAAGAAGATCCCCTCCTCCCGCTTGAAGATAATGAGTTATTCTATATAGTTGGTATTAGAGTTGTGTCATGTAAAGACCAAAAGATTCAAGCATCACCCGATAACATGGTTTCTTCACAATCCTACAAAAGAAAACATAATGAATGAGCAAGTAAGTACTCAAAACTTAAGCCATAAATTTGATTAATTTAATAATGAACTTATAATGTTTATACGTATTTAATACTTTATGCTAGGTTCAAGTGAAGGCAAAGGCAAATAAAAAGATTTCAATTTATCACCAATTCATGAAGATAAAGATTTGGATGAAATGAGAATATTTGATAATGGAAAATTTCCTATTATTGATACATTAAATGATGATGATGATGATGTTAACATTAAAGATGATGATTTGAGTTGAAACATTATTACTTAGTTTTGAATTATTATTTTTTTAAAGTTTGGAACTAATACTATGTTAACTCATTTTCTAATTTATAGTTTTAGAACTATGGTGGTAGTTTAATGCATTTCTTATTGTTTGAGTAACTTACGGTTCTTTATGTGAAGTATGGAAGTAGTTTTATAATATTTTATTTTATTTTTAATATATTATAAAATAATTATTAAATTATATTTGTTATTACAAAGGCTACCTTTATCCCAGCTCGCCGAAGCTTCTTGTACTCGCGCCGTAGGCAGCGGCAGCGTCGCATTACGCTTCGGCTTTTAAAGCATTGTGGTTGACCCTAGTTTGATTGTTCCATTAGTACAAAGCGACCGTTTTGTATTTTTATGCACGTGGGAAAGTGTGGTTTGGTTATCGAATTTAAAGAATCGTTAAAATGAAAGTTGATATATTTAAATAAACTTTTTTTGTTCATGATATAATTGTAAAAGTCCAAAAACACTCAAGTATTTTTTCCCTTAAAATAACACATTTTAGGTTAATATAAAAGAAGATTAATAATAATAAAATGGAGAAATCCTGGCAAAGACCTAAATCTTGAAAATTATTTCACTTGTACAATTGTATTTCTGTTCGTCGATTAAGTTTCTGCATTCCTTCTCCATCTTCAAAGTTATTCTTGCTTATACCTATACAACATCTTCAACATAATCATTTTTTATTCTTCTCCTTCACATGATCCTTTTCCAAGCCAAGAATAAAGAAACCCCTCTCATTTTTCCTTCTTTCCTCTTCCATTTCTCTCAAATCCCCTTTCTCTTCGTTCCTCTTCATTTCACTTCCACGCATGGCTTCCTCTTCGTCTCACCTTTGTCTTTGCGGTGAGTTAATAGGAGTTTGGAAGAATGAAATCATTTAATTTTTGGGTTTTTTTTTGGTTTAATTATTATTTTCTTTAATGATGAAAGCAGGGCAGATTATTGTTTCCTGCTGGACTGGGTTCGTGGAGTGCTTGAAGAAGCTTCTCAACTGTCTTCAATACGAGCCATCCACAATACAGGATAATAAGGTGTCTTGATTCTTGTTTTTAGTGTTATTAAAAATATGGGGAAGTCTTACTTCATTTGGTTTTTCTAAAAATTGTTTTTGTTTTTAAAATTTTATGTTTTATGTGTTATTTGTGATGTGTTTTGTTTTTCATAACAAAAAGCTGGTAATTAGATATGTTTCGGATGTTTTTCTTATTCTCATTGTTTTTCGTATTAAAAAATAGTTTTTAAAAATGGTAAATAAACTCTTTGGACCTGTTTGGTTTCTATTTTTTAAACCTGTTTTCTTAAAAATAAGGAAAATAAGAAGAATACTTTTGATTTCCTGTTTTTTACTGTTTACGAAAATACAAATAGCACTAAATCAATAAAACAAAAACATATTTTAAAGACCATTAAAAAATATTATTTATGTTTTCAAAAACGAAAACAAAAATGAAACAACATATTGTTCTCAAACTAATAACTAATATACTCATCAAATACCGGCCTATGTAAAATTTCCCTAATGGTAATAGTCCTTTCTCCTTTCTGAGTGGACCTCCATATTGGGCTCACCTCCGTTGACAAACGGGCCTGGGATATCCTATCATAAGCCATTGGAATTGGTCCATTAACATTTCCGGAAGAAAGAAGTAATAAAAACTAAAAGATTTGGTATGAGTGTATTATCATTCCCTAGGAGAGTGGAGAACTTCAGATATTTGGGCCCAAATTTCAGAGATAACTGATAAGGCAATTGAGTATTGTCCCTCACACGTGACCATTGTCTGTAATCAATCCAAAAAAAGTAGGCCCATTATTGGCTTTGGGCCCATGGAATATTGGTGTTTTTGTCTCTTTGTCTGTTTCTCATCCTATGTGTTCCACATTGTCTCCCTCTATTCCCTCCACCCATGATTCTGGAACTCCTAATATTATGGACATATCATTTTTTTTTTGTTCCTCCCACTGCTGATTTTAATTATTAAATATTCACTTCACATTGAATATCTTTTTTTTTTCATTATTTTGGTGGGTTTTTGAATGTAATAGTATATTCTATTATCCTCCTTTTTTTTTTTTTTTTATGTGGATGTTCATCCCATTAAACTCTAAAAAAGCATTTGAATTGTATAACGATGACATAAAAAACTACGATGATAAGTGTTTATTTATTTTTCATTTTTTTTTGTACTTCGAGTGTTTTTTGAAATGTTTTTACAAAAATCAATTGCCAAATATTAATTCTTGATGAAACTCAATGACTAAAATTATATTAAGTATTTTAGTTTTATTAAAAATATTTTAAAAATAAAAACATTTTACAAAATCAATGCCAAAAATGCACTCAAAAGTCGATTTCGTTCGATAAAGCTTTATAAGGAATTCAGTAATGAAAGCACTATAGCTTGACTAAACAATACTCCCAATCATTTTGAAAATGCTTTACCTGTTTCTTTATCAACCTTTTGTTGGCATCCATATATTCCAAAGTAAGGCCACGAAACTTTAACTCTTGCCTTTTCATCGAATCGGAACTACCATAATACTGATAGCTAATATTATATTAAAAATCACTACTTTGCTTTTGGTTCAGAAGATTCCCATTTATCATTACGTGCTTAATGAATATTGTTTCTTTAAAAAATATATTTTCAGTTACATTTTTCACTATTTAAGTATTAAAAATCATATTGTCAAGAAAGATAGTGATTAAGAATTAAGTATTAAAAATCATATTGACCAAAAATATCGAGAATTAAGAACCATGTAAGGGTGTGGGAAAACAAAAATGTTATAATGTTTGTAATGTGAAATAAATAGATGGTAAAAAAAAAAAAAATTTTAAAAACCATTTTAACCCATGTAATACATTGACTTTGAGAATTATTTTAACATATTTTTATATTTAAAAATAATTATAATAATAAGTACATATTAAAGCGTAGTTATTTTAAATTTTGTAGATGGGTTTTAAAGCTTGTTTGATTACAATTCAAGAAATTTGTTTATTGTTTTAATAACCAAGAAGAATATAAAAAAACGTTAAATTCAAAAAACATCATTGTTCTATGTTATAAAGAAGCGTTTTAAAAATAGGAATATGTTTTATTTTTTATTTTTAGGGGTTTGGCCGGTGTGGGGAGTTGATGTTCCACTTCCACCTAAACCACCTAACGAAGGATAAGCGACCAAACCAAACAGACCCTAAGTGGGAGAAGACCAGTGAAAAACACTCGTAACAAATCCCTATAAAGTCCAAAACAGCTCTTCCTTCCTTACGAAAAATACCAAACTCCTTTTTTTATTTTTTTATTTTTTTATTTTTTTATTTTTATTTTATTTTTTGTTCTCACGTAACTACTTACCTCCTTCATCCGCCCACCGCCCTCTTCTGGAAAAAGCTGCCAGGATATTCCACGTGACCCAGATTAAAATCGACGGTTCTGATCTCAACAAAACCCGTGACATGGTGTGTGTGTCTGTATCATATAAAAATCTTTAAATAGTAGCCGATATGGAAAGGCCTTCTCTATAAACCCCTTATTTTCCCTCTTCCTTTTCAGTTTGATATTTGTTATCATTTCTGGAGGTTTTTTTTTTTTTTTTTCTGTTTCCCTCAGTGTTCGGGCTCCGCGGTTATGGAGAAGAACATTTTGATCACTGGCGGTGCCGGATACATAGGCAGCCACACCGTTCTTCAGTTGCTCTTGGGCGGATTCAGGGCGGTTGTAGTTGACAATCTCGACAACTCCTCCGAAGTTGCCATTGATCGCGTTAGAGAACTCGCTGATGAGTTCGGCAACAACCTCGTCTTCCACAAGGTTATAACTCTCCTGATTTTTATTTTTTTTTCAATTATTTCTGTTTCTTTTTTTTTTGTCCCCACCTGGGGCGTTGGCGAGCTTGTTCGTCAAATTGAAATTTTTGATCGTCTTTTGGGTTTCCTTTTCGTTTCTGATTTCGCGTGCCCTTAAAATTTGAGTTTTGTTGAGTATGACGCGGCAATTTGAAGAGGGAATATTTTAACCGTCAAAAGGAAAATTTTGAAAAGTGAATACGTTGATCATGTCGAAAATTTTGAACATTAGGTGCCTTTTGAGGGTTTTTTTTTTTCTTTTCTGCTCCCTTCTGATTTGGATGATTCAATTGGTGCTTTAATGCGTCGTCTTTTGTTCTTAGTTGATATTAGTGTTATTTTCCTTAAGTATCAAAACGACGTTTCTTTCGTTTGAGTAATCTGTTGGAAGATTATTGATGAAGTTGAGCTTTTGAAATATGCAATACTTGTAATAAGTACGACTTATGAAGTTTCAATGTAGGGGCAAATTGACATTTGTATGGTTGATTCATTTAACATAATCTGAAGTTTTCTTTTGTTGTATGATGTCTCATCTGGGTAATGGGTTCAGTTGGATCTAAAGGGGACAAACAGGGGCGCTTGAACAGCTTTTGCCTCAACAAAGTAAGCATTTTTTCTGGTAAAGAGCTCCTGTTGCTTTGTACCACAGTAGAAATTGAATTGGACAAACCCTTCTAGTTGTTTATCCCTGGATATTTTCAATCCATTTTCTTTGAGGATGGGATCAATCTTAATGCTTTAGTGCTTCTGCTTAGCCATTTTGCTATCTGAATCTAAATCTTGTTTGGATTTGCTGATCTTTATGGCATGCAAACCATCAAGTGCAGATTTTCATCTGTCTAACTCTTTTATTTATTTTTATAATACTAAGATGGAGAAAGGGGTAAGCATGTAAAGAGAATACCCCACAAGAACTCATGCATTGATTTCTCATGTAGAAGTTTGTGCTTCTTGCACAATTTGTTGTGTTGTAAATATTTCTTAATTCTGTCCACCCTGTTTGCACTGTAGATTTGATGCTGTCATTCACTTTGCTGGATTGAAGGCAGTTGGTGAAAGTGTGCAAAAACCATTGCTTTACTACAATAATAACCTTATTGGCACAATTACTCTATTGGAAGTCATGGCTACCTATGGATGCAAAAAGGTATTGTCTCTGACACAGCTGCTCTGTCATATCCACAATGTGTTGTTTTCCATAACTGTCGCTTCTAGTTGAGTGGACACATGTAATGTCTCAGCTATTTTTTCTTCATTGCAAAATTTTAACTCTGCTTTCTAATAGGCCAAGCTTGCTACCAATGAACCCTTTTTTTTTTTGCAACTAACAATTGGTAAATGAGATTATTCATTTAAATAGGAAAAAGCTCTCTGGTTGTTATGTGAAGCTGATTGAGGGATGCATGCCCCTCTTTTTAGCATGTTTCTTGGGATATTTCTGTTTATATGCTACTATGTTCAAATATCTTCACTGATTTCTAATTTCTCAATATGTCAGCTTGTTTTTTCATCATCAGCTACTGTTTATGGTTCGCCAAAGAAGGTTCCATGTACCGAAGAGTTCCCACTATCTGCAACAAATCCATATGGACGAACCAAGGTATGTTTTAGGCAATGCACAGAGGCAATAGTTTTTTGTTGGGCATACTAATGAAACAGATTGCACATAAAGGAATGGATAGAAACATTTACGATTGGAGTCCTTTTTTTTTGGCTTTAGTTAGCAGAATACTCATTAGTTTTCATTTTGAACTTTTTTGATTGTGATCTTTCTTATTAGTGTCTGTTCTAAAAACTGATGAGGTTGATTCTTCCAGCTTGTCATTGAAGATATATGCCGTGATATTTACCGATCAGATCCTGAATGGAAAATAGTATTGCTAAGATACTTCAACCCAGTTGGTGCACATCCTAGTGGCCATATTGGTGAGGATCCCCGTGGAATCCCAAACAACCTTATGCCTTTTGTGCAGCAAGTTGCTGTTGGCAGGCGACCAGAACTTACAGTTTTTGGAAGTGACTATGCAACAAAGGATGGTACTGGGGTATGTTTTGCATTGTCAACATATTACGTTATTCTTCACTTTGATTATTTGCTTGTATGTCTAGATTTGTTTAGTAATAAGCAGTGTGGACTATGAAATGTGATGTGGAAATTTGCTTTGAATGTTCTGCCAAGGGGAAGCATTGATCAAAGAGCCAATGTGAAATTGATGACAAGTATTAAGGAACACCTGGTTGTATTCACTTACTAACTCATAGTCAATGTATATTTTGAAAATAGTAACCGAACATGAACATGGCTGAGGTTTCCTTTTCTGCTCTCTCCACAATAAAATATTTTCCTTCATTGCTTTCTGTTTTTGGTTGTCATTACATATCAGGTCTCATACAGTCTTTATGTGATTTATGGTAGTTTAAGCAGCGTGTATTAATCATCCTCTTAGAATGGAAGTTGGAGACTTAGTTGATATAGGAACTATATTGCATTCTAGTTTTCTGCTTGTGACCTAAGGTGATGTCAATAATGTGTTGGTACTTAACTGTTTTACCTTTCAGTGCGATGATTACATCCATGTTGTTGATTTGGCAGATGGACACATTGCCGCCTTGCGCAAGCTATTCAACTCAGAAATAGGTCAGAATTCTGACATTGTTTCTTTGGTCATGATTGGTTTCATGTGAAAACATAAAATTTGCTTCTTTCATTTGCTTCCAATTTGCTAAATATCTGCATTTGTGAGAGTTATACAATCTCATAAAAGACCAAGTCTGTGAAACCGAAAATTGTGAGAAAATCACTGCCAAAGAGAAAATAATTTCACTCCACCTTTAGACGTTGGATTTTTATTTTTATTTTTTGGATAAGTTTGAGAGGTAGGAATTTTATCTATAGCGGATGCAGGATGTCTAAAGTGACAACACTGTTATAGATCACTCGAGCAAATGGAAGTAAATCTTGTCAATATTGATTTTCATTTGATATCGAACTGCAGGATGTGAAGCGTACAACTTGGGTACTGGAAAAGGAACATCGGTTTTGGAGATGGTTGCAGCATTTGAAAATGCATCTGGAAGGTGTTAAACAGTTCAACATTTCCTATTTAATTCCTTTTTTTTGACTTTCCAACTATTGAACCTTTTTCTATGAACTTTTTGTTTCTAAGTTGAATATATGTTTTAGTTCTGCTGATGACTTAATATTGTCAGTATCTATAATTGTTCAAAAACCCTGTTTTTCTCAAGTGAGTGATTGTTTGAAGTATTCCATTCACTACCCCATACTAGAAAGATAAGTCGTGTTGCTATCATAATCGCTTTGGATGTGTCTTGTTTGGAAAATTAGACTGGCATGTAGATTTGGGTCTTGAACTCCAAAAACTCTGTCAGGAGTAGTGTATGCCTATCCTAAGAGTTTATATGCTTATTCAGTGAGCATGACTGGGTCTCGGGAGAGGTATTTAATACCCACCTGGATATGCATAACTGAGAACATGGAGAACCTGGCTTAAAGTAAAAATAAAATTGATTGAAGTGCCGCTTTTCTTCCATCACCCGCTTTCATCGATCCCAAGAAATGTAGAGCTCAGCCCAAACAACAGAATATTCCGTTCTGCAATTTTGAAATTATCAGATATCTTTCTTTGTTAATACATGATTGCTGAGGCAATCTTCTGAACTTCATTTAATTGGGTTGTGCTTTCTTCAACCTCCTGAATAATTCTACACTTTCCGAAAATTCCTCTAGTCATGGCTGGCCGTAGACCTGGTGCTGAGATTGTTTATCATCAGCAACCAAAGCAGAAAAGAGTTAAACTGGAAGTAAGTGCTAACCTAGATGCTAATCATATATTTTATTAATCTTTTCTGATGTGGCCCTACGATGCCCATAACGTTGTCACTAAACTAGTAAGTAAGTGTGGTGATTGCATAAACTGGTTTCAAAAAACTTTGAGGGAAAGAAAGTAGCAAGAAAGAAAAAGCTAAGTAAAATAAAAAATAGATTTTACAGTCGATATATTAATTATTTCTGCATATCCCACTTCAAACTTATATAGAAGAAGTTAGAATTATATCATCTTTGAGGTAGCTCAGTTGATTGCAAACAACCGGTGATTTTAGCAAATGGTTCCTAGTTAGGAACTCCTTGGGCCACTTGAAGGTTTTACTCGATTGTTAACTTCAAGGTCCTGTGGGATTAGTCGAGGTGTGCATAGGTTGGCTCAGACATTCAGTCATAAAAAAAAAAAGAGTTCAATTGTATTTTTTAATTTTATAGAAAAGTTGAATAATTTTTCACTCATTTTAATTATACTTGAGTCCTTTTCCAATGGTAAAACTAATTATTTGAACATGATTTTCCTTGACATGTTTTTTCTTTCTTTATTACCTTTCAGAATCTTTTCTATCCTTAACCATAAAGTTTTTCCAAACTCACAATAAAAATAATGGTTTAGAAAATTTCAGAGCTTAGTATTCACTTCTCTGTTAATAATATGGAATGTATCTTGAAATATGGGATACGTTAGGTTGCTATTTTTAAAAACTGTTAACAGAACTTTTGAAAGCACAAAGAATAATGTTTTAGTGTTACCACAGCTGGCTTTTGTTATTTAAATTTAATAACTGTGTTTTTGCCTTTAGAACGAAAGTGGTTTTAAAAATAGGAACCAAATAGGCCGATAATGGCTAGTATTAAGTTCATTTGACATCAGAATGTTTTACTGATCCCCAGACCACTATAGTAGTCGAAATAATAAGATGGCAATTTCAACCATGGATAAATACTTGAGCTTGGACTTGGAAACCTCTTATTTAGCAATGGATACGATAGGAACCGGGTTTCTTTGTTCACCCAAAAACAAAAAAAAAAGGTAACTAGAACATAAGTGAAAAGATTTTGTTTGGTAAAAAACCCCCTATGCATGAAAATTGGTCTTTATGGTAATTTCACTTTGTTTGATGGCCCCCCTGCTGCAGGGCCAAGTATGGTATCAACGAAATGTGCCGGGATCAATGGAACTGGGCGAGCAAGAACCCCTATGGCTACGAACTTTCCCCACAAACAAACTAAAGGATGAAGACCACCTCCCATTACATGTATTCTTAATCATGTTTATGCACAGGTTAGGGCTCTGCAACCATGTCGATTATAGAATTCTGGACATTGACATAGAGAAGCCCGGTAATGCTGGATTGAATTCTTAGATTTGATCGGCATTTATGGGCTGATCTCCTGTAAAGCCTGTTTATCAACTCGCTTACGTTTATGAAAAACTTCTTTTCTAGTTTACTTGGCTGTGTTTATATCGCTCTGTTTTTGGTGCTGTATGTATCAGTATACTGTATATGATGGGCCAAATGCCTCAATCCGTGTTACAGGCAAGGTTAAAAATATCAATTTCAACGGATGTATCAGTACTTGGATTTTACGATTATATTGGAGATATATCGATTGATATTTTTACATGAATATCGATATATCGAAAATTATCAAAAATATTTTGAAATTTATGGAATTACTTTATAAAAGCGTAAAAATTACATTAATAATCAAATATACACATTGATATTACATTGTAATGGTCTTTTAAAACTACAAAGAATATCGATGTGGTTCCGAATTCTGACGTTGTGGATTTCGTGCTTTGTTGAAGATAATCTTCATCTTAAGCGTGGTGTTCGAATGATCTTACGATTATAGTCGAGCGTGTCGTATATAAATGTCTTGATTTACTAATCTGACCTTTTAATGGATAGGAAATTCGAGGTTTATCTACTCGTTTGAAATCCTTGTTGCATTTGATATGGAAGGTGGAATGGAGACTGTTGACATGAGGAAATAGTTTAATAATTATGATGCTTCGTCGATAGAAGCTAAATGATTTGAGGAAAGTGACCATAACTCATTGTGTAAGGAGGAAAAACGTTGGTGTCATTAGATGAATCACTGTATTGAGTGTCAATGTTCATGGACTCAAAACTAGCAAAATAAATCTTCATTGTGTTATGTCATCCTTCCCTGTCGATCTCTATATGACATTCCAATGACTCTAATACTAGACCAGCTCTCTTAGACTTGTGGTCTTTATCTTGTAATATATTGAAATCGTCTTGCTGATGAGCGAACTCCCGATAGATATTCACTTTGATGTTGATATGTACTATCCCCATCATCATTTCCAATATCACTATTATCATTAGTCCTCTCTCCTCTTGAGCCATCATAGCCTGTAGTAAAAGTATCAGCAAAACTATGTCCACTATTATGTTTAACACTTGAATCAAAAGAGGGGTCCAGAAGTGACAGTTTGAAATGAGTATCTAGTGTCTTGATTGAAACTTTTACTATGAACTTCTTGAATAAAACATATATTTCAATGTGACTCTTTACCAACACTATCGTGATTAGTGGATTAGGATTTGCGTTCGTCATCTAAATGGAAAAGTCTAACCACATTTGAATGATTGATTATCCCATTTCTTCACCAAGCTTCGGCAAATGTCAAATAAATCAAGATGTCATTTTTCGACAACTAATGGGTCTACCTTTGCATGTCGTATTTAGTTTCATGTTGCGGTAACAAAAAACCGATTGTTGGAGTCGAGGGTAAGCTAGCCGATTTATTTGTTTTGTATGGATCAGAGCAAATATGCTCCAATTTCTCTCACATTCTAAAGATGATGCAGTTTGGGAAAGAACTTTAAGGGCCAAATTCCTCAATGTGGGAGCATGGTTTCCATACATAAACCACCATTCAGCTGTAATAAAAATTACTAACATTTAGAATCTAATAATAACATGGTAATAGACTTTACTTTTAAACTTTTAATGAGAAATAACACTCACCATGAACTATTAAATCTCTTGGTGTTATTCTTTGTTTGATCACCGAATCATCTTTCGCATTTCAAAACATTATAAGTTGTGGTCCAAAAATAGACCAATATATGTGTAAGTATAACCAAATAAATTGATCAATTGATTATATCAGAATCTTAATTGTTGGATCAAAAAACATCGGCCATCCACATGTCATTGGTATATCGCCGATTTTTCTTCATGTATCGTCGATATATCGGCAAATATTAGAGATATGTGCCTATATATCGATGATAATGCATAAATTTCAACTAAGACACGTTCATCGTTTCACGCGTAGATTCCAGTCAATAGTATCGTCAATATATCGTTGTTTTACCGATATATCGATGATATTGTCCGATTTTTCCCCTAATCGACTATTTTTAGTCAATATTGTATCGGGGTGGACCAATACTTGAAATATCGATGATATATATCACATTTTAAACACTGGTTATTGGGAATCCACTGATCAGTATCCATAACTTTTATAAAGCTAGGCTTTTATTCTTCTGGCTTTGGTGGAAGGAAAATCAAGACCACAGGTCCGAAACTTTTATCAAACAATTCTCCAAAATAGCTTTTTGAGGATGTATGGTCTTATCTCTGTTTAAGGACTTAAATAAGGAAAAGCAGTTTTCTAGGTTTATTCTTTATTGGATATGCCATGCTTGTTATTGCAGAATTAAAAGTTGTCAAAGCATTGAATACTGATCAAATAATATTTTTTGAAATTTGATTTTAGTTCAAAAACTTATCACCTAATCAATAACTTTTTTTAGGCACAAAACCATTATATGTATGCAAAGTGCTTTCCTAGAAAGTATATTTCGTTTTCATTTTTAAATTCATGAAATGTGAACGTATTAACTCGATGCTTAATAAACTTACAATCTTTGAAAAAGGATGATGGTATAAATATATGCAATATAAATACAAATAAATAAAATCAAATTATAACCTTTAAAAAAAATCAAATTATGAAGTCAGGAAATATAAAAGATATAAGTACGGAGTAATTTACTTTTGAAATCTAATCACTTCGGCTAGATAACATTTAAAGTAGTTTTTTTTGTTACTATAGACCGGAAACCTCGTTTATTTATTTATCTATAGGTTTTGTTATTATTATCTTTAGTCAAAACCTTATTATTACAGCAATGAGGAATGAGATTCTCAGAGTCTACCATGAATCTTGACGTTAAAATTTAGTGGCAAAGACACGTAAAATAATATTTCGGTGAGATGTTAGATTTATTTCGGCGTCGAGCTTTATTAACTCTTGAATGGTCAAGTTATCCGACTCGTCGTCCCTGGAGTTCACGTGCGTGATTAGGTGGGATAATGTTTTCAAATACGAGGGATCGTCGAAGAGTATGACGATAATCTTCTTAGAAGGCGACAACCGACTATGAAGGATGTGTTCGTCGATAAATTATGATGGCTCAGTATGATCGGATAGTCGCGAGGTCGGGTTTGGGCGGGTGGTCGGATCGTCTTCGTGCGGGGATCTTTTTGGGCTATGTTGTGAAAGTGCTGGCCCATGTGGGCTTTGATCAGCGTGGACCTTTTGAATAGGGGTGGTGGTACAAAAGCCATGATACCCACAGTTATCAACCTCTGGAGACCTAAAGCGGGCATACACTTAGTAGCGATGGATAATGGGTATTTCCTCGTAAAGTTTGCCTCCCCAGATGATTGTGACTACGCCAAATATGGAGGCCCCTGGCTCATCTATGAGCACTACCTCACAGTGAGCGCCTGGAGACCAAACTTTGACACGGAAAGAGAAAACTTATGTAACCTCCTTTGTTGGATGCGCATCCCGTGCTTGCCAATAGAGTATTATGATTATCTCTTCCTTAATGGCTGCATCAAGTAGGAAGGTCGGTTGAATTGATACTGCAAAAAGTTTGGCCTCGCGAGGACGGTTTGCCAGGATGTGCGTAGAAGTCGACCTCACTAAACCGCTCATCTGGAAGTTTAATCTGCTTAGAAGGACAAGAAAGATTGAATACGAGGAGGTACATCTCATCTGCTTTGGAATGTGGATATGGCCACAGGAAGATGCTTGCCCCCTTGGAGACTCATAATAATGGAGTAGAACAGGGGCAACGGAGACTCGAGGCCGGAGAGATGCTCGCTCTCCTAGCAGAAATCCAGAAAGGAAAAGATGAGCCGATCTGTAACCGGCCAATTACGGGTTATGGGTCTTGGATGCTTGCCTGCACGCAGATCACGCAAGCCTCAACCGAAACAGGCAGATGTATGCTGTGGAAATTCAGTACGACAAGGCAAGGGGAAAGATTCACCAATCAATGCCAAGAGGGACAGCAACCAAGAAGGGAAGAAGTTCAAACTTGGTCTTGGCTGATGAGGTAGAAGGAAACTTGCCAATGGGGGAGAGTGCAGGGTTGGAAGTTTTAAATGAAAAAGAAATGAAAGGACCAGGCCAAAGGCGAGAGGGAGTCCCAAATAGGAAAGGGAAGAGACCCAACGTAATCACTTCAACAGAAAACCAACTTGCCACCCCAAGGGACAATCCTATCCTTAATCAGTACCAACCCTCAGCATATCGGGAAGAGGAAGGGAATGGAAATACCTCAAGAGCCGAATATGACGAGGAAGGAGGATTACATAACCTATCAATAGAGCAGCAGAGTGGGAATCAGACCATTGGGTGGTGAGGGTAGCACTAAATCAAACGAGAAAATCACCCAGCCTAACGCATCACGATATTCCGGTCATATGATAGGCAGGATCTTATCTTCACTGAACATCAGGACCGACAAGGGAATCGGATCCCGACTGGAATGGAGAAAGTGAAGACAATGACATGGAGAGTATGAACTCGGACGTGGAGGAATCAGAAGGTGAAGATGATAAACCCACCCCTGTATGAACAATATACTGGGGATGACCTAGTAACCTTACCTCCACATGACTAATAACTGGAACACTAACGGCGCTGCATCTAGTGCTTTTTCTCATAACAACGAAGGACATCATCAGAATCCACAAACCAACCATCTTGGGGATCTTGAAGCAGGGTTAGTGGGAAGGCTCACACTGTATGCAGGAAATTAGGCTTTGACTATTGGGTTAGGGTGGAAGCCCTTGGTTTCAGTGGAAGTATTTGGGTCCTGTGGAAGGAGTGCATGTAGGTCGACATCCTAAAGACCCACCCTCAGTTTATCCACATGCAAATAGGTACTGAAGGATGAAGAGACTGGTTATTTTCGATGGTGTACGGAAGCCCCAACGTTTCTCTGAGGAAATTTCTCTTGACGGATCTGAACAGGCAAGCAGTTGATCTCCGAGCACCCTGGTTAGTGGCCGGAGATTTCAACTCGGTTACCGAGGCCGAGGAGGTTTCACATAAGGAAAGGTTCGATAGTAGCAGATGCAAGGGGTTTAACCACTGGATTTCAGATCACGAGTTGATGAACGGGATTTTCTGGACCTACTTCACTAGGACTCGAGGCATCCCTCCTCTTTATTGGGCCGTCTTGATGGGGCGCACCCAGCCGGAATGGAGGTTCCTACATGAACAAGCCTCAGTCACGCACTTGGCCAGATTAAATTCGGACCACTCCCCATCCTAATCTGGGTCGGACACCGCCAAAAAACAAGAGGCCCACCCGGTTCAGATTCAAGCTGCGTGGCTAACACCCTGGGCTCAAGGAGGTGGCTCTGCAACATTGGTATAAAGACCTGCACTAACTGTAAACATCAAAAGTAGGAGTTTAGGCAGGAAATGGGGCTGTTGAAAAAATATTATTAGTTTTGTAAATCGAAATAATTATCGAAGTAGTCTTGATAATCTGTTTATTATAGACAATAGTAATTGGAATTCATAAAACTGCAAAAAGCCGGTGACCATAATAGCGGCAATTGTATACAAAATAGCGTGCGGTATCGTGACAAACGTGATTACCCTATAAAACGCCCTGACGGTGAGTACTGGTTAGGGTTTTTTTTCCGAGTTTTCCTCTTTTTCTTCTCTCCGCTCCACTCCGTTGTTAAAGACTTGTGCTCCGAATTTGGATTCTTCATCAACATCTTTGGTTTTGCTGTTACTTCTGTTTCTTCAATCAGGTTTCTTCTCATCTTCCACCACAACTATCTTTGGTTTGATTTAATTTCATTTAATTTTAATATTTTTGTTTTTCCGCTATCAGATTAGCAATTTCTTTGTTGATTTGGGTTGGTGTGGTTAATTACAGTAATTGTGATTAAAGTAAGGCATGTATATGGCTTTCAAATGGTCTGTGTTGGATTGTGGTGAAACGGATGGGAGTTGCGAGACTGATAAGGGTTTCTGTTTGATGTTGGTATGCTGATTATGTAAAAAGCCACTGATAAACTGAATTTTTATTCGATCAAGTTTTGTTGATTTTCATGAAGGACATTGTGGGAATGAGTGTGTTAGGCCTATTCCGCCAATGCTTGGCGACGGGCGGTCTGTGGACTTGTTCAAGCGGGTTGTGAGGAGAAGGGGGGTTATGGTGGGTTTCCTGATAACGGGTTGTGGGGTTTGGTGGCGAAAGAAATGTGGATGTTGGGTGTGAAGACATGTCTAAGTGATTTACTTCAAGTATTTGCATCAGTTGGGTCAGTGGTTAATTGGGATTTTAAGGAATGGGAGTTTGGATAAGGGGAATGGTGAATGTCATGAGAAGCTGGATTCGTTGTTGGAGGGGTTGGGGACAGAATTTAGAGGATTGATCCAAAAAGTGTTCTTTGTGGCATTTAAGAGCATTCAAGCTCTTCATGAAGTTGAGTGCATTTTGGATCCAAACGCACTCATTTTCAAGCTAAGGCTATTGAGACTCAAGCTCTAAATAGTAGACCAAAAAAGAGGACCAAATTCACACAAAAGAAACATTGGTCAATGGACCATCTTAGATCTCTCACGCAAATCCTTCTACTCTTAAAATGAAGCTTTCAAGAGCATTCAGCCATGTCTCAAAGTTTGACCTTGCTTGATTGCTAACTTGCACATTAAGCTCACTCACAAAGTGTGGTTTTTAAATTGCTCCCTCTTTGCGATCACGGTTACAAAAATTTAATAAGCAGAACTGAAGTTCTGCAAGATCATACCCGACCACACCCATGTTTCCAATCTAGAGAAAGCCAATCTCAAATCCATTTCACGACTCTACATTTTCCTAAAACCTTTAAACCCAAACCAAAACCCAGAACCATAAGCACAGTGGCAAAGCCACGAAACCTAAAACCACAGCGATACATGATCACTGACTAGGCCGAATACTAAGCCTAACCCCGAACCTCAAACCACGAACCTAGAACCTAAATTCTCAACCTTAAACCCCTAAGCCCTAATACCTTGTAAACCCCAAACCAACCTAAACCCCAATCCCTAAGCAAAACCACAAACCACAAACCCTAAGCCTAAAGCCCAATGCTATTGACCAAACCTTGAAATAAGAAACCTAAACCCTAAACCTAAAACTTCTAAAACCAAATCTAAGCCCAGCAAACCTCAAACCACTAAACCTAATCCTAAACCTAAACCACAGAAACTCTAAATCCTAAATCTAAATCGTAAAACCACAAGCAAAACCCGAAAATTTTTAAAACCACTAAGCCACCAAGCAAAACCTAAACCATAAATACTGAGCGTAAACCATAAGCACTAAAACCTAAAACCTAACCTAAACCTCAAACCTAAACCTAAAACCCCGAAACATAAAACCTTAAAACTACAGAAATCTAAACCTAAAGCCCAAACCTAAAACCCCAAGCCGAAGCCTAAAACGCCCAGAAACCACCAAACCTTAAAACCACTAAGCCACTAAAACCTGCCCAAACTGAGCCATAAACCCGCAAACCACAAAACCCCGAACTCACAAAACCCCAAACCTAACCCAACCTGAAACCCTAAAACCTAAAACCCCGAGCCCCAGACCCAAACCACAGAAACCACTGAGAAACCTTAAACCCCTAAACCCCTTTAAATATCCTAAACCTAAATCATAAAACCTAAACCCAAACCCCCGAACCCTTAAGCTATATGAATAGAATTAGTGTGAGACTTTCTTACTCTATCAACTAATCTAATGTGCCACGCTTTCTTTTGTTTTCTTTTTAAGGGAGAAAGTTATCTGATGAATTAGGGATATTGTGGCCTCTAAGCCCAAAGTGAGGACAATTTGAATCTATATTTTTATTTTTAGAAGGTGTTTTCTTTATGATAAAAGTTGAGGTGGTAGCAACCGTTGTGAAATAATTTATTGGCTAAACAAGGTGATTGAATATAGCATCCATAAATGTAGTTTAAATGGTAAGGATATGTGACCTCTCATATATTTAATTCATTTGGAGTTGCATTTTGTACAAATCAATTATGTAATCGTTTCAACTATTCTCGTGATATGTTATTACAATGGAAAAATATTGAGGACTGAAACAAATGTCAAATATTAGGTGAGAAAAGTTGTTATTGTGCCTTGGATGTACTAGTTGAATGCACGTTTGAACAATTGGCTGATATGATATACTCGAGTTAACCAGTGACAAACAAATGTTGAGTAGTCACCAGTGCAAGTTTCCCTAAAAAGTGGAAATAGGTTCCAACCTTTTCTAATATGAGATGACAGTAGTGTGTAGTAAATGTTGAACATTATTAACACAACTAGCATTGAGAAAATTGAATTGTATATTGAAGTTGTTCGAGTCAAGCCACAAGTGAATCAATCTGTGGGTGGCCATATAGATTTATTGGTTCGCGACAATTATAATGTTGCGAGAGGTGACTATGGTTGTGGATGGTTCTTAGCATGTATTAGAAATATCACGATAACTTCAATGGACCGATGTTGTGTTATATATAATGATCATCTGGAGTATTATGGCGCGATGTTCGATCCCATCTTGGGTTGGGCTACACCATGCGCACATCCGGATTTGCATGCTTCATCTTCTGAAACAATTTTATGTTGGGTTCAAAAATAAAATCTTGAAGAATTTGGTATGTAAGCGACTTTGGAAGGTGAGTATAGGCATAGATGAATAAAGCACTATAACTTCTGATTGGGAGGAATTGAATTACGAGGCTCGACAATGGTTAAGAGAGGCAAATCAGCACTTACCCAGTTATGGGCACTTTCATGATGGTTGAAGATATGTGATAATGGCTTGACCAACATGTCGGAAGTATTTAACGGTGTTCTTAAAGGAGCTCGTAACACCATTCTTGCATTAGTACGAGTTGATCTTCTTAAGCCTTAACGATTACTTTGTTGCGAAGAAAACAGGTGCTAATAGATTGGCGTCTGATGAGCGGTTAAAGCTCCGTATCTTGTCTTTCGGTCGGGTCATGTTATTAAGGTTGGTTCGATGGAAATTGTTCTTTACGATCACATAAATTGTCGATTTCATGTCAAGTCAAGGAGTGGTCGAACGCATCGCCTCAACTTACATGACAAAAAATGCACATATGAAAAGACACTAATATATGGATTTCCATGTAGTCATATCATAGTAGCATGTCACCTTAAACCCCGAGCCCCAGGCCTAAACCCACTAGCCTGTAAACACAAGCCACAAACCTTAAAACCTTAAAACCTTAAACCCTTAAAATTTCCAAACCTAAACCACAAACCACTGAAGCCACAAGCCTAAACCTTAAATGTAAAACCACTAATACTAAACCAAGAAAGCACTGCTTGAAAACTGGCACTCAAACCCTAAACCTAAACCTAAACCCCAATCTAAACTAACAGGCCCCAGGCCTCAGAGGCCTGGAGCCTGATCCTGGACACTAGGCCACTGGGAGCCTGATGCTGTGCTGAGGCCAGCTGGGGCTGTGGAGTCTGAGTGCTGGGCAGCCAGGCTGGCCAAGATCCGGGGCCCAGGGCCTCAGGCCACTGAGCCCGCCAAGGCTTCAGACTGGGGCGTAGGCCATCAGGCCTAAGGGCCTGGGCCTGAATGCTGAGCCACCGAGGCCACGAGAGGCCACAGGCCACTGGGCCTTAGGTGCAGGTCCTGAGGCCTGGGCCTGGGCCCCCGAGGCCCGAGGCCTTGGAGCCACTGAGCCTGCAGGCCACTGGGAGGCTGCTGAGCTGGGCCGCCAGCCTGGGGCTGCCTGGGACCGGGCTCTGGGCCGGAGGCCAGGGCCCGAGGCCGAGAGGCCTGAGGCCCCCAGACCCCCCGGACCCCGAGACCACAGAGACCTTGGGGGGCCTCTAAACCCTAAACCACAAAAACCTAATCTAAACCTAAAACCACTAAAATCTAAACCACAAAACCACTAAAACCTAAACCTAAACCTAAGCCAAAAGCGAAGTAAAGGCCTGAAAAGCCACCCCAAACCACAAACTACTATTAGAAAGTTTTCTATTAACTATATTAAGAAAGAGTATTTTTAAACTATAGAATGAATTTAAGACCAGTAGAGACTCTTACTCTAACATCAATAATCCTAAATAAACTCTTTGCTTTTTCTTTTTGTTTTCTTTTCGAGGGAGAAAGGTTATCTGATGGAGTGGGGATTATTTTTCTAAATTTGAGGTAGAGACTTAATTTGAAATATCATATTTTATTTTGGGTGATTGTTTTTCTTTATGATAAAGTTGATGTGATAAAGTTGGTGGTAACAAACCTACGTTAAATGAATAGTTTATTATTTCTTCTGAGATGGATCCAGATATAGCATCCATGAATGTAGTTTAAATGGTAAGGATAATGACCTCTCATATTATTTGTTCATTTTGGGACCATTTTTGTTACAAATCAAGTATATATCATTCAACTATTCTACCAAGTGATATCATTTATTACAATGGAAAATATTGAAAATTTGAAACAAAATGTCAAATATTAGAGGAGAAAAGTTGTTATTATTGCCTTGGATATGGGTTGAATGCACGTTTGAACAATTGAGCGATATGATATATAAGGACCAACCAACACGACAAATAAGGTTCAAATTAGTACTCAATTGTTGTAGTATCCTAAAAAGTGGAAATAGGTTTCAACGTTTTCCAATATGGGATTGACAATAATTATTATCACCAGAATGTTGAACATTACCTAACTAACATTGAAAATTGAATTGTATATTGAAGTTGTTGGTCAAGTCACAAATTGAATCCCGGAAATCTGCATTGGTGGCCTATATAAAATTTAATGGTTCAAACAAATTATATCAACTGAAATTTGCATTATGGTTGTGGATGGTTCTTGGCATGTATCGAAATAAGTAACTTCAGCGGACGAGATTTGTGTTATATATGAACATCGAGTGTATAATGAAACATGATCGATCCATCTTGGTTGGGCTACACCATCTGCCTATCAAAGGATTTGCATGCGTCATCTTGCAAGCAATTTTATGACCCGGTTCAAAATAAAATCTTAAAGAATTTGGTATACATAAATTGCAGTATAAACGCCATTAATAAGCATATGACCCTAATTGGGAGAATTATTCAACTTATGATGGTTAGAACAATCCGCACCGATTCATGACCTTTCACACAATTGGAATGAAGATATGTGATGTGATATATTATGTCAGGTATTCTGGTGTTCAGTAAAGGAGCTCGTAACACCATTCACTTGCATTGTCATTGAGTTAGTCTTCTTCCGCCTTACCGATTGCTGTTGCAGAAGAACAAGGTGCTAATAAGATTAACATCGATGGCAGTTCACTCCATATGTTGATGCTCAGATTCAGGGTCATGTTGTTAAGGTTGGTTTGATGGAAATTGTTCTTTACGATCACATATAGGGCCGATTTCATGTCAAGTCAAGGAGTAGTCGAACACATCGCTTTCAACACATGACAAAAATGCACATATGGAAGGAACAACGATATGGATTTCCATGCTTAGCCATATCATAGCGACATGTTAGGATCGATGTGTTGATTCCAGGTTATTTGTCTTGAGCTACTACACTACACGGTCGTCTTATGATATGAAACGACTTGTTATATCCAATATTCAATGAAGATGAGTGACCTTTTTATGATGGCCCTACAATTGTACCACTTGAGTCAATGAAGCATAAGCGTGGGATTCCGTCAGCCAGTTTATAATAAATGGTGATTGAGGAGGGGAAGACTACTATCACATGTGGGTTGTTCCAAACTTGGCAAACTCACGAATCGGCGGTCTTGGAAGAATAATCAAGTTTGAAATGAAATGCATGCGAATGTGGTTGCTTTGTATAACACTTATGTACCAATATGTATTTCTTAGGTGTAAATACTTATTGTACCTTATTTAAGTAAATGAGACATCAATCATGTATGTGTCTATTTAAATTTATTGTCATTGTAATTAGTACTTCCATTAATTATGTTGATACAGTCTCGATGTGTTTATTAATATTTATACCCGCCTTTCAAACATCCAGGTTATAGATATGGCGTTCAAAGGGATTCATAATCTGAATCCGCGCAAGATCAAATATATTGATATTGCAAAAGCATAGAGTTGCCAATGATACATAGTAAATTATCATCTATTTTGTACTTATCGAATAACATTTATCGGTTATAACATGTGTTATCATATAATGTATTAAAATTTTGTTTTTCGTTGCTTGTAGTTTCGAGGAAGTACTACACCCTCGACAACATATGAAAGCCTTCAAGCATATATGGAGGGGATGGTTATCTGTGTTCATCCATACGTGTCCATACAATTTTATGAAGTTATTATGCAGCTTGGGCTTGTCATGATCGATTGGCCACTTATCCCTTGTCTGGTGAGAGATCAGCGGCCCGAGACACACATTTCATGTGCCGTGCGAATGATGATCACGTTACGAGTGTTGCTATCATTCTTGGCCTCGATGTTGACGACAGCGGTCGATGCGGGACATGTGTGCTTGATGTGGCGGAGTTGTGTGGGGAGTTGCTCGGTGTCACCCCACCCGCTGATGCTCTCAGAGGATTCGCTATCTCCATTTGGTGTTTATGTGACCAGTTATCCACCACAGCACGATCTCGAGATGAGGGTCAGCTTTAGAGCGAATCGTGGTTCATCTTAGCGTGATGACGGGATCTTCTTAATTTGTAGACAAAGAAGAGGTACATAAACCCATTTATTGCTCTATCTGCTTACTACGGGTGACACATACTTGAAGCTATAGTTGGGATGGTGCGCCTTTCCCATATCGCGGGATTATCTGAGTCAGGTTCAGCTGTAAAAGCTGTATTAGCGGAGTTGTATTACACTGATCATATGTAAAAATTTTTTTATTACATACACATTCATATACACAACACATCGTTAGATTAAACACTTTACGTTTATTTTATATTCAACTATGGTCTTGGGAAGACTTCGTGGGGCGACCAGATTTTGAGCGATGGCGATATATCTAACGCCACGGTCCTCATGCGCCCATGATGGCGATAGATAATGCATCGATGGAGGGCTTCTTGAAATACAGAGCAATGGATTGCAATTTAGGCCTACTGTTGAGCAGCTGACGGCTCTCCACATTGGGGTGTAATTGGAGAGTACCTTTGACACGGGTGCATAACCCATCCGGCGTACTCCTCCTATATCGAGATCAGCTAGATGCACAAACTCTTGATCAGGTAATGATATATATAAAAGTATATGGTTCTATAGTAATTTCATTCACATTCTGTAAAATTTTGACGTCAAGTGTAAATGTGTAGGTCTTATGACAACCATACATCGGAGAGTTGGTTGACCAGCTTCCAGATATCTGCTTAGCTGATCAGGAGATTTGGTGGACGATGTCACCGCTTATATGTTTAGAGACTGTTTAGTGGCATGCCCGTCAGGCAGAGTCTTGCACGGTTGGGTTACACTAGGAGATACCTCCATCTTGCTCTTATGACCAACAACTAATGGGTGGATCCGTAGAGCGATACGAAGGAATTGAGCTGACCTATCATACTCCATACATTGCTTTATGGGATGCGAGGGTAGGATCCGTCTTCACACCCATGGTGGGTGGCCATGGACTTCCATAATAGTTGTACTAGATTTTCATGACACCACCCTCCATAGGGGATGATATGGGTTCCATACTGAGTGGTACTTGATGAGTCTTAAACTCATCTATTTTTAATCCCATTACTACGACTTATTTTGTGATTCCAGATCTTTAATGCGAAATTATGGAATATTATGACTTTGTGTTTTGCAAGTTTTAATTCAAAATGAAAATTCCACGATAAGAAGAAAGAGAAAAGGCAATTACGGCGATACATCGCGATAAATTTTGTGTCTATTCTGACAACGTCAAGCAAATAGCAAAGGAATTTTGATGCGAAATGACATTTTCACCTACATTAACAACCTGAGTGCAGATAATTGACGGAGGACCTATCGCGACAAAACGGCGTGTCGTGATAGAAAATGGGAAAGAATCCCCAACAAGTCGGTGAGACAAAAGTTTATGATTACGACAAAGGTTTCGGTAGTCGAGTCAACACCGGGAAGAATTTGTCGCGACAAAGCGCTCTATCATGACAATGAAACGAGCGAAAAGCATAAATTACCAATCGCGACCGAGGATCTTATGTCCGCAGCGATTATTACAACATGGAAAAGCTTGTTGAAGAGCGAAGAAGAGCTTCAAGAAAAGACCTGCGTCGCGACATGGTAATGTATGACTGCGAAAGAAAGAAAGAAATATGGCATCGCGACAAGGTGATATATGTCGCGACGCTGAAGGAAAAAGAAATGCTGGTTGCAACAAATAAATAAGGTCGCAACATGGGATGCTTGCTTAATGAATTGACTTGGTCGCAATAAAAGAATCCAATGTTGCGACGCTACTTCCAAGGCGAAGAAGGCGTTCTATATCATGACGAGGGATCTTAGGTCGCTGTTTCTGAGAGATAAGCCCGAACAGTGATAAGCAAAGGTCGCGACCGAGACTTTTCTATGTCGCGAAAGGTCTAACACGAGAGAGAGGTTTTTCGCGATATAACAAACTGGGTCGCGACACAAATATAAGCTGAATACAGAAAAGTCTTGTCGCGACATAAAAACTGGGTCGCGATGGCGAGCATCGACATAACACCAGAGGCTATGTCGTGCAAAGATCAAAATGAGCTAGCAATCGGGTTAAGTGGCGGTAAGACTTTGTCGCGACATACTTTCCTGGTCGCGATAGAAATGTTGACAATCTGGCTTATCGTTGAAGCAGAACCAAATAATGTTGTCGTAACATAAAAACTAGGTCGCGACACCAATTTGAAAGTTGCCGCGACAAACAACGTAAGCAACACACAATTGTGGAATGTTCTGACGCAACTATTCAATAACCACACATAAGATAGTCGCGTCTGAAGGCCGGATGAAACGCGAGACATAAAGGCGGTGTTAAAGAGGCAAAGAAAGATCTATCAGCGAAAACCTCGCCGTTGACGAGAATGAATATGTAAAAGAAAGAATATTGTCGTGTGAATCGAGGAGCATAGGGAGTAGGTCGCGACAGACGGCTACATGTTGCAATAGAGACCTGTGATGAAGATTTAAAACTCTGTTGCGACAAAACTTCCAGGTCACAACAGAGATTGCAATCTGGGCCAGAATTTTTGGGATTCGCTATGTAGCCTCGAATTTATGGCCTAAACTTATGAGGCTCTATAAATAGAAATAATTTGAGGAAAGTGGGGTGGTCGGTCGGTGAACCGGAGCATGCGGGGAGGCGGGACTCTTTTGTATTATATTTTTCTTTTATTTTCTTTTTATTACTCCTTTCAGCCGTAGATTAGATTTAGTGTAGAATTTCAATTTGTTTACTGGACTTGAAACAGTGAATTGTTCAGAAGTTTAGAAGTTGAATTAAATTGTTGAAGATCAATTATGATTATTGTTTGAATCTAATGAAATCTAGATAAAAGCTGGAATTCATTTCTTTTTCAGTTGGTCTGATTACATTGATTTCGTCCGGTATTTCGGTGTTCACTGATTCGGTTCGAGAAAACACAACTTAAGTTGGGAAAGATATGATGATGTTAGTTATGAGTTTCTTGCCTGATTAAAGAAATTTCTTGGTTGAGAATTTTGGGAGTTTGAATGGTGATGTTCATGAAATTACGGAGGCTGATTTCCCAATATTAGTAACTAATACCCATATAAGGACTGTTATCTAGCTCTGATTTCCAGGAGGCCCTTTGAGTGACACAGAGATAGAGATTCTTGAGAGCATGGACATAGTTACTTAGGGGTATGCTAGATTAATATTGAAGAACTAATGAGCTTTGAAAGATTACCAGACAAAATCTATATTACTCATGGTTTGAGAAATTAATTGAGTGATCTATCAATTTAATCAATTAAGTCTCTCGGATTCTTGAGAATGATCTTGATCATGTGTTAGCTTTAGATCTATTAAGGAAAAGGGAGAACTCTTTAAGATCTCAAGGATGAGACATCATTCTCTTGTAGAAACCGGCTTGATGGCCATGTCTTGAGAAGCAAGAAATGAAGTCACAGAAATGAGTATGAAGTATTGGAAAGAAAATACTCAAATCTTATAAGAAATTACGATTACAAGTAATTGGTTGAACTGCAGTGTTCGAAATAGAACATGACTCTCCTAATCGGTGAAACGTATGGTTAGAGGAGAAATCAAAACTATACTACCTTGCCTCTTTGACAATTCCAGATTCAATTCATGATAGAATAGAATTGGGTACTGATGCGGAATTGATAATTTCTAACAGTGAATCCAGTAATATACTTCCTAGCAATAATGCAGTTCAGTCAGTTTAGGTTTAGGATTTAAAAAAAAAAATATTATAGATGTAGAAATTAGATAGATTCTTGGTTAGGTTCGAAGAATTTTATGAAATGGAAGTTCAAGTAGTGTGTAACTTGAGTAGTTGGGGTAGTTGAACTTTAAATTCTTTTCAATCTCTGTGGGAACGATATCCAGACTTATAGGTTCACTTTTATTACTTATACGACTTGTGCACTTGCAGCATTATGACCAAACTAAACCTTCAATAAATTCATTGACAAATCCATTTGTATTATGAGCATACAAGTTCTATTTTGTCTAAACAAGTTTCTGGTACCTTTATTGGGAATTAGCATATAGTCATTTGGTAATAGTGGCCAAATTTGAATCTATACGCGGCTAGTCAGCGATGCTTACTTTCGAGGTTTTGGTAGTTAAGGGTCTGTGTTTCTAAAAGTGTTTTCAAATTTGAATCGATAGATTATGTATTTATAGTGGTTGGTTGATTCATTTAGATCTTTTGCCATAGTGACCTGCGCTAGTTGCTCTCGCTATGCTACCACCAATTCGGTGTACGACTTACATCATATTACTAGATCAGTGTTACACCGGATCGGAGAAGAGCATCGCATCGCCGGCTACGATTAGGAGGCATCTACATCACATGAACCATCCGTTAGACCTTTGGTGTCATCCACTGCGTGGGTATGCGGCCCGCGTTCGGTAGGAGGGAGAGTTGATCAACGAGTTCGAGGTCTTGAAATTAGAGAGATGGTGGCCGGTAATGGTTGAGATGGTGGGGGTGGTCGTGGTACGGTAGGCATTGCCTGTGATGCCCCCATTGCCTCATCACCGGAATTTTTATACCCTACACATACACATCACCTTCCATACCCCAGACAGGTTACATCTTTACCATATCGTGTCGTGACGACCTCGTAGCGATGGATATCACCTTATCATCCCTTACGTACCTCTGTCCCGGTGACACCATCCTTGACCTTGTCGAGTTTGGTGCACTTCGGATAAGGCGGCTTGACTCACGTATGCGTTGAGTACTTCATCCGCGCTCCTCGACTCGCTCGACTCCCTCGGCTCCATCAGCTCAGTTTGAGATTGCACGGGACCCTATAGATCAACTAGCTATGTATTCTAGGTGTCGTCCTAAGAGAAATATAAAGACGCCATCTTGTGGGACTCATTAGTATATATTGATATTTTTATATATTGATATTTGTATACAATGTTTTTATATATTTATATGGTTTGGTTTATGCATGGAGTCATATCGGCTAATTGTTCCTGTTCAGGTGTGGTTGTTTGTTATGATTATTTAATGTCGAGGCACAGTGTCTTTGCCAAGATCTTAGTTTATGGTGCTTGTGTTTTTTGTTTCTTTTGTATAGGTCTTGGGACACCTATTGTATACATCCTGTATACTCTTTTTGGGGTTGTTTTGCCAGCCCAGTTTCATTGAAGCCCGCACAGCATAAAAAAAAAAACAAATCAAACCAGCGAGCTCCATGACTTTTATTTTAGACACATATTTGTCTTCTTTTGTTTTAACGAGTAAGATAACATTTAGTCCTTCAAGAAAAAATGAGGCTCTCTTTTTAGGGGCAGTATTATTAAAAATGTTAATGAAACCAATACAAAAAATGAAGTTGACTAATCAAATCAAATGAAAGTCAACTAATCAAAAATTTTTTAACCAGTGATGTTTTAGTTTTGGCATATGCAATGAATGATTCTTGCAAGTATTTGAGTTTTAAACTCAATTCTTACCCTTGACTTTATGGCGGATTGCGATTCATGTGAGGCTTCGAAAACTATTGAGATATTTCCTTCTTCCTTCATGGGGCTACGGAACCTCAACATATTCTAATTCATTTTTATTTTTATTTTAAATTAAAAAAAAACCTTAAATATGGAGAATGCTTACAAAATAGTCTAATTTTTAAACAAACACTTATTAGAAATAAATTTTATTTGATCTATTATCAAATAAATTCAACTCACCATTGAGTATTACAAACAAATACAATTGCGAATTATATAGTTGAAAAATGTATTAATATTATAGATTAAAGATTTGAGTTATCAAATTTCTCTAAGATTTCCGTATGTGTGGATATTTATCAATCACCTTTACAAGTAGAAAGAAATGTTAAATAATCCATCATGTGGCTTTCCTATAACCTCATCATCTTCGAATTAAGTTATATACTTGTTGATATAAGTTAATATTATATCAAATACATCTAGTAGTCTAGTTAAAAGAAAATTATACCCAGCTTATTATCTTTGGTACTCAAAAATATGTAATACATATAGGTTATTAATCAAAGTATGAAGAAAGGTATCAAATATAGCTAATGGAATAAAATTTGAAATTTAAACTCAATTAATAACATTTGTGATGGCGACATTTGAAAATTTGCGATGTAAATGTCGCGTAAGCGAGCAGATAATTTTTGCCCAATTGTATTGTCATGAATAATAGCGTCGTTGGAATTTCCATTTCAGTGTTGTTTATGATAATGGCGATTCTGTATTTGGTATTATTTTGACTTAAGCCAATTTAATAATTTTTTTTATAAACAAATTATTTCAGTCTAAAACTCTAAAAGCAGCTCATGGAATAGAGATCCTGGAAAATGATGAAACTTGAAAAGTAAGAGCCAACGGGAACTTGACATTGTCCTTAACCAGAAGAACACCACATGGTTTCAAAATCAAAGAGAGGAATGGATCACTTCAGGTGACAAATATGAGGTATTATCGGCCTCCACCTTGGCGAGGAACAGAAGCAGGAATGACTCCCTCAGACTCCCCTCAGGGGAATGGGTATTTGATCCTACTACCCTAGAAAACTTGGCTACAGACTACTACAAAAAGCTGTTTATAGAGAAGGGAAGCGATTTACCAGATAGGGATATCCCAGGGGGTTTCCCAACCCTTACTGAAGAGGAATTGTCCATGCTTAGCAAACCAATTACTAATGAGGAGATTCAGCAAGCAATGTTTATTATGGCAACATTAAATCCCCGAGTCAATGGGCTTCATGTGGGGTTTATCAAGAACTTAACTGGAGTGTGGTGGGTGAATCAGTCTGCAATTTCATAGGAATTCTTTGAATCATCCTCCGGAAGGAATCAATGATACTCTCCTGGCCCTAGTCCCCAAAGTTCAGCATCCGGAAACCCTAGCCCAATTGAGGCCAATCAGTCTTTGCAATGTTAGCTATAAGGTCATCACCAAGACCTTAACCAATAGACTGAAAGGCATTATGGGAAGCATCATAGGCCCAAATCAATGCAATTTTGTTTCGGGTAGGCATATCACAGACAATATCCTAATTTATCAAGAAGTCCTCACTCTATGAAAAAGCGTACAGGGGGAAGGCTTTATGATGATAAAAATCGATCTAGAAAAAGCCTATGCATAGACACCTTGACTCTTTAAACCTCCCTGGTGGATCCAGAAACATCATGCACTGCATAGAGACATCTAGACCAGTGGTGATTTAGATGGAAAAAAGTAGGTGGTTCAAACCTTCAAGGGCATCCGTCATGGCGATGCAATGTCTCTCCCTACTCGTACGTGCTTTGCATGGAACGACTAGGGCATATTATTCAGTCAGCTATTGACATGGGGAGATGGAAACCAATCAAACTTGATTTAACTGAGCCTTACCTCTCTCACCTTTTTTTTGCAGATGATCTCATCTTGCTTGCCAAAGCCTCGGTGGAACAAATAGAAATAATAAGAGACTGCCTCGATCAATTTTGTGCCCATTCTGGGCAAAGAGTCAACTATCAGAAGTCCACAATTTGCTTCTCTAAAGCAGTCCCAGATCAAGAAGCGATGATGATCTCTCAGGCCTTTGGAGTCCTGCTAACTACCAACATGGGTCGGTACCTTGGGACCCCCTCAATTCATGGAAGGGTCAAAGCTGGAACATACCAAGAACTGTTAGATAAGGTAAACTCCAAAATACAAAGTTGGAAGATGTGTTTTCTCTCCTTGGCAGGTCGACACACCTTAATACAATCAGTGATATCCTCCATTCCTTCTTTCTAAATGCAATCAGCCCTTCTTCCTAAAGGGCTCTGCAATACTCTTGACATGAAAGCACGTAATTTCCAATGGGGGGACACACAAGAACGAAGGAAAACACATCTTGTGAATGGGAACATGGTCACGCGGGGAAACGAGCGTGAGGAATGGTCGAAAGATGCAAGCCATGAACACCGCGCTTTATGAAGCGAAACCAGGCTGAAGATTCTAACGAAAAAAGATAAACTTTGGATCAGAGTACTCACCAGTAAATATCGGGGTCCTCACCTCCCAGCAAACCTGACAGCCAGAACAATGCCTCAACGCATGGAGGGAATTGCCTACTGCCAGATCAATTCTCCAACAAGGTGTTCGAATCAGAGTTGGTAGCGGTAGCAGCTTTCTGTTATGGAGAGATGTATGGTTGCGGAGAGATCCCCTCATAGAAGTTGCAACTAGAGAAATAACACTCCTAGAATCTTACAAGGTCTGATTAAGGGTATAAGTGTGAAGGCCACGCTGGAATTGCGGGAGATGCAGAGAAGCTCCTTCCACGCTGTCCTAATCCAATTGGCCCCGATTTTGCAAGGAGAAGAGAATGAGAAGGATAATAGTTGGATGTGGAAGCCTTCACAAACCAGGAACTTCACAGATCAGATGTGCAGCATAAGCTTCAACTACCTGCCCCCCCAACGACACTCCTAATGCAGTGGAAAGAAGTGTGAAACTAAGGCTTCCACAACGGGTTAAAAAACCACGTTATGAAAATATGCCTGGAAACTCTTGACAAATGTAGAGATATGCAAGAGAATAGTTTCTGATCCCACTGCAAATATTGCTTTGGACATGTTGAAGACTTAGACCATCTCTTCATAACTTGCCCCAAGGTTACCCCATTTTGGCAGCACCTAATGGAACCATGCAAAAAGGGATGAAGTCAATGGAGCCTCCCTTTTGACCAGTGGATCAGGAAAACTTGAAGGAGAAATACTTGACGCATTATGAGGAAGGTGGCGGAGCAACCTTCGCTGTAAGTATCTGGTGGGTTTGGCAGTGGAGAAATAAGCGGTCTTTCGAAACATTGAGGGACCCCTCGTCAAAACTGGCCATGATAAGGAGCTACAACCTAAAGATTCAGTCGGCATTCTCCAACAGAAATATAGTACAAAAAAGGAAGGCGACTTCCTCCATTATTTGGGTCAAATGCCGATCAGGGGATGGTGCAAGCTAAATATGGATGGATGTCGAAATCCCAAGACTAACCTTGCAGGAATGGGAGGTGTCATGCGGGACAATAGAGGAAGCTGACTGGGTGTGTTCTCGATCTTATTAGGTGATTGCAATAGTTTTGGGTAGCCATCCATGGGGCTGAGAGTTGCATGGGACATGGGACACAAGCTTGTCGTGCTACAAGTGGATTCCTTACTGCTTTGTAACTGGTTGAAGGAGCTAGGCGAAGGAACCCATCGTTATAGAAACCTCCTGGAGGAATGCAGGAGATGGGTCTCGATCGAATGGTAAGTCCAGATCCAACACACATTTCGGGAGGCGAATATGGTGGCTGACAAGCTTGCTGCGACCCTGAGAAAACGTGTTGTGTTTAGTAGTTTTTACATTGGGGTAGCCCCCTCCTAGCATACAAAAAAAAAAAAAAAACCCTCAATCTAACAATGTAGATTCATTTTTAATTAAAAAGCCATATTTTGCAAATGCATTTTCATTGACGTCTTTACATTTTCAAATTCAGACATTTACATATTCTGTCATCATCTTGTTTTTATTCCATACAAATGATGATGCCTAAAAAAACATATAGACTGCGAGGCCGAACAAGCAGCAGCCAGGCTTAGGTGGGGCTTAGGGCCGAACTTGAAGCGAAGCAACGTGAAGAGCTTCGGCCCATGATTACATCTTGGGTACTCTTTAAGGCGTGACCTTCGGGGCTGAGACGGCAGATCATGGCGGGGATATCAGCTATCCACTAGTTGTGTCATAAGAAAGGAAAGTACTTCATCTTCATGATTCGATATCTATTCATTAAGGGAAAAAGAATCCCCCACGATTACGGCTCCATAATTATCTTCTAATATTCAGTTAGCGATAAGGAAGAGAAGATTTCCTACCCAATTGGGAAGATGTCGTATCGCCGTCTAACAAGGAAAGTCATCGTGATCACCAATAATAAATCGCAGAGCAATTCCACTTAGAAGAAAAGGGCGCCCAATCATAAAACCATCTATAATTTGATCTCTTTCCGCTCGTGAGAAAAAAGCGACTAAGGCATCGGCGCCCAGGCACGCAGCGGACCACCCTTTACTGTGCGGGTTGCATGTCGATCCGACTGACGAGCGACAGCGACTCGACAAGCTCTAGCCCGGTATCGATAGAAAAAGCACCATCGGTTTGGCGTCGTGCGTAGAACGGCCCGTTCGCTTTACAAATCAGCGATTTCCGATGTGGCCCGATGGTATCGACTGAAACATGAGCAAGTCATGCCCGACCCGGGGGCGCGAAACGCGGGGCGGTGACGACCGCGAAACCGGGGGACGCTCCGAAGCCGCTTTCCGCAGCCGTACTTGATGAGATGGAGGCACTACGCCTCGTCGTCGGTGTCTTCTAAGGAGTTGGCGAACTCACCGGGCAGTGCGCCCACGGGGAAACGCAACGGGCGTGAAGGGCGCGATACCATTCCGCAAGAGGAACGGCAACACCTTGACGCCCCTGAAGCGGTTGACGGAGGAGGAAAATAAGCGAACCGGGGGCAGTCCACACCCCGGAGATGGTCGCTGATGAGGAGATGCCTGGCGGGTGGCGGTGGTGAAGCGACGCCGCCCGGCGGGGAAGGGCTATCTTGGGCTTGACGGTTCCGAGGACATCGACAGGCTTCGACCGCGGGTTGTGGTCGACCGGTCCATGGTGCTCACGGTGCAGCCAACGGAATCCCAGTTCTGACGAGGTACTTCTCTCCCGACAAAGTTGAAATCGGTGATCGAACGACGAGAATAAAGACCAGTAGACCACCTCGACACCTCTGAGAAGCGGATGGGCCATGGATCTTAGAACCCAGGTGAGATCTTGAGAGCCTTTGCCATCACGCTAAAGGAATGGCTTTGGCATGGTTGACCAGAGGCTCCCGGTGACCTCGATCTAATCTTTGAAAGAACTCTCCATTGCTCGTGTCCACTTCATCGGCTTGGACCGTACCAAGCAAAGCTACCACACAGCGTATGTGAGCCCTGAAAACGAGGTCCTACGTTTGAGGTTAAGCTTCAGAGTCGTGAGGTGAACATCCCAGTGAAAAGTTACCATCCGCAGCCTTTATAGCGAGGGCTGAGCATACGGTCAGACCTAATGTTCTCCCGTCTCGAAGAACCCTCGGGTGTAAGCATGGCAGGTGCTCTCCAAGCATAAAAAATACATCAACGGCGAGGAGGCCCTTATCTCACAAGGAAGCTCTTACGCAAAGGAGAAGCGAGGCGAAAACGGGGCCGAGTCCCAGGCAAAGAAGATGGGACGGTCTCCACGAGGAGGAATGGAGAAGGCAGTCGGTCGCCAAAGAGAAGAGGCGCGTCGAGGACCGCTTAGGTCCACCCGGCCGGAGGCTGCGGCGCGAACGCCACACCGGCCCGGTTCACCGGCGACCGATTGTCTGAGTCACATACGGTGTAGCATGAAGTTTTAAGGTGGCCGTCTCAGATGAAGACGGACCCAGCAAAAAGAGACATAACCAAGTACTGCGGGTTCCGCAGACCATGAACGCCAGAACATATGGGTACGTATTCAAATTCCTAATCGGCGTGGACATCCAGCGTTACATTGGCTGCGAGATCGGAACCGAGGCACCTCCTCCGCTTCTACCAGTCAGCCGACGGCTTAGCATCGGCGACCGCTTGGGAGAGATCGTGCTGATTTCAGGGATTCGTCGGTGGTGGGAGTCCCGGCTCGGCGGGGAAGGCTCACCTCGTGGCATGAGATCAGGGGAGACACTGGAGTGCAGGTGGGTGTCGGCTCCCTCGGTTAGATACCACCATAACCTTCTCGGACTCGGCCAAGGAAAGTGCAACATCCCGAAAATGACGACCAGCGGTATGGGGTTGTCGTGGCCAACTCACTGTTGATTCACGGGGTTGATCGACAATAACCTTTCGGTGACATCATCTTAGCATCAGCGCGACAAAATGGGCATCAAGAGGGAGAGGCTGGGCAGATAAGCAGCCGCGCTCCCAGATTCTGGGAGAAAGTCTTGCCACGAGGTCGATCTGGCCCGGTACTCACTTTGGGAGACCCCCGTACGGGAGCCCTGGCAGTGATAAAATTCCTCATAGTGGATGCCCATCGGCATACAACACGTTACTAAGCGGGCTCTCTCTCAATGCCATGGGGTGGGTCCTTCTGCTGCATCATATGGTTTGTCGAGTCCTACGGAGAATGGAAGCGAGGGGGATGGTTGAGGAGACCGGCCGGTAGCGAGGGGAGTGCTACGTGGTGTCGATGAAACAAAAGCAGTGCGGCATCCGAGATGGATGAGCTCGACATGAGATGAATTAAACACCGACTTACGCCCTCGGAAGAGTTGGAACGGTACAACTTGGCGACCGGCGAGAACACCTACCGCACATCGAATCCCAGGTGGTGAGGGCGTCAGACCTCCTCATCCACTTCTTAAAGCAAAATGTGGAAGTATTCGCTTGGAAGCAAGAGGACATGGGAGGAATTGACCCAGCAGTTATCACCCACAAGCTGAATGTCATTCCCACATTCAAACCTGTCAAACATAAAAGAAGAAGTTTTGCCTGAAGCGGCGTCAGCGAAGAGGAATTCGACAAAACTCCTCCAGGCTTGAGAGCTATCACAGTAGATTATCTAGATTGGGTTGGCTAATGTGGTTCTCGTCAAGAAGGCAAATGGCAAATGGAAAATGGTGACAATACATTGACTTTACCGATGTTAATCGGGCTTGTCTGAAAGATAACCTTCCCACGCTTGAAATGAGCCTTGCAGTGGGATGCCCACTGTGACATGACTCCTCGGCTTGCATGAAACGGCTTTCTTGGGCTATAATCAAATCAAAATGAACCCGAAGCGCGACCAGACCTCACATTCGTGACGGGACAAGAAGGCATCTCTTGTTTATCGGTGATGCCTTTTAGGTTGAAGAAGCAATTTTTATCAGGTTGGTAAACATTCGAAAATAGATTGGAGAGTCCATGAAGTATACATAGGCGACATCTTGGTAAAAAGTCGATCAGTAAGGCTCCATTGGACCACCTAAGCGGAATTGTTCCGGGTCTTAGGGGTATAAGATGAAGTTAAGAGCCTTGACAGAGTGTGCTTCGGTCTTCGAAGGGAAGTTCTTAGGTTTCATAGTCAACAGCCGCGGAATAGAAACAAATCCAGATAAGATAAAGTGGGTAACGATAATGCGACCATCTTGAGCACGAAAATTCGGCGCTGGCCCGGGAGAATCAGCACCTTGAGTCGAAGCATTGTCTAGATGCAGTGACAGTGTCGACCATAGCTGAAGTTATGAAAAGGAGCCTTCCATTGGGATGTCAACGTGAGGCGTTCAGCACTAAGGAAACCTACTTAAGCCTATTACGGTAGCCCCTCGGGGAGGCTCATACGCTCTACTTAGCCGTTTCGACTTCTCGGTAGTCTTGTGCGGTCGGAGAAGCGAGATGAGAGCACAGCCGACCGATCTGTGCTACGGCCCGAGCTCGAGAGGAGGCGGAGAGGAACAATACGAAAAGCTAGTTCTGGCATTGGTTACCAGACCGAACTGACCATGCTTCAGCTCACACCGTTGAGATTCAGGCGAGACACTTGATGAGCAAATATTGCATAAACCCCGGAGGTCGGTCTGAAATTTGTCATTGTAAAGTGGACTACTTCACGAGTGGAGGCGGAAGCCGTAACAGCAGTCGGGAGCAAAAAATACGTAACTTTGTTGGCATTCATAATATGCGGTCGGGAATCAAAGCATTGATATCAAATAATGGAAAGCGATTGATAATACAGAAATTTAAGAACTTTCATGGCTTCGAGATCGAAATTGCTATTAGATCCCGGCTCATCATGATCGGCGAACAAGCAGAAGTCACTATAAGGACTCTCAAGGCAGCACTGAAGACTAAGTTGGAAAACCTAAAGAAAAAATGGGTAGCATACTCCCGGAGTACTATGGCGTGTCGAACCGCGCAGTATGACTGAAAACTTTCAGTCGCGCAGCATTTGGCCTTGCGGCGGTAGCCTGTTGAGTTGGCTTTAAGTCACCAGGGTCGGGTTCGCAAGCGCCCGAAGCACAGTAGGGGTCGGCAAGCACTTGATCTCTGGGGAGAAGCGAGGCGAGCTTTGAAACGTGTCGAGAGGACTACTAGCAGCAGCGAGGTACTATGATCGAAGGTCGGGCATAATAGTTTAAACTGCGACCTAGTGCTTTCGAACTCACAATCGGCGGAAAGACCCCCTCACGGGGAAGCGGGACCTAATAGGTCAAAGCTCGTGATTTTTAATCATTTTCTTGTACAGTGTTACAATGTAATTACTTATTTTTATGCGAAATATGGAGATTTTACCAAATTATATTTGCATATTTATATAGAAAAAGCTTCTAATTCCAGCAAAAATCTGAAAATGAGATCAAAGGCGGCTAGGTCGCGACATACGGTTGAGGTCGCGACGAGAATTCATCGATTTAGTAGTTTTTTAAGTCACGACCCTAGCGATAATGTTGCGTGTTCACGTAGACAAGGGTTCATGTGTGTCCGACATCAACGTGACCCGGTCGCGAGAGAAAAATTTAAGAGCACGCAACTGACGTCGCGACGAGGAAAGTCGAAGGTTGCGACAGAAAAATACAACTTCGGTCGCCAGCAGAGATAATTAAGGCGCCATAATGACAATGGATGGTTGGACCATCGACAAGGTCTCTGTCGAGAAGAATTGTTTACCTTGAAATATAGAAGTTGAAGACACCCGGTGAGGTGCAACACCAGGAATTTCATGTCGCGAACTTATTAAAATGAGTTGAACAAGCCCAAACATGTTGTGACTAAGTTTGAGCAACTGCGATAAGAACAAGGTAAGAAGGGCCACCACTCAGTCGCGACACACTTTCTAGGTCGCGACCAAAAAAAGAAGCTTGATTGAGTGGAAACTGTTGTGACTCGAAAATGAGGTTGCAACAAGATTGGAAGAAAGAATGGTCGCGACATGCTTTTGAGGTCGCGACAGGAATTGCAGTAAGAAAAGAAACTACCTTGTTGTGACCTAATTTCCATGTCGACGAAGAAAATGAAAGCAGACCTTCTAACACCAGTGAATTCGCAACTTTTGCATGGGGCAACAAGCAAGATATGATGTCATGACATAAAGGGAGGTTGTGACGAGGATCGAAATTGGCTTACACTTGACGGGTGTGTCATGACATAGAAAGGTTGTCGCTGATGAATTCAATAAAGGAAAGCGTCAGATTGCGACATGAAGTATGGTCGCGACACAACACTGGAGACCGGGGAAAAAAGTTGTGTGACGAGGATCAAATTGACACAAGCGAGGCGATTTGCTGACGAGAAACTTTGTCGCGACACATGAATTGACAAAGGAAGAACGCGGTCGCGACATGAGATTGTCGCTGACACGACTACACGGGGCGAAAATGAATTACGCTGACAAAAGTCATCACCTCTTGGAAACTAAACGTGGTCCTGAAACGGCTAAATTCGGTCGCGGCGCAACATGATGATTCTTTGGAAACATGAAAAGTAAAAGCTGACAACAAGATTTCCAAGTCGCGACACACATGACAAAACAAAAGAGTCAAGGGGTAGTCGCGACAAGGAATTCATGTCGCAACCACTAATGGAAGAAAACTACAAAGAACAATATCGTAACAGAGAATATCAGGTCACGACTCAAGATTGCAAAAACAAGACAAAAGAAAGTCGACAGAGGAGATCGAGGTCGCTGACACGAGTGGTGGGCCATCGATTTTGGGAAATCCATTTGAAGCCGAATCGAGGCCCGATTCTTTGGAAATGTATAAATAAGGTGTGCAACGTCGAGGAAGGAGGCTTTTCCGAGAAACCAATATTTAAGGGGAGTTGAAGAAGGCTGAATTGTATAATTTTAGAATAGATTTTCTTTTCTTTTGCTTTACCAGATCACGAACTAGTAACTTTTTGTTAAAATGTTGGCTGGATTTAATCTTTCATTTTCTTCTCTAATTACTGCATGAAATTAATGGAATCCAGACCAATTATGGAATTCGTTTCTCTTCAGTTAATTGCAACTATTGCTGGTGTATTTGATTAATGCTCCATTGTTGTTGTGATGCAGTTTTGATGAGCACAACTTTCACTAACTTGGATTGTCGTTGAATTCACAGGTCTTTTACGCGGTATTAGAAGTACTAAATTTGAGTTTATTTGATTGATGTTGTTCTTAAATTGATTGTTCCCAATAGTAGTATCGAGCATCCTTTCAAGGACTATTTCATGCTCTGATTTCCAGGAGGCCCTCTAAGTGACACAGAGATGGAGATTCCTGAGAGCTTTGAACATTCAATTTGTGGGTATGCTAGACTACCATTGATGAACTACTGAGCTCTGAAATTTCACTTAGCTAAATTTCCATTTCACTCGCAATTGAAGTTGAAGAGGATTATTTATCAATTTAAATCATCAGAGATTTCACCTTAATCTAATGGAAAGATCTTGATCTTGTGTTAGCTGAGATCTAATCATAGAAAGAGAAAAATCCATCAAATCTAAAGGATGAGTCATCAGACCATTTTGTAGAGGTTTCTGATATTGAACTTGGGATGCAAGAAATCTGCGGAGTCTTAAGAAATGGGTATGAAGGAAGTATGAAAAAGAAAAATACCGGATCTTATAAAGAGTGTTTCTAAATACAAGTAGCGATTGAATCCATGTCTTTGAAAAGAAGCGAGGACCTCAGTGAGTGGCGTGGAAGAAATCCAAGTTGCATTATTAGGCATCTTTGACAAATCCAGATCCAAAAATTAGGATTGAGAGAATCAATGGATTATAATGCAGAAATTGATTGTTCCACTGCAGTTTCATCTCAGTGTTCATTTCTAGCCGAATGCTTGATTCGAGTCGAGTTTAGCTATTTTGTTTTTAATTTCAAATTTTCTATTAGTAGATAAATATAATATAAGTATTATCTTATCTTTAATTCTAGTTTTCAAACATTTACAAGGAGGTGCAAATAGTGTGGATCTTGAGTAGTTAGGGTAGTTGATTTTAAAATTCTTGTCAATCTCTAAGGGAATGATATCTGGACATACATCCAAATTTTTACTATTTGTATGACCTATGCACTTGTAGTTTCTTAGACTAAACCCATTTTATAATTTCAAGAACATAAAACCACTTTCTACTTTTCAAATAATTAGCTTCAATTTTGGTCCACTATAGGGGAACTGGAATACTCCATTAGAGGCATTAAAAATGAGTGGTTTGATACATGCATAACAGACAAACAAGTGTTATGGTGCTGGATTCTTGGGGATTGAAAGGTTTTAATAAATCAATATTCGACAAAGGAAAATGTGCTGAATTTGGACATTTTTCTTTATTTTATAAAAAGAAATTCACAAAAAGCAGTTTTGACAGCAGTGGCTGCATAAGTTATTGATCTTTAAGAGAGCTTAAAGGATGTATGATTTTTGATACCACTGTTTCCAATTGATCTCAATATGTTTCTTATTAGTGCCGAGTCTTATTTTGACGCATATCGAATGGGTTTTGAGTGCTTTTGCCCACTAATCATGTCCAATAATGCCAATTAAAGTGTTAGGTCTTCTTAGTATCACTTATGCCGTTTAGAGGTTATTTTGGTTGTTTGCGGGTTTTGCATACTTTGAGGATTCAATATCAGAGATATGTCTTGAGCCATGAAGTCGAACTCATTTATCGACCTTGAAACATCTCGAAATTCAATGAAGAATGAAAGTGAGAAGAAATGATG